>OZ023293.1:12631705-13881705 GCA_964007245.1 Hypomecis atomaria
ATTGGTTATTGAACCTATTCCTTCCAGTGGGTTATAGGGGGGGTTATTATTAACAAATTCTACCCCATAAACCCGTATGCAAAAGTTAATAATTTATGAGAAAATTGAATTAAAGTTTATTTTCCATTTATCGATGCAAGGTGACTTTAAAGGTAATAAAAAAAGTTTGAGGTTTTTGCACAATTATTTTTTTTGTTAATCAGCAGAGACATCTGGATATCTTTATGAGTAAAAATGTTTGACTCGGTGCCCACATTAGATAATTATCACATGATTACATTAAAAAAAATGTAATTTTCACTATTAATTAATATATTTGATCGACAATTATGAAAAAAATGCCATCAAATGTGGCGTGCAGATTATTTTAAAAACAACTGCATACTTTTAGCTTTCTAATGAGGAATTAAAATCTAATATTGGTCACAGGGTTTTAGAAAAACGATTCACAAAGAGGTCCAGAATAGGTTCTTTAACCAGTAACCCTGTATATTTAAAAAAAGTAATTGACAATGAAACCGCATTTTCATTTTGGATCTTCTCCTCCTGTATATGTCTTACAAGCGCGAAACGCGCAACGAAACCGCGATATCATAGTGCATCATAAATCATAGTGACCCTAAAATTTGACTAGTTCATTCAATAATATCTTCAAATCATGTTTCATGAATCTGTTTTTCTGTCATTTTTTCATCTATGAATGAACATTGATGATTGAACATGGCCAAAACATGGCATTCACCCATAGAGAGATAGCACTGTTGTCGCTTGAGGCAATTCTTAACCACAAAAATGTATGGAAAATCTTGCCCAGTGCTGTCAAATCTGTCAAATATGTGTTAAAATTTGACACTACTGAAAAAAAAAACACGGCAACTAGCTACTGAATCGAGATATGTTTTGTGTCTCTTTCCAACTCATTCCATATTATATCATTGCACCTCTTTCTTTCTTTTCTCGATCGACTATATTATTCCTCTGGTTTCTCTGTCTGTGATCATGGGCGACGGGCGTATCGAAGGCAAAATCCGTCTATTTTCAGAAAATAAATTCGAATAATTTCTCTGCTAATTCGGAGTCTTTTTAGCAGATTTTTGTGTAAATTTGTAGAGACTTTCAGTGTTTGCCCACTTTTCCTAAAATATTCCCCTATAACTCGTTTTATTTATAGAAATTAAATCATTATCTTATTGTTTCTATTGTAAACACGTTTGAGGTATTTTCTGTAATTTTTATCTTATTCCATTTGTATTTGAACCATGAGTCATTGGTCCTTCTGTATCGCGTCTATGTGAACTTGTTTCGCTAGTGATTGCTTGTGAAAATGGCTGATATGATACGCGCTCTGGGGGCGCCCATGGGACCCCCTGTAAAGGATAAACTAGGCTCGCCTTCAACGGAGTCCGAAGACGGAGGAGGTGACGTAGCTGAGCTAGCGGCTGATCTGGAGCTTGACGAAGCAGACGGACCTAGTACTAACGGTAATATACAGTTCAAATACCATTAATATTTTTATTATGAACTTGAACCTATAAAATTGCTATGTTCATAGGTGAAAGACAGGCAGTTCTAGCTCCTCCCGAGACCGAATGGTACCATGGTCGTCTCGACAGGTACACCTCTGAAGAAAGGCTGTGGGCTGCTGGTAAACTAGGCAGTTACTTGGGTAAGTATTCTATATGTATAAATCTTATTATTTGATTCATTATTCAATATGACTAGTATTTATGCAGTTGTGTGTTAATGAATACAGTTTACTCATATTCAGCGTTGGGGCATTAGGTCCTTCGCTGAGGTTCTGAGTGGAGTGTTTTGAATGTTTCTCCCCTCTAGCATGTACCCAAGCCAGATTTTATGTATAAAGAATAATAATTACCATATTTGATTTATCAAAAATTTCCTGTGTAAATACCTGTTGTGTATACTAGCTTGTTTTTAACTATTTTCCTGTATTAACTATCTCCAAATTTTCAGTATTATAATACCTTTAATAGAATGAATAAATTGAAAAAAAATAATTTGCCGTAGTTTATACTATTATATATTTTTCCATATTTCCTTTATATTATCATTGCTGGTGAATTTAGAAAACAGTTATATTTATTTTAAAATTTTTCAATGATTACTGATTTTAATGTTGGTGAGCACTCCATATTAATGATGTTAGGCATGTAGTTTCCCTATGTTTAACATAATTAGAAACAATAGGCAGTAACGGTAATAACAGTAAAATAATTATACAAGACAATGCTAAAAGAAACAGATAGGCAGATTTTCCCATGGTGTTATTCTCAAGTTTTTACTATAACTTTCCATAGCTCTTTACGACATATAATTGTACTACAGATTACTGCTATTTTATTGTCTTTGTAAAATGTCCTACTACATATACTAACACTGTAATGATTTTTCTGTGTCATGACCATTTCAAACAAAATTAAATGTACTAATAATATCCTCTTTTTAATATCCTACACGAGTTAGTTGTAAGTTTTTTCAACTGTTGCATAATTGAGAGAGCAAATGCACAGACCTCAGAATAAGGACTACAGTAATAGAAACCATACTAAAATAGCAAGAGATATACATACATTATGTTGTCCCACGTTAAATATGAAATTTAAAAGGTGTTAGAAAAAGATGCACATACACCCGAACTTACATAATTTCGAAGGGTTTCACAAACTAGCATTGAGCTATCTCAGCTGTCCAAATTCAAAAAGGTAAAAAGTAGGTAGGTAAAGTGTTCAGAGATTTGTACCTTCTGCTGGAACTAGAGGGTTCTTTGCGATCATATCACAAAAGACAACGTGGAGCCAAATTTTAACCATATTGACATTCCAACTTGTGATTTTGATGTATGCGGACAGACAATGTGTTATTTTGTTCCACTCACTCTCGCATATGCTGTATAACCAGGTATGAATAAGACAGCTGTAACTTAATTTTTGTTTGAGTAAAATTTAGCAAGGTTTCTATTACTTGTCATTCTTCTGAGGCGCAGATAATATTATAATTAGTATTTGGTGTAAAATGTGTGATGTCCTTCTAAGGCTCTCGACTTTTCATTGAAATAATTTGTTATAGTAATATTTTCATGGAAAAAAAGAATAACATCTTCCCCCTTCATAAATTAGTTATCATCAAACCCCTTCATAAATTTGCTGTTGAACATACAGTTAATGCTACTTTTTTTGGAAGCAGTGTACAATACTAGGAGGTAATGGCTGCCTTTCTTATGATAAACGCCATATGTATGTGTCTTGCAACGTGATCTGTATGCGTTCTAACCTTCTACCTCCAGTCAGACGGTTCAGATTTCAGATCACGTCCTAAGACACATACATCGTTTACAATAAGAAGGGCAGTTGAGGCATGATTAAGAAAAAAAAGTACTGCAAATAAAAATAATAATTGTTTTTCTAGTCAGGGAGAGTGACCGAAAACCAGGGTCCTATGTTCTGAGCTACTTGGGCAGAACTGGCATCAACCACTTTAGGTAAGTCTTTTTAGAGTTCCGTACCCAAAGGGAAAAACCCTATTACTAAGACTTCGATGTCCGTCTGTCTGTCTGTCACCGGGCTGTATCTCATGAACCATGATAGCTAGGCAGCTGAAATTTTCACAGATGATGTACTCGTATTTCTGTTGCCGCTATAACAACAAATACTAAAAATAAAATAAAATAAATATTTAAGGGGAGCTCCCATACAACAAACCTGACTTTTTAGACGTTTTTCGCTCTATATTAATAATGGCAACAGGTAGATGCTTGAAATTTTCACAGAATATTTAATTTTATATTTATTTCAATAATAAAATTAACCCTTAACCACCTGACTCATATTTCAATAACGTAACCACCTGCGCGCGGTTACAGTGACCGCTTCGGACACACATGAGTTTTCTTAGGAAATTAAGGTTTCATTGTGAGAATTAATTATTAAAACTCTTTAATATATATTAAACTATTTATTTGAGCGAAAAAAGAAATAATAACAAAACATTTTCTTCTCATAAATGTGAACAATCAAAATGCTGGCACATTTTAACTAAAAATAGAACTATGCTTACATAATGAGATCTATCGGCATAGGAACAAAAAATCAATCAAACTTTCTTTGAAGAATCTAATAATATTCTAATGAAACAAAAAAATTAAAGTATTAAAAAAATCAAAACTTCGAGAAAATTGCAGGGGGTAAAGTCTCACAATTTTTCCCGACAATTTTTGCACATCTTGTTAGAGCATTCCACACAGATTGGTTTTTTACAGGTAAAACACAGATGGAATGTTTTTCGTTTTTTCTTGGGATCACAAGTTGAACTAGTACGACTAGCAATTGGCACAGAAGACTATCGAAAACGATCGATATCCTTGCCGAGCGCACACGCGACACTAAACTACCCACAGAAAAGGTACACAGACGCTCACTAACACGCGACAACGGATTTCGCTAAAATTCAAATTCAAAAAGTCGCTGCGGTCACCATGACCGCTGGCAGGTGGTTAAGGGTTAAAATAAAATAAATATTTAAGGGGGGCTCCCATACAGTACGGAACCCTCCGTGCGCGAGTCCGACTCGTACTTGGCCGATTATTTATGTATCCAAACACAAATTCATCTTTATCTTAGTCATACACAGTCCATTGCTGGACATAAGCTTCCCGGATTTCCGATAGAAAATCTGGTTGGAAGTTAGTTGTAGGCAGTACATCTAGTTCTTAAATCGCGCAGAGTGCTCACATCTCTGGTGACATCGCTCACTGAGTGCATGTTTGTAAGTTATTTTCCCTTTTTCCTGTTTTTACTTTCTTTTACCATTTATTTATTTTTTTCTTAACAAACCAATAGCCTCTATGTCAGTGGTCGTCGAACCGCGGCCCGCGGTACAGATGGAGGACTGGAGGTCATGAACTACTAGAATAGCAAATACCATCGCGCTAACTACACAATATGCGTATAATTAAAATATGAACAATGTTCATATTTGCTTTCAAGTTACTAAAAATACCGAAAAATCATTCACGCTAACCCGCGCATATAAATAAGTATAGTCTGACCGTTGGGGAGTCCCCACCGCCCGCACCTGTCTCAGTCCCCCTTTGTCGTCTACCCCCGCGCCCCTGTACCCGCGCAGGCGAGGACTCAGTTAAACGGTCAGACTATAGTAACGTGGTCTGCTTTGTTCATGCCTGTTTTGGAATTACTTAAAATTAATTACAAAACAAAATTGAGGCTCATTGCGGTCGCGCATGATATCAGTGTGGTTAGTCTGCTTTGCTCATATATTATCTGGCGCTCGCGCATAGTAGTAAAATATTGGTCTGTTATGAAATTACTAAAAAACCTAAAAAATTTCGCGCTCGCTTCGCTCGTGCATATTTTCTTTCCTTCGTGTGTTCCGTAGCCAGCGCGGTAACCTAAAACAATGCGGGCTGGTACCTATGTTATAAACAAGTTCTTGCGGCCCGCAGTGATACATCGCACTGTCATATGTGTCCCTTGACCAGTAAAGTATGACGACCACTGCTCTATGTCTTCTCATGTAATTACTTCTTTCTTTTTTTTTTTTTTTTTTCTGTGGACATATCCAGGCTATAAAGCATGCGACCACGAAAAGCGACGAAAAGAACTCATTTCGACGTGTGAAAGTGACAGTTAAATACTTTACTATAACGCTGTCTCGTTTTGACACTACGAACGAAATAATTCGTGGCGCGCATACTAGCCCAGCTGGTCATAATATATTTATATTTAAGTTATACTTAAAGCCGTGGTGGTCTAGTGGTAATGATACCCGCCTTACAATCCTGAGGTCGTGGGTTCAAATCTCGGTCCTGTACCAATGAATTCGTCGTAATTTATGTACGGACTTTCACACCAATGGCTTTTCGGTGAATGAAAACATCGTGGGGCAACCTGCATACGCCTGTAGAAGAAATTTGATGGCGTATGTGAATCCAATAACTCGCACTGTGCCTTCGTGGGTAGGTCTACATCCTGCTGTGGACTATTAAAAAATAAAGGCTGGTACAGTACAGTATACTGTATATACTGTACTGTATATAAAATTGTGACGATTGTGATTTGTGTTGTGTATGAATAAATAAAATATAATTATTTTTCGCAAAAAATAGCATGACCGACTTCACCCGTGTACAGATTTCGCACGGATCGATGTTACTTTTTTCACATTATTGTTGATTTATCAAAAATGGCTCAGCCGATTTCAATAAAATTTTAAACTCTAAGTATACTCTTTCCAATAAAAAAGAATTATTGAAATCGGACTACTACGAAAAAAGTTATGCGTGGTTACAAAAAAAAAAAATAACTACGCGTCGAATTGAGTACCTCCTCCAGTTTGGTTCGTCGGTCAACAATAATGTTCCCAATGTGGCAGGATAACGGCGGTTTGCGGTGACTACTACATCGGCGGTCGTCAGTTCGATTCCCTGACGGAGCTAGTTGGCTTCTATAGCCACTGCTCCGATCTTCTGAAGCGCGAGCGACTCGTGGAGCCCGTCGCCCCGCCCGAACCTGTTAACGATAAGAAAGTTAGTCAAATTGCTGTTGAAATTATTAACATGATGCATGTACTCGCATAATTATTTTTCGCAAAAAATGGCAAAACCGCCTTCCATCGTGTATGAAATTCGAATATTACGCTCCAATTGTCTACATTTTTGTTGATTTTTCAAAAACGGCTCAGCCGATTTCTGTAAAATTTAAATGGGACCACCTCGGGAGTATACCCTTTCGAACTAAAAGAGTATTTTTCGATTCGGTTCACAATTGGCGGAATTATCGTTGAACATACACAAAAAAAACATACAGACGAACATAGAACCTCCTTCTTTTTGTAAGTTGGTCAAAAAACTAGATTTATGTGTTTAGAGTGTTGCTATGCAAAGTGCAGAGACCATCAACTTTGAAATCTCAAAAAAAAACATCTGTTCCAAACGAAAAGTTTGGTAACTTAACAAAATGTATGGGACAGCTTTTTTTTTCCAATTTCGAGTTTGGTTTAATAGTAAAAGTCATCATAAGATGGTTGCATAATAAATAATTTAGTTTAGTTCAGAAGCACTTTCAAAAATTTAAAATAATTCAAAGTAGTAAAACCTGCTAAAACTCAGGTCTGCAGTGTGGATTTTCCCATAAGTAGCAATTCCAAAAAAAATATGAAAATTATTTGCTTCGGAAAATTACTGTATTTGTTCAAAATATAATTGTATTTTCTTCAGAGGGTGGTAGCAATTTTGCCGTACACCAAGATGCCGGACACGGATGAGCTCACCTTCCAAAAGGGGGACATTTTCTTTGTCCACAACGACATGGGCGATGGCTGGCTTTGGGTCACTGCACACAGGTATGTTCACGTATGAGTTATGACCTTCGAGCAAATATCTAAAGTCACAATTGTGCAAAAAAAAAGTGTCTTAACCAAAACTCTGCCCAAACTACGTAGTGGGCAGGCTTTTTAGTTAGTCGTAAGGCGATTGCAAGCCGACTACAACGCCGCGCGATGCCAAAGTGCTGGGTTTCAAGCACTTATTAGGTGACATAACGTCGAGATTAGAGAAATCGGGTCATTGTGAATTATTTAATGTAAATATTTAAGTCTGTATGTATGACGGCGCTCGGACATTTTTTTACCACTTTTACTTAGGGGCTGTGCCTCTGTAGATTTGCTCGAAGGTTATGACCCTTGAATTGGTATCTACTTTCCCACAGTCTGTTTTGTTTTATTCTATACTAGCTGCCCATCCTGGCTGCGCCCGAGAAGAAACTTATGGAAATACCATACATTAGCTGTGGGTGATACTAGTACTCCGGACAGTAGACCTCGCGACACTTCTCTTTAACAAAATCTTCATAAGCCTATATCTCAACTCGCTCTTGACCGATTTGGTTCATACTCGCATATCTATTTAAATACTAAACAATCTTGCTAAATATTATCGAAATCGGCTGATAAATAGCGCGATACAAATTTTACACCCTTTTTGAGGGTAACCCTCCTCCCCCTCAATCACATAACGCCGAATACAAAAAAAAACATTAAAATATTATATAGAACCCGTGTACCAAGTTTCATCGACATTTGTTGAAATATGCGACCTGTAGACAAAAATCAAAAGCCAGACAGACAAATGCAAAATCTTCGTGTGGAGGCACAGACCTCGCTTCGCTTCGGTCAATTATTTTAAAATCGGCCCAGTAAATTTATAGAACCTCATTACACATAAAAAAAATCTCAGAGTTGTTTTTATGAAAAACATTTCAAAATTTCGTTGCGAATGCAGGACTCGAACCTGTGTCTTCGGATGACTATCCCGACGCTCTCACAACTGAGCTAATTCGCAGTCCTGACTTTGCGTCGAGTCTGTGAAGTGTTTATTATTTCAACCAACGTATAGCGTTGGCGTTAAGAAATAAATTCTTTTTTTATAATATGAATGAATAGAATAATAAAGAACTCATGATAATAATAGTTTTTTTTAAATCATTTATATAACTTATTGTTCTGATCTTCAAAACAATCCCTTTTCACAGGACGGGTGAGCAAGGTATGATCTTCCGAGAGCTAGTAGAAGACCTGGACCCTTCCATCGACCCCAACACGGTGTTCTCCTGGTTCCACCCCAACTGTACCAAGAGTGAAGCGGTGGACATGCTGGTCAAAGCTGGCCCCGGCAGCTTTCTCGTCAGACCCTCGGACAATTCGCCCGGGGACTATTCCCTGTTCTTCCACATCAATAACCAGATACAAAGGTAATTTCTGCAAGGTGTCTTATTTTTTTTACAAAATTTTTGCAAATTGTTTCAAAATATGTACTTATTCAAATCTTTGTAAAATATACGTACCCATTTGTTTTTACAGGTTTCGGATAGAGAAGAAAGGGGTGCGATACCTCATGGGCGGACGTACTTTCGAGTGTTTGGACGCAGTCATCAACAGATACAGGAAGGAGCAGATTGTCGAAGGACATACCCTGGGACAGCCTGTAAGTTACACCAACCATTCATATCTAAATGTCTATAATGATAACAGGAAGTCACTATATAGCCTTACTAGTGTATGTTTTCCCATAATAGTACCGCAAAAAAGAATATGCACAACTTTTTAAAATATTTTTAAATGATAGCAACTTTGTTGTCAAATGATGATTCTTTGATTAATTATTACAAAAAATACAAATTATCAAAAAAGCATTCAAATACAGAAAATTTATGTCACTTAACGCGATTGCTCAAATCGTTCTGACTAATAGCGTTATTGCGTTTAACAAATTTTGAATGCCCAGACTGCAATAATCATTTTCGACAAAAAGAAATACAAGTAGAAATATATCCTTACAGGCATAATTCAACATTTACAAAGATTATATAGGAAAAAAAAAATGACTCCGTTCTAAATGTTATGTGTATTCTTTATTAGTGCTCCAAGCAAAACATGCTGAGAAAGTAGAACTTCGGCAGTTCAAAGATCCTTGGAATTTAGTGGGCGACGGGCTAAGAAATTAGCACAATTTTTCATAGAATGTACTGTTTAGGATTGCATTAATGACATTGCATGACCTTTCGACATTTGTGATTTTCCTATTTTTTTATCTTTGTTGTTTTTGTGTACCCTGTAGTGCACCGACATTACATATTGTCGAAAGAAAAATTTCAATTTCATGAAACTTTTGTGAAATAAGTCACATACCGCCGACTCACTATTCAATGAATCGGACTACTTGAACTTAGTATTATTATACTTTCCTAACCATTTTTATATTGCTAATTTGTTCATTCCACCTTAAAGATAAGTTTTATGAATGATTTCCTATTAGCACGCTATCATTTCGAAGAAGGCACTGTACTATCAATTTTTATGTTTCGATAAAAAGTTGAGACTTTTTTTACTATGGAATTGAGGCCAAGTCTGTACCGAAATTGGCTTTCTTGATAAGATAGCTATCTTGTGATAACATCGAATAAAATTGTGTTCCATTAGTTTGCAACCGCGATGCCTATTAAGTGGACTATCTTTAAAGTCGGGCTGTTTAAAAATCGGGCAAGTAATAAAATAATAATATAAATAAAATTGTCTCAGTATTATCGACCTGCGAAAGGACTTGACCAAAATTTCATCTTTTTACAAGCTTTTATTTTTATTTACTTTCGTGTCCTGTCCCATTTTTTGTCTGCCTGTAATCAAATCTTGTAAAGAAGATAATGCAAAATGGGCTCTGACTAGGTACAGTAGCTCAAAAAATCCGTTAAACTATGATAAATAAATGCGCAGAGTAAAACAACCGCATCAAATGCTTAATTTATGAGTAACCGCTAGGTTTAGGCATTTTGGTCACATGTAACCTTAATACCCGAATATACGAAATTACTTTTAATGGACACTGTTATTGTAAAAAATAACGGGAAGATCATTTTCCGAAAGAAACAAAGCAAATTATGAAATACTGTACCCTTTATTGGCCCAATTTCTATGCATATTTGCAATATCTCCTTTGATCCACTTCCCGGTTATAGATTGAGCTCAAATTTTGCATATATGTGTAAATCCCATGACAATGCAATATTATGATAACATGGTGCTGATCTGATGATGGAGCTGGAAGGTGGCCAAAGGAACTTAGCAAGAAACGACACAACCTCATCGAGTTTGGGTTCATTTTAATGGTCTTGGCGAGTAGTTTGTCTTTCAATGGTAGTATAACCAGGGTCGGATTATGGAGCTGGAAGGTGGTCATAGGAACTCTGTAATGAAACGACGCAACCCTATCGAGTTTCGGCTCGTTTGATTCGTCTTGGCAAGTACGTGATCAGTAAAAGCTTGTTTTTATTTTAAAGTTTTTTTTTTACTATATCTTTTTTTTGTGAATATTTGATAGGTCTGCCTTAGAATAAGTCGTAGGCAGTTTTATATAGGTGAAAGGGTGGCATTTTTATTTTCATGTGACAAAACAACGTTTGCCGGTTCAGCTAGTTGTTTCATAATTTCAATCGCTTTGTGAATCAGTTGGATTTTCATTTACACTGTATAAATAATGTGGTTAAAATAGGTCTTAGTTAGACAGAAGGCAAATGTGTCATCCTTTGGTACGAACTTCGCTTATTCCTCTTTCGCGCATAATCGAAAATAAAAGGCACCGCACCGTGACCGTGCTAAGCACTAGGCAGTAGGAACTTGTCACGGAAAACAATACGCTCTACTATGCGGTACTATGTCATCTATGGCATAATATGCCCAATGCCATCAACGTACGTCAATAAATAATAGTCGTCGATAATTTTTTTATCGGTGTCAAAACGCTAGTCGACGAAACGATGACTATGAATGGGTCATTTTCGAGCAGGTGGTATGAAAAAACAAATTACTGCCCGCTAAAAGTTTCTTATAGAAAAACACCACCTTTGGGTGCACTTAAAGACGAACCAAGTCGAATACATGGGATGAAAAGATTTTTTTTGCTGACATGTTCCTGTTATGGTACGTTATAGCACGCAGATACACCTTTAGTCATTAATTTCGGGGCTCTCTACGACCTAAATTAGATCAAACAACATGATAGCTGTAATATTACGTTGTCACGAATCGTATTGTTATTTTTATCACAATGTTATTTGTTTGTAAACACCAATGTTCATTCAAGAGTATTATTGGCTTGCCCCAAAATGATATAAGATAAAGGCCGTATCTCTGCGAGATAAAGTTAAACAAATCGTCGTGGTCCTTTATGTGAACATGACATGGAGTTTTTTTTTAATATGAAATAGGAAATACTTTATTGATAAGCCCATTGTTTAAAGTGCCTTTGTCTAGTCTAGAAGACACTCGGCATATCCTCGTCTTTATTCGCATATACCTCCAATCTTCATGATTATCAGTATCCGCAGGACGTCCAAAATGTTAAATGGTCAACAGTATAAAAAACGCTAAACGTTTTACAGGCCGCGCCAGACAAGTTGGCGGATGTGAAGTTAGCTACAAGCTGTGCAATATCCAATCCTGAGTAAAACTTACATAAAGCCGCACGTTGATACGCTATTGCGCAGCTTGTAGATAGTTTCATGTCCGCCAACTTGTGTGGCGCGGCCTATACTAGTACGTCGTTTTGTCACTGAAGACATAGAAGCCTTGGTTGCGCCATGTTACTAGAGCAATAACAAACATGTTAAAGTAATGGTTAGGGAAAATATATGTGTTGCACCATTTGACAATATGTAAGATGACGTCATAAATTTAACTGTAACCATAACCGCCCACGTTTCACTGGTTAATGCTATTTTTAACGTTAATTTTATCTGTCGAAAGCATATAACCCTGATAACTTTTACTATTCCAAAAAATACGCTGGTGTATCACATTTTGCAGTCACTGTTTAAGTCAGCGTTACTGTTATTGTTAAATTTGACAATTAACTGTAACTACTAATATGATGCAACCAAGCCTTAATATACCAACGTTCTGTAAACTACGTAATTTTACCGATGCACCTCTTGCTACAGAGCGATAGTGTTCCCCTATGGCTTTCTATAGACTATAATTATTTTTCGCAAAAAATGGCATGACCGACTTCAACCGTGTACAGAATTCGCGAATATTTTGCACGGATCGATGTAGCATTTTTCAGATTATTGTTGATTTATCAAAAATGGCTCAGCCGATTTCGATAACATTTAAATGTTGTCACATTTAAGTTTCGAAGAATACTCTTTCGAATAAAAAAAGAATTATCGAAACCGGACTACTAATACGTAAAAAGTTATGGGTGGTTATACATAAAAAAAAATAGTGCGTGAAAAAAATAGTGCGTGGAGTCCCTCCGTGCGGAAGAAGTGAAACTTCGACGCAACGGTGCTTTCATACCCCCACCATGGTACCGTTAAACGTTTAACGCAACCTTGTTGGAAGCCGCATTAGAAGTTTCACTTCAAAAATACATATACGCGTCGAATTGAGCACCTACTTCGTTTCGTCGGTCAAAAACGGCATTGTTTTTAAATTGAACACATTTTCCAGCTCATCGCCGAAGGTCACCAAATCGAACCCCAGCAAAACACAACCGGCGCGGCGGCAGAGAAAATCTACGCGACTCTGCGCGAGTGCCGCGACCAAATAGGCCTGAAGAAAACCAAAGGCATCAAGCACCAGGGCTACCTCAACAAGAAGTCTGATAAAGTTACCAAGAAATGGAAGGCGCTGTACTTTGTGTTGCTCCAAGAGGGCACGGACACGCATCTCTACTTCTATGACTCGCCGAAAAGGACCAAGCCTAAAGGACTGATTGACTTGTCTTGTGCTTATCTTTATCAGGTATTTGTTTCTACTAATTTTATTAAATAGTGATACAGAAAAGAAATATCGTTTTCAGGAGTATTTTTAGTGGCACTTAAATGTATAGATTTCAAGAAGACATATTTCGTTTTCATTTGCGTTAAAAGTGTAGAGTAGGTACTTAGAGATAGGCGTATTTTAAAAGCAGCGCCGATAGTGTAAATTGTAGCCCCTTCCACTGTATGGCATTATCCGTCATCTCGGCCGTAGAAGCACAGATTTCTAATATAATCAGTTACAAGAGATTTTTATACACAGCGCACCTGTGGTCTAAATTAGACTGTCCATTAAGCCGATATCCTTCGCTGTTTTTGATGACAATGGTTATTTGAAATCGCTCCCATCGCTTAGCTTACTTATGTGCCCTACCTAATTCCATTTCCACCTGCTAATTCTCTGATCCGTAGTAATAGTAGTGGCTCTATTTGGTTCTCTTGAAATTGGTATTTTAATTTTTTTTTTTTTTTTTTTTCGTCGTAAAATATACATTGAACTAAAAAACGCTCACATTTTGAATCATAACGTTGAAATCGTCAGGTACACGAGTCGCTATGGGAGCGCGAGTTTTGCTTCCAACTGGTGGAGCGAGCGCTGCCGTGCCTGTCGACGCACACGTTCCTGGCGGCCAACAGCGCGGCCGAGGAGCGAGCCTGGCTCGACGCCCTGCGCCCGCTGTGCGTGCCGCAGCAGGCCAGACATCATTGTAAGGTGAGTTAGTCATGTGACACCGTACCGTGACCAAAACACAAATATTGAACAAACCGTGACACCATACCGTGACCAAAACACAAATATTGAAATTGAAGAAAGTAATTCATCTCTTTCGTTACATTCGAAACTAGGGCGTGGCCACGAGCCACCCAACTAGTTGTCCTAGTTGAGTGACCGGACGCCGAACTTCTCGATGCGACGTACTGCGACTTGTGCATTTTCATCAACAAATCAATTGCGCCCACTCGCGTCGCTTGTGATTAATTCGCGTTGCGTCCCATTCGTCGCTCGTCTAGGACTACGGCAATGGGTAAGCTTTCTAAAGAAAGCTTTTAGGGCTATATTTCACTGGGACACCATGGCGGCGCAACTAGTCGCCGTTACCAACAAAATGTATATAACCGTTCTATACAGAAATAATTACCTGTTGTCCGTTTGGTTGCGCAACCAACGTGACCAGCTTGGACTCGTGCAAATGTTACTGGTCGCGCCGCCACTAATTACTATAGCGTTGTATGGTGTCTCGCTCACTCGGCCGCTAGTCCGGCCAACACGGTGGCGCGGCACGGTTGCGCCGCCTTCCCAGTGAAATATAGCCCCAAGCGTCGGAATTAGGATGAAAAATGAGAGGCCTGATTGGTTATGTTGTCAGGTGCCGCGCGTGGTGTGGCTGCGCGCGCTGCGGGTGCGGTGTCTGACGGCGCACCGGCTGCCCGCGCGCCTGGCGCCGCGCCCGCACCTGCGCCTGGCGCTGGGCGCGGCGCCCGTGGCACGCACGCGCCCGCGGCCCTCGCCCGACCCGCACTGGGACGACGAGTTCCTCTTCGAGTGAGTCTCCTTTGTCCGACCTGCACCCCAGCACGGCGCAGGTATACCCCGGGTGTCGCGCGGGTGCGGTGTCTGACGGCGCACCGGCTGCCCGCGCGCCTGGCGCCGCGCCCGCACCTGCGCCTGGCGCTGGGCGCGGCGCCCGTGGCACGCACGCGCCCGCGGCCCTCGCCCGACCCGCACTGGGACGACGAGTTCCTCTTCGAGTGAGTCTCCTTTGTCCGACCTGCACCCCAGCACGGCGCAGGTATACCCCGGGTGTCGCGCGGGTGCGGTGTCTGACGGCGCACCGGCTGCCCGCGCGCCTGGCGCCGCGCCCGCACCTGCGCCTGGCGCTGGGCGCGGCGCCCGTGGCACGCACGCGCCCGCGGCCCTCGCCCGACCCGCACTGGGACGACGAGTTCCTCTTCGAGTGAGTCTCCTTTGTCCGACCTGCACCCCAGCACGGCGCAGGTATACCCCGGGTGTCGCGCGGGTGCGGTGTCTGACGGCGCACCGGCTGCCCGCGCGCCTGGCGCCGCGCCCGCACCTGCGCCTGGCGCTGGGCGCGGCGCCCGTGGCACGCACGCGCCCGCGGCCCTCGCCCGACCCGCACTGGGACGACGAGTTCCTCTTCGAGTGAGTCTCCTTTGTCCGACCTGCACCCCAGCACGGCGCAGGTATACCCCGGGTGTCGCGCGGGTGCGGTGTCTGACGGCGCACCGGCTGCCCGCGCGCCTGGCGCCGCGCCCGCACCTGCGCCTGGCGCTGGGCGCGGCGCCCGTGGCACGCACGCGCCCGCGGCCCTCGCCCGACCCGCACTGGGACGACGAGTTCCTCTTCGAGTGAGTCTCCTTTGTCCGACCTGCACCCCAGCACGGCGCAGGTATACCCCGGGTGTCGCGCGGGTGCGGTGTCTGACGGCGCACCGGCTGCCCGCGCGCCTGGCGCCGATTGTATTCGATTGTCTTGATTGACTGACTCTTTGGTGTAGTGTAGCCTAATACCAGTCTTATTAATAAACGTAAAGAGAGCAAACGTCTCCATTCGAGAACTTTACCGGCCTGCCAACCATCAACCTTGTGTGCGTGCTAAATGCTAACTGCCATTTCAATATGCTAATCCGCTGGGCTATCGTTAACTAGCGACCCGCCCCGGCTTCGCTTATGTATTATACATATAAACCTTCCTTTTGAATCACACTATCTATTTAAAAAACTCAAACAAAATCCGTTGCGTAGTTTTAACCCATGGCCCGTCACCAGATCGCGGGTCCTGGTTCCCTGAGGTGTCCTGAACATTGAAAAAATTTCGAAAATTTGTCGACCGCGCCTATGGATACGCTTATAATGTAATGTTTTCGTTAATTAAGTCTTAAGTGTTATATACCATAAAAAAGGTCTTGAACTGGACTATACATAGATGCTAAGTTTGTAATATAAAAGACTTACCAGTAATGAAATAACACTGAATTTAAAACATGGTTTCATTTCATGTAACAATTTCACGGTAATTACACCATCACAACACAACATTATTATGTAATTAACACTCTCACAACAAAGGGGGTCATTTTTCCTTCAATCTATATTCAATAATTGTAATTCCATGCGAATTTACACAGTAAAAATCACAATAAATAACCGCGCCTAAAAACATTCCGCTAAAACCGCGGGAATTCGCGACGTGAACTGACCGCGGTCAGAGGTCACGTACGCACGTCGCTCAGAGGTACAGATTACAGAAAAAGTGTTTAGCGTGTTTTGAAAAAAGTTTTTTGCTTGAGCAATATATGTTGTAAAGCTATAATAGAGTATATTTGGACACCAACTCGCTTGATTAGTAATTATAATTTTTAACTATTTATCGTATTTAGTAAATTTACAAAAAAATATTTATGTACATACCTATTCAAGTGAGAAAATATATTCTGATACTAACCTTCACATACTTACGAATATTACATAATGATCTATATTTGACTAGTAACTCGCCTGATTCTGAAAGGGATTTTTACCCAACTGCGAAAGGAGGGTTTTGTTTTTCGCTAATGATATAGTCGTTAGAAATAATAAGACAAATAAAACAAAAAAGCTTTTCATTTGTGGAACATATAAAAAAAAACACGAAATAATAATAAATGTTACAAGACAAAATAATACATCATTTATTTGGAAAAAATGTAATGAAACATACAATCTCTAAATTTTTTACAAAATTGACGATGTAATTGTACAAAAAACACGAAATAATGCTAAAAAGACAAAACTATACATAATTACATATAATTTATACGAATTATATGTTATGTATGTATATATGTTGTAAAGCTATAATAGAGTATACTAGACGACCCGCCCCGGCTTCGCACAGGTGTATTATACATATAAACCTTCCTCTTGAATCACTCTATCCATTAAAAAAAAACCGCATCAAAATCCGTTGCGTAGTTTTAAAGATTTAAGCATACAGACAAACAAACAGACAAAAATAGCGACTTTATTTTATACTATGTAAGGATTTGGACACCAACTCGCTTGATTAGAAATTATAATTTTTAACTATTTATCGTATTTAGTAAATTTACAAAAAAATATTTATGTACATACCTATTCAAGTGAGAAAATATATTCTGATACTAACCTTCACATACTTACGAATATTACATAACTAGACGACCCGCCTCGGCTTCGCACAGGTGTATTATACATATAAACCTTCCTCTTGAATCACTCTATCCATTAAAAAAAACCGCATCAAAATCCGTTGCGTAGTTTTAAAGATTTAAGCATACAGACAAACAGACGACAAAAATAGCGACTTTATTTTATACTATGTAAGGATGATCTATATTTGACTAGTAACTCGCCTGATTCGGAAAGGGATTTTTACCTAACTGCGAAAAGAGGGTTTTGTTTTTCGCTAATCAATAAATAATAATAAATATTGGGGGACATCTTACACACGGTCTCTTCTGATACTAACCTTCACATACTTACGAATATTACATAACTAGACGACCTGCCCCGGCTTCGCACAGGTGTATTATACATATAAACCTTCCTCTTGAATCACTCTATCCATTAAAAAAAACCGCATCAAAATCCGTTGCGTAGTTTTAAAGATTTAAGCATACAGACAAACAGACGACAAAAATAGCGACTTTATTTTATACTATGTAAGGATGATCTATATTTGACTAGTAACTCGCCTGATTCGGAAAGGGATTTTTACCTAACTGCGAAAAGAGGGTTTTGTTTTTCGCTAATCAATAAATAATAATAAATATTGGGGCACATCTTACACACGGTCTCTGACCCCAAACTAAGCAAAGCTTGTGATTTGGCTGCCAGAGACTGATATACTACATTATACATATTTTAAATGCATACTTACATAGATAATACCTAAATAACACCCAGACACAGAGCAAACACCTATGTTCATCACATAAATGCTTGCCCTGGGTGGGGATCGAACCCACGCCTCTGTGATCCAGAAGTCAGGTTCACTAACCACTGAGCCACCGAGGCAGTCATAATGATATACTTGTTAGAAATAAATTAGACAAATAACACAAAAAAAGCTTTTCGTTTGTAGAACATTTAATTAAAAAAACACGAAATAATAATAAATGTTACAAGACAAGATAATACATCATTTATTTGGAAAAAATGTAATGAAACATACAATCTCTCAATTTTTTTACAAAATTGACGATGTAATTGTACAAAAAACACGAAATAATGCTTAAAATAAATACGAATTATACATAATTTATACGAAAAAAATGCAATAAAACGAATAAAATAAGCGAGTGACCTCATTGAGGTCACTAGGCGATTGATCTTCTAGTGACCTCATTGATGTCACTAGGCGATTGAAGGGCTCTCAATTATTTTACAAAATTTCTGATGAAATCGTAAAAAAAATACATAAAATGATGCTAAAAATCCGACTATTTCCAAAATTTACAATGTTACAAGACAAAATAATGCATAATTTATATGGAAATATGTAATGAAATATACAATCTCTCAATTTTTTTAGAAAATTGACGATGTAATTGTACAAAAAACACGAAATAATGCTAAAAAGACAAAATTATACATAATTACACATAATTAATTCGAATTATACATAATTTATACGAAAAAAATGCAACGAAACATAAAATCTCTCAATTATTTTACAAAATTTCTGATGAAATCGTATAAAAAAAAACATAAAATGATGCTAAAAATCCGACTATTTCCAAAATTTACAATGTTACAAGACAAAATAATGCATAATTTATATGGAAAAATGTAATGAAATATACAATCTCTCAATTTTTTTACAAAATTGACGATGTAATTGTACAAAAAACACGAAATAATGCTAAAAAGACAAAATTATACATAATTTATACGAATTATACATAATTTATACGAAAAAAATGCAATGAAACATAAAATCTCTCAATTATTTTACAAAATTTCTGATGAAATCGTAAAAAAAAAACATAAAATGATGCTAAAAATCCGACTATTTCCAAAATTTACAATGTTACAAGACAAAATAATGCATAATTTATATGGAAATATGTAATGAAATATACAATCTCTCAATTTTTTTAGAAAATTGACGATGTAATTGTACAAAAAACACGAAATAATGCTAAAAAGACAAAATTATACATAATTACACATAATTAATTCGAATTATACATAATTTATACGAAAAAAATGCAACGAAACATAAAATCTCTCAATTATTTTACAAAATTTCTGATGAAATCGTATAAAAAAACATAAAATGATGTTAAAAATCCGACTGTTTCCAAAATTTACAATGTTACAAGACAAAATAATGCATAATTTATATGGAAAAATGTAATGAAACACACAATTTCTCAATTCTTTTACAAAATTGACGATGAAATCCCGGGGTCCGCTCCACTGCCACAGCCCTCCTGCCCGACAAACGCAGGCTACCTCCGGGAGTCCTCTGCACGCCAAGACCAAACGACCTATAAAGAAAACAAATCACATCACATTATTGACCGAGTGAGCGAAGTGTCTGCGTCATGTCCTGAAAAATCTGGCAACACCTCACATAAAAATCCCGATAATGATTATTTATAGCAAAAGGAAAAACTTACGAAGGCAAGGGCGAGGGTTCGCGAGGCGGGCCAGACTCCACCAGCTGCCTTATAAGTGCACGCCGCGATGCCGGTCGCGGCGTGCTGTGGTCTGTACATTTCTTGCCACGGATCTAGACCGTAACGCCTGCTCCTCCGCGTACGGCCTCAGTCGAGCAGTTCTAAAAAAAAACAATAACAAATATAAATCAAAACATATATCTAGGCTAAAAACTTTAAAAAATACATCAATTTGTTCATAGACTTATTCGTATACAAATAAGCCGTATAATGAAGTCAAAGATTTTTTTTTTATAAGCTGTTTAAATAAACATATATCGGACTTATTTGTACGTAATGAATCGAAAGAATAATTAGAGGGAAAAAATTTTTTTTTCTAAAAATGAAACACATATTTCAAAAGCGGACTACGAAAAAGTTCTGCACTGCATTTATGCAGTAAAATGAATCGAAAGAATAATTTGAGGAAAAAAAAATTTTTTTTTTCTAAAAATAAATCATATATTTCAATAACGACGATAAAAAGTATCTGTATCTCAATATATCTACTGACTTGACCTTTATTTTCTGTTTTCATTTACGATAAGTAAACATTTTTTTCGCTAACTGTACACGGCCGGCACGGCCGTAACTAGGACTCGTAATGGCAGACTCTTGGTTATAAATATGCTCACCATTTCACCATAGTACACTAAAAGTGGTCAAAAGCATATATCAAAATGATCCTTGATAAATAATCTACACGGAGGCACCAAGAAACCAAAACTAACTAATGAAAACTTGTAAAATTATAGCTAGTGAAATGTAAGACGTCATGTACAAAAATGCTTATTTCAAAGTTTTGTCGTTTTTTCACCACAAAATATCCATTGAAACACAAATACAACACTTTTAATAGCTTTATCATAGTTTTTTCAGTATGTTAGAAGCATTTAACTTACCGTTTCCTTCGGTTTTCCATTGTTTATCTCAAAAATAACAAGCACTGGTCACCTCACTCGCACGGCGAAATTCGTAAGCGAAAATCAAAATGGCGTTCTATGGGCAATCTTTGCAAAAATATTAAATTTGATTTATTTGGTTGTCTAGATTGACAGGACAGACCAATGAAGTCATTCGAATTGAACCAATGAACACCCAGAAAATTTATCAACCAACAGGACCGGCTACAAAAATTACTAAAAATCCGTCAATCAGAGCGCGCGGCTTAGGCACACCTTTGGAGCATCGAGCGCGCTAGTGACGTTTCCCGCGCATATTCCTTAGGCACACCTTTGGAGCATCGAGAGCGCGCGGGACGCGAGCGGGGTTAAAGATATAGGCATACATAGGGACAGACAGCGGGAAGCGTCTTTGTACCTGTCTCAGTCCCCCTTTGTCGTCTACCCCCGCGCCCCTGTACCGCGCAGGCGAGGACTAAGTTAAACGGTCGGATTATAAGTAGTCTGTTCATATTTATGGGGCTGAGACCGATAGGACGCAACTTGTACAGAAAACTTTTGAGTTGTATTTTTGGAACTCGATGATCGAAAGCTATACTTAACCATGACTAGAATAAAGCTGATGAAAAATCTGAAAACGATCTGAAAATTTTGGCATCTTTGTTTCAGTGATGTGCCACCAGATGTCACTTCGTTCACGATCACCGTACACAATACAGGGAAAAGAGGCAAAGAGTCTGAGGTGAGCCGATATGGAAAAAAAACCACTTACTTATCATGGAAAATAGAAATAATGTAGACTGCTAAAATTTAGCCCGGACTATTATTTAGTCTGTCAGTTAATTTTATCAAAAAATATTAAACATAAATTTATCTTTCAATATTTTTTGATAATCTATTATTAATATATTTCGTTTACTCAGTCATCATCCTTATTGATCTGTGTTGTTTATATTTCAGGTAGCCGAGCTGACGATAGAGCTGGCGAATCTAGCAAATGGCGAAGAGATAGAAGAGTGGTACCCTCTCGCCGGGATGACGCCTATCGGAGAGTGGGGCTCCCTGAGACTGCGGATCAGGTAAAAAACTTCATAACTATAGGCTGAATCATACAAGTCGCCGGATGTGAAGTTAGCTACAAGCTGCGCCATATACAATCCTGACTGAAGCTCACATAAAGCTGCGCGTTGATTGGGTTTCTCGCAGGTTGTAGCTAATCTCACATCCGCCGACTTGTTTGATTCGCATACACTCTTTGTTTATGTATGAGCCTGTATTGTCCCATTCTTTTATTTTATTTTATTTTCTTTGGGTTGCCAAACGGCCTTCATACATAAAATTCTATAAACAATGAGCAGTGCAGTCAAGTTGTTGATATTCCAATGTCCCCTTTATTGTTTAAACACGTAAGTCTAAAATTGTGCAACTAAATTACTGGTGTCTCATTTCCCCTTGAGATTCTATACTCTTATACCGTGACAGAGGCAAACGCACGTTAAAGGCTAAATCCTCAAAAGGTCTAATATGTACTGTACCAGCCTTTTTATTAGTCCACTGCAGGACGAAGGACGAGGACGCCTACCCACGAAGGGTGGTTGGTGGATTCACATACACCATTGAATTTCTTCTACGGACGTATGCAGGTTGCCTCACGATATTATTTAGTATTTTTTCAAATGTATTAACTGACGAGTACATTATAGTAATTGTTATTATATTTAATTATGTAATAAGAGATTTACTTAATGACAATAAATATTATCTTATCTTATCTTATCTTATCTTATCTTATCTTATCTTATCTTATCTTATCTTATCTTATCTTATCGTCCTTCACCGAAAAGCCAGTGGTGTGAAATCTGTTCAAATCCCGGTCCCGTACCAATGAATTCCTTGGAATTTATGTCCGGGATTTTACACCACTGGCTTTCGGAAAAAGCCGTTGAGGTCTAGTGGTAATGACATTATGACACCTGCCTTACAATCGTGAGGTCGTGGGTTCAAATATCCTAATACGAACTTGAAAAATTTGACTTGTTTTTACGATAAATTAGTACGTATTTTGCAGGTACATGCAAGAGCTAGTGATGCCTCGTGAAGAGTACAGCCCGCTGCGTCAGCTACTGTTGGAGCCCGGTTTGCCCGCCGTCAAGGCACTGTCCGACCTCTGCCGCACGGATAGACAACCACTGGCCACGTGTAAGTTCATTATTCACATTTGGCACTCTTATAGGCCAAAAATCATACAAGTTGACGGATGTGAAGTTACTTGTAAGTTGCGCAATATCCAGTCCTGATTCAAGCTCACATAAAGCTGCGCGTTGATTGGATATTGCGCAGCTTGTATGCAGCTAGCTTCACATCCGCTGACTTGTATGATTTGGCCTATAACATAGCTTGATTTCACTCAAATGTTTACCGATAAAGGACTTTGATTAGGCGTTGTGTAGTAGAACAATGGTCAGTGTTTGGACGGGAGATCGCGGATGGCAATTACAACTGAGCGCTGCCGTGGCTCGGATGAGTCGTTGAATTATGAACGCTGGTTGTTTTTCTGAAGACCTCGGATACAACTAAGCAGAAAGATAAATGCTTAGTTGCCTAGTGGCTTCAGAAACAATTGAGCAGTTACCTACTGAAATGTATAATAGTGTAGTACCCCTCAATCAAAAATCGCCGACGACAAAACCATAAATATGTTATAGAACCTTTGTACCTAGGTAGATAAATGCTATTAAACCAAGTTTTGTCGAGATTCGTTCAAAAATTAGAACTGTATAGGAGAATTTACATCTGGCCACACTAAAGCAAAATCGTCGAGTTAAATCTGAGATTTTCTCTTACTTTGTTCGTTCGGTTAATTATAAAAAAAGTCGTGTTGTTCCAGCTGTATTACACTCGTTTAGCGAGTGCGGTCGCGGAGCGGAGCTGGCGCGAGAGTTGGTGTGCGCGGAGGTGGCCAAGGAGAACGACCACCGCGCCATGTTCCGCGGCGCCTCGCTCGCCACCGCCGTGGTGGACGAGTTCATGCATGCGCAGTGCAAACCTTTCCTACAGGTGAGTAGTAATGTCTATTTGGAGCCATGTGTCGACTTGCCAGCCTGCTCGGGTTGAGCGGCTCAGATTGTACTGCTCAGCTAGGGTGTTGGAAAATGTTCGACATTAGCCGACCGGTGTCGACATACGAGCAGGAGCCTAATTTTTGAAACGATAGAATCATTTATCGTTATCATTCATGTATCATTATTTACTTGTTTTATTTAGTTCTAATTTCTTCACCCATTTTTTTTAGGCTCAAGTCATTCCAATGATTCAATTATAGAGCCCCTAGGCCCGCTCAGAGCGCTCGCTCGTAAGTAGATAGCCATATGACCACTTCATCATTTTAGTTTTGAGACGATCGACTACTAGACAAAAACCTTCCTTTTTAATGTACAAAAGACAGATTGAAAACCAGGTTTCGTGTCCTCTTAGCCACTTACATGGCTTATGAAGGGGCGGACATGCTACTCTACGCTACACGCGTGAATTTGTATAATTTACTTATTAAACTTGAGCTCTTTAAATAAAAACTTCACAGTATTGATCTGTTCGATGCTTTATTAATGCAACTATTTGTATGTTTCTATTCTCAGGCGGCGATCTCCGAAACAGTTCAAAAACTAATAGACGCGAAGCAATCTGCCGAATTGAACCCCACAAAAATGGACTCGCCTGACGACGCCTGTAATAACGCAGAATTCTTGCTACTGGTATTGGATCAGGTAAATTCTATGGCTCTTTCATATTTGACATAATTATGTACCGCCCATTATAATCGCTATATATAGATAAAGTCAAAGTGAACGAGCTCTCAAAGTAGGTTCTCAGAGTGTACTGTTATAGTCTTGGCAGTTTAGCTTAACTTTGTTTTTTTTTGTATGAAAGTAAAAGTTAACGAAGTATCAAAAGCTGTAAAACAAACATTGTTGTTTTTGTTGTTAGAGATCTAGTCCTGCGAAGTTGTTGGAGTTTTACAAGTGACCCTGTATACCTGATGTTACAGATAACGCTATCGATCTTCACGTCTCCGGAGGCGTGCCCGCGGCCGGTGCGGTACCTGTGCGGCTGCCTGCAGCGCGCCGCCGTCGCCAAGTGGCCCACCGAGCGGTTCGTGCGCACCAGGGTCGTCTCAGGTAATATACTTACAGATAACGCTATCGATCTTCACGTCGGCTGTCTCACGTCTGAGGTGTTCTTTATTTATAAAACGCGCTCGCGCGATCCAATAAGGTCGAACGTATCGAGTCGAGCAGTTCGGTAGTCCAGGCGAGCGCGAACGTTCCCCGCAGGTCCAACCCGGAATTCTAGAAAATATTTTTCAAGTCTTTTGGAGCGTCTGGTGGACGCGACGCGTGACCTAAATGCTGGTATTTGGCTGAAAAAAAGTCTGTGGATGATGCAATAGCTTTTTAGTAGTAGTTTATGTAGTTTAAGCGTATCTATGTAAGTATTGTTGTATTTAGCAGAGTTAGATTACAATATTTATGTCGTTTTCCGTAGGGTTCATTTTCCTGCGGCTGATCTGCCCGGCGCTGGTGGAGCCGCGCGCCTGGGGGCTGGTGTCGAGCGCGCCGCCGCCGCACGCGCAGCGCTCTCTGCTAATGGTCGCCAAGTGCCTGCAGAATCTGGCGAATCTTGTCGAATTTGGTGCTAAGGTATTGTTATAAGTAACACATTAACCGCTGAGGTACTTTTTGTGGATAAGCCACTCACTCGTGTGTTTTCTCGCACCTTGAAATTGAGCTCGGGTAGCCGCTGCGCAGGAGAAAAATAAACACAGACGTGTGTGTTATCAGAACTCAATGTTATAAATGTTATTCATACAATATTAGTTATATCACTCTTTATGTTTCTGGGGTTTTAGAAAGATTTAAGGTGGATGCTTAGATTATGTTTTAACGCATTATTCAGCCATCTTTACTAATATTTTATTAATCCGAAAGAGTGTTTGTTGGTTTGTTTGTTATTCTTTCACGCAGCAACATAGGACGAGATCAACTTACTTTTATCCTGAAAAAATAGACGAGTTTTACCTACCAATAAAACTCATATTATGTCCGGAGCCTTATTCGAAGCCTTTTAAACATATATTGAGAATGCATCTTCCGTTTCCGGCCGTCTTTGCGGTTGTAGCTCCATCTGGTGGGTTGAATGTGGCAACCCTCGTTCACCAGTTCTCGATCCGAGATAGGTTTCGTCATTGTAGTCTCAATATTCTATGAAATTAATTAACACCAGGCAGAATTTGCTGTAAGGCTTCGAATAAGGCTCCGGACATAATATGAGTTTTATTGGTAGGTAAAACTCGTCTATTATGTCCTTCGCCGTTATTCGAAGCCTTTTAAACATATATTGAGATGTGTTTGTTTTCGCCTGGTGAACGAGACGCCAATGTGAATGCACAGATTGATAGAAATAAACAGTATGAAAAACGTAAGTATTAGCACAAGATAGTGTAAATTGCTAACAACATATCGTTTATCACTACGTACAGCTACGTAATAATGTATAAGAAAAACGAATATAATAGTCACTGCTACTATACTATCTTACAGTTTCAAATATTTTCCCTGTAAAATGTGTATGTTATTATTATATAGAAACGAATAGGTAAACCTAATAATCACATAGTATTACTGTCTTACAGTTTCTAATATTGTCGCTGATAATACTTTGGCGCAATTATTCGTATAATAATAATAATATGTCAATCATTCATTAATAGTCTGTCGATTAACCCTCTGAACGCAACAGCTAGGGTGGTATCACCACCATCAGCCTCCGGCAAAAAAGATTTTACACCATCGGTGATTCCAGTTTAAGATGCAGCTTACACTACTGGTGTACGGCAATAGTTCTCGATTACAAATCTTGAAACCGGTATAGGAAATTTACCAAAAATCTGTTGACAACAAGACCCCTGAACGGTTCAGACCGCACATGAAAGTTGACATTTTGTTGCGGCCTCCTTGTCTAGCTATTTGTAACAGATATAGTCAACACCTACAGTAATAGAAGGTAGATACTATTATGTTTATATACACCAACCCGCACCGGGCCAGCGTGGCGGACATGGCCCAATCACCCTTCGTGGGCAGGTCTACGTCCTGCAGTGGACCACTGAAAAGGCTGGTACAGTACAGTACTATATGTTGAAAATGACCTTTTAACTATAAGTACCCAAGAATTCTGAATTTCAATCATATAATAACAAGCGAGACTTAATAAAAACCAAAATAAAATTGTTACTCAGTCAAATCCTTGTGACTGGTAGGCTTTGTAATCTTAAAATCTTCCCACAGTTGTTCAAAACAGTTGGCGCGGCAGGTCACCGAAAGCCCCCGTTAGGAAACCTTGGTATGGTATATAATATATCAACTATTACATTGAAAAGTGTTGAATTTTGTATTCAATCGTGAATACAATAATCCCAAACTTGCACACCGTCGGCGTCGTGGTGCATCCCGCAAATAATGAGTAGGTCGATTTAAAATTGACCATCAATTGAATAAGTACATATACTGGTATATATCCCGAACATGACTATTCTTAGCACTATTATTTGGTATGCTTTCATTTCACATGTTTAGAGCTAAGCTGGCTTTACCTATTGAATTTTATTCTGGAATATTTGAAAAGAAAATGTATAAGCCAAGCCAAGGTAACTTTAAAGCCAAGAATTACACAAATCATTCTAATTATTGCCATACCCTTATAGGGTCATAATAGATATAAACTATACAGACCATGTTAGAGCTTGTCCAAGCTGAAATGACGCGCCCCACTACTTAATTAGTTTATTTAGATGTGTGAGTGCAAATATTAATGACGACACTCCATCTGTGTGGGAGCGTCGATTGTTCAGTGAACTACGATCTGCACGTGTACAAAACGGTCGACTAGTCGGGTGATAAATCCGACCACGCTCGCTCTATGGAGCAGCGCCGTCACATTGTATGAAACAAGGCGTCCTCTCCGCTCGCACGTTTAAGATCAACTAAACTAGTTGGGCAACAAATCCGAGAATAACGGTTCTTAGCAAGTACGGTCTACAAAGAAATTCTAAAAACTTAAGCGAAATGATTTATTTAAATATTTTAATGCAACGCTTTAATAGGTTTTGAATTCATGGTAATTAGAACATAATTATTAAGTGATTTCAGTTTAGTAGTATAGGGTTTCAGTATAGGCATATTAAAATAAAATAATAATTTGTGAATTATTTATTTACCTTACAATTAAATTTAATTACAGTCGCTTAAAGTATCATTACTCACTCATCTCAACAGAGTCGCTTTCGTCTGAATCAGAGTCATTAACATTAATAATAAATTCTTTATCCATGTCAAAGTATTGTGAATATTGTTTTTCTGTGTCTTCAACATGCCGACATGTGTTTGCCCACATTGTACGATCAATCATTTCAAGTCGTTCATTTATTAGTGTCATAATGGATGTTAAATTTTGTGCAACGTTTTTACTAGCCACATAGTTTTTTAATATCCCCCATATTTTTTCAATGGGATTCAGTTCCGGGTGGTAAGGGGGTAATCGTAGAATTTCAAACCCTTTTGATTCAATTAGTTCATCGATAGCAAATCTTTTGAATTTATCTTTGTTTTTTAAAATTAAATCGTATAGCTCTATTTTTTTCATCGTTTCATCAAACGGAATATTTTTATCTGCAAGCCACGTTTGCATTTCACTCTTGTTTGAGTTAGAGTTAGGCGCTTTTTCTATTAAAGCATTGTGGTAAGAAGCGTTATCCACAACAATGACAGAGTTTTCTGGTAGATTGGGCAGCAATTGTGTGCTAAGCCACTTTTTATAATTATTTAGATTCATGTTGTCATGATAATCTCCACTTGTTGAGTTTGCTTTATACACTAAGCCAGCATTTGGAACAAATCCTTCACACCCACCAGCGTGGACAATAATGACCCGCATACCTTTAGATATTTTTTTTTGTACTGGTGATACTCCTTTCGCTAGTTTCCAGCACATGTTTTGAATATGTGTTGTGTGAACGTAACTTTCATCTGTGAAAACGATATATCGGCCCTCATCACGGTATTTTTTTAATCGCCTCAAATATTGGAACCGCAGCATTTGTATGTCGTGCTTTTCGACTAGAGCTTTACGGTTGTCGTCTATTTTTGACCACTCGTAGCCTGATTCCTTCAAAATAGTGCGCAGTGTTTCTATACAACCAGTAAAACCAATTCTTTCTACCAATATCTGTTTAAGCTTTCTTAATGTTGGTACTTCATTAAATTCTGTATGGAATGAAGCTATCGTTCTTCGAAGCACACCCATATCAAAATCTTCCAGCTTAGACTTAGGACGCGCCCTTTTTGGTTTTGAGGGAGATTTAAAAATTTTCTGCGATACATCCTTTGATGCTCTAGCTTGTTTTTCTTCTTTTAAAATTCGCGTAATCGTGGATTCACTAACACCAACGGCTTGGGCAGTTCGCCACCTAGCATCAGTAAGTTTTTCCACTCCATTTTCCGCTTCATATTTCATTCGGTGGTATACTTTTGCAATTATTTCTTTTGCCTGTAAAAAATCAATAGATTTTTTTTATTAATATAATTTAGTAAAACAAATAAAAAGTCTAACGTAACTTTACATGTTAAAAATCAAAATGGTTGTTTTAAGAAATATTTTATTTACCTGGCTCCGAAGATGTTTTTTTGTAGACATGCTGACGGTACTTTTGAGATCGAACGATGCGTGCTCCCGCGTTTGAGTCTAGCCGGCAACTGAACGACCAATTACAATTGCATGTTTAGGTGTGTTGCGTCCATATTTGAAATTTGCTTGTGTGCGTAAATGCGAAGGTGGGGCGCGTCATTTCAGCTTAGACAATCTCTACATAATAACCAAATGTAAGTATTACATACGTTGCAATAAATGATTGAGTAGGTATTGTACCTACTGTTAATTTTATCGTTCCAATATCATGTTAGTTTACAGGTATTAAGAGTATTATCTCTAATTATTTTTACTTTGCTCGCAATATACTTCTGTTGTATATTATGATAATAAGCCATGAACCTTTCACCCCTTTTTTTTTTTTTTTTTTTTCGCACCATATCTGCACTCTCGACCCACGAGTCATTGCGTAGGCTCGCACGTGTTGCATGAAACTTGTGGACCTGGATTCTGAAGAGGAAATGTCCACGCTAAATAGATCACGCTTCGTAAATAAAAGAGTTACGTATCTAAACTTTTTGTTTTCAGCCTAGTCAAGACTGTTAGAATTAAGTATGTATCAGATAAGCAAAGCAAACCAGCCATTCTTTTGCATGGTTTACGTTTTTCGCATGCACGACTTAACTTTGTCTTTAAAGGCAGAGATAATACCCGGAGCAAATATAAAGATAATAATTATATTAGAGAGTGCAAAACCTTTCTCAGTAAAAATGGTCGACCCTGTGGAATAGCCAGCAGGTCAACGTTCAATATTTTTTCTTTAAAATTATTTAATCAGCTGGTGCCAGCGTTCTTTCTACAGAACCCATAAATTGAAAACATTTTCCAGTAAAAATGGTCGACCCTGTGGAATAGTCAGCAGGTCAAAGTTCAATACTTGTTGTAAATTATTTGAGCAGCTGTTGCCAGTTCTTTCTACAGAACCCATATATTGAGAAACATTTCTCAGTAAAAATGGTCGTCCCTGTGGAATAGCCAGCAGGTCAAAGTTCAATACTTTTTCTTTAAAAATCTTTAATCAGCTGTTGCCAGAGTTCTTTCTACAGAACCCATAAATTGAAAAACATTTCTCACTAAAAATGGTCGAACCTGTGGAATAGCCAGCAGGTCAAAGTTCAATAGTTTTTCTTTTTAAAATGTTGTCCCATAAATACCACTGCACTAAGTAGGTATTGTGGCAATTTTTACTAAAGAATAATAATATAAGCAGTTGACTCTAAAGTGTGAGAAACTGTAGCTTTTGAGTATTACTCTGGGAGCGATTGCAAATCCCAATGGCAAAACTTTCTATAGAATTGATAAAACAATAAGTAATATTTTAGTACCTATTACAAGCAACAAGTAATATGGGCAGTATGTGTCTGAAATAAATTAAAATTGAATTTATTCCGATGGCCAACGGGACGCATGGAATCATCGCTTTTCGTGGTTAAAACCGGGGTTTGGTCTCAGCGACATAATTATATAACAATACTACCTGCCCCGGTGAACTTCATCTCACCATCTGTCAACTGTCAATGACAACTATTACACGCAGGAACATTTTATATGGGGAAATTCAATGAATGTCTTTATTATTTTACTCACTATATTTTTGTATTTTCTCACCGTTTAAACCTTCCCTTAGCTTCCACGGATATTTCAAGACCAAAATTAGCCCAATCGGTCCAGCCGTTCTAGAGTTTTAGCGAGACTAACAACCACGATTTATTTTTATATAATAGAAAGAAGAAAGATTTCTTTTGCTGAGTTGCTTATCGTCTGTTACTTACTTGTCAAGAAACAGTTTCATGACAGTGACCGTAAATGCAGTGCCGTACATCTAGCGGCAGGCTGCGCTTAAAAAGAGACTTTATAGTTCCTATTATTATTATTAGCTCCAAAAAGGGTTGGCGCTCTTTCACCCGTATTCATGAACGTCTTCAATCTACCCGCAAAAACAAGTGTTATATCAAATTTACTTTCTCATCTGCCGCTCCCGGCATTGGTTTAGTTCAATGGACTCAATTGATTGCAAGGTTATATTAAGTTTACCAGGACTTGTTGAACCGTGGTAAACTACTGTGGTTTTAATATTTTATTGATCACAGCAGCATTATAAAACAAAAGCTGGCAAATTATTATTAAATGCAAATGGCACAAGGGCGCATATTGCAACTATGTTGCAGTATTAAAATTCACGCAAAAAGTTGAAAAATTATAATTGAATGCTACATGGGTGTATAGCAATTACACTGCAACAACACCCCCAACCAAATGCTTGTAAATCGCAATCGAACTCGTATGGCTACAAGATCGCGCAGTAATTAGGTACATTGCATCAACCAAAGGGCGATACAATAAACCTTGAAAAACGCATATGATTACATTCTTGTCATTAAATGTTATCTTATTTTTGATCACAAAATACTATACACATTAAGCTGAAACGTAATAAAAAAAAGAATGCATACGGCAAAATGGGCGCATATCATTAAATTGGTATCAATAAATGTTATCATGTATAAAATCACAAAAAGCAATACATATTAAGCTGAAAACGTAATAAATGAATGCATATGGCAATATGGGCGCATATGATTACATTGCACAGCAAAGATCTAGATATTTGTGAGCATTGTTAAAAATTATAATTAGATGGTGCCGTGGGCGACCGGTATAAGCTAGGTGTCTAACCTTTACCAGAATTCAAATCGTCTGAAAGATATTGAAAATTTTATTTTTACTAAAGTACCCCCATTAATATTTGTGAAAAGAATTCTGGGAATTTGCTTTAACTAAACAAAACTTTTCTATATGGGGGTATCTTATGAAATAGTCTTGGTTCCAGTGACCGCCATACCAGACAATACTAGACCAATACCAGACCAACGAGAACAAGTCGCTCGAAAACTAAATGAATTGTTTGAACATTTTCATGCTCAAAATGAAAAACGACATGTAGAATTTCATCGTGGCAATCAAGATTGTTTGCCGAACTCAATCGTTTTCAAAATTGAAATTGCAATAATCTCTGAATTAAAATACCTTCCATTCAAACAAATAGTCCTGTTTTCCTGGTTTAATAGTAATAAATAGTTTGCAGCATTTGCAATTGTCGGACGTTTTCAAATATAATTGAAATTATAAGGGCCGCCTCGGCGGGCACCTCTATAAAAGGCACGTTCTGCTGGATCAGCGCAGGAATAATTCTACTCTGAGGTATTCTGGTGTCTTGGGACCGACCAGCGGCCACGTGTCCTTACCCGAGGGCAGTATGTACAAAAGAAATAGTTTTGAATTTGCCATACCTGGTCAGTAAGGTGTTCTACTACCTTACTCTTTTTTGTAGCTTACATCCTCGGCGACCTGGCGGTCACGTGGTCACCACCCGCGGCCCAAGTGGTGCCCCACAGCGACGACGAGGGCAGCGTGGCGGTCTCGTATACGAGTATAATACTCTGCGGTTCCTAGTACCGCTAAAGGACGATGACGTCGACTTGGTCGACTTCATCCTCGAGCACGTGTACCACTTTTCGAAATTTTTCGCACACTTTTATGTTCAATCATAATGATGTGGGTAGAAATATAAGTTTTCAAATTTATTATTTCACTTTCAGAAAATAAAATACAAAGAAACTACAACCTATTAATGTTATTTAGAACAATTATGACATGATTCTATTTTAATGTAACGACGAACGCTAACAGCGTTAACGTAACTTAACGGCACGGAAGTTAAGACGCCAATGACGAAACCTATCTCGGATCGAGAACTGGTGAACGAGGGTTGCCACATTCAACCCACCAGATGGAGCTACAACCGCAAAGACGGCCGGAAACGGAAGATGCATTCTCAATATATGTTTAAAAGGCTTCGAATAACGGCGAAGGACATAATGAATGGTTTCTTAATTTGTTCCTGGGTTTTCAATTCAAACATTTAATTTTATTTTACAAATCGCGGATGCTGCAATTTTATTGCTTTATTTATATGATTTGTACGTTTAGTTGTCCGTCCGCCTACCTCCTCACGCCACATCGTATCCAAAAATCGGCCAAGCGCGAGTGGGACTCGCGCACGAAGGGTTCCGTACCGTGTTGGAGCCCCCTTAGCTCTATTCTTGTTGTCATTATTAATGGCGATCAAAAAACTCCTAAAAATCTGGTTTGTTGTATGGGATATATAAAATAAATATTAAAGGGCTCCTTAAATATTTATTTTATTCAGTTTTTAGTATTTGTTGTTATAGCGGCAACAGAAATACATCATCTGTGAAAATTTCAGCTGCCAACCGTGATAGGGTTCATGAGATACAGCCTGGTGACGGACAGACAGACATACAGACGGAACCCTAAAAACCGACACATGACGGGTTGAAGTTGGCTATTGGACGCAATGTTCAGTTTGTTTCCAATATAATTATGTCACATGTCTCATACTCGTGATCTGGTGTTGCTTGCAGGTCGCCGGTCTGCTCGTGGCATTCACGTAATGCACCGACTAAATAACTTAGGCTAAGATTTAACTATGTAATAATACTCTTTGTACAGTTAAATTAAAAGATTGTGTTTAGTTAACAAAGGGCACAGACCCTGGAGTCTGTGGTTACTAAATAAAAATAAAAAATATGTCCAAATCCGATCTAAACATTGGTGTGTTGGAACCAAGATTACAATTGGTAGCCAATGTGTAGCACCGGCTTTAGAAATGAAGGCATATTATGTTGTTTTCCCAGGAGCCATACATGGAGGTTGTGAACCCGTTCATCCTGAAGAACAAGGAGCGAATGGTCGTGTTCCTGGACCAGCTGAGCAACGTGCCCGACCCGGGCAACACCCCGCCCGTGCCTAACAACAACTTCGATATCGGTAACCAAGTTTTCACCTATTAGCATAGAATAAACTATAGTAGTTCTCCGAACAGTGGACCTCACACCTGTTTAACTAAATCTTCACAAGCCTAAATCTCGACTAGCTCTTAACTGCGTTTATAATCGGAAATCTTATTGTTTATTTATTTATTTCTTTATAGGCAAGCAGTATAAACTGATGTGCATATATCAAGCACAGTCGAAATAAAATTAGAGTTTTTCTGACAAGGATATTTTTTTTCTTCTTAATCCAAAGGTCCAGTCTATTCTTAAATGTGTTTATAGTCCTTGCTGAGATTTATATACTCAGGCAACCTGTTCCTGTTGTAAACAACTCTGTGGCAGAGGATGTGGTGTGCAGTGTTGGTTTGTGATGGTGTAGGCTGCAAGAGGAATTTATGGCGAATTTATTTAGGATTATTTGGATTTTATGGAGGGAATTTATTTAGGATTCAGATACTAAACAATATTGCCAAATATTATCAAAATCTGTTAATAAATAGCGATACTGCAAATGTTCCCCCATTTTAAGGGATGTATTAATAATCGCCGGCGACAAAAAAGTCAAAGATATATAGAACCGTGTACCAAGTTTCGTCAAGATTCGTTAAAATGTGGCCTATAGGGGAGAAATAATATCCGGATAGATGTAATACACTTTGTTCGCTTGGTCAATAACTCTAACACAGAAGGATCACGCCGAGACAACAATTATACAATAATCGGCCAAGTACGAGTCGGACTCGCGCACGGAGGGTTCCGTACTGTGAGCCCCCCTTAAATATTTATTTTATTTTAATTTTACTATTGAAGTTAACATAAAACTAAATATTCTATGAAAATTTCAAGCATCTACCTGTTACCATTATTAATATAAAGCGAAAAACGGCTAAAAAATCAGGTTTGTTGTAGTGGAGCCCCCCTCAATTATTAATTTTATTCTGTTTTTAGTATTTGTTGTTATAGCGGCAACAGAAAAATACATCATCTGTGAAAATTTCAGCTGCCTAGCTATCATGGTTCATGAGATACAGCCCGGTGACAGACAGACAGACATACAGACGGACATCGAAATCTTAGTAATAGTGTGCCGTTTTTACCCTTTGGGTACAGAACCCTAAAAAGCGACATTTGTTACGACGCAATAAAGTGCAATTGAGTTCGCGTAAGCGCCTATCATTCACGGCAAACTTACTGACTCGAACTTTCTCTCTAACGCGTAATTCGCTGTCACTGTCTAGCACGGAGTATTGGTGCTCCGGCCTTCTAGCAAACATCTATAGAGTCACAATCGTGCAAAAAAAGTGTCCGAGCCAAAACTCTGCCCAAGTTACGTAGTGGGCAGGCTTTTTAGTTAGTCGTAAGGCGATTGCAAGCCGACTACAAAGGCGCGAGATGCAAAGTGCTCGGTTACAAGCACCAATTAGGTGAAATAACGAGTAATAATCGAGAAAACGGGTCATTGTGAATCATTCAACGCAAATATCTAAGTCGGTATGTACGACGGCGCTCGGTAATTTTTTTTACTACTTTCACTTAGGGACTGTGGTTCTGTAGATATTTGCTCGAAGGCTCCGGCGCATAGTAAATTTCGCCCGCCCCAACGTACTTAAACTGCAGTGACATTGATATTGCTAGCTTATGTAATTAACATTTATTCAATTAATGATTGTGATTATGACACCCCCATGCTGATCCCTGCGCTTAGACTTATTTCGTAATTGTTCTCAGCAAAAGAGCTAGCGACCCTGCACCACATCTGCGTGTCTCATTTAGCCGAGCTGCAGAACCTGGCTAAGTCGCAGCCGGCGATCAGGAAGCTCGTCACCGTCACCGAGATGCTCACCAAACACAAGCACAAATACCTCGAGATGATCAGATAGGACACGCCTAAACACCACACAGGTAACTTGTTATTACCGTTTTCATAGGGCAACATTGGCAACACTGACGAATTCGTTGAGTCGCCGATGTATCCCCGCGATACATCGTCGAGTCAACGAATTCATGAAGGAGATTGGTGGGATGATTAGCGTACTAAAAGAGAGTGCTCAGCAGTGGGCGATTACGGGCTGAAAATTATGACGATGACAAATTGACACCCATTTCATTGACGTCATCAAATTAACGTCAATTATCGTAAAAAAAATATCCCGTCTTTAAAAACTTAGATAGTACAATCATAATTATTTTTCAAAATAGCAATTAAAAGAGATTATGCAAAATGGGCTCAGACTAGATACAGTAGCTCAAAAAATCCGTTAAACTATGATAAATAAATGCGCAGAGTAAAACAACCGCATCAAATGCTTAATTTATGAGTAATTTCACATTTTCCAATTTGATTTTTGTTCAGTCATTGAATTACTGTCATTTTGGTCACATGTTACCTTAATATCCGAATACACGAAATTACTTTTAATGGACACTGTTATTGTAAAAAATAACGGGAAAATCATTTTCCGAAAGAAACAAAGCAAATTATGAAATACTGTACCCTTTAGTGGCCCAATTTCTATGCATATTTGCAATATCTCCTTTGGACGATTTAAAAGTTATGACGTTACTATGTACCATACATACCACAGGATAATGTGGTCGATCGAGAAAATCTGAAGGAGATGCATTGATTTAATATGGCATGAATTAGAAAAAGACATGAAAAATATCTCGATTCAGTGGCTGTTGCCATGTTTTTCTCCCGATAGTGTCAAATTCCAGCATTCCAGCAAGATTTTCCATACATTTATGCGGTTGAGGATTGCCTCAAGCGACATCAGCGAATTACGAAATACGAATTAACTATTGTCGATTGTTGACACTGTTGGACTGTTAGCTATTGCTACTGGCTGTCACGTCCTTGTTGATGACACTAAACGCGATGCCGTTCTTACCAGTAGTATTGTGTTTAGCTAATGTTGAATGCCCGGGAATACATTGGACACTTGGATAATTATTTCCGACGTTAAAAAATGGTAATAATACAGGCCCAACACAGCAGTCATAAAGATTGCAAAGAAAAAATAAACCTTGGTCACATATTAAGTGTAGAAATAAAGAAATGTATAAAAGCTATTAAGCTATAAAAGCTCCCACAGTAAAGTTTCTTGTCATGTACCTATCATATTTATTAATTATTTTCAGGGTAAAAAAGCGGTATAACACAGTCGGAGCGGTAAGAGTAGCGCAGTGATAGAGACGTGACCGGTGTTCCTGGCAAGTATAGCGCGACGGCCGTTACGTTAAGCAAAACTGGACCGTATTCAGAACATAATTATAATCGCTTGCGACCGAACTGACAGACGCACGAACGTCGGAATGTCTTTAGATTTAAGAATTCCCCATAGTCGTACGTCGTACATACGTAGTCATTGTTAGCTTTAGTTTATAGATTCTAATAATGTACGCACTAAATTTATATGACACTAATTTGTGAGTTTTTAATGCGCCTATTAATAGCAACCTTTTTTTGCCGTCTTTCAACTAATAACGCAGAGTGGAGACGAGTGGTCGAAACTCGAAGCAAATATTGAAATCTGACCTCTGTATCGTCTGTAACGTTGGGTTTAAAAAAGCAAATAACTGAAAACACTTATTAAGCTAGGATATGAGAATGTTTTCGTAGTATTATAAAGCTCTGATTTCAATATTTTGTTTTAAGTTTGGCCATGGACGTATTTTCCCGTCTAAATTGAAAGTAATTGAATTTTTAGAGTAATTTATTTATTAGAATAAACGGGCGCACATTAAGTGTCTTATGACTTATTAAAGCTTATACGTGCCAAAATGTCGCATGTGCGTATTTATTTATATTTATAAACATTGTATTCGAATTATGTAGTTACTATACAACTAATTTAAAATGCCTAAATAATTTTATTTTATTAAAAAGCTCTCTAGTTTGTAATAATGTAATTATTTATATTACATGCATTTACTTTAGATTTTAGATGCACGAGTTATTTAAACGCGAGATCAGAAAAAACATCACAAAGCATCAGTTCGATCTGTTTTCATTTATTTTTGAAATAAATGTGTGCCTTTAGAATTGGTCACAACTTTTTCATGAGTATATTTTTATTTTATACTAAATGTAGGTATTTTTTTTAATTTGTTTTGCGATTTCGGAAAAGTATTGGAAAATGACTGAAAGTACTCGTATTATTAAAGTTGCATTTGTCTTAAAGCGAAAACATTTTTGGTAAAAAAGAAATCAAAATTGATAGAAAATACCTCTCACTAAAATGCTTTAAAATTGTAACATTTAGACCTTACGAGAATGTTTATAGTTAAGGTTTATACTGAATTTCTCCTTTTTATACTCTTCGACTATGTTTAAATAAGTAATCGAGTGTTAGTCTCGATTTAGAATAAAACTAATTAACCTGAGGTACACTACATAGCAATAACATGGCGACATCAAGGGAATGGCACATTACTGCAGCGGCCAGCAAAAGAAACATTGAAGGACGAACGTGTAAATGTGGGTCCAGGCGAAGCCGAGGCACACATAATTATATGTCCATCGATGCCCAGTTGTGGCCAAGGCTTCTAGAGTACTTTTATTAAATATGCGCGGAAGTACAATTACGAACAACAAATAATTTTTCACTCGCCAAAATGTTCATTAGTTTTTTTTTCAATAAACAGCTTTTTATTTGTAAGCCAGTGTGAAAGTTGAGTTTACTTAGTAATTTATTAGGCTGACAAATATTTTCCTACAATGTTTGCCAATTTTATACAATTTTTATACGAGCAACGGCCGCTCACATGTATTTGGCCAATACAGCAATTGTAGAGATACACAGACAGACACATAAAAAAAGGCGTCTTTGCTTTACAATATGTAGAGAAGATATTTCTTGGTGTTGCCATGATTTACCTTGTAGTATTAGTAGCCAGAAAAAAAGTAACATCGTTTATTAAAACACCAAAAAATGATATAGTAGTGTTATGGATGTGATAGATGTGTGTAGGAATGATGATTAGGAATCGAAGTTTTATATTGACGACGCACTTAAAATTATGCGGTGCACCTCTATAAAATTAATACTCTGTGATAAAAAAAAAAAAACTGTTCTGTTCATTCTTGTTGCATTTTTCTGTTAGTGTATATGTGTTAACACTGGATTTTGTACAAATAAACATAATTCGATGAAACCTGAAAATAGTTAATGAGTCAAGTCGGGCTGTCAAAAATTCATTAAGAACTGCATTTTTCGTTCTCGCTATGCTGTCAAACATTGCAAACTATGATGCGGTACTGTTACGAATAAAAAATTCGATTGTATACTAGACTGCTGCTATGCAAAGCATATGGTCGTTTCAGTTTGACAAAGTTCTATCAAAGAGTATCGTTCGTCCCTAGAAACTCACAAGTTTGACAGCTCAAAATGACTAATTAACTTTATTGTGATTATTACAAGTTATACAAAATAGAGTTTCTACCAATATAAAGCTACCAGAGACGACGAACATTTCACCGTTTTATTCACATTTGTATCCAAAATCTCTCGCGTTCATTCATTTTTTTCTTTTTAAACACACATATTTTGTACTTGTAACTTTGGTCGTCGTCTTTGGAAGCTGGGAAGTAGAAAAATTAAAACATTTTTTACTTTAGTATGTATTACATATACTTCCTGTCTTGCTCAAGAAAATTTCTAGTGCCATATACTCTGTACTTACTGCACTTGCTTTATACACAATGGGGGCAAAAAACAGCGTTTGGTACGATGCTAGCATAGCCTGAAAATATCTGTTGCTTTCAGAACCGTGTATAGGCCGAATCATCCAAGTTGGCGGATGTGAAGTTAGCTATAAGCTACGCAATATCCAATCCTGACTGAAACTGACAAAGCTGTAAAAATAATGAGTGAAAGTCATCAAGCGTCTCTGCGCACTTTTTGGACTAGTTCCATTTTTTGCCCTCATTTTGTTATGCTTTATAAAAAGTATGAATGTGTTGGCCAGTAAAGATAGTTTATGGAGGATTTAGAATAAAAGCTCCTAGGCAAATAGTGGACTACTGAAAACGCATTGATTAATAGCAATAAGCATTTCATGTCTCAAGTACTAAGACTGCATAGATATTTTTGTCCCCCCATCTCGGAAAGAGTATTTTTGCACTTCGATAAAACAAAAGCCGTTTTTATCCACTAGAGGATAAAATAAAATTGAATTTAGAACATCGTGTGCACTAAGTTTGTGAATTCAAAACATCATTAAACTTATTAGAAGGTAGAAGTATACCTCCATGGTGCCGAATTTATAATTTAATTTGCGTGCGCCAATTTCTTTTCACGGCATATTGTTAAAATCTTAAGTTAAAAACCCTAAAAATAGTGATACTAGCGACGAGGAAGCTTGAGTTTTGTCGAAAGTAGCAGAACAAAAGTTGTTAGTTTTGATGTACAGAATAAGCCCGATTACAGAGACGCCAGCGTAAATTTAATAGCAACGTAAAAGCTTTCTCTCTATCCAATGGCTAAAGTGAAAATGAAACAGAACTATGCTATTTAGCTATTATAATTACAATGGCGCCTCAGTAATCGGGCTTGAATAAGCCCCTAACCCCAACCAGTCGTAAAATCTCTGGTTTCTTCAAATATTTTTGACGTAACTAGGGATTTTAACGATAACAAAACCTTAATCAGTCGTAAAATCCCTTTATACGTCAAATATTTTTGACGTAACCAGAGATTTTACGACTGGTCAGGGCTTGGTTATCGTCAAAGTAATTTGGTGCAACCCACCCTAAATGGATGCTAATTGATTAGGAATAAACCTGTATATTGCTACTGCACAACCACGCGCCTCGTGTACACAGACGCTAAGCAGTTTAATTGGGCTTATACCTCCACATGTTTAAAACGCGGGCGCAGGCGAAGCCGTGCGTTACCATACAAAACGCGCCTACGACGTTTACTTTGTATTGAAACGCGCGGCGCGCGGCGTCCGCTTAGTGCAGTTAGCTTTAGACATAGGTAGAGTATTACTTCCACGATTTGTCCCCCTTATTTTACAAATGTAATTCTTTTTGTAAAGGTATTTATATTATTTAAGGTTACGTGTCTGGAATCACACGTCGTCGGCTAGTTCAATGTAAAATAGTTTGTAGACCTAGCAGTCTTCTATTGTCGCAGATACTAAGTGTGAATTAGCTTGTATTAGAGGAAAAGTCTAGACTGAATTAAGCTCCAATTAGACGTGTTACTTAATGTATATTATGCACTAGATTTTTCACCAAAATTGTAACAAAATGCGAGAAAATTTTGCAAATTAATATTTGGCCCATTTGGAAGACTTTTGTACTGAAATTCATGAGATTATGCCGTAATAGACATGTATATAGAATAGGGTTTACCAGTTTAGTATCTTTGAATCTTGAAGCACATATATTCTGGAATTGCGTTATGTACGATAAGTTTTTTAACATTTATTTTGAGATACATATTATTTACAGGTAAAATAATTCAATGCAATATTAGTAGGTAAGAATAAGTGACCACATTCTTATTGTAAAGCACAGTTTGTGTTGTGAGTGCACTTGTTATTGCTCGCATGTCACACCACTGATGCTAGGACACATAAATATACAATTTGTATACAAACTTGTTTTTTACTCAATGCACACATACCTTTCTATCGGATTAAAAGTATTCATATCAGTCCAGTACTTCTATCAAAAAACTTAGGTATTATTCTTCCCAACAGCATGTTTTCTGTTATATTTATCTGTGCTAAAATGCAATCACATGAAATATATTAAATAGAAATTAATGCATTAGTTTTATTTTAGGAGACTGTTTTTCATGGGTCACTGGGGACTAGGGGCATGGGTAGAAACTTGTCCACCTCAGCCCGGGTAGCACAGCAAGGGGAGAAAACTATTTTATCCACTCTTAATGTCAGATGTCATTGTCAATCCATACTTTATTTCCTCTTCGAGGGGATGTACCTAATGGTGGAAAGACTATTAGTCCCTTTGCCATGCTTCCCGTGCAGAGAACAAAAGTCAACATATTTTTCTGTTAAAGGTATTGGTTTAAAATAATTCACATGTGTCTGACTGACACAAGATCTAGTGTTTTTAGGATTCAGAGACAGATTAAAACAAAACTCAGGTTTAACTCTTTGTAGAAATTTATTTACATAAAATTATACCTAGTTAAAATATTTATGGATTGGTCTCAAATGCAAATAATTAATATATTATCTAATCATGTAAGGAATAATATTGAGAAAGCCATCAACACACAGCACACTGCAACATAAGGCGACTTCCTCTCGCCGATTCTCGCACATTTCCAGAATGTTCCCAGCAACCTAAAATAACAGTAGCAATAATATCTGCCTAGAAAAGCAGCTGTGCAGAAAGCACAAGTAATATAATGACCTATTTACATTATTCCAGTTCAGTGATTGAATCCAGTGCTAGATAGCAACTGGATCTGATTGCTGGACTGCAATAATGTAAACAGGCCATAAAAAATTATGGATATAATATTAAAAACAAGTTAGGAAAGTAAAAGCTGTCAACAATCTGACCCACCCTACCAATGAATCTGAATTTCCTAGAAAGAGGATTATTTGATGCTTTAGGTACTGAGTTTAGTTAATACATAATAAATATAAATATGTCATTAAAATGGACCTCCATAATAATGTGGACTCAAAAATTGATTTCAAACAATGGGTAATTTAGATTTGTTTTTTAGGTTTCTGTAACCAAAGGATGAAAACAGGACTAACACTTCATTGTCCATCTGTCTGTCTGTATGTCACCAGGCTTTATCTCATGGACCATGATAATTGAAAGTTGAAATTTTCACATATATATTTCTGTTGCCGTTGTAACAAGAACTACTTGTTGAAAGAGGTTAAATGCTCTGATAGATTTATGTCAATCTTTTATGCAGTCTTTTGTTTCTTTTGTTTTTTTCTCTCAGTGTGTTGTACGAATCAAGAAAATATACCATCCATATTTTCTATTTAAATTATTATATTTTATTTATCCTTGCGTCTACAAGATCTACAAAATATGGGCCTACTGCCAACATGGTAGCATGAGCGCTGGGTTGCGTTCTTATATTGTCGAGAATATAGAACGCGTGTGGTAGACGTGACGCGACGCGATTTTTTCTTCAAGATGGAAGAAATACGAGGTGGTGTTGAAGATGGTGGTGCTAGCTCTAGCATGCAGCACACATCAGTGGTCCCAGGCGGTATTCTTCAAGGCATAGAAAAATTGGACGGAGCCACCAATTATGTTACATGGAAGACGCAAATGGAGTTGTATCTTGTTATGGAAGAATTGTGGGACTATATCGAGGCTACACCAACAGATGTCGCAGGTCTTAAAATGGATAAGAAGGTTCGTGCAAAAATTTTATTGATGGTCAAGCCACATTGCTTGGTACATGTGAGAAAGAGTACCACAGCAAAAGAGAGCTGGCTTGCACTACAAGCGGCTTTTGAGGATCGAGGAGTGAACAATAGGTGTCGCCTGCTGGGAAGACTCGTCAGTCAGAGACTTTCTATGTATAACAGTGCTAGAACTTATGTAACTGAAATACTTTCTTTGGCGAATCAATTAGCTGATATGGGCAAAGAAGTCGATGACGAAATGCTAGCTGCACTTATGTTGCAAGGCCTCGGTGAGGAATATGAGCCGATGAGGATGGCTATTGAGAATAGCAATATAACATTAACTACAGATTATGTCAAAGCCAAGCTGATGCAAATAGACATGAAACAGTCTACGGAAGATTTGCCGCAGAATGCTTTGAGTGCTAATCGGACGAAAAACTATGCTAAAGAGAAGGAAAAGCATAAAGAGAAGACAGTTCAGAAGAAGATTGAATGCTATGTGTGTGGGGATAATCACAGAGCACGTGTTTGCCCAAAGAAGCATGGCAGTCAAGCTCACAGTACACATACGGCACTTCATGCTTACACAAATCCATCGCAAGAGTGGATTTTGGACTCTGGAGCGTCATTTCATATGACTAACAGAAGAGATTGGCTAGATAATTATACTGAGTTACAAGAGCCAGTCCAAATATCCTGCGCGAATGGGAATAAGGTGGAAGGTGAAGGCCGAGGAGATGTCTGTTCAGAGGAACTGAATGTGAGTGTGAAAGGAGCTGTTTATGTGCCGAAATTAGCTACGAATCTGTTGAGCGTAAGTACGTTAGTAGAACGTTACTTTGTAGTAGTGTTTTCAAAAAGAGGTTGTGAGTTGTATAAGGCAGAGGAATGTCAGGTGAGAGGTAAGGTGGAATTGAAATGCAAAGAAGATAAGGGGATTTATGTTGTGAAACCTGACTCTAATCCCGATATTTTTTCAGCTGTGAAAAATGAGAGTGTAGATCAATTTCATCTATGGCACCAGAGACTCGGACATTTAGGTCTTCACAACATGAAGGTGCTACGTGACAAGCTGGCTAGAGGTGTAAGTTTCAAGGACCCGGATAAAGTACAGTGCGAGCCGTGCTTAAGAGGTAAGCAAACTACTCTACCTTTTCCAAAACAGAAGAGCACATGTGCTAGTGCTATCCTTGAATTAATACACAGCGATGTTTGTGGCCCAATGGAAGAAGAATCATTCACAGGGTGTAAGTATTTCGTAACGTTCATTGACGACAAGACTAGAAAAACTTTTGTTTATTTTATGAGAAACAAAAGCGAGGTTTTTGCGAAGTTTCGTGAATTTAAGGCGCTTGTTGAAAACCAGAGTGGGCAGAAGATCAAGAAATTACGCACTGACAATGGGACTGAGTACGTCAATAAGCAGATGGACACTTACTTGCGGGAGAACGGGATAATCCATCAGTTGACGGTCGATTATACTCCGCAGCAGAATGGTGTGAGTGAAAGGGCCAACAGATCGATCGTAGAAAGAGCCAGGAGCATGCTCGAGGAGGCTAAACTCGATAAAAAATATTGGGCTGAAGCAGTGAATACCTCGGTTTATTTGAAGAACAGGTGTCCAACACGAGCAGTAAAAAAGATGACACCTGAAGAAGCTTGGAGCAAGAGAAAAGTAGACCTTGCTCATCTGAAGGTTTTCGGCTGCAGGGCTTTCATGCATGTCCCAAAACAAAAACAAAGGAAATTTGATTCGAAGACGAATGAACTACTTTTTGTCGGCTACTGTGAAACAACGAAAGGCTATAGACTTATAGACCCAGTAACGAAGAAGCTGTACAAAGCGAGAGATGTGGTATTTTTCGAAAATCAAATTAAGAGGCATGAAAAAGGCACCGAAGAAGTATCAAAAGTGATACCTACAGATTACAGGAGATTGGAAAGGTCCATATGCAGAACAGTTCCTCGTGAAATTCATCGAGAAGGGCAAGTGAGAATGCCAAGAAGAAGTGATGAATTTTTTGACTGTCAAGAAGTTAATGAAGAGCCGTGTTTGGAAAATGTAACTGAAGAAGAGTTGCATACACCTGCAGTGAGAAATAATACTGAAACTGAAAACCTGGATGAGAGAGCAGAGATATCTGATTCTGTGGAGGAAGATAGAGAAGAAACCACTCATGATGTTCCTGAAAGAAGATATCCTCTCAGAGAAAGGAAGACTAAGAATTTTGATGATTATGTTCTCTATTTAGCTGGAGAAGATATAATCGAAGAACCTTTGACGATTGAAGAGGCTTTATCTGGAAACGATAAAGATAAATGGGAGCAAGCTATTCAAGAAGAGCTCAATGCTATGAAGAAAAACCAAACGTGGGAGCTAGTAGAACAGGCTGATGGCTACTTCGTGGATTCTAAATGGATTTTTAGAATCAAAAAGGAGCTGGGGAAGAAAAGGTACAAGGCGAGACTCGTAGCCAGAGGATTTACGCTAAGAAAGGGATTAAACTACAATGAAACTTTTGCGCCTGTAGTACGATTTAGTACCTTAAGACTGCTACTAGCTTTAGCTGTAGAAAACAATCTTAAAGTGGACCAAATGGACGTTGTGACCGCATTTTTGAATGGGGATTTAAAAGAAAAAGTTTTAATGAGACAGCCAAAAGGTTTTGAAGAGCGAGGAAAAGAAGGCTATGTTTGTCTGTTGAAAAAAGCCATTTACGGACTGAAACAAGCTCCCAGAGCTTGGTATGAAAAGCTCAATCAGGTGTTGATAGACATTGGGTTCCAGAGATGTGAAACTGAACCCTGTGTCTACACACGGAAGAATAAAGACAAGATGATGATCATTGCTGTCTATGTGGACGATATTCTTATATTCTGGAATGATGAGAAAGAGAGAATATCATTAAAGAAAGAACTTCACACCAAGTTCCAGATGAAAGACTTAGGAGAAGTAGATGTTTTTCTGGGGCTAAAAATTCAGTGTGAAAAGAACTATACACGGGTGAATCAAACCGAGTATCTTGAGAAGATACTAAATAGATTCGGGATGACCGACTGCAAGACTGTGAAGACTCCTGTGGAAAGTGGAATTAAACTTGAAAAGCCACAAGATGAAAACTATATTCCACCAAGCGAACTACCATACAGGGAGCTGATAGGGTCGCTCATGTATCTATCGGTTTGCTCGAGACCCGATATTGCATACGCAGTGAGCTATTTGAGCCAATTTAACAGCTGCTACAATCAAACTCATTGGAAAGCTGCAAAGCGTGTGCTTAGATATTTGAAGGGAACCAAAGAGATTGGTTTGATGTATAGAAAGACTGGCAAGAAACTTGTTGGGTATGTGGATGCAGATCATGCAGGGGATATTTGTGATCGGAAATCATATACTGGTTTTGTATTCACATATGCAGGAGGTCCCATTTCTTGGGAGAGTCGGAAACAAACGACGGTATCACTTTCAAGTGCAGAAGCGGAATATGTAGCTCTATCTGAGGGATGTAGAGAATCCGTGTTCTTGACTGCACTTCTAGCTGAGCTGTATGGGTCAACTTTAACTGGAGCCATAGAACTATTTAGTGATAGTCAGTCTGCGATTCAAATCGCCGAGAACCCTATGCATCATCGGAGGACGAAACACATTGATGTAAGGCATCACTATATCAGAGAGATGGTACGAATGGGATGAGTGAAGCTGAAGTATTTGTGCACCAGTGAGATGCCTGCTGATATCTTGACAAAAGGTCTTAGTCGTGAGAAGCATGAAAGATGTTTGAAAGAGATGCAGCATTAAGGAGGAGTTTGGACTGGTTCTATTAGTTCATTTAAGGAGGAGTGTTGAAAGAGGTTAAATGCTCTGATAGATTCATGTCAATCTTTTATGCAGTCTTTTGTTTCTTTTGTTTTTTCTCTCAGTGTGTTGTACGAATCAAGAAAATATACCATCCATATTTTCTATTTAAATTATTATATTTTATTTATCCTTGCGTCTACAAGATCTACAAAATATGGGCCTACTGCCAACACTACTAATAACAGAATAAAACAAGTATATAAGGGTGGCTCCCAAATGGCACAAAAATACAAGGGACATGATAATTTGGTCAATATTAATAATGAATCAGGTATAAGCCGTGTCACACAAGTTGGTGGAAATGAAGCTAGCTACAAGCTGCGCAATATCCAATCCTGACTGAAGCTCACACAAAGCCGCGTGTTGATTGAATACATTTTGTTGTATAATTATTCACTAAAAAGGTTAAAATTCACCTTGCGTTTTTGGCATTTGTAAAATTTGCATTAATGTAAACCATTTGGTTTGGGAAATTCGCCCATTGAGCTAATAATGCAACTTTTGCTCACTACCCAAAACAAATGTCAAACTCTATATATCTCAGAAAACGATCACAATGAACCCACCTCTGCAAGTGGGTCAAAAGTGGCAGTTCACAATGGTATTTTTAGCTATTTTTGAGCTATCCGAACAGTGAATGAAAACAGAAAAATGCAACTTTTGCTCACACATTCCCAAAAGAAATGCTGAATGCGACTGTTACTGGCATTTTTAACTGTTAATTTTGCCATCAGTAGGCTACCCGAATGCACCTCAAAATTAATAATGCATGGAACCCATCGTGCGCGAGTCCTACTCGCACTTAGCCAATTTTTAAATGTTTTATTTGAAAATAGTAGAGCTTTTGAACACTTCCCATACACAATTGAGAGGTGATTTGTGATGTAAGTTTTGTTGCTGAATATACATTATCTTTATAGTGATAGGATAATCACTGCTGGACATAGGCCTCCTATAAATAGGCTAGTTTTGCCTAAACATTGTAACAGTGGGAAACAATCGTCACTAGAATCTGGTGGAATGATACATACCCAGTTTTATTCCGATCCATTATACTTGGGAAAAATGACCTCAGATAAGCACAAGTGCATATTAATAGCAGTATTACGGACAACAAGCTCTGGAAATTGAATATAGCGCTCTGAAACAGAAAAGTATGTTAGAAATGAAGTAGGTACCATAATTAATTCTTTTCATTTCATGGTTCTAGTCTTATCAGTCCTTACCATTTCTGATGAGTGCAACTTTTTAGTTTCATCCAAAAACTCTTGTGACACGCCGATTAAGAAAATAATCCTAATAAATATGTATTCTTGAATTTAATTCCAATGTAAAACTTTGTTTTGTTCCAAAATATTCCAAATCAGCCGTGCGTGGTCAATGTTGCCATCGAGGTAATCAAAATTTGCAATTAAAATTTTGCTCCGCTCGATTTACGATTCATTCAAACTTATTTTTTTTTTCTCGTTTTCAATTGAAGGGAAACTTCTAATGCGACTTCCAACCAGGTTGCGTTAAACGTTTAACGCTTCCATGGAGGGGGTATGAAAGAACTGTTGCGTCGAAGTTTCACTTCTTCCGCGCGGACTCCACGTTGGATTTTTATTCTCGATTTCAATTTCATTCATAGTTTTTGTCAGTCTTATTGATTCTAAGCTCTTTTATATATAATAACTATTATCAAAAAACCTCTTAGATTTTTATATTATTTTGGCCTCGCTAATAAAGCCGCGGCCACACATTGGATTCAACTTTGCGTCCAATATTGGCTATAATTTGAAATGATCAAACTACTGCACTATACATTGGCTTCAATGTCAACTTTGTAACCAAACAATGGAAACAGCTAGCTCATTGGGCCAGTCCAGCTGCAGCTAGCGATTAACGACTCCTTTTTTCTTTTTAATTCAGCAATAGTGACGCCGGGTAAGCTAAAAGAGGCGCGTATTCGTTCCCATGCATCCGCCAAAGCGTTTCTGTTTTTGTGCAACTTATTAGTGGAGTTCCACAACGCTGGTTCTCCTTGGTATAACTCGATAAACTTCAAAACTTCTGCATTAGACCATTCAGTCGAAGCCGTTGCCATTGCGAAAATAAAAACATAAAATTATAACAAAAACCAGAGTAGGTACTAAAAACACGTACGAACAGGACCCGCATCTCAAGACGAATGACAGAGACTAATGTGTGGCGCGAGCGCGGCGTTGCGTCCAAGATGCCTCCGCGCACTCCCCTTTCATTCCCCTCTCCTTTGAACGTGTATCAAAAACCGACACCGAGCGCGTTAGTATTGGGCATTGGACAGTGATTGGACACAATGTCTACATTGTGTCAAAGTACCGATACATACATTGGTGCATTGGGCGTAAAACGTTACGTTGGTGCAAATATCTCCAATATGTGGCCGCGGCATAAGATGATATTTTTTACAATAGGTAAATAACGATCAACTGATCACTAAATTCTAATGTTGCGCAAAGGGGTTACACAGGTACGTTTTATCTTTGGACTAGAAATGAATGACGATTCGCATTCACTACATTCTGTCAGCTTTATGTGAGGCGCGGAGGTGTTCACTGAAGTTTGGACCTCATACGTATGGAAATGAAGTCGAAATGTTAACGGGTGACGGGTTTATGGAGCTTTAGCGGAGCGAGTGTGAACAATGCAGCCCAGTTGCTGATAATCCATTTTGGCCTTAATTGCTTAGATCCTTAAGTGTAAAATTGTGCTACACAAACCTACAATATTTTTTATACCATGACAGAGGGCTACGCGCACTGGATTCTTCTCCAGTAGCTAAATCCTCGAAGTGGTTACAAGACAGTATAGTAGCCAGAAGACAGAAACTATAAAATCAATGTTTCTCATTCAATGCTCATAATAACAGATTTATGGTAAAGCTTCTAGAATGGTAGCACTGGGCATTTTGCAAAAATGACCGCTTTAAAATCTACAATGACAGTGACATTAACATCAAAAACTACTTTTTTTTGTAGACTTCTGTATTTATAATTTGTTAAAAAACTAGGCAATCCAACCTAGGAATCCAACAGTGGACGTTCCACAGATGAATGAAAAACATAAAGTAAGTAAGTTCGTATAGTCCGGGTGGCTAGCCCTGGTGTCAGAGTTTTAAGGCCGCCTGAAGGCCTCTGACATGGCTAAACGGTTATAACAACCGGGGCCTACAATTTAACGTGTCGTACGAGCAAAAAAAAAACAATGAAAAACATGAGCGTTTCACCTATGCCGTCATGTTGGCAGTGATGCAAATAATGGCGTGGCCACATTATCGCCCTACGGCGAAGTTTTCGTCACTGGGGGCTCATTCATCTAATTCAAACGGTAGTAATTGGTTGTTCACGATTTGAACTACTACCTGAAGCTGGGCACACACGCTGCGATGATCGCATCTATTCATTTCAATTTTTCAGCAGAAGTTAAAGGAACGAAAGTTGTTTAAAATTTGATTTTCTACAACTTTGATGCCAATTTTTTTTTGTTAAATCAATATTTTTCGATTAAAATAGGGGTGTCATTTTGATTCCTCAATAACTACCTACTGGCAATGCAACTATATTAGGACCTCGCTGGACTGATCTGATGAATAGATGCGATCATCGCAGCGTGTGTGCCCAGCTTCAGGTAGTAGTTCAATTCGTGAACAACCAATTACTACCGTTTGAATTAGATGAATGAGCCCCCAGTGACGAAAACTTCGCCGTAGGGCGATAATGTGGCCACGCCATATCACGAAGTTTTATTTACCTAAAACTTCATGGGGCATATAAAGCGGTCCGCAAACAGAGGCGGTCGGAGCGGTAGAGCGGTCCGAGCGGTTTAGGGCGGTCCGGCGGTACGGCAGTACCTGCGCAAACTGGCGCGTTCTTACGAGCGGTCTAGGGCGGTCGGGCGGTCCGGCGGTCGGGCGGTCCGGCGGTCCGGGCGCGGGCGTAGTTAGGCTACTCAGCACTAGATGTCACTTTATCTTTCGTAAGTAGAGTAGTAGTAGTTCTTAAGTAGAGCCATGCCGGTAGTTCTAATAGTGGTGGGACAGTATTATTTAGCGCCACACTGCTACACAAGTCGTCGGATGGGAAGTTTTGCGCAGAACGCTGCGCAAAAGCCGAAATATTTGTATGCTCGGGAGCCAGAAAGACGAGACGCTGGGGCACACCCGCCCACCAACCTCTTGCCTCCTGCGTAATCCCTACGCCCGTGATCAACACTACGCCACGCGGCGTCGGCATTGTGTAGACATGCGCAATTATTAGCGAATCACGGCGAAGTGTCATCTGAGACTAATTTCTCATCCGCCGACTTGTGTAGCGCTTAGTATATTTCAGAGTGTGATAAAGTTATCGAAATTACATCACTAGGTAGATATACGCGTAGGTTTTCTATCGGTTTCTAATAATTTTCTTTCTATGCAATTCTTAAATCATCAGCAAAGTCTAGAAATAGATTTAAATACACGAATATCTATAATTAGCAGGAATGGTCATTAGAGGGACATCTTACAGACGGTTTCTAACCCCAAAAATGCTTAGGATATCTCTGCCAGAGACTGATAGACCACAGACAATCCAGCTGTGCAAGAAGAGGTGATTCAGACCATCACTATGAGCAACTTTTACTATGGTGGCACAATCCGGAAGAGAGGAAGATTCATCTGTTTCATACATATTGTCGATTCCAGCGGTAATTAAATATGGAACAGCTGACTTTTTTTGTATTCTGAGTGGGCTCCATAGTAAAAGTTGTTCATAATGATTGTCTGACGTCACCATCATTTGGCTTAGTATAGAACAATTATAACTAGAGACCATAGACTACAGAGAAGTTAGGTAGTAAAAATACAGCCAAAATCTGCTTATAAATAAAACTATATTATATTTAGTAAATATTAAATAAAGTGGTAAGTAAAACTAACGTGGTAAAACGAGTGACGTAATTTTGATAACTTGTTCACAATCTTAAAAACTGTCCCATCACTATTAGTATGACCGGCATGGCGCCACCTAGTGTGAAGCGGAAGAACTTTGAAAGATAAAGTGACATCACAGACACTACGTATCAGGCTGGAATCTATGAACAACCTCAGTCGCTGACGTTTGCAGCTCGCGAACGGATATGCGGTCGAGCAATGCTCCCGCGCTTCGCTATTTCGTGAACAAAGACGACTATTTAGTGCTCAAATCGAAACGATTGAAACAGTGAGAACTCCGCCCGGGCGTTGAGTCTCCTTTTTAAACACTGCTTATAATATAGAACTGTTATCCGCAAACTAAGTGTGCTTAAAGATCATAAACACTCGGAAATAGCACAGATAATCAAGTAGCCAAATTTAGGGTGGCCAGTGCTCAATCACAGAAAGGAACGGGTTGCTTGCTAGTGGTTTTCTATTAAACCTACAGAAAAGTGACTTGTTTGCCAATTGAGCACCACGAGTAACCCTTCAGACTACGCGACAGTTGTTGTTGTTTCCGACAAATACGATAACAAAAACTACTCACTATGGCAGACTAATCCACACCCTCAAGGGAAGGTGGGATTACCCCTCCATCCCCTCCTTTGGGGGAAGAAACAGAAAGAATAACGGTCCGTCAAAATATTTTCTATCCAGAACAATCCATGATTGAACCACCCTCAGCACGAGGGCTTTGCCGCCCAGAACCTTCACGATTGCTAGATGATAAAAATATGATCGAAGCAGTACGTAATGCTACCCCTTCACGGGCAGCACCCCCGCGTAAACGTGAATCGTCTGATGAAGATGAGGACGCACAAGGGAAGGAGAAGATGTTAAAAGTGCAAAAGTTTACTCCTCCCTCCCAACGACCATCAAAAATTCCTACTCCGAAGTTCACCTTGCGCCCAGCAGCTCGTCCTGGAGAACAAGAACACACGCCACGGTCAAGTCAAAGGGTCAATGTTACAGATACAGTTACTGATGTCAGCCCTGAACCACAATCCATGCCAGAGCCAGAAACCGAACATCCCGCACCAACTACCACTTCGCCGAGTCTAAGCGAAATCCAAACTCCAGAAGTCGGCTTAGAGGTGGAAGTAACAGACCAAGTAACAGAAGACAATGATGAGCTGGATGATTCTGGAAAGGAACATGACTCTACCTCTTACGCTATAATCGAATCGGTTCCTTTATATGCGGCACCAATTCCGTCACCGCCTTCACCTGCACCAGAAACTGGAGTATCTTATGCAACCACAGTAAGATCCCCGCAGCAAATTACTCAGCCAACACCATTGCCAAGAAACAATGGCAATAAAGAGCAGCCTATAGATGAAAAGGGTTACCCAGCGATAATAGTGGATATTTTCCCCAATTGGCCGACACACCTGAAAGAAATCAGAAAAAGGCTCGGCCGTATTCCTAACGCGCGACCCTTAGATAAAGGGGTCATATTTATACCTCGCACTATCGAGGAGTACAGACTGGTACAGAGCTACCTGGTAAAGGAATCGGAGAAAAAGTCTGGAGTCTCCTGGCATTACTACAGTCTTGCGACTGAAAAACCCATCAAAATAGCGATCCGTGGTTTGCCATGTGATACTGACCATGAAGAAATCACGGAAGCCTTAAAGGAAAGGGGATTCCCAGTGAGATTTGTACGCGCCCTACCTACCAGAAAGGGGAAGAATGGAGCAAGGCCATCGTATGCATTATACCACGCCCAACTAGATCCCATAGATAAAGAAGATCTCACTCGACTATACGAAATTACTGATCTCCTAGACTTGGGGTCAGTTAGAATAGAAGCGTGGAAAGGTAGAACCACTGTGCCACAATGCCATCGATGCCAGAAGTTTGGCCATTCTTCCAACAACTGCTATCGTCTTCAAAAATGTGTGAAATGCGCAGGCCCTCATTTTGGACATGAATGTGACCGACAAGATGGAGCACCGTTACGATGTGCAAACTGTGACGGAGAGCACACTGCAAATAGTCGGAACTGTCCAGAGTTTAGAAGAGAGGCCAGGAAGCGTGCCATCAAAGTACCTGGACCATACCGTCAGACCCAAGGCCATCAAGACAGGAAATATCACCTTAAAGAGCACCGCGACCAAACGCCTGAACGACAGAGCAAAAACAGTGATCCAAACCCAAATCGCCTAGCTCCTTTGGAAAGGGAGAGGATGTGGCGACAACCACAGAGGATAGAGCAACCGACAACGTTACAACCTCTAGCCAATCCTCCCACGGAAAGAGGAGCCCCACTCCCTCAGAATCATCGAAGAGGACGTCCGCGCAAGAGAGCGAGAAACAGAAGACCACTACCCACAGCAGCTTCAACGCCACTGATACCTGATCCACCAAGAATTATGCCTCCCCAGTATGTTCCAGCTGCGCATTACATCAATGCGGCGCTGACTACGGGTACAAACAAACAAATTCAAACAAAATTGGCCCATATCCATTATACGCCACAAAACGGAATGCCATCTGGAGAGACAGGCACTCAAGGAGCTCAAGACATACCTGCATCAGTGGCCCATCAGAATGAAGCCCGTCAGGAATACGAGAATCGTTCAGCCAAACCGATAGATAAGCAAACTCATGATAGGCCATGTGTACAAAAGTTAGATCATCAATTAGTAGGTCCCACACTAACGCAAACCCCTCATATACTTTCTGGCCCTTCGCACGCCGTAACTTCTATCAATCTAGGCCCTTCCACCACACCACAGGCAGAAACGGGAGAAGTGACAAACACGCGTTCTCACTTTGTACCTATTACACCTGCAACAACCACAACAACCGCACCGGTCCCAGTACTACCAGCTCAAACGGTCCCAGTACTATCAGCCCCAAAATCGACACTCAATGTGAAAGATAGACCAATGCCACGCCAATCCGACGCTCAGCACCAACCGCCAAGTATGGGACACCCACAACCTCCACACTGGCTAGCGGGAGCTCAGCCACACCCACCTCCAGGATTCATGTGCCAACCCAACTCTGGCACTACAGAGTTCCGACAGATACCGTTATCTCAGGACCACGAACTTGGACACCAATACTCAAGACCTGCTGGGGAACCCGTACTTGCAATACTGGGAGCCCTAGTAGATCTGCTAACAGCTATTGCTGCTGGAGAAGACCTCCAAGTTGCAGCAATGCGCGGACTGTCAACTCTCCACGGGTATCTCTATGGATAGTGGCCAGCTGCGCATTCTCTATTGGAACTCTGGAGGCATAAGAAATAAAGCCTCCGCACTCCACATGGTCGCCCAATCACAGAATATACATGTGATTTTACTGGGCGAAACAAAACTCCTCCCAAAACACAAATTCCAGGTGCCTAATTACTTTATATACAGAAGAGATGAAATATCTCCCCGAGGCCAGGCGTACAGAGGTACCGCTGCCTTAGTACGGAGAGATCTTCTCCACGAGGAATTAGAACTCTTGGAATTCACGACAGTTCGCAGTATAGGAGTTCGGCTGAATGTGGCTGGTAAAGAAATGAGAATCTATGCTGGCTATCGCCCTCCCTCTAGCCAACTGAACGTGCAAGATTTACATCGAATGTTCGATGGGAAATCACCAACATTATTAGCGGCAGATCTAAACGCTAAACACAGAGTATGGGGATCGAGAGTTATTACGCCTATTGGCAGGAAACTCCTTGAAGACTCAGAAAACCACAATTACGTAGTGATCGGTCCCGACTCACCTACAAATATTCCAGTTTGTCCCAAACACAACCCAGATGTGCTGGACATAGTATTGCATCAAAAACTATCATGCCCAGTACATCTGGATGTATTGTATGATCTTGACGAGCAACATTTGCCAGTTTTAATTACCTTAGGAGCATCAGCAAACTGTACCCTGCCCCGTCCACTAAAACAAAAAACCAATTGGGCGAAATTTCAGGCTGAAATTACCTCACTAACTGTAGGTAATCTACTCACTCCTGAAGATGTGGAAACGTGTGCGACCCAAATAACCCAGAAAATAAAGACAGCAAAAGAGGCCGCCACCACCCTTGTCAAATCCAACATATGGAGGGAAGAACTGCCCGCAAAACTAAAGACAATGAGAGACCGGAAACGACAGCTAAGAAAACTCTGGGCACACACTCGATGTCCGCGACTGAAATACGAATTGAACACGTTAACAGAACGATTCTCGAATGAGATAAACGCATGGAGAGGGACAAGCTGGGATGAGCACATTGCCCAAGTTAGCGAAAACCAGTCCAATCTCTATAACTTGAATCGTAAATTGACCCAGGCCAAAGTTGCAGTCTGTCCACTTTTAGATAGTACTGGGAAGCGTCACTACTTAGCATCAGAAAGAGCTGAACTACTGGCGGACCATTTGTCCAAACAGTTCCAACTTCACGATACTCCCTCGAATGCGGAACCAGCTATATACAGCCACCATGCTCAAGTCACTAGTGAAGTCCAAGACTTTTTAAACCGTCCAGTCCCGCCACTGGAAGGAAAAGATTTCATCTCGCCAGCGGAAGTTGCTAGAGCTGTTAGAGGACTCAAAATAAAAAAGGCGCCTGGACAAGATGGCATTACAAATGCCGTCTTGAAGCAGCTACCAACCAGGGGACTAGTCTGTCTAACAAGGCTCTTTAATGGCATATTACGTTCCGGACACTTTCCTTCAGAATGGAAGACAGGAAAAGTTATCGTGCTTCCAAAACCAGGCAAGGACCGTCGGCTTCCAGCCAGCTACCGACCTATCACCCTCCTGCCCAACATCGCTAAATTATTTGAGCGACTGCTGTTGAGGAGGCTACGACCACACCTCACCCCCCGAGATGAACAGTATGGCTTCCGAAGTCAGCACTCGACTACGTTGCAACTTACAAGGGTACTTCATCACCTTGCGGACGAGCATAATAAAGGATGGCGCACTGTCGGAGTTTTTCTCGACATAGAAAAGGCATTCGACCGAGTGTGGCATGAAGGACTCATTTACAAAATCATAAAATCTACGACACCACCCGCCATAATAAAAGTCATAGCATCGTCATTGGCCGATAGAAAATTTTACGTAACGGTCGAAGGCGCTGACTCCTCGCTTAAGCAAATTAAGGCTGGGGTGCCTCAGGGTAGTTGCATGTCACCAGAATACTATGCCAAATATACTGACGACATCCCGATTCTAGAAGAGAAACACCGTCTCCCCGGAGAACGTGGAGTTACTCTTGTTTTGTTTGCTGATGATAGTGCTTATTTCGCCTCCTCTCGGAGCGCTACTATCGCGGCAGGCAGAGTACAGCGCGTCTTGGACCTACTGCCAGAATGGCTCCATAAATGGCGCATGGCAGTTAACGTTAGTAAGACGGCTGCACTTCTAACCGGTGGTCAACGTGTACTACCTTCTCCCTTAAAGTTAAGAGGGGAAGAGATCAAATGGGAAAGTACGATAAAGTACTTAGGAGTCCATATCGATCGGACGTTGAGGATGTGTCCTCATGTAGACCATGCCGTAAGGCAGGCAAAAGCTGCAAGGTCGCTCCTCCGTCCAGTCCTCAAATCGAAACTTCCACTACGTACTAAAGTTGGAATTTATAAAACATATATTAGAACTAGACTCACTTACGCAGCACCAGCCTGGTACGCGCTGTGCTCGGAATCTCAAAAAAGACGATTACAAGTTGTACAAAACGTTACACTACGCATGTGCACAGGAGCCGGACGATATGTGCGAAACGATGTTATCGCCCGAGACCTGAAAATCGAATCAGTGAGGGAATTTGTGGGTCGCTTAGCGCGCAAAATGTACGATCGTGCAGATAATGGGCCGCACCCTCACCTAAGAAGCATTGCGCCTTTACATGCACGCCCCCCGGACGTTAAATCACGACGAGCACTTCCCCGTGAAATAGCTGTGGACACGGAGGAAGATTCTACTGAACAGAGGGTCACAGTCAGCTGACAGCTCATGCAGGCTGACCTAGATCGTCACAGACCAAAAGGTTGCCGCAGAGTGGCTTCCTGCTCAGACTAGGAAATGTCACTAGCGGCACAACAAATTCCCCAGGGGTTATGGCCTCTGGCGCCCAGCCTTGGCAAAGGGGAGTATTCCCCGAGGCCAATTCTCACCACGCCTAAGGAGGTGGTGGAAGGACCAATATATATGAACAACCAATAGCGGACTGGTAATTTAGAGTTTGACATTTATGTACATTTTAAAACATGGCGACAGTATTTTTTTTGGCTTTATAAATATTTATTAATTCCTGTATCCATAATATTCAATTCTCCGATTAAAATATAATTATTATTTTACCATTTTTAAAACCTATGTACCTATTGTAAGTTAATAAATAAGACTAAATATTGTGCTACTTCATGTTTATTCATAATTCACATCAATTTCATCATTCACATTTTTAGGTTAACTTTCGTAAGATAAAGTTTTTCAGTTTTGCACAGTTATTATTGATATTAGACACCCACTTGAGTCTTAATTAACTATTTCAGAATACGTTGTCTCCTAATTATGCTTTGCCTGCAGTTGTAGTTCGGCATACGACACAATATTTTACAGGATGCAAAAATACACTATATAAATACCAATGTTTGAACACCAACGCATAAAACACAATGAATGTGTGGTTTTATAACAGTTCAGTGGAGACGATAAGCACGAACACTTTACATGACTAACACAATAACTTTAATTTAACATTAAAAAAGATAGCACAAAAACTGCTGAAAATTTTAAGGAAAAGATTGATGGACTTTGACATTTTGCAACTCGAGCAGCCTTGAATGGGCATAGAGAATGTAATTGGGAAAGTCAAAATGCAAATTACCATTTGTCTATGGTGGGAAATAGGGAGATGTTTTTTTTTAAGATTCGAGCCCATGAGTGACATCTAGTGCTCAGTAGCAAAACTACGCCCGCGCCCGGACCGCGTGGCGACCGCTCAGCGGGGTGCGTTTACACACTCCAGATTTATTTTTTTTTTAATGCGGAGGTGCGTTTACGCACTCCAGATATTATTTACAACAAAAATGGACAAAAATTATTCTTAGGGATGTCCGTCAACGGCGTCATAGCTCTAGACCAGTGGTCGTCAAACCGCGGCCCGCGGTACATGTGGAGGTCATGTGTACTATTATTATGTATAACTATTTTATAAAAGATTATTGTACGCTCAAACTGAGCAAGCTGTTGATACTGTAGTGTTTGGGGATGTGTGATGATGCACCGTAAATACCTGGATGCTTCCTTGGTACGATATCCGGGAATCCAGGCAAACACAAAAACACTGGTATCACAACAAGTTAGTTTATTTACACTACCAAGAATGTAATCAATGTCTATTTCTTAGAAAAGAAGTCCAATGATAACACAATAAGCATTAAAAGCGGAAAGTGATTATAAAACACAATTTTCACAAAAGAAAGCCGGACTCAAGACAAAAGAGTTACCAACTAGCTGTCGTAGTTTTTTAAACTGAGGGTCGTCGCAGCGCCTGCGCACATCGCGCCGGTCGTCGAAACCGTGCAAATGTTACAAGCGACGACCGCGATCCGACATTTATGTCAGAAGGTAATTAACATTGTAGATTTTAGTATAGGTAATAATATTGTTGCTTCTAAGTTTCATTTAGTATTTTTATTTAGAATAATTAAGTTTAATATTGTTAAGTTATTAATGTAGGTTTTGTACAGGATAGATTTAGTTACATAATGAGAAATTTAATAAGTAATGGGGCATCGGCAAGTATGCCACAATACCAATTGTTATAACACTTTTTACACGGCTTAACAATAAACATTTTCTTATTCTTATCATCATATTTGTTTCCAAATTATAAGAAAAGCGAATAGCATCGCGCTAGCTACACACACGTATAATTAAAATATTAACAATGTTCATACTTGCTTTCAATAAAATATAGCACAAAATTTCAAGTTGTGTCTGGTTATGTTAGTTGACGATGAACAGTCGTTTTTAGCCTAAAAATCACAAGTTTGAACCGATTTAAATGAATATAATGTAAAAATACACTTAAATTCTAATAATAAATTGTTTTCGGTAGTGCATAATTTTGTACATATTTTTTAGTGCATATTTGCATGCATTTTTATATGTATATAGAGAGTGCATATAATCAGATGTCTAGTCATGTGCAACGCCCATGTCGTCGTACCCACCTCAATATCTGTAGATCGCACAGAGCCAGTACAACTAGAGAGATAGGGCTGTTTTCGCTTGAGGCAATTCTCAACCACAAAAATGTATGGAAAATCAGGCTTAGCGCTGTCAAAACTGTCAAATATGTATTGGCATTTGACACTACTGAGAGAAAAACACTACAACTAGCCACTGAATCGAGTTAATTTAAATGGTTCTTTCTAACTCATGTCATATTAAATCACTGCATCTCTTTCTTTCTTTTCTCGATCGACTACATTATCCCTCTGGTATCTTTGTGGTATATCAGTTCTTGAAGTTGTTGACTCGTACGTCTACCTAGGACAAGTAGTCCAGTTAGGTAGGTCCGACTTCATAAAGAGGTTAATAAATAAAATAAATAAATAAACGTTTATTTCAGGCACATAACCCATATGAAAAGACATACATAATAATTATAAAAGAATAAAACATTACATTAATACAAATTGCAGTCCAATCCGCAATTAATCGCTGAATCCAACTCGGCTATGCAGCGTTCGGAACAGTGGAGGATTTACGTTTTTGCCACCAGTGGGATGACCTCATTAAGACCGCAGGATCACGCTGGATGCAAGCCGCTACTAAACAGTCTTATTGGAAAATGGAGATCCATAGGGGTGGCCTATGCATTCAGCATTGGACGTCTTAAAGCTGATGGATGGATGATGGATAATTATACGAAAATGTATAAAATATGGTAATTTCTCAAATTATGTCTCAAAACACGGCAATCAGGAAGTTTCTCATTTTCCAGTTTTATTGTCAGTATTTGTGTTTTTAGTACAGTTTAATTTTGTCATACTTTAAATAGGGACAGTAAAGTCTAGAATGCACACATTTATTATCTACAATATAAAAACACGCCCACCAAATGTATGGAGGCTGGTTAAATAATTTATCTAAAAATCCAACCACAGCACTCGTTATATTTCAAAAAAACACATATTTTTCTGAGCCAATTGCATCAGTTAAAAACAAAAAAAGTTCAAATTTTTTTAAATTAATTTTGAGTTTTTTTGGATTAATTTATTTATTTGACAGAATAGGTAGATTATTTCTGGTAACCCTGATTATGTAACTTTCCAATTATTATTAAGTATTTTTACCAATTGGACACACTTTGTAAGCATTTTCTAGACACATTGTAAATTATAATAAACTAGCGTGACCAGTTAATCACACTAGTTTCTTATGATTTCAACAAAATAGGAGAAAAATGTGGAATATTCAGGTAAAAATGCAAGTTAACGAACGATAGAAACACATTATTATTGCTGAACTAGAAAAATTAGTAAGTTATATTTCTATTTTTCACAAAAAATGGAGGGATACACAACATAAAATTAATATTTTTGAGAAGCCCATAAAACAAGCTTTCAAATTATGTATTCATCATCTTGGTTATATTTACCACTTGCGGACGTCTCTTTTGCCCCTAAACACGGCAATTTCATATCCAAAACACGGCAATGAATTGTTGTTTGATGGCAACCTACTTTGAAAGAAATAGTAGTTTACAGTGTTTGATGGCAACTTTGGCTCGCAAGTCTACCCACCCGCCCGGTCGCCACGCGGTCACCAGGCGGTCGCAAGGCGGTCGCCAGGCGGTCGCAAGGCGGTCGCCACGCGGTACGAGCGGTCTAGGGCGGTCCGGCGGTCCGGGCGCGGGCGTAGTTAGGCTACTCAGCACTAGATGTCACTTTATCTTTCAAAGTTCTGCCACTTCACACTAGGTGGCGCTATGCTGGTCATGCTAATAGGAATTAAGAATGTAAAACAGAGTTTGATATTGATCAAATGAAATTCCATCAATCGTTTTACTACGTTTCTTTCTCTAACCATTTCATTTCAATATATGTTTATATTTTTTCATTTATTCATTCATATATTTTTTTCATAAGTAGGAACAAGACATTTCTTTATTTTGATTACCTAACTGTAGTTGTACAGGATCATCTGCTTGTCCTATGCTTAGCCTAAGCCTTAAAAGAGGTGATGTAAGATCATCATTATTAACAACTGTTACTTTGAGGCCCACTCAGAATACAAGAAAAAATTATCAGATATTCCATACATAGTTGCCGCTTGGAATTAACAAAATATATGAAACAGCTGATTTTTTCGTATTCCGTATTGGCACCATAGTAAAAGTTGTTCATAGTGATGGTCTGAATCACCTTTTTTTGCACCAACTGGATAGCCCTGTATGTAGTCTATCAGTCTCTGGCAGCGAAATTACAAGCAGTTTTTATTTTGTGGTCAGAATCCGTGAGTAAATTATTCCCCTGATAGTCATTTTTAAATCTATTTCTAGAACTTGCTGATGATATTTGTTAGAATGGCTCTAACAAAAAATAGAAAGAAGAGAAGAAGATTCTGTACTTACTAACTACTCTTATTAAATAAATAAATAGAAACAAGACATTTCTTGCAATTTTATTAACATTTCTGAACATCAGACAATAAAAATTAGTTCATCCATAGTATCAGGTCAGTATAAGGTCGCTCCTCCGTCCAGTCCTCAAATCGAAACTTCCACTACGTACTAAAGTTGGAATTTATAAAACATATATTAGAACTAGACTCACTTACGCAGCACCAGCCTGGTACGCGCTGTGCTCGGAATCTCAAAAAAGACGATTACAAGTTGTACAAAACGTTACACTACGCATGTGCACAGGAGCCGGACGATATGTGCGAAACGATGTTATCGCCCGAGACCTGAAAATCGAATCAGTGAGGGAATTTGTGGGTCGCTTAGCGCGCAAAATGTACGATCGTGCAGATAATGGGCCGCACCCTCACCTAAGAAGCATTGCGCCTTTACATGCACGCCCCCCGGACGTTAAATCACGACGAGCACTTCCCCGTGAAATAGCTGTGGACACGGAGGAAGATTCTACTGAACAGAGGGTCACAGTCAGCTGACAGCTCATGCAGGCTGACCTAGATCGTCACAGACCAAAAGGTTGCCGCAGAGTGGCTTCCTGCTCAGACTAGGAAATGTCACTAGCGGCACAACAAATTCCCCAGGGGTTATGGCCTCTGGCGCCCAGCCTTGGCAAAGGGGAGTATTCCCCGAGGCCAATTCTCACCACGCCTAAGGAGGTGGTGGAAGGACCAATATATATGAACAACCAATAGCGGACTGGTAATTTAGAGTTTGACATTTATGTACATTTTAAAACATGGCGACAGTATTTTTTTTGGCTTTATAAATATTTATTAATTCCTGTATCCATAATATTCAATTCTCCGATTAAAATATAATTATTATTTTACCATTTTTAAAACCTATGTACCTATTGTAAGTTAATAAATAAGACTAAATATTGTGCTACTTCATGTTTATTCATAATTCACATCAATTTCATCATTCACATTTTTAGGTTAACTTTCGTAAGATAAAGTTTTTCAGTTTTGCACAGTTATTATTGATATTAGACACCCACTTGAGTCTTAATTAACTATTTCAGAATACGTTGTCTCCTAATTATGCTTTGCCTGCAGTTGTAGTTCGGCATACGACACAATATTTTACAGGATGCAAAAATACACTATATAAATACCAATGTTTGAACACCAACGCATAAAACACAATGAATGTGTGGTTTTATAACAGTTCAGTGGAGACGATAAGCACGAACACTTTACATGACTAACACAATAACTTTAATTTAACATTAAAAAAGATAGCACAAAAACTGCTGAAAATTTTAAGGAAAAGATTGATGGACTTTGACATTTTGCAACTCGAGCAGCCTTGAATGGGCATAGAGAATGTAATTGGGAAAGTCAAAATGCAAATTACCATTTGTCTATGGTGGGAAATAGGGAGATGTTTTTTTTTAAGATTCGAGCCCATGAGTGACATCTAGTGCTCAGTAGCAAAACTACGCCCGCGCCCGGACCGCGTGGCGACCGCTCAGCGGGGTGCGTTTACACACTCCAGATTTTTTTTTTTTAATGCGGAGGTGCGTTTACGCACTCCAGATATTATTTACAACAAAAATGGACAAAAATTATTCTTAGGGATGTCCGTCAACGGCGTCATAGCTCTAGACCAGTGGTCGTCAAACCGCGGCCCGCGGTACATGTGGAGGTCATGTGTACTATTATTATGTATAACTATTTTATAAAAGATTATTGTACGCTCAAACTGAGCAAGCTGTTGATACTGTAGTGTTTGGGGATGTGTGATGATGCACCGTAAATACCTGGATGCTTCCTTGGTACGATATCCGGGAATCCAGGCAAACACAAAAACACTGGTATCACAACAAGTTAGTTTATTTACACTACCAAGAATGTAATCAATGTCTATTTCTTAGAAAAGAAGTCCAATGATAACACAATAAGCATTAAAAGCGGAAAGTGATTATAAAACACAATTTTCACAAAAGAAAGCCGGACTCAAGACAAAAGAGTTACCAACTAGCTGTCGTAGTTTTTTAAACTGAGGGTCGTCGCAGCGCCTGCGCACATCGCGCCGGTCGTCGAAACCGTGCAAATGTTACAAGCGACGACCGCGATCCGACATTTATGTCAGAAGGTAATTAACATTGTAGATTTTAGTATAGGTAATAATATTGTTGCTTCTAAGTTTCATTTAGTATTTTTATTTAGAATAATTAAGTTTAATATTGTTAAGTTATTAATGTAGGTTTTGTACAGGATAGATTTAGTTACATAATGAGAAATTTAATAAGTAATGGGGCATCGGCAAGTATGCCACAATACCAATTGTTATAACACTTTTTACACGGCTTAACAATAAACATTTTCTTATTCTTATCATCATATTTGTTTCCAAATTATAAGAAAAGCGAATAGCATCGCGCTAGCTACACACACGTATAATTAAAATATTAACAATGTTCATACTTGCTTTCAATAAAATATAGCACAAAATTTCAAGTTGTGTCTGGTTATGTTAGTTGACGATGAACAGTCGTTTTTAGCCTAAAAATCACAAGTTTGAACCGATTTAAATGAATATAATGTAAAAATACACTTAAATTCTAATAATAAATTGTTTTCGGTAGTGCATAATTTTGTACATATTTTTTAGTGCATATTTGCATGCATTTTTATATGTATATAGAGAGTGCATATAATCAGATGTCTAGTCATGTGCAACGCCCATGTCGTCGTACCCACCTCAATATCTGTAGATCGCACAGAGCCAGTACAACTAGAGAGATAGGGCTGTTTTCGCTTGAGGCAATTCTCAACCACAAAAATGTATGGAAAATCAGGCTTAGCGCTGTCAAAACTGTCAAATATGTATTGGCATTTGACACTACTGAGAGAAAAACACTACAACTAGCCACTGAATCGAGTTAATTTAAATGGTTCTTTCTAACTCATGTCATATTAAATCACTGCATCTCTTTCTTTCTTTTCTCGATCGACTACATTATCCCTCTGGTATCTTTGTGGTACGAGGGTCAAACTGAAAGTTCTTAGAAAATCAAAAACTGATTACATTAGCCAGTTATTAGTTTTATTATATCTTTTCAAAATATTGTCCATTCACGTCAATACACCGCTGCATGCGATGGAACCACTGGGAAAAGCACTTTGCCCACTCGTCCTTAGGGGTCTCTTCAATGGCATCGCGATACGCAGCCACCGCTTCTTCAGCATTCATAAACCGCTTTCCTTTAAGTTTTTCTTTAATTTTTGAAAATAAATAAAAATCACAAGGCGCGAGGTCGGGGCTATACGGCGGGTGACCCAGTAATTCAACGTTTGATGTCGCCAAATAGTCGATCGTTCGCTTGGCGGTGTGCGATGAGGCGTTGTCGTGGTGAAGGAGGATCCTACTGCGAGGTCGTTTCTCTCGAACTTTTTCCAAGACAAGTGGCAAACAATTGGTAGTGTACCATTCTGCAGAAACTGTTTTTTGATCCTCTAACACAATTGTCGCGAAATGACCTATCCTTCCAAAGAACGAGGCCACCATTTTTTTCCCCGCACTTCGATCTCTCTTCACTTTAGTTGGCAACTCCTCGAAAGGAAACACCCACTGAGCAGATTGTCTTTTGGTTTCAGGATCATAACAGTAAATCCAGCTTTCGTCACCTGTTAGTATGTCGAACACAGCATTTGAGTCACCTCCGTTAAATCTTTCAATCATTTTACGGCACCAATCCACACGATGGAGTTTTTGAGCCTCAGTCAAATTATGAGGTATCCACCGGGCGCAAAGCTTCCTGACCGCTAAATGTTCGTGTAGGATTTTGTGCACTTGACTCATACCGATGCCTAAGCTTGTCCGAATCTGCTGATAGGTCACTCTTTTGTCAGTCTCTATCATACGCCGCACAACACAGATGTTATCTTCAGTCGTCGCCGTAGAAGGCCGTCCCTCACGTAAATCATCAGTGAGATTAGTGCGACCACGTTTAAACTCATTAAACCAGTTGTAAACAGTCGCACGAGATGGGGCTTCATCGTGAAAGGCCAATCGTAGTCTATCATAACTTTCTTGTTGACTTAAATGACATCGAAAGTCATAAAAAATCATTGCACGAAAATTTTCTCGTGTTAAATTCATGTTGACGTGACACAGACAATTTTCAATTTGCCGCCAAATCGTAAAACAAATGACAAATGAATGAAGTATATACTCAGTAATATTGGCAAAGAGTTCTATTTTCAAATTATAGAATTATTTTTTTATTATATTGTTTATAAGTGGCCAGTTCTAAGAACTTTCAGTTTGACCCTCGTATATCAGTTCTTGAAGTTGTTGACTCGTACGTCTACCTAGGACAAGTAGTCCAGTTAGGTAGGTCCGACTTCATAAAGAGGTTAATAAATAAAATAAATAAATAAACGTTTATTTCAGGCACATAACCCATATGAAAAGACATACATAATAATTATAAAAGAATAAAACATTACATTAATACAAATTGCAGTCCAATCCGCAATTAATCGCTGAATCCAACTCGGCTATGCAGCGTTCGGAACAGTGGAGGATTTACGTTTTTGCCACCAGTGGGATGACCTCATTAAGACCGCAGGATCACGCTGGATGCAAGCCGCTACTAAACAGTCTTATTGGAAAATGGAGATCCATAGGGGTGGCCTATGCATTCAGCATTGGACGTCTTAAAGCTGATGGATGGATGATGGATAATTATACGAAAATGTATAAAATATGGTAATTTCTCAAATTATGTCTCAAAACACGGCAATCAGGAAGTTTCTCATTTTCCAGTTTTATTGTCAGTATTTGTGTTTTTAGTACAGTTTAATTTTGTCATACTTTAAATAGGGACAGTAAAGTCTAGAATGCACACATTTATTATCTACAATATAAAAACACGCCCACCAAATGTATGGAGGCTGGTTAAATAATTTATCTAAAAATCCAACCACAGCACTCGTTATATTTCAAAAAAACACATATTTTTCTGAGCCAATTGCATCAGTTAAAAACAAAAAAAGTTCAAATTTTTTTAAATTAATTTTGAGTTTTTTTGGATTAATTTATTTATTTGACAGAATAGGTAGATTATTTCTGGTAACCCTGATTATGTAACTTTCCAATTATTATTAAGTATTTTTACCAATTGGACACACTTTGTAAGCATTTTCTAGACACATTGTAAATTATAATAAACTAGCGTGACCAGTTAATCACACTAGTTTCTTATGATTTCAACAAAATAGGAGAAAAATGTGGAATATTCAGGTAAAAATGCAAGTTAACGAACGATAGAAACACATTATTATTGCTGAACTAGAAAAATTAGTAAGTTATATTTCTATTTTTCACAAAAAATGGAGGGATACACAACATAAAATTAATATTTTTGAGAAGCCCATAAAACAAGCTTTCAAATTATGTATTCATCATCTTGGTTATATTTACCACTTGCGGACGTCTCTTTTGCCCCTAAACACGGCAATTTCATATCCAAAACACGGCAATGAATTGTTGTTTGATGGCAACCTACTTTGAAAGAAATAGTAGTTTACAGTGTTTGATGGCAACTTTGGCTCGCAAGTCTACCCACCCGCCCGGTCGCCACGCGGTCACCAGGCGGTCGCAAGGCGGTCGCCAGGCGGTCGCAAGGCGGTCGCCACGCGGTACGAGCGGTCTAGGGCGGTCCGGCGGTCCGGGCGCGGGCGTAGTTAGGCTACTCAGCACTAGATGTCACTTTATCTTTCAAAGTTCTGCCACTTCACACTAGGTGGCGCTATGCTGGTCATGCTAATAGGAATTAAGAATGTAAAACAGAGTTTGATATTGATCAAATGAAATTCCATCAATCGTTTTACTACGTTTCTTTCTCTAACCATTTCATTTCAATATATGTTTATATTTTTTCATTTATTCATTCATATATTTTTTTCATAAGTAGGAACAAGACATTTCTTTATTTTGATTACCTAACTGTAGTTGTACAGGATCATCTGCTTGTCCTATGCTTAGCCTAAGCCTTAAAAGAGGTGATGTAAGATCATCATTATTAACAACTGTTACTTTGAGGCCCACTCAGAATACAAGAAAAAATTATCAGATATTCCATACATAGTTGCCGCTTGGAATTAACAAAATATATGAAACAGCTGATTTTTTCGTATTCCGTATTGGCACCATAGTAAAAGTTGTTCATAGTGATGGTCTGAATCACCTTTTTTTGCACCAACTGGATAGCCCTGTATGTAGTCTATCAGTCTCTGGCAGCGAAATTACAAGCAGTTTTTATTTTGTGGTCAGAATCCGTGAGTAAATTATTCCCCTGATAGTCATTTTTAAATCTATTTCTAGAACTTGCTGATGATATTTGTTAGAATGGCTCTAACAAAAAATAGAAAGAAGAGAAGAAGATTCTGTACTTACTAACTACTCTTATTAAATAAATAAATAGAAACAAGACATTTCTTGCAATTTTATTAACATTTCTGAACATACACAATAAAAATTAGTTCATCCATAGTATCACAAAGCATATTTTATTTTGTAATATTACTTACAACATCTGATAACAAATGCACCTTTATAGTTCTTGGTGGGTGCTTGTGTAGTCTACTGTCTGTGGAACTACTAGTTATTACTATGACGCAACTCGATTTTTCTCGTTCCTTGCAGTTTACTATGAGAAAACGAATTTAAAAAAAAAAAGGTCGCGGTCAATTGCATAAAATCACAATTGACCGCAAAAGCTGTTGAGGCTCCATCCGAACTCTTTGACGTCAAACTTCAGCCGAAAGAGTGAAAAACTACCGGCGTACCCGTCAGACCGCGCGCGGTCTGTCGAGTCGAGGCGCGGGCAACTGTTTACAAACGCGAGCCGCGACGAACCGCGACCGGACCTATGTGCGCCCTTCTTAGACAACCAGTACAATACAGATGACCGCTCGCCCGCTAGACCGCTCCGACCGCGCATGTGTGCGGATCGCTTAATTCTTTCTTTGCACTCCTGCAGGGGTGCCAACATGACGGCATAGGAACTATTTGATGAAACGCACTCTAACTATTTATTTGCTTGGAGTAGGGTACTAGGTCGTGTGGGGGGGCTTTGTAGTCGTGGCCAGCATGGAGCCACGGTGAAGCTAAGCGGAATCCGAGGTAGAGCCGCTTCTCTAGGTATCTCCTGTAGCGGGGCCACCTACTTAGGTGCAATAAAAGAAGGTGGTCCGATTAACATATGTACCGTTACGCGACCACTAGGCAGTTATAGGCGAGCTCTTCCCTTCTTCCTAACGGGAACCGACGCGGCGCGGCGGAGGGCGCGCAGTAGTGGCGTCGCCGGAGTCCCGAGCGGGAAGATGAGGAGAAACTCCTCAAGGGTCGTGCCGTCGGTGGAGGTGTTGTACCTATGGGCACCGTACAACCGTACCACTTTGAATATTATAATAGGTATTCGTGGAATGTTCTGTCCCCAAATCCAATTAGGGATTGAAGCACTGAGTTAAAAATAATTTAATTTAATTTGATAAAAGATAAAAATTAATAGATATGTCTTGCTAAGTTTTACGATGTGATTAGCTCGCGACTATGCGAAAAAGTGTCGCATAAGAAGGTCGCGGGCTGAATGACATCGCTAACCCCTGGCACCCTGCGCCTAGCCTGGGCCGTGCCTGGGCCGCGCGAACCAGAAGGTGCATGCATGCATAGTGCAGGGCCGGTTGCAAAGTTGTGGGAAGGGAGGGTCGGGGCACATAGGGCACGTTGAACCCGTCACATATGAAGTCATTTTATATGATGTGACGAAACATCGTTACAGTCCGGAGGCAGCCAGCTGAGAAGGTGGCGCTGGCGCTCAAGGTGTTCCGCTTCTTTGGGTCTTTTCCCCCAGGGCAGCTGCAAGGCTGGCACTCAAGGTTGGGCCGCTTCTCTGGGCTTTTAATTATAGCGGCTGAGAGGCTGGCTGGTTGATAGCGGAGGTGCCGCTACTGAGGCGGGCTGCAGCCCAGGATTAGATTCCACTCTCTCTACTGTTCATCACCACGGTTATGATAGATATCATTTCCGTGTCATCACGGAGTCTGTCTCAATCTCGAGCTAGACAGGTGAGATATAGGCCGCGTCACACAAGTTGGCGGAAATGAAGTTAGCTACAAGCTGCGCAATATCCAATCCTGACTGATGCTCATACAAGTCCGCGCGTTGATTATAGCATAGGGCGCGGCTAAAATGTAGACCTATAGCCGTTGAAGCCTGTAGCATACATACCTTTTAGCCGCGCCCAAAGACGAGTTCGAGCCGTCAAATGGCAGGTAGGAATATAGATAAATAGTTTATTCATTTATCTATATTCGTTTATTGCACAATGCACTGTTATAACAAAAGTAACAAATGCATTGTATGATAACGATTAGGTAAATTATATTTTTTTTAGATAAAATATGTATCATTTGATCGTTTCTGTTTCCCTACGTGTTCTTAACGTCGTCCCGCGTCGTCAAATATCTTTTCCTGTATAAAAAAGTGAAAGTGTAGCTTGAATATTCATCAGTATTGGCGTGGATCGCGAGTGGAGCAAACATGGCAGTGTTCGATCCTCAAGGCAAAACGTTCTTGGTGACGGGGGGTGCCTCAGGCATGGGCGCTCTTTACGCCGGGAAGTTTTTGGACCAGGGAGCGAAGGTCAGCTCTATTGTTGTTTTACTAATTTTGATCACAGAGAGATTAGGTAGGTACGCAATTAGGCTTATGCGTAGAGTAGATAATTGGAATTCATAATTCCTTATCAAGTCATCTTTGACACCTCTGTTGACCCGGTTGACATCGTGTTTTAAAACTCCGCTTAATTCTTTTTTAAATAACATTAATAAATAAAATGTTTAATTTGTGGCTCATTTCCGCAAAAAATCTTCATTGTGACACAATCAATAAAATAAAGTATGTTTTTATTTAGTTCTACAGTATACGTGTCTACTTAATTGGTAAAACAAAAGATTTAGAGCCGATTTCATCGTACGATGTTTGTTAGTTCTTAATGAGGCATTAGCTAATGGGTCTTTAAAAATAACAGAACTGTTAGATCATTTTCTGTCCTATGAAGAAAATATAACAAACCGTTAGTAGGTAATATGTTTATTCTCATTGTGATACGACCTAATGGAAATGTTTGTATGTATTTTAAATGTCATTGCATGTAGGTACATTTGCACAACTTTCTTCTTAGTTGCACTTGCATGTAATGCTATGTGAAGGGATATAGGCGGTAACATAGCCCTACATTAAGCCCGATTACAGAGACGCCGGCGTAATTATATTAGCTAAATAGCATAGTTCTGTTTCTTTATCACTTTAGGCATTCGATAGATGGAACGCTTTTTACGTTGCTATTAAAATTACGCTGGCGCCTCTGTGATCGGGCTTACTATGTTTATACAGGGTTACTTCTAATCAATTAACATCCTTTTAGGGGCTTATCTGTACATCAAAACTAACAACTTTTGTTCTGCGACTTTTGTCAGAACTCAAAAAAAAATATCAGCTGTTCCATACATTTTGTCGCGGGTGAACGATATTTTTCTATGGAACAACAATTTTTTTTTGAGTTTTGATAAAAGTCGCACAACTATAGTTGTTAGTTTTGATGTACAGAATAAGCCCCTAAAATGATGCTAATTGATTAGAAATAACCCTGTATAGTTAAAATCACTTTCCAATTATCCCAACGGATTGGTAAGCTGAAATGCCAGTGGGCAGGGCACATAGCACGGAGGATTGATGACCGATGGGGTCGAACAGTTTCGAGGGGAGACTAGGTACGTGGTAGATGGACTTTATCAGGACCGCATCAGGATCACGCTGGATGCAAGTTGCTTCCAAACGGTCTTATTGGAGATCTGTAGAGGAGGCCTATGTCCAGCAGTGGGCATCCTTTGCTGAAACGACGACAAAATGACGATTCTCCAGTTCTATTCTGTTGGTATAATATCTGTATATAAGCCAAGAGCAAGTAAGACTTTTTAGATATTTATCTAATAATAAGAGGTACCTAAAATATACCTCTTTTTTGAACTTACAGAATTGGCTTAAAAGGCATTTATTAATTACCTAATTTGTTTCAGGCTGTCGCGATCCTGGATATTGCAGAAGAGCAAGGAAAAGCCCTAGTTGAGCGCCACAATAAGAAGTACCCGGGCAAGGCTGTATTTTTCAAGTGTGATATCTCTAAAGAAGAAGAAATCGAGAAGGCATTCAATGCTGTGGTCGCTACGTTAGGCCAAATCGATGTGATCGTCAACAATGCTGGAATCATGGTGGACACACCACAAGGCTGGAGGACAGCGTGTGATGTCAACTGGGTAAGTTAATGGATATTTTCAAAATATTTTTGAGTTAAGAAGAAGCTGAATAAATAGTTTTCATAACTTAATTACTCATAGAGAACGTGAAGAACTTTCAGCACCTACAGTAACCACGAATACGTATTTATCTAACATCAAAAGAATCATTGGCTTAGCTAGAGGTTTTCTCACAAAAGATAGGAGTGTGCCTCGTGATCAGAATTTATATAATTTATAGAGACAGACTGCCAAAATTGACCTAACATTTTTGCGTAGTTATACCTCAGGAAAAATAGAATTTAACTTTGCACCAAATTTCCGACCCAATTTTATTTTATCACTCTGAGCATAAAATCACAAAATGCTGACAGATTCAGGTCACGGTAATGATATCATTACCGTGTCTAGGTGGAGCTTCAAGCGCCATCTAGAAAAAAACGTTTTTGGCCGATATCTTGGAAACTATGCACTTTAGGGTAAAAGTCACAAGTACCATTATTGTAGAGAATAAAATTTAGCATATTTAGTTTCCAGCGAACTTATTTGTAAAACTTACCGTTTACGATTTATGGGCCATAAATCGTAAACGTATTGTATCTACCAAACTCATTACATTATTTCAGCAAGGTGTCGTCTCTTTCACACTGAAAGGCATCAAGCACATGAGCAAGGCTGAAGGCGGTAAAGGTGGAGCTATCGTGAACATCTCTTCGGGAGGGGCACTGTGCAAGACTCCCTTCGTGCCCATCTACTGCGGCTCCAAGAGCGCTGTAATGCACTTTAGCCAGTGTCTCGCGGTAAGAAAGATAATCGGCCAAGTGCGAGTCGGACTCGCGCACTAAGGGTTCCGTAAATATTTGATTTATATCAATTTAATTATTTATTATTAAAGTGAATTTACAACTTAATATTCTGTGACTATTTCAAGCATCTGTTACCATTATTAAAATGGAGCGTAAAACGACAAATAAATCAGGTATGTTGTATGGGAGCCCCCTTAAATATTTATTTTATTCTGTTTTTAGTATTTATTTGTTGTTATAGCGGCAACAGAAATACATCATCTGTGAAAATTTCAGCTTTCTAGCTATAGCGGTTCATGAGATACAGCCTGGAGACAGACAGACGGACAGACAGACGGACAGCGGAGTCTTAAGTAATAGGGTCCCGTTTTTACCCTTTGGGCACGGAACTCTAAAAACAAAAATTGGCCGAATCGAATCAAACCTCTTGAACTGACTGCCCGGTAGGCCGTAGTATGCCAGAGCATCAGAGCCATCAATTTCGGCATAAACAGTGTATTTATGTTCTTTGATCAAAACTTAATGGCGTTTGTGGACCCCACGCCTCGCCCTACAAATGAATTTTCTAATGCACAACGACTTGCCTCGTGTTCACAGACGCCATTAACTTTGATTCGGGTTTTATGTAGGTTCGTCGTCGTTTCAGTCATAGGACGTCCACTGCTGGACATAGGCCTCCCCTAAAGATCTCCAATAAGACCGGTTGGTAGCGGCTTGCATCCAGCGCGATCCTGCGGTCTTAATGAGATATGTCCACCTCGTCGGTGGTCGTCCTACGCTGTGCTTGCCGGTACATGGTCTCCACTCGAGAACTTATCAACCCCATCGGTCATCAGTCCTCCGCGCTATGTGCCCTGCCCATTGCCACTTCAACCTACCAATCCGCTGGGCTATGTCGGTAACTTTGGTTCTTCTACGGATTTCCTCATTTCTGAATCGATCTCGCAGAGAAACTCCGAGCATAGCCCTCTTCATGTCCTCTTACATGTAGGTCCATTGTGTTTTATTTTGGTGTACAACTTTACTATATTATCTACAATTCTTTGCAATGATTTTGCTTGTGCAACTTACACTACAGTTGTTCTCGATCTGTATCCATTTTTTTCACAGATGGACCCATTCTACGCCACCACCGATGTCAGAATATTGTGCGTGTGTATTGGTCTTACGGGTACACCGATGTTACATAATCTAGAGTCACGGACATTGGATCCAAATAACGGGAAATCTTTGGTTACATTTATAGAAGCAAATGGTTACCAAAAGTAAGTAATAGGTACCTATAGTTTGTTATGTTGGGAGTAAACAATAACTTTTCATACTCACTTACCTATACGATATACCTAGATATAATCTCATCATATGCCTACCTACATTTTTAAACAAAAGAAAAAAAATATAATGTTCATAGGTATTGTACTCGGAAATACACTCCCACACCTCTTTGGCACAGGATTTAGGGTCACTAACCACTGGACCACTGAGGCAGTCAAAAAGTAAATTGGTATATTTCGCAATAACTTACATTTTGATATGTAAAGCACTATACACATAACTTCGTAATACTCGTATTCTCCAAAATGTTATATCAAATAAAAGAAGGCTTGAAGGCCTCAATCGGGTTTCTTAACAGGTGTAGTGTGTTTTAAGATAATCATGGATAAGACGAAGGTCATGTGTAATAGCCATGATGTACCCACCCCAGTATCTGTTGAGAGATCGGTTCTTGAAGTTGTTGACTCGTACGTCTACCTATGACAAGTAGTCTAGTTAGGTAAGTCCAACTTCAAGAAGCAGGTCAATCGCCGAGTCCAACTCGGCTGGGCAGCGTTCGGAAAGCTGCGTGACGTCTTTTCGTCCGACATAGGTACCTCGGTAAGCAATGTAACCGACATAGCCTAGCGGATCGACAAGTTGAAATGGCAGTGGGCAGGGCATATAGTTCAAAGAAAGGATGCCCAATGGGACCGTAACGTTCTCGACGGACCAGCAAGCGCGGTGTAAGATGTCTTCCGATTAGGTGGACTGACGATGTAACTAAGATCGCAGGAAGGCGCTGTTTGCAGGCCGCTACCAATCGGCCTTATTGGAAATCCATAGAGGAGGTCTCTGTCCAGCAGTGGACGTCCTACGGCCGGTAGATGGATGGATAAGTAAAAGACAAAATTTGACGATTTATGTCCGATCCTCTAATAACTAAAAGATGCAAGTAAGCCTTGTTGCTAAACTTTAATTAATGACTAAGTAGGTATAATGTATGTCCTAGGCCTGAGTCCGCTGTAGCAGCAGTAGACTACGCCATCAAGAACGGAGCTAACGGCACCATCTGGCTGTCCACGGACGACAAGCCAGCCAAGAACATCACCCCGGTCGTCGACGAGGTCTTCGCGATCTACGAAAAAGTGGTTGCTGGTAATGCCAAGTGATACGAATGAATAGGTTTAGATTTGTACATAATTTCTCCGGTTTAATTAAATTAAATTGGTGACTTCCACTCTGCCCCACCAAGCCGCCCCACTGGAGGGAAAGATTCCACTCCTATTGCATTTATCAATAAATATTGTGAGATTTTTGCTAGATAAAAAATATTGGCTAGTTTTATGGCACCGCGTACGGTGAATTTTGAGGCCTTTTTGGCCTCTAAAAAACCGCACTTGGTATATAGTCTAACGAATAAACCTTAACCTTACAATAATGAGCCGCGACTGTCAAAAACCTACTGAATTAATCTTAGATTATAGAAGAGAAATATTAATACACAACAGAAAACAATTATTCGACTATCTCTAGCTCTACAAATATTACCTTGAAAGAAAATAAGAAAAAGGGGATAGATTGGAGTAGGATACAAATATATTATTGTAATTTCTCTAATAAAAGTTATGAAATTAATTAAAAACTGCCTTACTTTTATTTAAACGTACCTAATAGGTACCTAACTTGGATAGGAAACTTTATGGTGTCTGTGAATAAGAGTCATAGCGCAGTAGCAAATTCGTATTCGTTATGTCAGCTGCGCGAGTAGAGGGGATCTGTGCAGCTTGTAGCTAACTTTACAGACATCATTAACTTTGATTCGGCCTATATACACCTACAAAATGACGGGGATTCTAATTGAAAATTAATTTAGGAGTGGTTCAAATGTCCTTTCTACCTACAAAAGGAGAAATAACTTTGCATCAAGAGACCTCAATTCAAAGCGAAGATTAATTATACATAACTAGTTTTTGCCCGCGGCTTCGCCCGCATGATATTTAGAGGCCCTACCTTACCAGTTACCATCCTTAATAAAGGAGGTGGAAAAAAAAACTATTTGACATTTGTTCGATTCGACAGTTCTTTTTTGACATTTCTTGGAGCGCACGCTATTATAGCTCGCAGATGGCAGAATTTTTCCTACTTAACACTTATTGTTATAATATGGAAAATTTACGCAATATCATTATAACTTATAGCCTATGTGTTATTCTGATCTACGAGTATAAGCTATATGATTGCAAAGTTTCATCTCAATCTGTTCAGTAGTTGTTGCGTGAAAGAGTAACAAACATCCAAACACCCATCCATCCATCCATCCATCCACTTACAAACTTTCTCGTTTATAATATTAGTAGGATTACGTTGAAGAATATCCTACTTCAGCTTATGCTGTTGTTATGGATTATTTGGCAGACTCTGCAGCCTACATAGAATTCAGGTGTGGCCAACCGGTCGATCGCGGTTATTAGTCAAATCGAACGTGGCAAGGCAATAAATATAACAGTCAGTGAAATTCATCAGTTACCCGTTTAATAATTATTTTAACCAACGAAAGCTGTCCAAGAAAATAGGCGGGAATTTTAAAAATCAAGAGCTGTTAGCTTGTTTTCTAGTGCCGCTCAGCTGATCTCCAGCTCTTGATTTTTTAAAATTCCCGCCTATTTTCTTGGACAGCTTTCGTTGGCCAGACTCTATATTATGTAACTTTGACAGATTGTATGGAGAATATCTACGTTGTCTATGGAAGTTGCAAATACTGCATACAAGTTCCGTATACGACCATACCGTGCGAAGTTTAAACAACGCTCCCCTGACCTGAGTACTACAGACAGCCCACTTTGCCGTGGCTATTTGCAGTAAAATTTATCCGTGGAGCTTGTTTTGTGGCATTCCAGAGCCTCAGACGAAACTATAATCGCCAACGTATTGCATGACACCGCTGCATCATTATCGTTGGCCATCATTGCCCGCCTCTGTCAATCAGTCGTGGCAATGCTCATGTCAATGGCACAAAGCTACGCTCCGTTATTTTAAACAGCTGACCGGACGTTGCGTTGCGGGTTGCGGGGAAATTCCCCATGCGATATATACGCCTTACCAATTGCCTCTACAACGAATACCTAAAAATAATAAGAACTGATTTAAAACTGATTCAAACAGATAGTAGTACCTAGCAGAAGAAATAAGAAGTAAAACCTGTAGCACGAAGAACTAACTAGCCCATGAAGTTCTTGATGGATGAATCAAAGTTACGTAATTTAGGGCTTCTATACATGCACTTGACTGCCTCGGTGGCTCAGTGGTTAGTGACCCTGACTTCTGGATCAAAGAGGCATGGGTTCGATCCCCACCCAGAGCAAGCATTTATGTGATGAACATAGGTGTTTGCTCTGTGTCTGGGTGTTATTTAGGTACTATCCATATAAGTATGTATTTAAAATATGCATAAGTAGTATATCAGTCTCTGGCAGCCATATCACAAGCTTTGCTTAGTTTGGGCAAAAAATATATAACAATAGTTTGGGGTCAGAGACCGTGTGTAGGTAAATGTCCCCTAATATTTATTTATTTACTTACTACGAGTATATGTCGTACGGTCTATAACAAATCAAAAGTTGTGTGTTGTAGGTATTTATATAATTACGAGTATGCTAGAATGTTTGAAGTCTGTGTCATCACGCACACAGTGCAAGCAAAAGTACCTACGCAAGTTATTTAGAAATATCGGTAACCGAAACTTTCTAGGGCTCTATTTTTAATCGACTTCCAAAAAGGAGGAGGTTATATGTTCGTATGTATGTAGGTATTTTTTTTGTTCATGTTCATCGATAATTTCGCCAATTTTGAACTGAATCGAAAAGTTATTTTAAGGTTCGAAAGGGTATAGGTTCATCCATTATTGTATAGAAATCAGCTGAGCCATTTTTGAAAAATCAACTATGTATAATGTAAACAATTCGAGCTAAATATTCGAATTTACGATGAAAGGCGGTTTTGCCATTTTTTGCGAAAAGTAATTAATGAACCAATAGCCCGCTAAAACGTAGGTGTGTGTAAATACTTACGAGAGAGTAGGACTCAGGAGTGAGCGTGGAAGCTCTATGTTAGTGATAAAAAATAATTTTACTAACGTTTCAAAAATTGAGGTCCTGTGGCTCTATTCAGTCACGAGACCCAATAAGAGCCACTGAAGATCTCATCAAAGATCGGTTCGCACTAACACAGATCTTCAATGCTCGCTCTTGCTCTCAGTGACCATTTACGCATACGCATAGGTTCAAAAATAGAGACCTTGGGGCATTCTGTTGAATTTCATACGGCTCGGACGTATAGGTACGGAACTTGTACGGAGATGACTAGGATATACAGGGTTATTTCTAATATAATAAATAAATAAAATATAATAAATATATAATAAAAATTTTTTTGAGAATTAATAAATGTTGTTAGTTTTGATGTACAGAATAAGCCCCATAAGCCCCTAAAAGGATGAGAAATAACCCTAATTGATTAGAAATAACCCTGTATACGGAACTTGTATGGAGATGGCTAGGACGTATACGGAACTTAGACAAATTGTATAGAGAATCCGTAAAGTTCCGTAAAGGCAGGTACGTCCGCCTATACGGAACTTTACGGATTCTCTATACAATTTGTCTAAGTTCCGTATACGTCCATAAAGCCGTGGTAGTCTAGTAGTACTGACACCCGCCTTACAATCGTGATCCCGTGCCTATGAGTTCTTTGGAATTTATGTACGGATATTCACATCACTGGCTTTTCGGTGAAGGGAAACATCATGAGAAAACCTGCATATGTCCGTCGAAGAAATTCGATGGCTTATGTGAATCCACCAACCCGCAATGGGCCCAATCACCTTTTGTGGGTAGGCCAACGTCCTGCAGTGGACTAAAAAGGCTGGTATAGTACAGTACAGGTACGTCCTAGCTGTCTTCATACAAGTCCCATACACGTTCGAGTCATTCGAAAGTCAAAAACAAAGGCCCTGTAAATTAAAATTTAATTACTTGTAACTTAAGTTGATAATGGGTACCACACCTACAGCTAATTACTGATAATAGTTGATATAATTGTTGTTAGGGTAATGTAACATGGATTTTAGTTGCTATGCTTACTCATTGTGACTTTAGTATTAGTAATAAAACAATTCATAATGATTAGGACTACATATTGCCGAAAGTATAAAAACACCAATTTATTTATACAAGTCATTCCGTCCTAAATCTGAAAATCGTGGGATATCATTGTTCATATAAAAACGTAGGCAAATTGAAAACAATTTAGTATTGCAGTGGATTCAGTTTGGTGATCAAGTATTTGACGACTGCCTGCGTAATCACAGCCATGGCAGTGTTCGATCCTCAAGGCAAAACGTTCTTGGTGACGGGGGGTGCCTCAGGCATGGGCGCTCTTTACGCCGGGAAGTTTTTGGACCAGGGAGCGAAGGTCAGCTCTATTGTTGTTTTATTCATTCCCACTACAGATTACGTTGTAAGATAAGTAGACCTACCCACTTGACTTACTATATAAGTAGGTATTGGAATTACGATGCATTAGGCACAAAGATATTTTCACTTCAGGTACAAACAGAATGTTCAGGAATGTACCTACCTAATGCAGAGTATTGTAGAATGGAATCACAATTAGTAGAAGATTGATTTGATTGACCCAATTTGATTGATAGGCTATAAGTGCTTAGCTCATGATTGACATAACAATAACTGTAATCTCTGTGTCAGAGGACTTCAGGTGGCTTAAAACTCTGACACCAGGGTTAGCAACCCGGCCTATACGAACTTACTTATCTCCATCAGGCCAATAACATTAGGTATAATTTTAATTCAGGCTGTCGCGATCCTGGATATTGCAGAAGAGCAAGGAAAAGCCCTAGTTGAGCGCCACAATAAGAAATACCCGGGCAAGGCTGTTTTTTTCAAGTGTGATGTCTCCAAAGAAGAAGAAATCGAGAAGGCATTCAATGCCGTGGTCGCTAAGTTGGGCCAAATCGATGTGATCATCAACAATGCTGGAATCATGGTGGACACACCACAAGTCTGGAGGACAGCGTGTGATGTCAACTGGGTAAGAAGTAAACAGATATTCTAAAAATATTTTTGGGTTAAAAATAGCTGGATGGCAGATTTTATAACTGTATCTTAGGTAGATAGATCATTCAGCACATAAAGTAATCACCTACATGGTGACTTCCTCGCGATGTTTTCCTTCACCGCTTTAAAATAGAGACAGTTAACTAGTTGTTCTCTAAAGAATTAGAAGACTAGACCTCGTTAGCAATAACTAAAATCATGATTTTCGAGATAATGCCGCTTGTTTAGGATCCTCACTTCACTTAAAAAATATCTCCACCGAGTGTCAAGCATTTGATATCATGCGCCATCTTTGATGAAATTGTAGAAGTACCTAATTAATATCTCTCCGATTAATCTGTTCATAAAATTGCAAATAAATGCAAAAATATTTTCAAATATAGAACAGTTCAGTTCAACTTCGCGGCGCATTTATTTATAAATCAGCGTGATCACAGAACATGATCAATCCAAAGACGGCATACCTACAGGTCACGGCATATAAGTCTAGCGCTGGGTGAAGTGTGGAGGGGATGGCTGCGCATGAGTTTAGTATGGCGGTCAACATGCGCAGCCCCATCCCCTTCACAGTACTCTCAGCGCTAGACTTACGTGCCGCTCTGCCGCTACTTGTACTCACTAAGTACAAGGTCTTTGGATCAATCTCAGTAAAATATATTTCAGCAAGGTGTAGTCTCGTTCACGTTGAAAGGCATCAAGCACATGAGCAAGGCTGAAGGCGGTAAAGGCGGAGCTATCGTGAACATCGCTTCGACAGCTGCTTTGTGCAGGGGTCCATTCTTGCCCATCTACTGCGGCTCCAAGAGCGCTGTAATGCACTTCTGCCAGTGCCTAGCGGTAAGAAAAGAAACGTTGTCCTTGATTGTTGTGGTTCTCATCGCTTCAGTACCTACACTCAAGGAAGTTGAATAAGTATTCAACTTCCTTGGGTACACTTTATTTACCATGATGTTTGTTGGACAACTTGCAAATACATACTGTACTTACCTTTTTTACAGATGGACCCATTCTACGCCACCACCGATATCAGGATATTGTGCATGTGTTTCGGTCTTACAGATACGCCATTATTACATAATTTAGAATCACGAACGTTGGATCCAAATATGGGAAAAACTTTGGTTTCATTTTTTGAATCTGGAATTGATAACGCTTGCCAAAAGTAAGTACGGTGTGTTACTACTTTTTAATATCCACTGATATGATTTATTCGGTAGAATTTCTTTACATACATATATGCAATTTCTTTTAAAGAAAGCAGAAGTAGTAAATTTTTATGGGTCAATACAGTTATAAGACTAAAATGTGACTACAAAATGTTGCTCGCAAATAGCAGGCATGGATTTTAGAGGCGTCCAACTACGAAATCAGAAAATAAATCATAAACTTTGTCCAGATTTCATGACCTATGGAAAAGCGGATTCGCAAGCAAATACACTTTTGAAAATGCCTTGCAGTACCTTGCACTTTGCAAGGTAACACTACATTTTGTTACTAAGCACATGTAGATAATTTTATCTAAACATATAGTTGTGTATTGTAATGCTATTATGTGGCTTTGTTTTTGACTTTCGAATGGCTCGGACGTATAAGAAACTTGTATGGAGACGGCTAGGACGTATATGGAACTTTACAGATTCTCCATACAATCTGTAAAAGTTTCGTATACCTCAAGGCCGTACGAAAGTCAAAAATAATGCCCCGGGTAGTAAAACAAAATCGTACGAGTTGAAGTTCTGAGCCCTTAGGTTAGCAGGTTTTGCGTAGTTTACTGAAACTTTCGCGCTCGCCTGTGTGTATGGAACATTTTGGTTGGTTCTTCGTTTCCGCTAGGGCCATTGTACATAAATGTATAGAGCCACACGGAAACAGCTGTAGTTTCAATTTACGTGTAAACCTGGACTAACCCCTCTGTCCTATACTTACTATAACACCAAAAAGGAGCAGGTATATCTTGTTTAATACACTTTAATAAATCAATAGGCTATACTCAATACTCATCCAGAGGGATAATGTGGTCGATCGAGAAAATCTGAAGGAGTTGCATTGATTTAATATGGCATAAGTTAGAAAGAGACATGAAAAATATCTCGATTCATGGCTGTTGCCGTGTTTTTCTCCCGATAGTGTCAAATTCCAATTCATATCTGACAGTTTTGACAGCTTTGGGCAAGATTTTCCATTCATTTTTTTGGTTGAGAATTGCCTCAAGCGACAACAGCACTATCTCTCTGATATGGACGTACAATACTACTTATACCTAGAATCAATTGATTAGATGTTCAACTGTCACTTGCGCCAAGTAGTGTCATTGATTAGATTAGGTACTGATTGTTTTTATGCGTTTTTGACGACATCTTGCTGTGATGATGTCTTACGTTTTTCCTCATGTTCCAGGCCTGAGTCCGCTGTAGCAGCAGTAGACTACGCCATCAAGAACGGAGCCAACGGCACCATCTGGCTGTCCACGGACGACAAGCCAGCTAAGAACATTACACCGGTCGTCGACGAGGTCTTTGCGATCTATGACAAAGTGGTTGCTGATAATGCTAAGTGATAACTATTGAAAAAGTTTAAACATTTCACAGGCAGTTAGTACCTGTTTCAAATTATTTACCAACTTTGTAGAAAAATATTTCGAAATTTTTGTTTGTATGAGTGCTATAATTTTCATTCAACGATCGGAAACTGTAAATTTTACTAAAGAAAATAATGGCAAGATAATTTTACTAAACAAGTAAGTATATAAGTAATGTAGGTACATGTACGGTAAAACCACATGGCCTTAGCTCCGTACCTACATTTTTGCAACGTCTCTTTTGTGTAAGTATATAATAGGTAGGTACATATTTTATTTACAGTTATTGTTATTATTTATATTACTCTCTAAGTCTTGTATATTTGTAAATAAACTTATTTAAAAACAAGTATATACCTAATTATAATTCATATACCTATTCTATAATTTTAGATATTGTCCTAAAATGTAATTGTTAATATAAATACTTACGCAAATAAAATCTAGCTTTTATTTAATTTGCAATGGATGTAGTTCGTGTGGAATCTTGCAAGTTAAATTTGACCAACTTCCCGGTTTCGCATTGAGCTGAAATTTTGCACGCTAATGCATATCGCGTGACAATGCAATAATATGGTACCATGGAGCTGATCTGATGACGGAGTCAGAAGGTAGCCATAGGTACTCCAGTACGTACTAAACAAGATAGACCAGTCATGTTTCTCGTGTTTGATTGTAGTATCTACCTATCTATTACTTTGTTGAATGAATCTCTTTTTTAGGGTTCCCCGTACCCAATGGGTAAAAACGGGACTATTACTAAGACTCCGCTGTTCGTCCGTCTGTCTGTCTGTCACCAGACTGTATCTCATGAACCGTGATAGCTAGAAAGTTGAAATTTCACAGATGATGTATTTCTGTTGCCGCTATAACAACAAATATATACTAAAAATAGAATAAAATAAATATTTAAGGGGGACTCCCATGCAATAATACTATATAATATTTGCTATACAATAGTGCAAAGTTGCTTTTTAACCGCGTGCACAATTTTGATGACCGAGCAAGCGAGTGATTTAAAAATTAGAATCCAGAACGTCAGCGAGGGAATCAAAAGAGCACAAGGTGAAATATCTTTGCACTCGAGTGCAACACGTGACTTTTCATCCCACCTCAGCGAGGAAATGACTAAAGTCGTCTACATAATTATCATACTGTCTCAAATACTTCTCACGTGATTGTTGAGGGAGAAAGCTCATTTCCGCATTATTAACAGTTTCAGTCAATTCTGTTGGAGTCAAATCAAAGACCTTGCACTTACCTACTAACACTTACATATAATTAATGAAGTATCTGTTTAAGATTTACTTACCTACTCGTATACCTAAGTTAGATAGATAGATCCCTAGATATACTCTTTATTGGTTCACAGTTTACACATTAGGTACATAATACAGAAAACAGATGTTTAGACATGTGAAGCAACCGGCGGCCTTATCACTGAAAGTGTTTCTTCCAGTTAGTTAAAGTTTTAATCGGAGTTGTGTTTTGTGCTCGAGCTCTTCGTAGCCAGATTTGTAATATTTGAAGAGCACGAGCACATGATTATTGCTAAGCAGTTGTCCCCGAGTTGCACTAGCATTAGCTCATCTACTGTCACTAGCTATCTATATGTGTATTTCACGAATGAATCGTGAAATATACACGTGTAAGAGGTTCCTATTGGATAGCAAGGTACAAAAATCTAAATTTAACGCGAGCGAAGCCGCGCGCTAGAAGCTACTCGTATAAGTAGTTTTCAAATATTTTGTTTTCATTACCTACGGTTATGGAGTAGTACCTACTTGAGTTGGCATAATATCTACAGATGCTACAATAGTGAAATCAATCAGTCAAAACACATGACTTGGTATTTGTGTGGGTCTTCGTGTGGGTAGGTACTTAAGGCGTTTACCTTATCACAAGGTTATCACACAGTTGTAAAGGCAGGTGCACGTTCTCCCTATATCTGATTAAGACGGTAAAGATACAAACAACAAACAACAACACTTTATTAGACAACCACATTACATAAAAACAGATTATAAGGACAAAAATAAAACAATAGGTATCTAATTGGCGGCCTTATCGCTTTAAGCGATTTCTTCCAGCCAACCAAGCACGGATAGAAAATATCAGTTGACAAAAAAAAACGTGGCCATAACAGAAAGAAAATTTAAACAGCATAGAAACAAACACTTAACAAAATATTAATAATAGGCAATACCTAACAAATATACTTACAAATAAGTTATATGTAAAGAAAATATCTCTACACACATACATAACATATAAACTACATATATAATATATATAAAAAAATAAACCTACATATACAATAATACACATTATACTTAAATAAATAGATGTTATATTAATACCTAATTAGTAAATCACAACAAGAACAAAAAAAAAACTAAGATGACAAATAATGCAATTTGACTTTATTTTTAAAAACATTTAGCGATGGGGCACGTCTGATTTCCACCGGCAATTCATTCCACAGTCTAACAACCTCAACTGTAAAAGATGAACCGTAGAAAGTGGTTTTGTGTTGCGGAACGGTAAGCTTCAGATTCTCTGACGATTTCAAAAAGCGGGTTAGAAGAGAACGACGGAAAATGAAACGTTCTTGAAGGTAGGGAGGAGAAGAAGGATTGAAGAGAGTGTTGTAAAGAAGAGAAAGAATATGAGCATCCCGGCGACGTCGAATAGGGAGCCACTTGAGCCTAGCACGAAAAGCTGAAACGTGGTCATATTTACGCAGGCCAAATATGAACCTAATGCAAAAGTTTTGAAGTCGCTCAAGTTTATTTAGCAAGTCTTGAGTAAGATCCAGATAGCAGACGTCAGCGTAGTCTAGGATCGGGAGTAAAAGGGATTGTGCGAGCGCAATTTTCGTGGTAATAGGAAGAAAATTACGGAGCCTACGTAAAGATCCCCCGGAGGCAAAAATCTTCCGACTCGTTTCTGAAATCTGCGGACCCCAAGAGAGACATTTATCAAAAGTAATACCTAGGTTCTTAACAGTGTCACTAAAAGATATAGTAACACCGTCAAAAACTACTCGGGGAAGAGATTCCCAATCAACTTGGGCGATACTACGGGAACTACCTATCACGATGACTTGCGTTTTTGCCGGGTACATACATACATACATACATACGCTGATTCTGATACTAAGCCAGTACCATCGACATGTTTTTTTTCCTCTGTACCTACTGTACGGGGATTTTCTTTTAAAATACATTTTTTTTTTAAATCAAGAAATAAACTAAATTAAATTCTTGGACAGACGAGCGGTCAGACGGGGGTGACACGACGATTTTAAAAGGGTTTCTTGTTTTGCTACTTATCCCCTCTACTGCTAAAGTGTATAAAACAATATGGCGGCAACTGCTGACGGCGCCGGCGCGTCGCGGGCACTTGAGTTCTCGACTTACATTATTACAATACAATACAATACAATACAATACAATACAACAACACTTTATTGACACCAACAAGAAAACATAACAAAAGAAACAAAGACAGAAAAGGCACAAAAGGCGGTCTTATCGCTAAAAGCGATTTCTTCCCGACAACCTCTCTTGGATGCAAGGAAACATAAAGACGACAAGGACGGTGTAAACGTAAAAAAAAGTTAAATAATGAAGAAAGTTACTACAAATTCCTAATCAACAATAAAATAAACTACATAATAATAGCCATACATAAATACTTATAATAATACATACAATAAAAATAAACATACTTAGATGCATAAATATATTACAAATAAATTAATGACGAGGAGTGATATGAGTATCAGTCAGAGAGAGCTTTGAGAGAAAATGTTGCTGAACCTGGGCCTTGAAAGATTCAACGCTCTGTGCACGTCTGATGGTCACAGGAAGGTCATTCCAGAGAGCTACAGCTCGGACACTGAAAGAAAAATCATAAAAAACAGTAGAATGAGATGGAGTGGAAAGAAGGAGATTGCTAGAAGATCTAAGATTGACAGAGTGAGTGTCACAAAGAAAAGTGAAGCAAGAGCGTAAATATGAAGGAGAAGAAGGTTTGAAGAGAATGCTGTAGAGAAGGGAAAGTATATGAGTATCGCGGCGAAGACGGATAGGGAGCCACTTGAGCTTATTACTTCTTTCTTTATTACTGATTTCTCAGAAACTATTGAGAGTCTATGCATGTTACTTATATCGTTGGGTACCTCTTGAAACAAGCTAGCTAGCTAGCTAGCTTATTGTTGAATAATCTAAACATTTGCGGCTTTGTGAGTCTGAGACTGTTCAGCTAAAGTTGGAAGTTACGACTTCATATAAAAAATTAAGATATAATAAATAAAACAATTTCATAAAGAAATATTTATATATTTTGGTGTTAAAAACCTTATTCTACATTATAAAATTATAAAAAGCTAAGCCCCGATATATTTTTTACAGGAAAACCATAAAAACTTTTTGCCTATTACCGTGCGCTCTTTATTGAGCAACTTAAAAAAAAAATAAAGTATGGCGCCAGGTCCCTTAGAGTGTTTTGTTTCATTAATTGATTTGTCGGCTACAGTCCATTTTCAACCTTACCTTGCTGTGGATAGAGTAATCATTAGGTATACCATTTCCATTTTTAGGGTTCCGTACCCAAAGGGTTAAAACGGACCCTATAACTAAGACTCCGATGTCCGTCTGTCTGTCTGTCACCAGGCTGTATCTCACGAACCGTGATAGCTAGACTGCTGAAATTTTTAGAAGGGTCTTTTGATCGTTCGCCGACTGACAAGTTTAGTGATGTCCTAAAGAAATAATAATCGATTTTGAGGAATGCACATTTTGAATTTAATATTCGCTAATTTTTTCATCTAAAAACTCAAAAAACTGTTATTCTCGAGAAATAATACTCAAGAAAGTCAAACAGACGGACACAACAATCTTATGCATCCGCATAAGTGAGGTAGGTTTGCGTGAGCACTGATAAGATTAGAGCGTAAATAAAATTGTTAATATTTATCATAATATTTAATCATCATTCAAAACTCGAACAAGCAATATAGTAAAAGTAGGTAACAATGACATTTGACGGAAAGGACAAAACTTTTATAGTGACCGGAGGCGCATCTGGGATTGGCGCTCTATGCTCTGGAAGATTCCTAGACCAAGGAGCAAAGGTAAAAATGAATTATGAGGTTTAGCTAGAACCAAAGACCTTTGGCTAGAACTTAGCTTTGTAAAAAGTATGATTAAGAAGGTACTTCTCTTTGGAAAGAGTTAAGAGTTTTATTGTCAATGCTTACAGCTTATTTGATCTATAATGTTAATGTTAATTTGATGTATAATGTTTTTGTGTAGATATCGATTTTTCTACTAGCTCTATTTGATACGTAATCTAAACGATCTATTATAAAATATAATTCCTTAATTAAAGTACCACCTTTGAAAGTAGAAATAGCGTCGATATAATGATGTTTGTTTGTTTACATTTATATATGATATTTATAGCAGATGATCTGCGATAAATAACGTACCTTTCAGTACGTTTCATATCCTAGGTCAGAGTGTAGGTGAAGGCAGAGTTCGTAGTGGACGCTATACAGGGTTATATCTAATCAATTAGCCCTTTTAGGTGCTTATTCTGTCATCAAAACTCACAAGTTTTGAGTTTTGACTTTCTCAAAACTCAAAAAAAAACAGCGGTTCCATACATTTTGTCGAGAATGACGACATTTTTCTATGGAACAACTTTTTTTTTGTGAATTAATAAAAGTCGTTAAACAACAGTTATTAGTTTATGTACAGAATAAGCCCCTAAAAGGATGCTAATTGATTAGAAATAACCCTGTATAGTAAATAATTCTGCTAGACTTTCGAAATCATAGTGTCTCTCTTTCGATTACAGGGCGTTGCAATCCTCGATATAGCTAAAGATCTAGGCGAAGCTTTGGCTGAAAAACACAACAAAAACTATCCTGGGAAAGTCATTTTTGTCAAATGTGACATCTCTAGTGAGGATGATATTGCAAGGGCTTTTGAAGAAGTGGTAGCAAATTTCAAACAAATTGACGTCTTAGTTAATAATGCTGGTATTATGGTCGATGCACCAAATATGTGGAGAATTGCAAGTAACGTTAACTGGGTAAGTTACTGTATCTTTATTGCTAAACAACTCAAATTGATCAAAGCATAGTACCAGTTAGTATATTGCCTTAATAATTTGCTTTTTAACCGACGAAACTGAGGAGGTACTTAATACAACGCGTTTATATTTTTTTTTTGTGTACAACCACGCATAATTTTTTACATAGTAGTCCGGTTTCGATAGTTCTTTTTTTATTGGAGAGTATACTTCGAAATTGGTCTCATTTAAATTTCATCGAAATCGGCTGAGCCATTTTTGATACATCAACAATAATGTGAAAAATGCTACATCGATCCGTGCGTAATATTCGTTAATTCTGTCACGGTTGAAGTCGGTCATGCCATTTTTCGCGAAAAATAATTATAATTTTGTAGGTATTGAATTATTGGGACGAAGAAGATTTTTGTGATAAAATCGAGCTAGTGACTTTCTGATAGACTTAGATAAGTACCTAAATAATTAAACTAAAGATGTTTTAATAATTTCAGCAAGGCGTTGTATCATTCACGCTAAAAGGCATCAAGCATATGAGTAAAGGCGAAGGAGGCGTGGGAGGCACAATCATCAATATAGCTTCTATTGCTGCTATCACCAAGAACCCATTCTTACCCATCTATTGGGGATCCAAAAGCGCTGTCCTTCATTTCAGCCAATGTCTTGCGGTGAGCAATAAGTATAGTCCGTTCCATAACCGCTGAGATTGGATCAGTTGAAATCTATTGAAGAATTTTGCACAAGTCGTAAAAATAATACGTAATTACCTATTTTCAATACGAATTATTATCATCTTTTAAAAACTATCAGAATAGAGCGATATTTTGAAAGCAAATCTATTATTTTATATTCGGTAAAGATTGTCGCGACCCTAGTTCTCAGCGGTTGGGGACACACAGTGCCTAATAATACGACGAATGGTGAAGAATAGATTACCTTACATATAAATTAAAAAATTCATTGTACAGTTAAGCGATCTCTTCTAGGCAACTATGGAATGGACAGAGATCACCAAGAATATCGACGTAAAAGTAGCAAAGAGGAACAGTAAAATTAATAGACAAACAGTATGCCCACTTAAAAAATAACAAAACCCACATAACGTACGCTAGGGGGAAAAATACATCTAAAATGAATAGAACATGAGTGTAATTTTAAGGTGCAATAAACTAGAGGAATTAAAAATAACAACAGTAAAATCTCGTAGCAATGACTGTGATAAATAAAGATCCTTATGGTTTAGTCCTCAGTAGGGCGAATTTCTAACAGTTGATTTCCTGATCAAATTTAGCTCCATATGCAAGTTGCAAGCATGCGATAACATTTTTATAAACAAAAATAGTGGTTTAATGAGCAAAAGTAGGTATCTACTGACTTTTCCAGGGAACGGGACCATTTTAAATTGTTCCTTGATATAGATTAGGGATATCTATAAGATAGAAGTGTTATGTGTAAGTGTATATAGAGTATATTTAGCTTATTATAACTCGTTGGATATTTTTATTCGCCTGGTAGTAAAACATAGGTGTATTTTCAGATGGATCCTTTTTATGATAATACCGGCGTCAGGATTCTGTGCATGTGTTTTGGCCCCACAAAAACAGCGTTACTGCAAAATGCAGACAAGCGTCCTTGGGATCCAAAGTTTGGTGAAGTTCTATATAATCGTATTGACAACGAGCAAAAGCAAACGTAAGCTCGTTTTCAAACTCTACCTAAGAATGCGATTAACGCTAAGAACTCACGGAGCGGTTTTTTCCGTGCCCGCCGCGGTGGCCGAACAGCGGTTTCATTTCTAAAATCACGCGACCGGTTATTTGTGCGGTTAAGCCGTCATGGTTAAGATTATCACCCGCAAATGTGGCGGGCAATGATCGCAAGACGGGTGGTATGTATAACCACCGTGACACGTGATAAAACGATCACGTGAAGATCAGACCGCCAAACGAACGTAGAGCGCGCGGTCGCAAACCGCCGAGGCTGCGGTTGACCGCGGCGGGAGTTGCAGCGGGACCCGCAAACAACCACGCACACCGCAGGCGTAAAATGCACTGTGAGATCTGCTTTAATTTTTTATATATACTTATATATCTGCATTCTACAGAAGATGTGGGCCCGCAACCGCGGCGGGAGCGGCTAAAAACCTCTCCGTGAGACCCTAGCCTTAAGATGGGTATACAAGATGCAATGAACTGATCAGTTTTTCGCATCACTCCAACTGCGAGCTCATTCAGTTAATTAAAAGGTAGGAATTGGTGGTTCACGATTTGAACTACTACCTCAAGCTGGGCACACACGATGCGATGGTTGCATCAGTTCATCAGATCAGTGCAGCGGGGGGCTAATGTAGTTAACCATTGCCGGTAGGTAGTTATTGAAGAAACAAATGGACACCCTCATTTTATTCGAAAAATATCGATTTTTTTTCTTTGTGATTGTCCATCTAGAATTCTAGACAGATACAGAATCAAAGGTGTGTGAGATGCATGGATCGCTCGTTCATGACAATGTGCACTGTAATGTCGCAAATGTAGATATCTTAATTGCAATGTATCTGACTGCTGGCTCAAAGAGGCGTGAGTTCGATTCCTACCCAGGGCAAGTATTTATATGATGGATAAACATAGGTGTTTGCTATGTGCCTGGTTCTTATTATTCTTAATAATAATCAATGTAAGTATGTTTTTAAAAATGAGTACTTACTCGTATACAAATGTAGTATCAGTCTCTGGCAGCCATATCACAAGCTTTGCTTAGTTTGGGGTCAGAGACCGTGTAAATACCTTCCCCTATAAAAATACTTAATATTTACTATATAATTATGATATTAGTAGAACGAAGTGGCCTGCGAGAAAGCTGAGGTTAAAATCGTAGAGTACTAGCTTTAAGTTGAAGGAAAACAACGCAAGAAAATTGAATAGAGCTACAGAGGGAATTTCGTGGGGTATGCGAAACTTCCAACACAGAATTGAGACAGTGTGGTGTGCTAGGCAAAGGTGTCACCCAATTCTTTCCACTTTCTCTATCCATCCATCACCCATAAGAAGTCCACTGCTGTACATAGACCTCCCCTAAGGATCAACAATAAGACCGGTTGGAAGCGGCTTGCATCCAGTGTGATCCTGCGGTCTTAATGAGGTCATTCGTCCACCTTGTGGGTGGACGTCCTACGCTGCGCTTCCACTTTCCACTTTCTATTTGCTTAAAATTATAAATACCTTTTTTATCCCTTTAGGGCTGAATCTGCAGTTGCAGCGGTTGATTACATGCTGAAACACGGTACCAATGGATCCATTTGGCTTTCTACAGACGACAAGCCCGCTAAGGACATAACATCAGTTATCGACGAGGCATTCAAGATGTTTGACAAAGTAGTTGCTGATAATGCTAAGTAATAAATTAACAAATGTGTTAAACGTAAGAATACTTCATATACTGTTTAAAAAAATATATCAATAATAAATAAATTTTCGTCTAATTTACGAAAGTAAAGACATGGGTAGTATTTTACGTTAAAAACCCTTACCTAATAAGCTTATTTATTTAAGACATGTACCTGCAAGGAAAAATAAAACCATAGAACGAGTAGAATCAGAATCAAAACCCAATTTACTCGGAATACCTCAAGGAAGTATCCTATAGGCCCGCTACTTTTTCTTATCTACGTGAATGATCTGCCACTAGTAACAAAACACTTAAAGTTTGCCGACGATGCAACAGTCTACATACCACAAAATGAATTAAATCTAATAGAATATGAAAAAGAAATAAATAAGACATTAGAAGGAATAGCTGAAAGTTTAGAATCAATAAACCTAAAAGTAAACGTTAAAAAAACTAAGTTCATCCAGCTCAGAAATCAAAAAACTCCACCACTTAAATTAAATATTCGTTATCAAGATATTGAAATAGAAGAAATAAACGAAACTAAATTCCTAGGCGTCATCATAGATTGTTACTTAAACTTGTAACAAACCTCAGATGGTTTGATCGTCCACATCTGAGTAATAAGGCATATGAAGAAGGCATTCTTGTAGGTCAGGAGTATCTCACATGAGGTTATAATTCTTTCTAATGTTATCTAAAGAAACTTTCCATTCAAATGATTTACAAACAAGCAGGAAAATAAATACATTTTAGAAAAGCAACAGAACTTCAATCTAGGTATGAAAACTCTTTGCAGAATTTGAGAATTTAAAATAAAAAAAAAGAACGGAGAATTTGACGGGACTGACAGCAGGGACTTCACTTGAGAAAATTATAGGAAAATGTTGGAATATTTCATTTTTTAGGATATTTTTAGTTTTGTACCGCAAGATTCAGAGAAAGGAAGAGCAGAGAAGAGTTTACTAACTAGGAGAATTTTGTTCCTGGTCTAAAAAGTGGAAGTTGGAAGAAAGTTGTTTTCGATCGAAGGACGAGGATGTTTCTAGAGGATTTGGTTTCGTATAAACGTATCACTTTTTAAATAGATATGTCATAGTAGGTATAGAATTGTTCAGCAGATGATGTTCCTGCGAGTCGGCCAGATCAGTACTGCATTGGACTTTTGGATGATTTACTGTTGTATTAATGTACAAATGGACATCAGATGAAAAGAGGAGGTCTATCATATGGTGATTGGCCTATATCCGCCTTACTGAAACGATGCGGTATGGAGGATTCTCACACGTATCTATTCTTTTATGAGTATGAACGAGTTGCTTACGACGCTACGCTACACCACAGAAACAAGGCAATATTATCTACTCTGACCTGTTGCGGGTTGATAAATACACATACGTTTTCAGGTTCCTATGGCGGACTTGCATAAGTTGACTTACGATGTTTCCTACTCTATAGAAGTATGTTACTGACGAAACTATCCTTCTTTGAGCATTTACTCTCGAGTAGAAGATAGAAGCTTCTAACACTCGCCCTTTATGATTATAAGTATGAATTACAAATGTTTTAATTATTTGTCTTTTTCAGCTTCGACTATTTGTGAACATAAAATCTTAAGATATTATATTCTATGCGGATTGAGAATCTCCAGAAATTGAGAAATTTCCAGACATGACGTGCTTTACCTACTCGTACAATTTGCGAAGGACAGAGTGTTCATAGATAAAATGTCATTTATTTATATTATGGGGATTGAAGAGTCGACTATTGCTATATCTTATTATTGCTACATCTCATTATTTTAATACTAGCCGTAAGTGCTACTCGATCAATGCTGTATTTTCATTAGTGTGCAGAACTCTTGAAGCCAGATAGAGCTTGGGCCAGTGTTTCTCATTTCCGAAATGGAGGGAAACCCGTGTCCGTATTAAGAGTGTAAATTCTGATCACTTTGAAATAAAGCTATTGATAGCTTATTGATTTTAATATTATTTTACAAGGCGAAGTCGATTCTCGAACCTTTATCTATAGTAATCTTGGAGCTTTTCTTGAGAACACTCTGGATTTCATGCAAGTTTTATGATTTTCCTGACTTTATGAAGTGATGTAGATAAGATGACTACTGACACACTCGCGACTCCTGGTTTTCTTTCCTGCTTTCTTTTTCCAGGATGGCGTTAGATTTACGAAAGCAGAGTAGAGTCATTTTCATGGTTTTCAGCTCTCTCGAGCGCCATGACTAAATAATCAGTGATAAACATAAAATAAAATAAATCTCTGATACCTAAATAAAATTCAATAAATTTAAAATATTAAAATTAATTGTCAGAAATAAATTAATACTATTCTTTCTGGCATTCATATCTTTTATTATATTCGTAGTTTGATAATAATATTAGTTCAACAATAGAGTTTCTTTGTTCTAAAGTACTAGTTTAATGGAATTTCCTTCTCATCTCATGTCTAATATTTTCTTATGTAACTTGAACAATATTTTATACCTAGCTTTATTAAAGCTTATTTATTTAATTCAAAAATATTCTAAATAACTCCTTGTAAAACAGAGAAGCTCTAGAATCATTATTTTTAAATAGCTCTTGAGACATTAGTTAGATACTCCTTTCACTCTGAGATTAGTAATATACTTTCAGGTTCATAGAAGCTCAAAATAGGTAAAACATAGGATTTTCGTTCTGAACTTAGGTAATCTATTAGACAGGTAGGAATTTTGAATCACCTTTACCTAGGGTTTATGCGGTCTATAACGCAGGATCTACCACAAGACGACCACTGGCCAAACTAACGTACAAGTAGGTAAATAAACTAGGATTAAACAATGATTAGGATAGGAATCTCACAGCAGAAAACTAATAAAGCAGACGACACTAGGTGAGAATTATTACGTTTTGAACTTCAGAAGTTCAAAAATGTTAGTATTCATATCTTATTATTTATCAATACAAATAGTAAGCTGAGATCTTATTGAATATCTGTATCGATATTTAATGCCTTTTAAATATCTTAGGATACTTCTTTCATGAGGTTAAATTTATAATTTCATCACAGATAGGTGGGACCAGGACACATAGGTAGTATGTCAAACACCTAGGAACCATTGAAAGCAAATGAAGTTTCTTTAATCATTTAATGTGACATTTTAGTTTAGACAGGGTTTTTTAAAATAGGTTCTACGCTTCTTAGGTTTATAATTGAGGTAAACTAGGCAGGCTAGGATAGGTTTGTTACATTTCAGCGTCAGGATAGGCTAGGTTTGTTACAATTTGGTTTCGCGACCAGGATCGTTACAATTTGGGGCTGCGACCAGGATTAGCAATAGAAACGATTCGTTTTATCATAAAAATAGGTATGAAATATTGTCGTTATAATAGGATATAGTCGGTACTCATAAATATTAGATTCGTTAGTTTAACTTTGTTTAGACAAGCTTTATTCAGGTTATAATAGCACTGTGTTCAGTAGTCAGACTATCTGAACACAATTTGTTGCTGTGAAATGGAGACGATGGTGATTCTAAATTTGTAGGTTAGTGATAACTAGGGTTACGTAATAATTTCAATCGCGAATTCATAGGGTATTAACAGATTAAAACGTTGGGGGGTGATTTGTTTTAAAAATAGACTGCAAACAATAGCAAGCATTTTGTATCATGGGTAATTATTTCGTTCAGGTTACAAAAATAAGGGGTCTAGCAAGGATCATTCGTCACTCATGTAATGTGTTTGTAGTAAATATGGTATAGTAGTTTAGTGTTTATAATATAATTTATTGCTTCATGTATAAGTATAGCTTGAATAATTGTAGAAAGTAAATATTTTCAACTTATAATAAAAGTTATGATGAGTAATTATACAGACAAAGCAAAGTATATTATTAATTTTATAAAATAGGAAAGTCAGTGATTTGATTCGTTTATATAATTTTATTACAGACTAAAAAAACCGGGGGTAGAGTATACTTAACAATTTTAACTTACGACTTTGTAAATCAAAGTAATAAAAAGTGAAATATTTTCCATTAATAGAGATTTGTTTCAGTAGGTTACGGAATGACTTTGTTTTTTTGGACATTTGTATTTTACTACTTTTACCACAGAAAGTTAGCAAGTAGATCAATATAATAATTCAATCTAAAAAAAGACTGTTAAACTAAATTCCATATAAATTGCATACAGGAAAATGATAGAGATGGGAATGTGTTATAAAATTAACATAGGGTTAATCTACATAGTGTAGTTGTATTAATTGGGATTGCGTTAATATTTAGAGGTCTATTTATCTTGCATCAAAAATATAATAGATGGAATAGTAGATAATAATAAGCATTCGGATTACATCATTAAATCAAAGTTGTCTAACAGTGAAAGATACGTTAAAAATGTATTTTTATTGGTAATCTATCAGTTCTAGTTTGAGGTTATGATAAGCCGAATAATTATTGCAAAATTATTCAGCTGTTAAATAATTTTATTTAAAATAAGATGATTTGGGAGATAAGATAATTTGTCAGATTAGTATCTGGAAAGGCGTAAAGAAGGGAAAATTAATTTAGTTGTTAAAATAAGTAGTTGTTTAAGTAAATTTATGGCGAGTTTAAAGAAAGAAAAACAACTGGGTTTAGTAAATAAAATCAATCAAATGAACTAAGACCCAGTAATATAATTCTAATGCTAAAATCGTAATAACCAAGTTGTATTTAGTGGGCATAGGTATATTTTAACTCTGTGAGCGACATCTGCGGTCACAGAGTTGTTTACCAGGAGAGTTGGTGGTCAAACGCAGATTTTTCGCGATTCAAAAAAAAAGGGGGCGAAAGAGTTGAGCAAATAAAAGGTAGATTTATAAATTACAAGGAAACAAGGAAATTCTAGTCAGGGGGGTGGAACATTTGCTCAAAATTTTCAGATAGTAGGTAAACCTTATTAGAAAGAATAATTTCTTAGACATCAGTTAAAATCAATGTAAATAAGTGTAAGTTAAATCTTCAGCGATTATTCAAAATTTAAATAATTAGGTAAACTATAATAGTTAATGCACTTAAAGTGAGTAAAGTAAGCTGGGTTTTTAAATGGTCGATCATCAATCAAATCAACTCTTGTTGTTGGCGTATCTTTTACTGATTAGTTAATTACTGAACGGGTTAAAACATAGCTGTGAGATTACTTGGTTTAAGATATTTCAGTGTAAGCTAAAATAAGTGAATGTAATGCAATAACATATATTTAAATATTTGTTGTTAAAAGTGAATGATACTGAAAACTGAACTAAATAAATCAACAAATAGTTTTCTTTATCTCAAATGAAATTTAATTCAGTCGTATACTTTTGTTAGATGTTTAGAAATCAGTTACTCTAAGATAAGGAAAATGAATATTATTAGAAAATAAAAATATAACATTATTAAAAAAAAAAAAATTGCAAAATAAAATCAAGTTCATGTTATATTTTATTATATTTCATTTCAAATGTTCATTAAAGAATTCAAAGATGATTTGCTGGTTTGAAGGAAGTGTGAGCTCGATAGATTGGCTGAACTTATGTTTCAAAATAGTGATCATTATCAAAAATTATACGCGTGGAGATATGTCGGGATTCAAGTAGGTTGAACTCTCATGGCCAAGCAATGCCGCGCCAGGAATTGGTTTCTCTAACCATATGGAAGAGATCCTTTCCACTAGTAGAGTGTAAATTTTACTTACTTGAAAACTTGGGCATATTGACACGTTATTATCTAGTTCAATTTTGTTAGTGGGTAAAGCCATTCTGTAGGCTGTAATAACTAAAAACAATTTGGAAAATTAATTTTCTTTAGTGAACATTTTGACATTTAATTTTATTTGCACATTGTTAAATTAATTACGAATGCGTGAGAGATTCTTAGGTAGATAAAAACAATTAGGAAAGCAGTAATTCAGCACAAGGCTCAATCTTTATTAAAAAAAAAAACAGGTTAAAATTATAACTATAAATATAACCGAGGTTCAAATAATAATTAACCTCCAACTTGTTCATATTTTAGTAAATTAGTAGTCTAATCCTTGGGTGTGGATGAATTTTTAATATTTTGCTATGGGGTGTAAAGGGGAATGTGCAAATATTGGCTCGCTTTGAGTTCAAAAGGTGATGCTACATCGTGAAGTTGGCGTGAAGATAGTGAAAGGCGTTTTGCGAGATTAGGGATGACAAATAGTAAAAAAAGAATATTGTTACGAATATGACTGACATTGACTGACAAAATAAAATTAGTGCAAGAGGAACTAAACGACAGTAGCATTGCTGGGATTTGAAGCGGTTTGTCAGGGTTCGAGTTTTGGCAATCACTTGAACAAATAGATCTTTATGAAGGAGTGTGGTGTTAGGAGTAGGCCAGCAGGCAATCCATCAACATAAGTTGATTTCATAAGGATCTTTTACTCTACAAGGTAGGAAACTCTGAATTGATACACTGCACAAGCTCCAGTTTATAAATAATTGAATTTTAACTATTCACTCTTGGCGGGACATTGATGCCATGCGGAATTATTTTCCTTTTTCATGGACAATTCGTGTAGTTTGGAAGGGGTATGTTGGGAAAATCTCCGAACGGAAGATTGGTTCGCTGAGACTACTCAACATGCGACCATTCAGGTCGGTTCTACCTCAAAACAGAATTCCCTTACGAGGGCTTCGTTTCTGTCACCGAACCAGAACTTCCTTGCAGATTATAACAATTTAGTGGGGAAGGCGATTTTTCTTCATGGTAGATATGTAATCAAACTGAGAGTAGGAGGTTTTAAGACGATTATCTGTAGACTGGTATAAAAACATTTTCGCATATTGTAGTAGGGATACTTTCACATTCGAAACATATAATTTAACTGTTGGAACTCGAATTTTGATAAATACAATTATGCACTTGATTAAATTTAAAGTTATTATATTTTTTTTTTAGGAAAATTTACTTCGATTTAGATGTTTACCAACATCTTTTCATCTGCGAAAATTTTGAGGGGTGCTGTAACAAACCTCAGATGGTTTGATCGTCCACATCTGAGTAATAAGGCATATGAAGAAGGCATTCTTGTAGGTCAGGAGTATCTCACATGAGGTTATAATTCTTTCTAATGTTATCTAAAGAAACTTTCCATTCAAATGATTTACAAACAAGCAGGAAAATAAATACATTTTAGAAAAGCAACAGAACTTCAATCTAGGTATGAAAACTCTTTGCAGAATTTGAGAATTTAAAATAAAAAAAAAGAACGGAGAATTTGACGGGACTGACAGCAGGGACTTCACTTGAGAAAATTATAGGAAAATGTTGGAATATTTCATTTTTTAGGATATTTTTAGTTTTGTACCGCAAGATTCAGAGAAAGGAAGAGCAGAGAAGAGTTTACTAACTAGGAGAATTTTGTTCCTGGTCTAAAAAGTGGAAGTTGGAAGAAAGTTGTTTTCGATCGAAGGACGAGGATGTTTCTAGAGGATTTGGTTTCGTATAAACGTATCACTTTTTAAATAGATATGTCATAGTAGGTATAGAATTGTTCAGCAGATGATGTTCCTGCGAGTCGGCCAGATCAGTACTGCATTGGACTTTTGGATGATTTACTGTTGTATTAATGTACAAATGGACATCAGATGAAAAGAGGAGGTCTATCATATGGTGATTGGCCTATATCCGCCTTACTGAAACGATGCGGTATGGAGGATTCTCACACGTATCTATTCTTTTATGAGTATGAACGAGTTGCTTACGACGCTACGCTACACCACAGAAACAAGGCAATATTATCTACTCTGACCTGTTGCGGGTTGATAAATACACATACGTTTTCAGGTTCCTATGGCGGACTTGCATAAGTTGACTTACGATGTTTCCTACTCTATAGAAGTATGTTACTGACGAAACTATCCTTCTTTGAGCATTTACTCTCGAGTAGAAGATAGAAGCTTCTAACACTCGCCCTTTATGATTATAAGTATGAATTACAAATGTTTTAATTATTTGTCTTTTTCAGCTTCGACTATTTGTGAACATAAAATCTTAAGATATTATATTCTATGCGGATTGAGAATCTCCAGAAATTGAGAAATTTCCAGACATGACGTGCTTTACCTACTCGTACAATTTGCGAAGGACAGAGTGTTCATAGATAAAATGTCATTTATTTATATTATGGGGATTGAAGAGTCGACTATTGCTATATCTTATTATTGCTACATCTCATTATTTTAATACTAGCCGTAAGTGCTACTCGATCAATGCTGTATTTTCATTAGTGTGCAGAACTCTTGAAGCCAGATAGAGCTTGGGCCAGTGTTTCTCATTTCCGAAATGGAGGGAAACCCGTGTCCGTATTAAGAGTGTAAATTCTGATCACTTTGAAATAAAGCTATTGATAGCTTATTGATTTTAATATTATTTTACAAGGCGAAGTCGATTCTCGAACCTTTATCTATAGTAATCTTGGAGCTTTTCTTGAGAACACTCTGGATTTCATGCAAGTTTTATGATTTTCCTGACTTTATGAAGTGATGTAGATAAGATGACTACTGACACACTCGCGACTCCTGGTTTTCTTTCCTGCTTTCTTTTTCCAGGATGGCGTTAGATTTACGAAAGCAGAGTAGAGTCATTTTCATGGTTTTCAGCTCTCTCGAGCGCCATGACTAAATAATCAGTGATAAACATAAAATAAAATAAATCTCTGATACCTAAATAAAATTCAATAAATTTAAAATATTAAAATTAATTGTCAGAAATAAATTAATACTATTCTTTCTGGCATTCATATCTTTTATTATATTCGTAGTTTGATAATAATATTAGTTCAACAATAGAGTTTCTTTGTTCTAAAGTACTAGTTTAATGGAATTTCCTTCTCATCTCATGTCTAATATTTTCTTATGTAACTTGAACAATATTTTATACCTAGCTTTATTAAAGCTTATTTATTTAATTCAAAAATATTCTAAATAACTCCTTGTAAAACAGAGAAGCTCTAGAATCATTATTTTTAAATAGCTCTTGAGACATTAGTTAGATACTCCTTTCACTCTGAGATTAGTAATATACTTTCAGGTTCATAGAAGCTCAAAATAGGTAAAACATAGGATTTTCGTTCTGAACTTAGGTAATCTATTAGACAGGTAGGAATTTTGAATCACCTTTACCTAGGGTTTATGCGGTCTATAACGCAGGATCTACCACAAGACGACCACTGGCCAAACTAACGTACAAGTAGGTAAATAAACTAGATGATTAGGATAGGAATCTCACAGCAGAAAACTAATAAAGCAGACGACACTAGGTGAGAATTATTACGTTTTGAACTTCCAGAAGTTCAAAAATGTTAGTATTCATATCTTATTATTTATCAATACAAATAGTAAGCTGAGATCTTATTGAATATCTGTATCGATATTTAATGCCTTTTAAATATCTTAGGATACTTCTTTCATGAGGTTAAATTTATAATTTCATCACAGATAGGTGGGACCAGGACACATAGGTAGTATGTCAAACACCTAGGAACCATTGAAAGCAAATGAAGTTTCTTTAATCATTTAATGTGACATTTTAGTTTAGACAGGGTTTTTTAAAATAGGTTCTACGCTTCTTAGGTTTATAATTGAGGTAAACTAGGCAGGCTAGGATAGGTTTGTTACATTTCAGCGTCAGGATAGGCTAGGTTTGTTACAAACTGGAAACAAAATATATCCACACTCAAACGCGAAAGTTTGAGTATACTATGCAAAACTTGGACTAAAGCCTCTGATGTAAACTCAAAAATATCGAAATTTTGCTATGCACTTTCAATTTTTAGCAATATTTCTTCTAAAGAAATTGCGAAAAATGCTTATTATGGATACGTTTACCCTCATTTAACGTATGGAGTTATTTTTTGGGGAAATTCTGTGGATGTAGAAACTACGTTTAGGTTACAGAAAAAGTGTCTGAGAGCTATTTATAATTTACGCACAACTGACTCAGTTAGAAATGTTTTCAAACAAAATAATTTGCTGACACTTACCAGCATTTTTATATATGAAATTTGTCTATTTGTCAAAAACAACCAAAACTGTTTTTTTGAGGACAAGTCAGCTCGAGCAAATATATTACGTACTCGACACAAATATAATATACAAGTCGTCCAAACTAATAATACCATGTACCAACGTAGCTCATTTTATTCTGCTATTCAAATTTATAACAGTTTACCACTACATTTAAAAACTGTAGAAGGAAATAAATTCAAAAGCAGTTTAAAGAAATGCCCATTAGATAATACCTTCTACAATTTGGAAGAATTTTATGACTGTACAGATACATATAGGAAAAAATAAATCTAGAGCAATAGTTTATTGTGATGATACCTATGTAAATATTTTTAAAATTAACATATAGAATTTTTTTAAAGATCTTTAGTTAATTATTGTATTTATTATGATCTTTTAAGATTTAAGTAAAGATCTCTTCTTTATATACGTAGGTATAGAAGTGGATTAATAATACTAATATACTAATAACATAAATTGTGGTTAGTTATAATTTATATTTTACTGTATAATTTTGAATGTAAATATAAGACCTAATTTGGTTCGTCTAGGTGTAAGATACATAGGTATGTATATCCCATACATAGCTCTGTAAGTCATAGATACTAAAACAAATACCTATTGCATGTCCGTTAGGATAAGATGTTGTGTCTAAATATCCTGTAACACCTTAGTGTACACAGTTCAGAGCAATAAACGATATCTTTATCTTCAAAACACTTCAGTAACACTTCCACACAAAACCGCCGAGGAGATAGAGCCCAGCTTCGTTGACGTTTAGACCCACCTTCCTGTCATCAAGAGATACCCAAAGTTCTGCTGTTCTGTGCCCAATACCAATACCTTGTCTCTTTCACTCTGGCTTCAAACAGGTGGCGATGAACTTCGAAATTTAAACCCGAAAAGAGGCGAATGACGGTTTTCCTGAAACAAGTGACGTTAAATCAATTCGGGAATCCGAAGCTCGGAGACGGCAGAGGGCTGAAAACTACCTAATCTATTTATAAGTACTTAGGTTAGCATTTATAAAATATACATGCATGGATGGATTTATTTATTAGTGGATATGTAATATCACTACATAGTATAAAACAAAGTCGCTTTCCGCTGTATGTCTGTCCTTATGTATGCTTATATCTTTAAAACTACGATTCGGATTTTGATGCAGTTTTTTTTAAATAGACGAGTGATTCAAGAGGATGGTTTATATGTATAATAATTGAAATGTGTATAATGCACCTGTGCAATCTTATATAGCCGTGGTGGTCTAGTGGTAATGACACCCGCCTTACAATGACTTCCCTGGAGCTTATGTACGGAATTTCACACCACTGGCTTTTCGGTGAAGAAACATCGTGAGGCAATAGGTACTGCATACGTCCGTAGAAGAAATTCGATGGCGTATATGAATCCACTAACCCGCACTGGGCCAGCGTGGTGGATATGGCCTATTCTCCCTTCGTGGGTAGGCCTACGTCCTGCCCGGGTAGCACGGCAAGGGGAGAAAACAATTTTATCCACTCTTAATGTCAGATGTCATTGTCAATCCATACTTTATTTCCACTTCGAGAATGGTGGAAAGACTTTTAGTCCCTTTGCCATGCTTCCCATGCTGCAGTGGACTATGAAAAAGGCTGGTACTGTACTGTATGTTACCTAAATGTTAAATATGCTAGGTATACAAGTACCTACAAAAAACAGTCATGATTACTAATGTTTTGTTGTTTACCTCAATAGTTTTTTATTTAGTCATGATGAACTTCCAGTTTCAAGTGGTATATCGTGTAGGTGCCTGAAGGAACCAAAGATTGTTATTGCATCGAGATATAAGTACTTAGATGTGATATGGTTCCGTAGTAGTTTTTTCAAATTGACGACGAAAATTATATGAATTTTCTAAAGTGTTGTAAAAACTTTGCAATTTTGTCTCAATAACAACGTAGACAATGTAACACCATAAATATTGTTTGTTACTATGAATGCGAAAGTTTGAAAATTTCCATATTTTTTTTATTTTAACATTGAAATTGTCTACATAATCATTAAAATCCAAAGTGTCCAAAAGTCACACTAAAATCGTCAAAACCATGCAGTAGGTACATCTACATTGTAACCATATAATGTTTATTGATTTTTTGTAACGATTTATCGTTACAAGCCATGTAATCAAAATTTGTGATAAGTGATAACAAGCCAAACAAACAGACAAATAACAATATTAAGAAAAAAATTATGATGATTCTTTAATTTTCTACGCAACCCCAACAAATTGCCTACGTCGGCAACGATAAGATTTAAATATAAATTAAATCGTAAAATTTTCAAAATTAGTTTCAATTCTAAACTCGAACAGGCAACATAACAATAATGACATTTGACGTAAAGAACAAAACCTTCATCGTGACCGGAGGCGCATCTGGGATGGGCGCTCTGTATTCTGGAAAATTCTTAGACCAAGGAGCAAAGGTAAGTAATAGTAGATTACGTACCAAGAGAACCAAGTCGTGTCTTACGTTACGGGCGACATATTTAGAGTCCTGAGTGAAGCGAGGGGTTCAAGTCGTCCAAGACGAAGACAGACTTGGTTCTTGTGATGCATACTAACTTTTCATCCCTCCTGCGACAAAATAAAGCCCCAGAAATGTGAGTAATACTTACATCATAAACTCACTTAGTGTAGGTACTCACTAGGGAACTCGGTATCGTCACAATAAAATACAACAAGTTAGAATATACCTACGAATTTTCATAGGAAAGTACAAAATTCCGTAATAGAACAGATAATATAATGTAAATACTACGTGAAAAACATAAGACAATGGCCAGCCTAACACGGGCATTGCAAAGAGGTTTTATCCTATACCTAAAATCGAACTGATACGGGCACCAAAGAGGTTTTATTTCATAAAATCGAATAAAACCTTACCATGCCCGTTGCCGTGCAATGTAAAGAGGTTTTATTCGATTTTACGAAATAAAACCTCATTTCGATGTCTTTAAAATACTTAAAATGTTCAAGTTAAGAAGTTTTCATACGAATTAGACGTTCCAAATTTAAATCACTTTAGGGAGTTTCTTACAACGTTATTGACCTGCCATACGCCTCGAGATTGTGTTAAGATAATATTAAGTAACTTATTTTACGTTGAGATTCTACGATATATTACGAAATCACGAAAAAAATAGGTTACACACAAAAAGTTTGTAGGACCCCAAAAATAATATTAACTTACTCTATTTTTTGTGATTTCGTGGTTGGCCCATAACAAAACTTGTAGATAATCACTACATAGTATAAAACAAAGTCGCTTCCGCTGTCCCTATGTCCCCATGTATATGCTTATATCTTTAAAACTATATATACAACGGATTTTGATGCGGTTTTTTTTAATAGACAGAGTGGTTCTAGTTCTAGTGATTCGAGTTGATAGATAGATAGATTGTTTATATGTATAATATAAACCTGTGCGAAGCCGGGGCGGGTCGCTAGTAATATATAATTACGTCCCTGAAAGTCCCTGCACTTTGGAAAACAAAGCCTTGTACATTGTACTCGTACGTACATATACTCGTACCTACTTGGTTATCTTGAGAACTGCGCACACGGCATAGAAAATAATCTTTCATCATTTAATTATTTATTCAAGAAGTTTAAGTAACAAGATTTTATAAGCCATGTTTTTTTCTATTTATAGGCAATAGCTATTCTCGATATAGCTGTAAATCAAGGTGAAGCTTTGGCTGAGGAACACAACAAGAACTATCCTGGGAAAGCCATTTTCGTCAAATGTGACGTCTCTAATGAAGACGACATTACCAGGGCTTTTGAAGAAGTGGTGGCAAAGTTCAAACAAGTTGATGTCATAATCAATAATGCTGGTATAATGGTCGATGCACCAAATATGTGGAGAACTGCAAGTACTGTTAACTGGGTAAGTGACCTAAAAAAATAAATAAAAATAAAAACATTTATTAGGTATTACAACAAGTGGAGGTACTAACAAATAATAATCTTAAAAATAAGGTGCTGTGGAATGTCGCAAAAGTACCTTTGAAATATTTGGACCTAACACTAGGTCTCGTAAGAGCCTGTTTAGCAGGGTACAATTTTTTATTGATTCTTTGACCGCTAAAGTAGGTAAGTCTCATACACTTGAACACAGATAACTAAGAAATTAATTATAACTTACTTACTACCAATTTGTAAATTGTTCAATGCTAAATAAGTAGTTTGGGACCGAGCTGCCTTCGTCCGTGGGTAGGAACCCTTTTAATTTTTTGTCCCCCACACGTGGTCCTGGGTGGTGCTAACCAGGCAGCAACCATACTGGTGGTAGGCTATAGCCGCGGCGAGAGACCACCCACCAGACTAAGCCGCGCCGCCAAACGACTCTCTTGAGCTCGTGTTCCGGCGCGAAGTCTGGTGACGCCAATCTGAAAGTCGGGTCGGAACAGTAGCGTCCTCTGGTGGATCGATTACGGTGCACGCATCGATTGCCGCATCGGCCGACTAGTCTTGGAGGGCAGCGGGATCCGAGGCACGGTTTGTCGCTGGCCGACCGCAGATAGTAGGGGGCCCAAGTAGTGAGCTAGCCACTCAAGAAAGGCTGCCCCGCCATCTGTCGAAAAATCCCAGGGATGCGCCATCGTGCCGGTTGGCGACCGGACGAGAGGGCCCGATGGACATCCTTGGGGGGGCTCGGGCGTCCCCGCGGTCTCCAGGCTAGTCTACCATAGATGTGTGTGGTTTGTGCGTTGTACCACTGGATCTGCAGAGTGACGTCTCGTTCCACTACCGACTTTCTACCTACTTTACTCCGCAAATAACCATGAGAAACAGTAGAAGCAAAAGAACGTGTACACAGCGGCAGCACTCCCTCTCACTTAAAGTGCACCTGTGCAATATTCGGGGCCTGCACTCCAATCTCACACCTGTCCATCATCATCTTGAGACAGATCGACCCCACCCATTGTTTCTCACGGAGACGCAGATTGCTGGTCCATCCGACGTGTCGTATCTTTCCTACCCAGGGTATTCCCTGGAGCACCGTTTCAAACCACGTGCGGGTGTATGCGTGTACGCCCGGGATGACATTCACTATGGGCCTTATTAGTAAGCTTCAAGTAGCCCATCGAGCCATGGATTGAGCTATGCTCGGAGTTTCTGTGCGAGATCGAATCAGAAATGAGGAGATCTGTAGAAGAACCAAGGTTACCGACATAGCCCAGCGGATTGGCAGGTTGAAGTGGCAATGGGCAGGGCACATAGCGCGGAGGACTGATGACCGATAGGGTCGAAAAGTCCTCGAGTGGAGACCACGTACCGGCAAGCACAGCGTAGGATGTCTACTCACAAGGTGGACGGACGACCTCATTAAGACTGCAGGATCGCGCTGGATGCAAGCCGCTACCAACCGGTCTTAATGGAGATCTTAAGGGGAGGCCTATGTCCAGCAGTGGCCGTCCTATGGCTGAAAGGAAGGAAGGAATATACCTATGTTACAAAAATTCTGACGCTTATACAATTAGCCAGGAATTTCCAAAAATATTTCGTGTGTTTTGTTTTAGGGTAGACGAACCGGTTGCGGCCATCTTAGTATCATTTGTGGTCACTTTGAATTTTAAGGATCAATAAGACAATTTTATGTTAAAATAATATTTTTAATTGGTAATTTGTTAGATTTTACTTTCATACATACCTAAGTAATAGTACATTGTACACCGAGGGGAGAAAACGATCCATTTCTGTTCGAGAGTATGTTTTAGCCCGACGCGCAGCGGAGGGCTTAAAGGAAACTCGAGAACAGAAATAGAACTTTCTCCCGAGTGTTACATAGAGCTTTATACTACACCTACGAGGAAAATAAAAGACAATATTTCTTTATTTAAAGTTTATATTAGAATTGAAAAAAAAAAAAATCCGCCTTTTTTTCTCTATTTATTATTTTTTCTCAAAAAGGTTTAATATTTTTCTAATATTAAACCTTTTTGAGATTTGAGGTTTGTATGTTTCCCGCCTCTATTTCTAATTATTTCATACAAAACCATTTTGAGGTTTGACGTTTGTATTTTTTTGTGTTCGCTGCTAAAAAACAAAAGAAAGCTAGCCGGGCAGTAGGGCATGCAAACCGGTTAACCGAAAACCGAAAAAACCGAATAACCGACCGCATTAGAAACTCGGTTTTTTCTAGTTGTAAAACCGGTCTTTTCGGGTTTATCGGTTTTTTCTACAATTTTTTTAAATTCGCATATTGACTTTTCCCTTCGCAATAAAATACATTATTGTCATCTAGTTGCTCTAACCTACAGATAAATAATAAGCCAAGCGAACTAAGATACTTTTAGTCCATTTAAAAAATTACGTCTAATGTACCTATACGTGCTAAGGATGAAATTCAAGTGCGAAAGTTCTCACTCTCTCTCTGTCTTTACATAGCGAGTATCGTGATATAGGCAGAGCGCTGCGCTGTAGCGTTATACGCGTAATGGGACGCGTTTTGTCTCATCTTCACCGAAACGCTATCGCCCACCGCCATTTTGTTTCGTTACATTAGTCCGGCAGTCTCTGCTAAGCTACGTAGTAAAACTGCGCGTGGTATATATTGCACGTTTGTCTAATATTTGTAAATTATACATAAAAGTAAGCTCGATTGTTGAAATTAAAAACCAAAAGAAATATAAATAATGCCTATTATTTCATCAAAATCATAGAACATCGCATATCAGGAAGACTAGACATGGAACAACCACCCGAACAAGCTGGTTTTCGTCGCGGGCTATATAAACTACAGACCATCTCCACGCAATCAACCAGATTATAGAACATACGTGTCGAATTGAGTACCTCCTCCGTTTCGTCGGTCAAAAAGCATTTGATAGCATCACTCACGGTAATCTTCTCCGCCTCACCTATTCTCAAAGTACTGCTACAATGAAATTACAATCTGCTGGTCCAGCATAGAGAAATGTGTTAAACAGGGAGACCCACTGTCCCCAAAAATATTCACGGGCGTCCTCGGAGAAGTTTTCAGAAAGCTGGCGGCAAGCTGGGAAGGACGGGGTGTTAATGTCGGTGAAAAATGGTTAACTAACCTTCATTTTGTAGACAATATCGTCAGCTAGTATCTCTTCCTCAGTCAGAGAGCTATAATCAATGCTACAAAACCTAACTACTGCAAGCCTTGAGGTTGGATTGCGGATACGGAACATGTTAATTAAAGACCAAAGTGATGACCAATGGCATCAAACATCGGGTAACTGTCGATGGCGAAGACATATACGTTCACGATTACATCTATCTTGGCCAAATAGTCACCTTCCAGGCGAGACAAGACCAAGAAGAACAGGGAACGCCTGGAAGAGCTGTTGGGCCATGAAAGAACATATGAAGAAACGCCTTCCGATCACATTTTGACTTATGGTGTACAAACATGGTCATTAACTAAGGTCCAAAAGTCCAAGCTCGAGGTTTGCCAAAGAGCGATGGAGCGCAGTATTCTCGGTGACCGGCTAATAGACCGAGTAGGTACTGCGAGTAAACACCGAACTGCGTTCCAGAACTCAAATTAAAGATGTAGCTTTCACAGCCGCTAAACTGAAGTGGCAGTGGGCCGGGTAAATCAGTCGAATGCCAGAAGACCTCTGGGCTAAAATCATCACCAAATGGAGTCCCAACTCAATGCGGCCTCGTGGCAGACCCTCTATTAGATAGTGCGATGAACTGAATACATTTAATCCAAATTGGCGGCATCAGCACAAGACCGACAAAACTGGAAATTTCGAGAGGAGACCTTTGCCCAACAAAGAGGCAGTACAGGCTCATAAACAAACATACTGTTATATTTACTAGTATTTTCATTAATTTACTAGAAAAAAACCGAAAAACCCGAAAAACTCGATTTCCCCGGTTTTTTAAATAAAAAACCGAAAAAACCGGTTTCCCAAAACCATCCGGTTTTTGCATGCCCTACCGGGCAGTAATGGATTCATATATAATATATTCATACAACATTCCTGCTCTGCTTCGGAGGGCAGTAATTAAATTCCATATAACTTTTCCCGCCGCACATTTTTAAGGGAGAAATTACGAACTTTGTAACCCGTTTATGAACGAGTAATAAGACACTTTCCGAGTGGGTGTGGTATAAATTTTATTTTTCTACCTCAATGTTCTTAAATCTACGCGTGCCTCATGCGACTCGCGGCGTTCGGGGAGGGGGGCGGCGCGTGACATAGTGCCGTAAACATGGCTACAAATGCCACGACAGTACAAAAAAAACTTGAAAAATTATTTTTATCAATTGTATTATTTATATCAGGATTCGTAGAACAAACCTTGTTGTTTACGATGTTAGCTATCTAGTCCTACGAGGTTGCCGGTGTATTTCAAGTAACCCTGTGTGTACCACGGCAGGCCAACGATAACAATGTTAATTCAATAATCAAACGTAGTACGACAATAATTAACAGGAGTAGGCATGAGCAAACCTACGGAAGTTGGTTTACGGGTTCAACCATCGACTTCAACCATCGGGTTCAACTCCAGATCCCGTCTTAGTTTACGAAATCTAACACACATTGTTTGAAATGTCTCAAAATTTTCGCGTTTTACAAAATTGATGTTTTCCTTTGCCTACTTCTGCTTTTTATTTAAAACATAGAAAAAACATATCACATTCGCTGCGCTCGCGCTTTATTTATTGCCGTTGCTCAAACCTCAAGTACGTAGTATTATTATATATTCTTTGCCTCAAGCAAAAACCTGACTACGCCTATAAGTTCAAGTAGGCATGCATAGCACTATCACTACTTTTAGTAATGAACATAGTTTTTGGTTACCTCTTCAGGGCTGAATCTGCAGTGACGGCGGTTGACTACATGCTGAAGAACGGTACCAATGGATCGATTTGGCTTTCTACAGACAACAAGCCCGCTAAAGACATAACATCACACATCGACGAAGCATTCAAAATGTTTGAAAAAGTTGTAGCTGATAACGCTAAGTAATAAAATGAATTTACCAACAGTACCTACAATATTTGATTTGATTATGAACAATACTGAAGTATATATAAAAAAGAAATATGCTATGATGTAGTACAATAAATTACTCCACAGATTAAAATAGTTTTTTGTTAAGTGGGTTTCATTTAATGTTATGTCTTACCAACTAATTTATGAAAACAACGAAGTCTGGAGACGAATTAATATAATTAGCATAGCACAGCAGATCAAGAAGTATATATACTTATACTAGCTGACCCCGCAAACGTTGTTTTGCCATATAAATTATTTCTAGGTACCCTTATCACTTAGGGGTATGAAAAATAGATAGTAGCTGATTCTCAGACTGAATATGCATATAAAATTGGGTAAAAATCAGTAAAGCCGTTTGCGAGGCGCAGACGGCGCTGGCGCAGGCGAGAGCGAAGGCTGCGTGTCAACGAGCGTTTGCGGGTACCACGAGTTTCACGACTCGACTTGCTAGCGGCGGGCGTTTTACTTATTCGAAGCGGTTGGTTGCGTACGTTCTATATTTTCGCTTGGTCTTGCACAAAACTGATCAGCTGTTTAGTAGTAGGTATTTCAGTATCTCTAACTGAGCTCGAAAGACTGAACTGTTTACATATCTAATTTACATGTCAGAGGCCTTCAGGCGGCCTAAAAACTCTGACACCAGGGCTAGCCACCCGGCCTATACGAACTTACTTTTTTTATATCTAATTTCCTATTATAAGCGCGCATTGAAGAAAGAAAAAATCAGTCAAATCTTCGATCTCCAGCTGTTTCATTGCCGCAATCGATGCAGAATATTTACTGATAAATGCATCGAGACTGTTTGCATTATGTGAGTTTGCTTTCAAGTCTAGAATATTGTTTATCTACACTAATGTTGTAACATTCTACTTATGTTTCCAATATTTGACTTATAATGACTACTGTTATAGCGCAGACAACAAAACACTCAATTTAAGCAATTTCACATGATGTTATAATATCCACATCGATATTGTAAAATCTCATTATAACATCGCGCGCTCGCTCCTGATTGGCCCTGCGCGCCAAGTTCACTGTGACAATACACGTTTTTATTAGTGAAGATAAAGTAGTGTATGCAACTGCATATAACACGGGTATTAAAACATGAGTTACTATTATGAAACTCGCTGCGCTCGTTTCATAAACTCACACTCGTCTTTTAATACCCTTCATCATATGACAGTTGCATAAACTACTATTAATATTTTGCATTCGATGTCTTACTTATGTGTTCTTTTGGTGGGGCGTTATAATTATTAAATTTTTTTAGTCAAATTTCACACTTCATGGCTCTACCAATTTAATTTAAAATCGCGCGACACCCCTGGTGGGGCAGATTCCACTAGTCTAAAAAGTGAGTGGAATCTGCCCCACCAAGATGACACGAGTGGCAGTTCCCACTCCAAAAAATTAAGGAGTGGAATCTGCCCCACCAGTGCGGCGCTTTGGTGGGGCAGAGTGGAAGTACTCGTCAAAACTAGGCATTACTAACGCTGCAATTTCACTGTAGGCATGGTCGAGTTACTCGCCGCATGTAAACAAGGCATAGATTGCACTTGTACGGCGGATAAAAACATGTTGCGCACGAGTTTCACACGTGTATAAATGTTTTGTTGAGATTAATTTTTAGATTATTGAGTTGAAGCCAGTCAATTATAGATTTTAATGTTCGTGTTCACCACTTTTGTCATCTTAAAAAATTACGGTGCAGTCGTCAGCGAACATAACCATCGGTGATATATGGCGCTGGAAAGATCATTAATGTAGACTAGAAATAATAGAGGTCCCAATATGCTGCCTCGTAGCACTCCATATCTGAGCTCCCCACGACTTGAGAGGAACTTCGACTCCATTTTGTTTGTAGTATTTAGCCTAGTCATTTCTGTGTATTGTAGTCTATTTGATAAATATAATATTATTAAAAACACATTACCTCTTATACCATATCGCTCAAGCTTTTTAATGAATATATTGTGGTCAACATAATCAAATGCTTTCGACATATCCATGTAGAGAGCCGTAATTCTCTTTTTGTTGTCTAGTCCGCATTATATCTTTCCAAGAAAATTTAATATAGAAGTATCTATTGACTTTTTTTAACGAAAGCCTGTTTGTTCTGGGGCAAAGATATTGTTTATTTCAGGCATTTCAATCTATTCAGGCGTTTGTGGATTAACTTTTCAAAGATTATGGAAACTGGTACCATCGCAATTGGTCTATAGCAACGCATATTTTCCTTATCTTTTTTTTTTAAAAGAGGTACGACTATAGAAGTTTTCAGTTTTTCAGGAAAAATACCTCTCTCAAAGCTTTTGTTAATAATGACGCCAATAAGATAGATAAGTGATAACAAACAAACAAAACATTTTCAGAAAAAAAATAAGATGTTTCTTTAATTTCCTACGCAACCCCAACGAATTGCATACGTCTGCAACGATAAGATCTTACGTAGTTTTGTATTCTCTTTGCGATAAGATTTGAATATAAATGCAATCGTAAAATTTTCAAAATTAGTTTCAATTCTAAACTAGAATAAGCAATGACTTTTGACGTAAAGGACAAAACCTTTATCGTGACTGGAGGTGCATCTGGGATGGGCGCTCTGTATTCTGGAAAATTTTTAGACCAAGGAGCAAAGGTAACAAGTTTTATATTTAAAAAAACTTTATTTTAAAACAAGCTTTTACTGAACAAGTACTCGCCAAGACGAATCAAACGAGGCGAAACTCGATAGGGTTGCGTCGTTTCATTACAGAGTGCTTATGACCACCTTCCAGGTCCATCATCAGAACCTGGTTTCCATTGAAAGACAAACTACTCGCCAGACTATTCAAATGTACCCAAACTCGATGAGGTTGTGTCGTTTCATTGCTAAGTTCCTTTGGCCACCTTCCAGCTCCATCATCAGATCAGCTTCATGTCATCATAATGTTGCATTGTCACGCGATTTACACACGTATGCAAAATTTCAGTTCAATCGGTAACCGGGAAGTGGATCAAATTTAATTTGCAAGATATGATTAAGGAACGACGGACAACGGTACAGGTGAAAGTAAATAAAAGCTTGTAAAAAAATAAAATTATTTGAATAGGCTAACATGTTTTATTTGTTTCCTTTTGTAGAATGCTTATCTTCAAATGGCTCTTATTGATATCTAGACGAATTTATTTGCAGTATTTTGTTATGTTTCTGTTGATTTTTTTTATCTAGGTATTAATATTTGGTATCAGTTACATAATTGTTACCTATCTTTTTATTTGATTGTCCACGGTCTTATCGAAGAGGTAAAAAATAATAATTTGAATGTGGAGTTTCATGACAACGTGATATCAAGTATAAACATCTTTGTATTTTGCATACTTTTAAATTGTGCATTTTGGAAATATGCATTGTTTTTAATCTCACGATTGACCTCGTGACAATCAAAATCTCACGGTACCAAGACAGTGTTTAGGAATCGCGATAAAAAGTAAAAAAAATGTTTAAATAAAATTTACCTACTACATATTTATTATTCGAGAGATATGTAGCCTATTGCTATAGTAGGATCTGTACCTAGTAGTAGTCAATGTTTAAAAGAGAGCGGCGAATTCACTTATTTTTTTTATAGAGGGTGATGTTTTACAAAGTGCTTGGACATTCAGAAGTATACTTATGTATTCATCATTAGGAACACTTTTACAATGGGACCAATTATGGAATCACGAAAAAAAATTGTTGCATACAAAAAGTTTATAGTATCCCGAGAAAATAATAAATACTTACTCTATAATATTTTTGTGATTTCGCAGTTGATCCCATAATAAAAGCCGTAGGTATATAATTACGTCCATGAAAGTCTCTGCAGTTTGCAAAAGAAAGGCTTGTACCTATTTACCTATACTTGTTTATCTTGGGAACTACTTCACAGAAAATATCTTTCATGACATAATTATTTATTCAAGATGTTAATCCATGTAACAAGACTTTATAAGCCATTTTTTCTTCTATTTATAGGCAATAGCAATTCTCAATATAGCTGTAAATCAAGGTGAAGCATTGGCTGAAGAACACAACAAGAAATATCCTGGAAAAGCCATTTTCGTTAAATGTGATGTCTCTAATGAAGACGAAATTACTAGGGTTTTTGAAGAAGTAGTAGCAAAGTTCAAACAAGTTGATGTCATTATCAATAATGCTGGTATAATGGTCGATGCACCAAATATGTGGAGAACTGCAAGTACAGTCAACTGGGTAAGAACATTGTATTTGTGTCATGATTTCAATAGATACTTACCTATATATGTAGGTAGTAGGTACTTGAAATGACGTACTGATTCTGTTTTAACCATGTTTAAACTTATGTTCATGTCAAATGTTTTATCAACCTATTTATTTGTTGGTAAGTAATATCCATCAAGTTAGTGCATAATTAAATTAATTATGAATCATACTTTCTATTTTCTAACTTCATAGGGATTTTAAAAGTTACACAGGTAACTTTTAAGCTACCTGTGTAAATAACAGCGTAGAAGGGTGGTCACCCTTCTACACTCAATTAGAAAAAAAAAACTTGGCAATCAAACCAATACCGATGGTAACATGTCAACCTCATGGCTCATACCTACTAATCATAATAACCTAATATACACCTACTATTCTTTGGTTTTTTTCACTTTTCTTGAGCACCTTATAATTTAGAGAGCGCGTATTTGCAGTGACAAAATCGTAATACCCACCTAGTTTCATGGTAGAACTGAATAATAGGACTACTTACTGGTTCGAAGTGAACTTTTTGGTATGCTAATGCTTATTAGGTACTTAAATAGTTTAAATACGTGTATAAAAGAAACTCTACAGATATTTTCCTAATTTCAGCAAGGCGTCGTATCATTCACGTTAAAAGGTATCAAACACATGAGCAAAATTGAAGGAGGCGTGGGAGGCACAATCGTCAATATAGCTTCAACCGCAGCTATCACCAAAAACCAATTCGTACCAATCTATTGTGGAGCCAAGAGCGCGGTTCTTCATTTTTGCCAATGTATTGCGGTACGTAATATTAATGACATTAAATGATAACAATTAAATGATAATAAATTTCTGAAAGAGGTAAAAAAAGGGCTTCTGAAAAGGGTGAATACCTTAGGTATTGTACATATCTGCTAATTTTGAAATTCCGACAGCAGTGTTATAAAAATAATACGCGTTTAAGCCCGGTTTTCACAGGCCCAGTAGCTGGCGGTCAGTGAAAGTCAGTTACTGTAAGGCAGCTACTGGGTCCGTGAAAACATAGTTGAGCCAGTACTGAACGATCAGTTGCTGTCGGACAGCTTCTTCAAATTTGTTTGTTTCTACTGACCACTGACCTTCCCCCACCCCCACAAGGACAGCTACTGGGTAGTCACTCGCTCCATACGAACGAAATTAGACACTGTCTAATAGACAGTGGCCGGTCAGTGCCGAAGGACAGTGGACGCCTGGACAGTGAGATTGTCCATATTTTCTTCTTTTTTCTCTTTTGGCTTTTGAGAATTTCCATCAAATGTTCACCAAGGTAAGTATAATGCCAATAGTCGTTTTTTTTTCGAATTATGTCGCACTGATCAGCCATTTTGCTGGCCCCGTGAAAACGCAATTGGTCAGAAACCCAAGACAGAACTAGCAACACAGTAGCTGTGTACTGCTGTCTTCCAATGCAGACCCAGTAGTGAGAACACGACAGGAACTGTATAGACAGCAGAAAGTACAGTTGCTGTCTACTGGTAACATGTCAACATGGGTGGTCATTACCTGGGCCTGTGCAAACCGAGTTTAAGTCTTCGAGCAAATATCTATTTGGATATTTTCTCGAAGTGTAGGTCTACATATATCTTATTTTTATCTTAATTTTCGACGCGTATGTACTTAGATATATTTTTTTGTAAGTGAACAATTCTTTAGCGGCGTATTTCATTTTATTCGCAATTCGTGCGAAATCATTCCTTAACCATTCCAAAATATTCAAAATTGCACAACGTAAATGTTCAAGTTTTCACTTCTTGCCGGCCGGCATTGCCGGCATTCCCGGAGTGCAATCCGTTGTTTTTTTAGGGTTCCGTACCCAAAGGGAAAAACGGGACCCTATTACTAAGACTTCGATGTCCGTCTGTCTGTCTGTCTGTCACCGGGCTATATCTCATGAACCATGATAGCTAGGCAGCTGAAATTTTCACAGATGATGTATTTCTGTTGCCGCTATAACAACAAATACTAAAAAGAAAATAAAATAAATATTTAAGGGGGGCTCCCATACAACAAACCTGAATTTTTAGACGTTTTTCGCTCTATATTAATAACGGTAACAGGTAGATGCTTGAAATTTTCACAGAATATTTGGTTTTATAGTCACTTTGATAATAAATAATAAAATTAAAATAAAATAAATATTTAATGGGGGCTTCCATACAGTACGGAACCCTCTGTGCGCGAGTCCGACTCGTACTTGGCCGATTATTTATGTATGACCATGTATTAATTTTACAGAGTTGTCATATTTCGATAATTCTTATATGTTTGATAGATCATACTTCAAAGGTGGTTAAATTTAAGCAATTTTTGATAAATCAACAATAATGTGAAAATTACTACATCGATCCGTGGGAACTATTAAATTGCTATACACGGTTGAAGTATGTTATGTAATTTTTTGCGAAAAATAATTATTGTGAAATTATTTTAATGTCATTTAAATACAGAAGCTGCAAAATTCTCACGATGGTACCTAGTGAGAACTCAACTGCGGTTCCCTAACGGACTTAAAATGGTCCCCCCCGAGTGGGTTCCTCCTTGTCGTGGCGGGGGGGGCTTAGTAGCCAGGTCTGCCTCAACCTGGTGAACCAAGAGTAACCCGAGGTGGGGCCGGCCTCTCCGGGTCTTGGGCCTGGACAAGCCCGTGCGGAGGCTGGCCAGTAGGTCGGCTTGCCGACTGAGGTGGACTGCGGTGTCGCGCTTGTCGCGATGCCGCGGCCGAGCCCATCGAGGCGGGGGCGGCGGCGGGTGGGATGGGCGGTGAAGACACCGCTGTCTATCCTACCTGCCAGCGGCCCTAACGGGTGCCACCAACGTGTTGGCGGAGGCGGTGGGGCTGCAGGGGAAGAGGAGTGTCGGTATCGCGATGGCCGCTCTGCCTATCCTCTGCAGCCGTAGTGGCAGGCGCGGGGCCACTTTAATTGACCCGTTGCATCGGGACCAGGGCTGTCGGATACGGGTGCTGTCCGACGCCCAGTGCTGGTTGGTCCCAGGTGGTGGCGATGTGCCTGGTGTTCGGCACATCGTCATTCTGGCGGGAGCCTATGCTCCGTGGTGGGGCCTGATTGAGGCCAGCGCTGTCGGGTGCCGCGGAGGAGTGCACAAGCGTGCCCGTAGCCCCGACACCAGGCGCAGTGGTGGAACACCCAGGGGTTTTGGTGGGTATACTGTCCAGTCGGCAGGACTCCCACATAATCACTCGCCTGCCCACGAGGTGTGGTGGTATCTATAAAAGATTTCCCCTGGCTAAAAAAAAAATGACTTAAAATGGTCGAAATAAATTTCAAGGTCGAAATTTCTATAGTGATTTGTAAAAATCAATAAACCTATATATTTCAGATGGACCCTTTCTATGATACCACCGGCGTAAGGATTTTGTGTATGTGCATTGGCGCCACAAATACACCATTGGCGCAAAATTTAGTCCAACGCCCGTGGGATTTGAAGTTGGGTGAAGCTCTAGATAATTCTGTTGTCGATTTGCGCCCGCATTTTCAAACGTAAGGTTGATTTCATATTCTATAAATAAGATAATATCTAGGTAATACTTATACCTATGTTACAAAAATTCTCACGCTTATACAGTTAGCCAGGAATTTCCTAAAATATTTCGTGTGTTTTGTTTTACGTGTTTTTTTCATATACTATATACTCATTTACTCTTTATTTATAACTAAGTATTAGTCACAAGTCATTAGCATATAGAAAGTTCATATCACACAACAAGTCTATAAATTAAGCAATTGACACGTAATTAAGTATGTTATAATACCATATTATTATTCATAAATGATAAAACTGAAAACACATTAACTAGATTCATTCATTTTCAATTAATTTCACTTAGGGACATTACAATTAAAGTAAACATCCTAGTCAAAATAAGTAATGTCTAAAATTCATAAATAAGTCCAAAAATTTTTGTTATAAATATTTTTTTTGAATTCAGTCATGAATAATGTATATTAAATAACTGTGAAATCACTATTATTATTGTTATTACATTCAATCACAACATAATCAATCATATCTGTAAGTATGCAGAGTCACTTGTAAAACACTGGCTACCTACCTCGCAGGACTAGATAGCTAACATCGTAAACAACAATGTTTGTTCTACGACTTTTGGTAATTTGTTAGATTTTACTTTCATAGGTACATAAGTAAATTTTTAATTTTGTACCAGAATGTTTTTAAATCTACGCGCGCCGCTTGCGACTCACGGGGTTCGGGGGGGCGGCGCGTGGCATAGACCTACAAATGTCACGACAGTACAAAAAAAAAAATTATATTAATTGTATTTATTTATATCAGAATTCGTAGAACAAACATTGTTGTTTATGATGTTAGCTATCTTGTCCTGCGAGGTTGCCGGTATATTTCAAGTAACCCTGTGTGGTACCACGGCAGACCAACGATAACAATGTGTAGGATGTGTATGTGTGTGTCTAATTCAAAAATTAAAAGTGGTACGACAATAATTAACAAGAGTAGGGACGGGCCCACGGAAGTGGGTCTTAGTTCACGAAATCTGACACACATTGTTTAAAATGTCTCAAAATTTTCGCATTTTATGAAATTGATTTCATTTTTGCCTACTTCTGCTTTTTATTATAAAACATAGAAAAAACATATCACATTCGCTGCGCTCTCGCTTTATTCACTGCCGTTGCTCACACCTCAAGCAAAAAACTGACGACGCCTATAAGTTCAAGTAGGCATGCATAGCACTATCACTACTTTTAGTAATAAACGTAGGTTTTTGTTATCTCTGCAGGGCTGAATCTGCAGTGACGGCGGTTGACTACATGCTGAAGAACGGTACCAATGGATCGATTTGGCTTTCTACAGACAACAAGCCCGCTAAAGACATAACATCACACATCGACGAAGCATTCAAAATGTTTGATAAAGTAGTAGCTGATAACGCTAAGTAATAAAATGAATTTACCAACAGTACAATTTTTGATTTGATTATGAACAATACTGAAGTATGCATAAAAATAAACATGCTATAATGTAGTACAATAAATTAGTCCACAGATTAAAATTGTTTTTAACCGACTTCCAAAAAAGAGAAGGTTCTATGTTCGTCTGTATGTATCTTTTTTTTTGGAAAATTCTTTTTTAGTTCGAATCTCGGTAGTATACCCTACTCCCGAGATTGTTCCGTTTAAATTTTCCAGATATCGGCTGAGCCGTTTATGATAAATAATCCTATACTAAAATATAATAAATAATAAATATACTAAATAATATGTAAACAATCCTAGCTAAACATTCGAATTTTGTACACGATGGAAGGCGGTTTTGCCATTTTTTGCGAAAAATAATTATTTATTATGTGGTTTTTAGGGTTCCGTACCCAAAGGGTAAAACGGGACCCTATTACTAAGACTTCGATGTCCGTCTGTCCGTCTGTCTGTCTCTCTGTCTGTCTGTCTATCACCGGGCTGTATCTCATGAACCATGATAGCTAGGCAGCTGAAATTTTCACAGATGACGTATTTATGTTGCTGCTACAACAACAAATACTAAAAACAGAATAAAATAAATATTTAAGGGGGGCTCCCATACAACTAACGTGGTTTTTAGGAGTTTTTTTGCTCGCTATTAATAACGGCAAGAGGAATGGGGCTCCCATACGGTACGGAACCCTTCGTGCGCGAGTCCGGCTCGCACTTGGCCGATTTTTATTTAATGTTATGTCTTACCAACAAATTTATGAAAACAGCGAAGTCTGGAGACGAATTAAAATAATTAGCACAGCACAGCGGATCAAGAAGTAATATATACTTACTCGTATATAAGTAAATGTATATTTATTTCAATAAATATTATTTTATTTATTGATTTGTTTGTTATAAGTGTACATTGTTTAGTTTTAAATTCTTTTTGTTTAGGCTGCTGTTTTGTTAATTTGCTATTTCCTGTCTATTCTTGGTTGCCTGGGAGAAATTGTTTGAAGCGATAAGGCCGCCATTTAGTGTAACTAATTTGTAATGTTTTTTTTTCGTGTCTTTTTGGATTGTAATTATGGTTAAACTAATAAAGAATTATCTATCTATCTATGTATCTTATAATAGTAGATTATGGATACCAAGAGAACCAAATTGTGTCTTATGTCGCAGGCGACATATTCGACCCTGAGCGTAGCGACGAGGGTTTTTATGTTAAAATTATTTAGAGTCCAGAGTGAAGCGAGGGGTCTAGTCGCCCGAGACGAAGACAAACTTGGTTCTAGTAGTGCATACTCTACTTTTCATACCTCTTGAGAGAAAATCAAACCCCAGGAATTTGACTAAGTAATACTTACGCATAAACTCACTAACTCACTTTGATTCGGTCGAGACTTGGGCTGTGCTCGAGTCTCTCCAACGATGCCGTATTGACTATCGGTACATCGAAGTGTTGAAGTGCTTGTATAATAACGCCACTATGTCGGTCCGAGTACAGGAAGAGAGCTCCAAGGCGATCCCTTTAAAAAGAGGCGTAAGACAGGGAGACGTAATTTCTCCGAAACTGTTTACGGCTACTTTGGAGAACGCCTTCAAGCTCCTGGAATGGAAAGGATTTGGCATCAATGTCAATGGCGAATACCTCACTCACCTTCGGTTTGCCGACGATATAGTAGTCATGGCAAAATCGATGGAAGAGCTCAGCACGATGCTCGAAGGCCTAAATCGGGTGTCTCAACAGGTGGGTCTTAAGATGAACATGGACAAGACGAAAGTCATGTGTAATTCCCATGTTGTACCCACCCCGATCTCTGTTGGGAACTCGGTTCTTGAAGTCGTTGACTCGTACGTCTACCTAGGACAAGTAGTCCAGTTAGGTAGGTCCGACTTCAAGAAAGAGGCCAATCGCCGAATCCAACTCGGCTGGGCAGCGTTCGGAAAATTGCGTAGCGTCTTCTCGTCCGACATACCTCAGTGCCTCAAGTCGAAAGTTTTCGACCAGTGTGTGTTGCCAGTGATGACTTATGGCACAGAAACGTGGTCTCTCACTATGGGCCTTATTAGTAAGCTCCAAGTAGCCCAACGAGCTATGGAGAGGGCTATGCTCGGAGTCTCTCTGCGAGATCGAATCAGAAATGAGGAGATCCGTAGAAGAACCAAAGTTACCGACATAGCCCAACGGATTGGCAAGTTGAAATGGCAATGGGCAGGGCACATAGCGCGGAGGACTGATGACCGATGGGGTCGGAAAGTTCTCGAGTGGAGACCACGTATCGGCAAGCGCAGCGTAGGACGTCCACCCACAAGGTGGACGGATGACCTCATTAAGACCGCAGGATCACGCTGGATGCAAGCCGCTTCCAACCGGTCTTATTGGAGATCCATAGGGGAGGCCTATGTCCAGCAGTGGACTTCTTATGGCTGATGGATGGATGGAAACTCACTAAGGACTAAGAAGGCAGCGTAGGACGTCCACCCACAAGGTGGACGGATGACCTCATTAAGACCGCAGGATCGCGCTAGATGCAAGCCGCTTCCAACCGGTCTTATTGGAGATCCATAGGGGAGGCCTATGTCCAGCAGTGTACTTCTTATGGCTGATGGATGGATGGATGGAAACTCACTAAGTGCTCATTGGGCAACTCGGTATTGTTCACAATACAATGAAACAAATTAGAATGTACTCGTACCTACAAATTTTCATAGAAAAGCACACAAATCCGTAACAAAACGGAGAATGTAAATACCGCGTGAAAAACATAAGATCATGGCCAGCTCGATTATCATAGCCTTTACACGGGCATTGCAAAGAGGTTTTTTAGGGTTCCGTACCCAAAGGGAAAAATGGGACCCTATTACTAAGACTTCGATGTGAAATTTTCACAGATGATGTATTTCTGTTGTCGCTATAACCACAAATACTAAAAAGAGAATAAAATAAATATTTAAGAAGGCTCCCATACAACAAACCTGAATTTTTAGACGTTTTTCGCTCGATGTTAATAATGGTAACAGGTAGATGCTTGAAATTTTCACAGAGTATTTAGTTTTAAATTCACTTAAATAATAAATAATAAAATTAAAATAAAAAATATTTAAGGGGTCTCCCATACAATACGGAACCTTTCATGCGTGGGTCCGACTCGTACTTGGCAGATTTTTCAACTTTGTCGATCCATATCTAACCAACGGTACATGTGACAAAGAATCGTTTAGGAAACCTTGCATTAATTTTAGAAACCCTACTCAAAGACTACCCACATGAGGGTACAGGGTTAAAAAAAATTCATCCCCTTTTTACATGTATGGGTGCTGCCCCCTTAAATAAACAGTTTTGATTTTTAAATTATTAACTACTTAAGCTATCATAACATTTCATGCAATTTTGTTGATAAATGTGGAAGTTATAATGCGGACGGACGGACACAACGAAGTTGTAAGGGTTCCTCGTTGTACTACGGAACCCTTAAAACGTCGCATAATTTCGTCAATAACTTGATGACCCCCCTGAATCAATGGCTAGATCCGCCCTTGATTTTCGTACATTTTATAAAAAAAAAAAAAAACAGATACATACTATGAGAAGGGGCAAGATTTTGATAAAGGCACTATTCCATCATGGTGTGTCATTAAAATTGGTGTAAGTTTGTGCAGATGACGTAATATTATCATCGGTGGTATATAGTTATCGGTGAAGTAAATACTTAGTGTTGTACAGGTACCTATATCATGATTACTAGATATTTTATTGTTTTTCATCTAGTCATTATGAGCTTCCGAATTCTGCGAGCTTTTGGCTCTTGGTTGGAGTGTATTTTAAATGGGTGACGTACCTACCTACTTAAAAGAGTAAGTACCTAATAGGATAAATAGAAGTGATTAGTTATGAAGTAAGTTTAGCTATAATGTTTAGTAAGTTTCGTTAGCAAGAAATGCAAGAACAATAAAAATAGTGTCCAAGTTATGATTAAATAAAGTATAAATAACCGTAAAAACGTATCAGAGATACTTACTTTAAAACCCTGTGTTACTATAGTAACTTATCAGATCTAATTCAGCTAACAGAGTAAAGCAGCTAGTCCATCCATCCATCAGCCATAAGAAGTCCACTGCTGGACATAGGCCTCCCCTATGGATCTCCAATAAGACCGGTTGGAAGCGGCTTGCATCCAGCGTGATCCTGCGGTCTTAATGAGGTCATCCGTCCACCTTGTGGGTGGACGTCCTACGCTGCGCTTGCCGATACGTGGTCTCCACTCGAGAACTTTCCGACCCCATCGGTCATCAGTCCTCCGCGCTATGTGCCCTGCCCATTGCCATTTCAACTTGCCAATCCGTTGGGCTATGTCGGTAACCTTGGTTCTTCTACGGATCTCCTCATTTCTGATTCGATCTCGCAGAGAGACTCCGAGCATAGCCCTCTCCATAGCTCGTTGGGCTACTTGGAGCTTACTAATAAGGCCCATAGTGAGAGACCACGTTTCTGTGCCATAAGTCATCACTGGCAACACACACTGGTCGAAAACTTTCGACTTGGGGCACTGAGGTATGTCGGACGAGAAGACGCTACGCAATTTTCCGAACGCTGCCCAGCCGAGTTGGATTCGGCGATTGGCCTCTTTCTTGAAGTCGGACCTACCTAACTGGACTACTTGTCCTAGGTAGACGTACGAGTCAACGACTTCAAGAACCGAGTTCCCAACAGAGATCGGGGTGGGTACAACATGGGAATTACACATGACTTTCGTCTTGTCCATGTTCATCTTAAGACCCACCTGTTGAGAAACCCGATTGAGGCCTTCGAGCATCGTGCTGAGCTCTTCCATCGATTTTGCCATGACTACTATATCGTCGGCAAACCGAAGGTGAGTGAGGTATTCGCCATTGACATTGATGCCGAATCCTTTCCATTCCAGGAGCTTGAAGGCGTTCTCCAAAGTAGCCGTAAACAGTTTCGGAGAAATTACGTCTCCCTGTCTTACGCCTCTTTTTAAAGGGATCGCCTTGGAGCTCTCTTCCTGTACTCGGACCGACATAGTGGCGTTATTATACAAGCACTTCAACACTTCGATGTACCGATAGTCAATACGGCATCGTTGGAGAGACTCGAGCACAGCCCAAGTCTCGACCGAATCAAAGGCTTTCTCATAGTCCACAAACGCTAAGCAAAGAGGCAAGTTATACTCTTCGGTCTTCTGTATAACCTGCCGCAGCGTATGAATGTGGTCCATGGTGCTAAAGCCCTTTCGGAAACCGGCTTGTTCGGAAGGCTGGAAGTCATCAAGCCTGCGCTCGAGACGGTTCGTAATGACCCTTGAAAACAGCTTATAAACATGGCTCAGAAGCGAGATGGGTCTGTAGTTCTTCAATAAGGTGTTGTCACCTTTCTTGAAAAACAACACCACTACGCTTCTGTTCCATGCTTCTGGCGTGATGCCCTCGAGGACGACGGTGTTGAAAAGCTTCTGGAGGACTTTTAGTACCGGTGTTCCACCCGCTCTCAGAAGCTCTGATGTGATACCGTCATCACCCGGCGCCTTGTTGTTCTTAAGCTGATTCAGGGCCATTCTAATCTCGTACAGGCTGATGTCCGGGATATCTTCGGTAAAGTGTCGGGTCAGCTTGGCTCTTGGATCTTTGGCCGCGCTGCTAACAGGCTTAGCGACCGAAGCGTACAGCTGTCCATAGAACCTTTCGATCTCCTCCAATACCTCTGCCTTGGTCGACGCTATACTTCCATCTTCTCTCTTCAGCTTTGACAATTGGCTTTGCCCAATAGACAAATCTCTTGCGAACACTTTGGAGCCTTTGTTCCGCTCTATTGTCTTTTTAATATGATTAGTATTAAAAAGACGGATGTCGTGCCGCAAGGATTTCGAAATTTGTCTATTGAGCCGCCTATATGACTTTGCATCATCGGAAGACTGCAATCTTATCGAGCGTCGTTCGGCCATGAGATTTACAGTGTGATCGGAGAATTTCTGCGGTTTATTTGAACGGCGGGGTCTAAAGAACTTAGCACCCACCGTTTGGACAGTTTCCACGAGCCCGTTGTTGATCTCGTCCACCGACGCAAGGTTCTCTAGGCAAGCAAAACGATTCGAGAGCTCGAGCTGGAAGTCATCGGTGTTTTGGATATGTTCACGAGTAGGTCGGAGCGTGGACTTCATCAAGCGGGACCTTTCGAGCTTAACATTAATATCTAATGTGCCTCGTACAATTCTGTGATCGCTGCCGGTTTTCACCCTATGGATCACGGAGACATCATTAAATATTCGTCTCTCGGTGGTCATGATGAAGTCTATCTCATTTCTCGTGGAACCATCAGGGCTCATCCAGGTCCATTTCCTATGAGGCGGCTTCTGGAAGAAAGAGTTCATCATAAAGAGTTCCTCTCTCTCCAGAAAATCAGCCAGCCTCTGGCCCCTAGGGTTCCGTTGCCCATATCCAAATTGCCCCACCCTCAGCTCATCATCGTTTTTTCTGCTCAACTTTGCGTTGAAGTCCCCCATAACAACAGTGAAGTGGGTCTTAGACATATGAATGGCCCGACTCACGTCCTCATACATAGTCTCCACTTCATCATCTGGGTGTGACGATGTCGGTGCGTATACCTGAATGACCTTCAGCGAATACCTCTTGGATATTCTGAGTATTAGGTATACCACCCTGTTCGACACACTTTCGATGGTAATAATGTTGTTGGTGAGGGACTTGTGAACGAGAAAGCCAACACCACCTTGGGACCGTTGGTCACCTTCCCGGTAGTAAAGCAGGTTGCCGGATTTCAAGGTTATCGTGTCCTCCCCCTCTCTACGGACTTCAGACAACCCCACAATATCCCAACGCAATCTACTCAACTCTTCTTCCAACTCAGCAATCTTCTCGTCAGTCCTCAACGTGCGCACGTTGTGTGTTACCAGGGCCAGTCGTCGTTTGCGGGAGTGGTAGCCGGGCGTCTGCCAGCGATTCTTAGCACCCCCTTCTCCGCCGTTACCGGGGCCGCTACCGTAGCCCCGGGCTAGCGGAGCTGCTGGGGACTGGGGGCCTGGTCTATTTGTACTTTCCATATTGGGGTTTTTGCCCATAATCGCCGCGCTGGGCAGGCGTGGTGGCGATCGCAGAAACGTAGCTTCGCGACAGGGATGCTGCTCCCCATCCCTGCCCTGTGCCATTTTAGCTACGTTTTATTTGAATGGTTATACCGCCATTGGTCGGTTCCGCTGTACCTCAGTCGGCTCTTACGACACCTGGTACTAGAGGGGGGTGCTATTCTACTCTGCCGGCACCCCACGGCAAGCAGCTAGTACTTTTTTTTATTTTTTTCTTATCAATCTTCTATCTATATTAATAAAAGGCTACGCTTAGCCTATACACTTGAAACTTGGATCATAGATATGTTGTACAACGTAATGGAGCACTAAGAACGGATTTTTGAAAATTCGGTCTCTAAAGGGGTAAAACGGGCCCTTTTGGATTGTATGAAACTTTTTATTCCCTGGACCGATTCATTTGAAACTTGGCTTAAATATACTTCAAACAAAATAAAAATACTATTTGTTCAAGATTTGTGATTTTTTCATCCTAGGGGGGCCGATAAAATTCCAAAGTTTGTAAAACAAAACATCAATTACCTACAACTGGCTAAATCGTCAGGGATAATATTTGGATTATTGCTGGTCTTTAAAAAGAGATTTTTCCCTGAGAAAATATAGCAAAGAAGCTAGAGCTATCAAAATTCATATTTCTGAAGTTTGAAATTATGAAAATGATATTTTTCTGCTTTTATACAAATTAATTAAGTATTAAACATACAACAATAACCTTCTTGTTATGGTTTTCTCATTTGTTTAAGAATATACCTACTTGTTATGGTTTTCTCATTTGTACTGACTATAAAAAATTAAATGAAGAAAAACAGAGTCAACCTTTCTAAACTATCCATAGTTTCATGAATGGTAGGCATAATTAATGCTACTTGAAACCATTTTTAGATCAAGGCCAACAAAACCACTGTTGACCAGAGTTATTTCAAACGAGTAAAACGATTTTTTTACTAACTTAAACGGGATAATAAGCGCTACAGTTTTTTTTTTACAAAAATAATTCTTATAACCAAAACATACTCGTAAAATGAGCTACAAAAATGACGATGAGACGTGTGATAAGGAGAAATACCTAAATCTATCATCATAATATTGATGCTATCAATTCTAATCTTATCAATAAAATACAAGTCAACGAAATTATTTTTTTCAACCATTTGTAGTAGTTAATACACAGAAATATGGCAGCCTGGCAAGCAAAGGGAAAAACATTTATTATAACGGGGGGTGCGTCTGGACTGGGGGCGAGGTACCTTGCAGCGTTTATAGAACAAGGAGCCAAGGTTTGTCATTTACGTTTCAATATTCATATTTAAAGATTTTTCGTAATAAAAATGGGTAATTGTAAAAAATCTGACAACATACATTATTATATAGAGAATGTTATGAGAGACGTAGAGTAGTATATTAATCAGAGAAAATTCTAAACAAGATACATCATTTGAAAGCTTATTTCATGGGCTTTTCAAAAATATACAGTTTACATTTTTATCACTCATTTTTTTTAAATGTGAAAAATAAATAGATTAAATTGAATTAAATTGAAGAAATACAACATACTAATTTTTCAAGTTTAGTAATAATTATGTGCTTCTATCGTTCTTTTACTTGCATCGTTACATGATTTTTCCACATTTATGTATCTCAACTTTGCTAAAATTATGGAATTCATTTGAAACTACTGTGCCCAGTTAGAACTATATCACAAGAAAATCATTAATAATAGTTGTGTCCAATTGATAAAAATGTTTTTTATTAAACTATTTGAAAGTTGCCTAGTCAGAGTTGCCAGAGATTTATTTATGAACCTAGAATGCCAAATACATTTATTATTCCTATGAAATTGAAAATTATTTTTCAAATTCATGGCTCTTTTTATTTTAACTGTTGTAATAGACTCTGAAAAACATGTACCTGCTTTCTCGAATTGTAACGAGTACCTACTGTGGGTAGATTTTTGATTATTATTATGCCAGCATTACATTTTGTGGACGTGTCTTTTGCGCATTATTACATTTTAGACAACAAAAAATAGATGATAAAGATTACCCGGTAATTTTGTCTCGATTTGTGTCATAATGTAATAATGCGATATAGCTGGCAAACTCTATTGGCCTCGATCTGGTGGTCTATTTTTGACTTTCGAACGGCTAGAACGTATACAAAACTTGTAGGTACCAAGTATTCGCAAAGTTCCGTATACGTCCTAGTCCTAGCGATTCTCCAATCTGTGTAAGTTCCGTATACATTCCTAGACATTCGCAGGTCAAAAATAGAGCTCCTGATTATTCATTCGAAAAGATATGTTCCTAAACGAACCACTATCAGTCCTCTTATTCGCACAACCATAGATTTTCATTGCGCGCTCTCTGGCGCCCACTTGGCCATCTTACTCGTACCATTTACGTGTATACTTTCTAGTCGTTCGAATGATCAATTATAAAGCCCCATAACGGTAATATAGAGAATGTCCTATTCATTCGCCCAATATTGTTTGTCCTAAAGTTGTTCTGCATACATATTTTGTCATAGAATTGTGTGGTCATTGCGCATCATTTTTCATAGTCATACGCTTGTATGTTGTCATACGACGAGCGAAGCGAGGAGGAGGGTTGGGTTACTTGCAACCACAACGCACTAGCCGAGCGAGCGAAGCGAGCGGTGCCGCGGCAGCGGCCGGCGAGTGCCAGAACCAAATTGGCCCCTATTCAGTAGTCTATATTTACTATTAGGTAATTTTTAATACGAAACCATGCAAAAATATGGGTTTCGTATGTTATTATTATAAATTTTATGACATACGATACAAGGACTAGTGATAATAGGGATACTGACTATTAAGTGCAACGAATATTAGGATGTAAAATGATATGATTTTCAAGCAAATAATGCGAATCAATAGGGAACCATTATAGAGATTACGCAGGCAGGCGCCAAATACTTGTTTGTCCATAGGTAGGTATCTTTATCGAGTCATAAGCTTAGTTTGCCACTTTTGGATTATAGAATTGCCCTTGAACGACCTCTTAATGATTATCTTTAATATAACCTAAAAATATATAATCTCGATGGCTATGGCAGGGCAATAATGTTGTGTAAAACTTCCTAGGGAGTAAAGTGATTTAAATTTGGAACGTCTTAATTCGTATGGAAACTAATTTAACTCATTAAAGTAGTATCATTCAAACAATTATTGTTTTTACTGAGGCACATACTCGTATATGTATTCTGAACAAAAAAATTGCCAACATTGTTTCTACTGTGATTTTAATTGATGTAATTTTTTTATTGTACTTGCAGAGTATTGCTATTCTAGACGTTGCGGTAGACCAAGGGAAAGCTTTAGCCGAACAATATGACAAAACCCACCCTGGGCAGGTGACGTTCATCAAATGTGACATGTCCAAGGAAGAGGAGATCACCAAGGCTTTTGAGGAGGTGGTCGGAAAGTTTCAGAGAGTGGACGTGATCATAAACAACGCTGGCATCATGGTTGATGCTCCTGAAATCTGGAGAACAGCAACTGATGTTAATTTCGTACGTACAGAGTATCTATTTAGCCAAATCAAATAGGTATTTGAATGTTTATACTGTTTTTCTCTCAAATTAATTGAATCGGAAATAAGTAGAAATATAAGATTCGTAGAAGAACCATAGTTGCCGACATAGCCCAGCGGATTGGCAGGTTGATATGATAGTGGTCGGGGCATATAGCACTGAAGACTAATTATTATATAATATATTATATCGATAAAGTCGAAATGTTTCGAGAAGAGACTACGTACGTACCATTAAGTGCAGCGTAAGACGTCCATCTATGAGATGGACGGATGACCTCAGTAAGACTTACTGAAGTTGCTCGCGCTGAATGCAAGCCACTTCCAACTTGTATTAATGGAGATCTGCAAGGTTATCCAGAACTGATGTACTAAGCCGAAATGAGGTGAAAGGAGGAAAAAATCTGCTGTTTCGTACAATTCGTCAATTCCTTGTTGCAGTTTTGTATGTTTTTTATTATGATTTTTTTTCTGGAATTTTGTGTTTGTCCCATTGTAAAAGTTGTTAATAATGAAATCAGCTGTTTCGTACAATGCGTCAATTCCTTGTTGCAGTTTTGTATGTTTTTTATTATGATTTTTTTTCTGGAATTTTGTGTTTGTCCCATTGTAAAAGTTGTTAATAATGATAGTCTTAATCATACCCTTTTGGCTTAGTAGAGGGTAAGCAGATAGCCCTGTATAGGTACGAAGGCTGAAATAGCGTAGGTATGGCTGATACAAACCAACAATCTAAATCCCATGTTGCTCTAGTGAGTAGAGTCTGTAGAGCTTTCTCTGATTCTGTTAATACAGCCATAACAACAATTTAATATAGGTAAGTTCGAGTATGTTATGTTACGAATCTTCTGACAGTAACAATATCCATATCAGATATTCTGATGTTATTGATTGAATTAATCTGTGATAAAGTCAAAGTCTTTCAGTAATATAGCGCATGCATGGTAGGTATGTTTTATTTTAATCTTGTATATTTTTATTGTGTAGTAAACATGTAAGCTAAAAATACACGAAAAAGCGTTTGTTTGAAATCACGTGTTGTCTATGCTCCAACAGTATCTAATATTATAGCCATTTCAATATCTGCCGCATCTTGTTTACCGCATTAAAAATATCTTGCGACGATTTATGTTCTATTCATGTTTATTGTTTCATAATGGCCGGCCACATCTGCACCCTACGGCGAAGTTATCGTCACTGGGGGCTCATTCATCTCATTCAAACGGTAGTAATTGGTTGTTCACGATTTGAACTACTACCTGAAGCTGGGCACACACGCTGCGATGATCGCATCTATTCATCAGATCAGTCCAGCGAGGTCCTAATATAGTTGCATTGCCAGTAGGTAGTTATTGAGGAATCAAATCATATCATATCGACCCTACAAAAAGTTGATGGGAACTAAAGTTGTTTAAAATTTGATTTTCTACAACTTTGGTTCGCATCAACTTTTTGTAGGATCGATATTTTTTTTTAAATAGTTGGTTGTACCATTTTGTTTCTTTAATAACTTGTCATTTCAATTTTTCAGCAGAAGTTATGGGAGCAAAAGTTGCTTAAAATTTGATTTTCTACAACTTTGATTCCCATCAACTTTTTGTAGGATCGATATTTTTTTTAAATAGTTGGTTGTACCATTTTGTTTCTTCAATAACTTGTGTCATTTCAATTTTTCAGCAGAAGTTATGGGAACAAAAGTTGTTTAAAATTTGATTTTCTACAACTTGGATGCCAATAATTTTTTTGTTGAATCAATATTTTTCGATTAAAATAGGGGTGTCATTTTGATGCGAACCAAAGTTGTAGAAAATCAAATTTTAAACAACTTTAGTTCCCATCAACTTTTTGTAGGGTCGATATGATATGATTTGATTCCTCAATAACTACCTACCGGCAATGCAACTATATTAGGACCTCGCTGGACTGATCTGATGAATAGATGCGATCATCGCAGCGTGTGTGCCCAGCTTCAGGTAGTAGTTCAAATCGTGAACAACCAATGACTACCGTTTTAATTAGATGAATGAGCCCCCAGTGACGATAACTTCGCCGTAGGGCGCAGATGTAGCCATAGCATAATAGGCATGATGACTAAAAAATATAATTATTCCGTCAGATAGACTATCAAAAAATATTAGACACGTATTTTTTCTTTTGCCAATTACCTAAACAAAAATTGATGAAGATATAAATAGTCCGTCAAAGTTCCGCGTGACGTCACAAGTGCCATACAATTGTATAGATTTCTGTAAGAGAGGTGACGTCACGACCCCCACTCCCAAACTTTGACAAGGATTATCTTTGTCATTTGTTGTTCGATTAACAAAATAAATAAAAAACGTGTTCAATATTTTTTGATAATCTAACTCACGGACTATACCTAATTATAATAATGATTTTTTTTACCCAGTCATCATGCCTATTACGTTATGTTTTTTTCTTTATTTACTTGCAGCAAGGACTTGTATCTCTAACCTTCAAAGGCGTTGGACACATGGACAAGAGCGAGGGAGGTGCAGGAGGCACGATTGTGAATATTTCCTCTACGGCGGGACTAGTCAGAGTTCCTTTCCTGCCTGTCTACTGCGGTGCCAAGAGCGCTGTTATGCACTTCAGCCGGTCTCTTGCGGTTCGTAACCTATGAATTAGAATATTAACACGCCTACATTTTAACCCATATTGTTTGACACTTCGTTGAGTGCTAATTAGGTGTTTTCTTCATACCTACTTTAGACAGCGCGCGGTTGTTGTTATATTCTACACATAAATATATGTACATCATGCTTAAGTCCATTATGTATGTCGATGCTTTTTAGCCTAATCACAGTCATATTGTGAGGCACTTTACCTGTGTATCTGGCGTTCCTAACATGTAGGTATGTAATCGAAGTTTATATATTTAGGTATTATGTCTATGTGTAATCTTAGGTTACATGTTGTAGGCACCACATAGGTACATGCTCATGATAAGCATGTTATGTTGGATCAGTAGATAGATTACGTGTAATAAAATTGTAAAATAGAGATAAACATTACTGAAAGGTTTATGATACTCAACTGTACGAGTAGATTTCTGTTGAAAAACTTCTTCATAGCACGGCAGCTGTTGCCTAAACTGCATCACGTCTGTTTCCATTCGCACGCAATTCCAATTATACCTAAGTATTGTACTTATAAATTAATTTCTAAGTATGGTTCTCTATTCTTATTCTTATTCGATGTGGGGGCGATAAGTCCTGCACTGACGTCCCGCATGGGGTGTTTTGTGCATTTCCCCCTCCAGCGTCTACCCGAGCCAGCCCATCTCCTTAAAGTAGCGGAGCGTGGCTCTGGGCCGCTGGCACGACTGCTCCAGTAGCTTAGATGGTGAATAAGATGATGTTGATGTGGATGACAAAACTGATGACAAAGCCAATGCAGCAGCGTCATGCAACCCGTTAGCTATTTTAGTGTCTTCTGTGGCTTTGCAATGCCACAGAACATGCTTTACAGTTTCGTTTTCTTGCAAACAGCCACGACAAATTGGGCTATCAGTGGCTCCCAGTTTATACAGAGTATGGTTCTCTATATTTTCAGATGGCCCCATTCTACGACACCACAGGCGTCAGGATTTTATGCATATGTTTTGGGCCCACGGATACGCCGTTGTTACAGAATTTGGACAAACGAGTTTACAATCCGAAGTTAGGGCAGATATTTGCGCAAGCCACGCCAGAAAATGGAGTGTACTATCAAAAGTAAGTTTATTTAGCAATCAATTGTTGGGTCCTCACAGTCTTAGCTGTTTAATGTTTCTATATTTTTTCGATATATTTATGTTTGATTAGCATATACTCGTATTTATGGCGGTATATGCGAATAACACGAACACACCAGACACACAAGCCGGCGCGGGTGGATCCAGGAGTTCGCGTAAGTATTTGCGTACTTAATCGTTAAGTTTGTCCAAATAGGCAAATATAGACTAATGCCAACCACTTCACATCGCTGGATTAGGGCAAATAAGACAAATACGCGAATAAGAATATCAATGAGAGGACCCAGCGCTAGGTATATAGGCTGGCTCATCGAACATTTAACAGATAATACTTAGGTAGGTATATTGTAGGTGGGCACTTTAGGGTCAGCTGTTCCGTGAAATCTGTCGAGGGTGGATGACGTTAAACTGTTTACGGAATCAGCTGATTTCTGATAATCTAGGTGGGTTTGTACCGTTTGTACTAACGGTAAAGGCCAGTTTGCGTTGGATTTATCAATAGATAGGTAGGTAAGTAGGTCCTAATATATATTCATATCTATCCTAGCCCGGGACTGAGGAAGGCAGTTTACATAGTAGATACATCTGTCTCTAAGAATCTGGTGTCAATCTATCTGTGTGTCTCGCGTCTGTCTGTCTCTATAACATTGAAACTTAAAACGCTTCCTAAAGTTCGTCTACAATGTTTTCTCAATGATACGAACTCGATATGGTACAAACTTAAATACGTCCTAATATAAGAATAAGTAGGTACGTGTTTTCATTCTGAGCCCTTAGTCCAGGTTTAGCGTAGTTTACTTAAACTTGCGCGTTCGCGTGTGGCTCCATACATTTTGGTTAGTTCTTCCTCGTTTCCGCCAGGGGCGCTGTACAAAAATGTATGGAGCCATACGGAAACATCCGTAGTATCAATTTACGTGTAAACCTGGACTAACCCCTGAGTACCTACTTAGTTGGGAACAAAATAATGAATGAGACGCGTGATGCAAGGGCGACGGTAGGTAGGTAACTAATGTTTATTGTTTTTTTTTTTACAAATCTACATTTTAATCTGTTACCAGGGTTGACTCGGCAGTCTCCAGCATGAAATACATGGTGGAAAATGGTGACTGCGGCTCGGTGTGGCTCTCTGTCGACGATCACCCAGTAAAGGACATTACACCAACCGTTAATCAAGCTTACGGAATTCTAGAAGATGAAATAAACTCTACACGAGGAAAACCGACATTCTTCAAGGAAAATTAAAGTTTTTTTTTTAGGCCTAGGCAACGTGTACCTACCTACTCTACGGCGTATGAAATAAAATCTTTTGTCGACATGATGCAATTGATGTTTGTTTTTTATACGTATGATTTGTTTTTTAAACGCGGTCGGGAGGTACTTACTATAAGACAAGCCTGACAACTTACCTACGAGTATTTTGGCCAAAATTGAATTTAATTACTAATCTTTTATTATTACTATTTTTTTTGTAAGTCATCCATCAGCCATAAGAAGTCCACTGCTGGACATAGGCCTCCCCTATGGATCTCCAATAAGACCGGTTGGAAGCGGCTTGCATCCAGCGCGATCCCGCGGTCTTAATGAGGTCATCCGTCCACCTTGTGGGTGGACGTCCTACGCTGCGCTTGCCGGTACGTGGTCTCCACTCGAGAACTTTTCGACCCCATCGGTCATCAGTCCTCCGCGCTATGTGGCCTGCCCATTGCCATTTCAACTTGCCAATCCGTTGGGCTATGTCGGTAACTTTGGTTCTTCTACGGATCTCCTCATTTCTGATTCGATCTCGCAGAGAGACTCCGAGCATAGCCCTCTCCATAGCTCGTTGGGCTACTTGGAGCTTACCAATAAGGCCCATAGTGAGAGACCACGTTTCTGTGCCATAAGTCATCACTGGCAACACACACTGGTCGAAAACTTTCGACTTGAGGCACTGAGGTATGTCGGACGAGAAGACGCTACGCAATTTTCCGAACGCTGCCCAGCCGAGTTGGATTCGGCGATTGGCCTCTTTCTTGAAGTCGGACCTACCTAACTGGATTACTTGTCCTAGGTAGACGTACGAGTCAACGACTTCAAGAACCGAGTTCCCAACAGAGATCGGGGTGGGTACAACATGGGAATTACACATAACTTTCGTCTTGTCCATGTTCATTTTAAGACCCACCTGTTGAGAAACCCGATTGAGGCCTTCGAGCATCGTGCTGAGCTCTTCCATCGATTTTGCCATGACTACTATATCGTCGGCAAACCGAAGGTGAGTGAGGTATTCGCCATTGACATTGATGCCGAATCCTTTCCATTCCAGGAGCTTGAAGGCGTTCTCCAAAGTAGCCGTAAACAGTTTCGGAGAAATTACGTCTCCCTGTCTTACGCCTCTTTTTAAAGGGATCGCCTTGGAGCTCTCTTCCTGTACTCGGACCGACATAGTGGCGTTATTATACAAGCACTTCAACACTTCGATGTACCGATAGTCAATACGGCATCGTTGGAGAGACTCGAGCACAGCCCAAGTCTCGACCGAATCAAAGGCTTTCTCATAGTCCACAAACGCTAAGCAAAGTGGCAAGTTATACTCTTCGGTCTTCTGTATAACCTGCCGTAGCGTATGAATGTGGTCCATGGTACTAAAGCCCTTTCGGAAACCGGCTTGTTCGGAAGGCTGGAAGTCATCAAGCCTGCGCTCGAGACGATTCGTAATGACCCTTGAAAACAGCTTATAAACATGGCTCAGAAGCGAGATGGGTCTGTAGTTCTTCAATAAGGTGTTGTCACCTTTCTTGAAAACCAACACCACCACGCTTCTGTTCCATGCTTCTGGCGTGATGCCCTCGAGGACGACGGTGTTAAAAAGCTTCTGGAGGACTTTTAGTACCGGCGTTCCACCCGCTCTCAGGAGCTCTGATGTGATACCGTCATCACCCGGCGCCTTGTTGTTCTTAAGCTGATTCAGGGCCATTCTAATCTCGTACAGGCTGATGTCTGGGATATCTTCAGTGAAGTGTCGGGTCAGCTTGGCTCTTGGATCTTTGGCCGCGCTGCTAACAGGCTTAGCGACCGAAGCGTATAACTGTCCATAAAACCTTTCGATCTCCTCTAATACCTCTGCCTTGGTCGACGCTAAACTTCCATCTTCTCTCTTCAGCTTTGTCAATTGGCTTTGTCCAATAGACAAATCTCTTGCGAACACTTTGGAGCCTTTGTTCCGCTCTATTGTCTTTTTAATATGTTTAGTATTTGTATTTAGTATTAGTATTTTTTGTAAGTGCATTTAATTATTTTCTTCAGTTTTATTGCCAAAATTGTTTTTGTAGCTGTTCCCGTATTTAATATATTTTTTCTCGATTTGACATATTTTTTGAAATTGGGAAGTACTTACCTAACATTATATAATTTAATTTGTGCTCTAAGACTACAAAAATAGAATTAAATGTTCTTACGGGCTTGTCATCGAATATTTTGCACCGTCTTTTTCGCAGTTTTTATTTAAATTTATTTATGAAAAATACAGAATTGGTTATATTATTAGTAGCGTAGCGTGCCTCAGAGGGGCCCTGTTTCAAAATTAGTTGGGGGCCCCAAATAATAAGGGTAAAGATTACTTACAAAAGAAACAAAAATGCTTGCAAAACAAATATTTATTGATTATAAGTTATCACTAATTCCTTCTAGAAATCGAGCTAACGAAAAAAATCAAATAAGTAAATACCTATACATCACGCGCTCACGAACCCAACAGCCATAAATCCTTCGAGGTATGTGGCCTCCCCACTGCTATTTCAACTTGCTAAAGAATTAGCTGGGCTAATGTCTGTAATTCTGTTTTTTTTCGGATCTCCTCATTTCGTTTCGATCTAGCCTCCATATCTACGTAACACTAACTTGTAACTAACTGGTGTTTCTATAGACGACGAATATAATTTTCATTTAATTTCATTTCATTAAATAACACCCAGACAGAGCAAACACCTATGTTCATCACATAAATACTTGCCCTGGGTGGGGATCGAACACGACAGTCGTTTGTTTAGTTTGTACACGACCGTAGCTGCGCAAGATCCCCCATCACTGACGCTCGTCAAGTCTCATCTTTGGTGGCGCGACCTATACTTAGTAGATTCCGCACCACCACCACGGTAATGATCCAGCACTGAAGCACGGTAATTAGATATCATTACCGTGACTGAAGCGTAGGTAGTAGGTATTGTTATAGGTAATGTTCTTTGACTGAAGTCCGAAGAGGCGCTTCGATCGTCTTTGAATCATATAAATACTGTCTTACCACAAAAGTTTTACGCACGCTTTAGACTTTAGACAATTTGCATGGATAAACAGTGTTTAAATATTTTGTGGAAAGGCGGATAGTTATTCAGATATTTTTGTAATAATTTAAGCATTAGCCTACTTTGTCTGCTGTCAATATTTTAGATTATTGGGTAAAGCATCAAATTAATGAAATGTTATTAAACCTGAAAAGTTTGAATTTCTAAATTTAGTTCCAATTTTTGCCGTCGGACTGCTGTGGTGGCGCGAAGTCTATTCTGAAACATGAAACACTCAGTAAGTATATTTTGAGTTCATCCTATACATATTATCTATATATATTTAGATTTAGGTACGGCTTATCGTAATTAGATTTTTTTTATTCCGTATAGGTTTACGTGTTACTACATACTGCCTGATGTTGAGCAGATATGCGGTCTAGGGTGTGGCACGTTTACCTAGAAGATTCCTATTTACTCGGGATTTGAAGACACCCACGTTGTACTTTAGCGGGAAGACAGACCCAGGCAAAACGTTCCACATTCTCGCTGTTCGTATGAGGAATGAGGATTCGAAACGCTTGGTTCTAACGCGCGGAAAGTCCACCATGAAAGGGTGGCGCTTTGGTCGCGTCTGACTAGCCATACGATGGAAGAAAGGGGCAGGTGGGACCAGATTGTGAAACTCCTGGGCGCACTCTCCGAAGTGTATCCGATAAAAGGATGATAAACACGCTACCCTACGTCGATGCTCGAGACTTTGCAGCTGCGACTTAGTCAAGGTGTCGTTGTCAATAAGCCTCCTGGCTCGCCTTTCAATTGACTCCAAAGCCTCCAGTTGATATTTGGCGGTGCCATCCCAAAGCAAGCAAGGGCACCAACGAAAACAATTTTCAATCTTTATATGTACTTACATACAAGTCATGTGCTGACAGCATTATTTTGCAATACTTACATGACATAATGATATTTTTTTTACAGATGTTTAATTTATCAAACGTTGGTTAAATCTTAAACAGCTTTTAAACGAAATTTTGCTGTTCAGCTATCAAAACCTGTTAGTTAAATACAGTAATCACCTTTGAGGAAATATTACTACGTATAGAGAAGCTACCGTGACCAAATATCATGCTCAATTTTGTTAAGAATATAATCTAAAGTGCGCTTCAGCACTGTAACAATAATTAGTCGTCTAATCAGCCAGTAAAAACACGCAGCGCTAGAACACTTTTAAGGTATAGTTTTCTCGTGGCAAAAAGGTCGAAAGCGCCGCGATTCTTCGAAGCGCTTACGCGTTTCGTTCAACGTTCTGCATTAACTTGTCGTTTCTATAGACTAAGATGCTGACTGACTACAGAAGTGACACAGTTTATATTACCTACACACGCTTCAATTGAATTCGTACTTTGTTTTTTCTTCTTCATAATATAATATAAGTTGAATTATTGATCAGTAGAAAATATTATATTCGTCATCATCATCAGCCCGTATAAGTCCACTGCTGGATATAGGCCTCCCTCAAAAATTCCACGACGAACGTAATATGATATCATAATATAAATATTTAAGTTAAACTAATTCATTCGTTTAAGTATTTTATATAATATACCACTGTTTGCCTAATCACACTAATATTATAATTGCGAAAGTTTATGATTAGGTACTACAGCAATTTTTCTGTTTAGTTTTTGGTAACAGTTCTTGTTTTTTTTTATAAGTATAATACCTACCAACTTAAATTCGGTTTAAATACAAATCTGTCATGTTTTGTTTGTTTTTGTTATTATAATTTTACGGTAGTAAGAGGAGTATTTTTTTTTACTGTTTGTTCTAACAACTTTCAACCGTAGTAGTAAGAAGAGTAATTCGTTTCCCGTTCTTACTACTGGTAGTAAGAATGGTAGTAACACTGGGAACAAACCCTAATTTTACCTACACTTGTTACACACACAATGTCACATCTTCATTTTTAGTCTATGAAAAGTATCGCAACATGGCGTCCACGCGCCATCCGATAATATTTTGTTTGCATTGAATTGTAAAATGATTATCTAATTACTCACCGATGGAAAGTTATTCCTTTGCACATCGCCGTATTCTTTGTATTATTCGTGCAATATCTTAACACACACGAGACCATATTCAATAATTTTGAACTTTTTTCGTTTTAAAACAAACTAGACTGATGTACTCAAGAGCTAGCAAGCAACTAATTGATGTGCAGCCATATGGCTGCATTTGGGCGGAACATGGTAGGGATGTGCGTCGTCCTCTCTATACGTAGTAATATAGCTCGATGGTAATCACACGTTTAACTTAAACTAGCGTTGGTGAACTCGCAGCTAAATGGGCTAAAATATCTAGATTATGAACTTCAGACAGCGCTAGATCATTCATTTAATTTCAATTTATGGAATATTTTATGCATTACCTCTAACAATTCCTTGTTATTTAGTAATAAGAAACGAGGATGCGTTACAAAATACTCAAAACATCAACATAAACCTCCTAGTGAAGAATCAAAATAAATCAAAATACGTACTATGTCAAGGAAAAGTAGCTTTGTATGTAGCTAAGTGCAAAGCATTAGGCTTTGTGGTAGCAGTTAAATATTAAAATAGCGTGTTTGACATAAAACAAAAATTGCGAAATCTTGCAATGGAACCCCATCGATGACAACACAAAGTTATGACTTAAAGTGACATTTGATTTCTTTTGAAATTGACAGTGAGATTAAGATTTAAAATGATTTATTATTTCATTTATTCAGCTAGTTTGGCTTCGCAGTCTAATGACATATTTTGCAACTGTAATGAAAAATCATGGTCAAGTTACATAACGGAGAAATCAGTGAAAATTCATTTTCTTTTAATCAATCTAAGTACTATAATAGAATTTCAATTAGTTATATGAAAATAGCAGCAATATTTTAATTATATCACTTCTTATTTTTAGCAATGGTCCAAAATTATTTAGGCAGCCCAGTCTGCGCATCCCAAAAACCTTATATTTATACCTAGACTGTGCTCGAATGACAGTAATAATCGGCCAAGTACGAGCCGGACTCGCACACGGAGTCCCCCTTTAATATTTATTTTATTTTATTATTTAAGTGAATATACAGAAATACAGAAATTTATTTAAATAATTTAATGATTTATTTATACTAAATATTCTGTGATTTCGGGCATCTACATGTTACCATCGCCATTACCATTAATTTAGAGCGAAAAACGGTTTGTTGTATGGGATTAATTATCAATTTTATTCGGTTTTTAGTTATTTGTTTACTAGTATTTGTTGTTATAGCGGCAACAGAAATACATCATCTGTGAAAATTGCAACTTTCTAGCTATAACGGTACCTACATGAGATACAGCCTGGAGATAGACAGACAGACGGACAGATAGACAGACGGACAGCGGAGTCTTAGTAATAGGGTCCCGTTTTTTACCCTTTGGGTACCTACGGAACCCTAAAAACGGTCTAAGTGAGCGGGTTCCAAAGTAGCGGTGTCTCTTTCAACGTTAGACGTCTTTAAGACTTCAGACAAGGACACAGCTCCCAACGGACCCTCATGCTCCGACCGGTTTCGCCTAATTATTACTAGACTCTGCACCAACAAAAAATGTTGGTGCACAGTCTAGTTATAAGTACAAGGTCTTTGGTGCATCCTTCTTTATCCGTCTAGACTAGACCAAAGGTGACAACTAGTCACCTTTCACGTTTTTCTTTCTCAGAGCTCAATCCTGTTTTAATAATACATCCATGGCCCGAACGCACAGAGACACGTCAAACTTTTGACATACTTGGAACTACCATTACCAACTTACGAAGAATTCCTGAAATTGTGGGGTAAAAATATTTGGAGAATATGGTGGCCAGACACAACACTACCAAAAATGTTAAGATATCCTTGCTAATAATATAAATCCAAAATAATCGTTTGTTTGTTGGTTTGTTCCTCTTTCACGCACCAACGGAGCAACGGATTAAATTTATTTTTGGTATGAATATAGTTTAAAAGACGGAAAGTGATATAGGATAATTTATATCCCGAGAAAATTCGTAATTCCCGTGGAAAAAGGGCATGGTTTGAAAGACGGAAAGTGACATAAATATTATGGTTCCCTTATGAGAAGACAATAACTTTTTCTCAGCAACGGAACGACGGATTGACTAGACATATTGCATGAATATAGTTTGGTGGACAAAAAGTGACATAGGCCATTTTTTATCCCAAAAATTGGAATAGTTCCCGTAGGATTAACAAAAACTAACCAGCGGCTGGTTAGCAGAAGCGTTATGCTAAAATGTGAAGCTCGTTATGACAACCTGTCATAACGAGCTTAGGACGCTTCTACATATATTGTCACTCATAGTTATATCATTCTAACCTGGTATTTTGTCTACCAGGGACAGTTCTATTATTATGAATACCTCCACACCTTGAGGGCAGGCAGGTTATGTGGGAGTTCCCACAGACTGATTGATAAAACAACTAAAAATCCTGAGTATCTTACCACTGCGCCTGGTCCCAGGGCACGCTTTCGCGCTCCTTTGCGGCACTCAACAGCGCTAGCCTAGACTCGGGCTCCATAACAGAGCTTGCGCTCCCGCCACAATGACGGAGTGTGTCGGAGCACAAGATACATCAACATCCACCACTCGGGCGGGACTTACCAGCACTGAGCGTCGGACAGCACCCGTATTTCAACGCCTAGTTGGTACCAGTGCAACGGGACAATCATAGCAGCCCCGCGTCTGCCACTTCAACTGCAGTGAGAACGCCCATCGTGATACCGACACTTATTTTCCCCTGCAGCACCACTGCGTCCGCCAACACGTTGGCGGCCCCGCGGAAAGTAAGGCAGGTGGCTGTACCCACACCACCAGTTCCATCCCACCGCGGCTCTTAATGCTCGGCAGCAACGGCGCAAGAGTGACACTGCAGCCCACCTCAGTTGCGACACTCATAAGCAAGGCAACCTACCGGCCAGCCTTTCAGCTGCTTTAGTTAAAAACGGCCGAACCTCGAGTGCCAGCCTCTAAGCTGCCTCCCCCGCCACAATAAGGCGGGAATACACGGGGGAGTAGTACACTATAACCGTAACTTAACCAACAAAAGCATTCCTCTATGGTATTTTGATGTCAGTCGGTTAGGTTAAGTTTCGAAGCAAACATAAACATAAGCCAAAATCAAAATATAACGCGGGCGAAGCCGCGGCTGCGGATGGATCGATAACCACATTAGAGAAAGTTTACCTGTTATTTAATTATTTACCTGTTATCTGTAAGGTCTGTACCGAAACGATACCGCGTTGCCTTCACTTACTCACCTATCGGTATATTCTCGGTATAAAATTCTGCAGTACCGAAGATGTCGTCTTCTAGTGATGACGATATTTTGGCGTGTTATTATGCTTATCGCCTACGTAAAAAAAGAAAACGTTATTGGCGTCATCCTTATATCGAAAATAATATTAATTGCCGATTTTTTGTTGCGGCTAAAGAACTTTCCCAAGATGACGAAAAATGTTTTCTCTGTAACGTCCTTTCTCGAATATTCCGCCAATTTATAATTATACAATGCAGGATACTTTTCAATTTCTAGTACTAAAACGACGTGAATATCTCGCTCCGCCATCTTGTTTGCACGACCTCGCGCGGTAAATGTCGAGCGGCGCCTGGACACGCATCCCGAGACGCGGTAAAACGAAACGATCCCTCCCCGCTCCCGCACACACCGCGCCAATCAGAAGACGCGCATTAAAACATAGGCGCTCGGCAAGCTTTCGGTACCGTGTATACCGAGCGAAACGAATCCGCACCGCTCCCGCACCGACAAGTCAGAAAACGGCCTTAAACGTCTACCTGTCATTTTTATGTTCTATATAAATTGTAAAATTATTTTAATGTTTACTGTGTAGGTGCAGATAACTAGTTGTGTATGGCCATTTTATGTACTATTATAATAATAGATTATTGTAGATTTGTTTTTAAGAGTATTACACTGCATACATATTTTGTATAAATACTTACGAAACAAATAATGTTTGTAATGTCTGCACTAATTTTCGCACGCCATACTGGCTAATTGTGTTTGAACTATGCATACAATTTAAATAAGACCTTTTGTAACCACAATTATTGCGAATAAAAACTTTTGACTTTGACTTTGACTTTTTTTAAGGGAAATTCAAAACCTTAATACGGGTAGCCCTGACTAAAACGAGAAAAAACGTAGTATCTATACTGTAGAGTAGTCTGTCTGTGAAGAAAAATCTGAAAAATAAGCAAAAAACAAAGATAGATAAATAAAGTGAAATGAAAATGTTTTTAAATAATTTATATTAACACTTTGCACAAAAATTGGACACGGTTTGACGGTTTTGGCACTTATTTCGCAATGGATGAAGACAAATTCGCACTCGTGGAGAAAATTATCAAAGATATCGACAATGTTATGTCGAAAAACGTCGAGTTGTAATTATTTTTTTCATTTTGGCATGTTTTCAGATAGCGTCTATGTATTTATTTGGTATTTATTCTTACGATTTACTCTTCTAATTTACAGGTGTGCATTTGACATAGTACCAGTGGATAGCAATTTTAGAAATAAATCACCAGTTTTACATCTCGAGAATTGTCTTGGACTGGAATCTTGGTGCGTGAAACATGTCTACATGTATTGTTACAATGAAGTAATGGACAAATACTTCGTGAAATTCAAACGGAAATCTTCAAAACCATCAAACAATTCTGAAAGACTCACTAAGTTGCTGAACCTAACGCTATTATTAAATCCAGAATTGAGTTCATTGTGGAATAAGAGGCGAGAGCTTGTACTGAAAAATTTACTAGAAAAGTCTGCAGAACTGCAGTTCACCAAAATAGTATTGTCAAGAAAACCGAAGTGCAATGATGCTTTTGCATACAGAAGATGGCTACTGGACGGTTTAATGCAAGGTAATTTTATGTAAGCTAGGCAAATTATAAATCAGGTAATTTCTATATAGGTAATCTAATCAGTAAAGTGATAATTAACATGATCACATTAGTGATAATTATGCTCTGTCCTAGGTATACTATTAACATACATGTCATCATTATCATCATTAAAATAATACTAATAGTAAAGTTCTTACAGAACATAAGGTCAAAGTATTGCATTTGGTATTGTGATCATCCATTCAGTATTATTAGCCTAGTGTTCAATTATTATTAGGTAGAATTAATTGTATTAACACAAAAGACTATAGGCCTGGTCACACAAGTTGGTGGAAATGAAGTTAGCTACAAGCTGCACAATGTCCAATCAACACATGGCGTTGTGTGAGCTTCAGTCAGGATGTAGCTTGTAGTTAGGGACCATTCAAGTATTACGTAAGCACTATAGGGGGTGTGGGGGGTTTATCCTTTGCTTATTTTTGATGACATGTTGGGTGGGCGGGTCTAGATGGTGATTACGTCAGCAAGATTTATTTCGTATTTAGATTTTTTACGTATTTATTTTTTATGCATATGTGTGTTAAAGTCCACTAACCTAAATCTATTTTCTTATTTCTAGAATTAAATTTGCTGCTCATGAATCAATAACAAAATAAAAATGCACACAGATATATATAGATGCGGTCTACAGAGTCTTTCGTGTTAATACAATTAATTCTACTTAATAGCCATGAACACTTTTTGATAGGCAAGCTATCACAGGCCTATTTGTATGTAAATAACATTTCATAAAAAGTATGTCTCTTCTGGTTATCAGATGAGTGATGGTCGTTCTACCACGTCTCTCCCTATATTGCGTCTGAAAAAAATGTCTACTAAAATTGCCTTCTAAAATGTTAGAATATTTTTTGACTATTGTATTCATTTTCAGGTGATGCTCACCAGAGCAATAATATTGAAAATATTACTAACGAAGAACTGCGTATCTGTGAATTGGCATCGGAAAGGAGTCCTAATAATTACCACAGTTGGAACCATCGTATGTGGATCATAAACACAGCAAAAAAACAGAAACAACTCCATGATATTGGATTTCTGCTGATAAAAGAATACAGGTTTTCCGAAAGGTGGTCAGCAAAACATGTATCAGATTTCAGTTGCTTCCACTATCGACAATTTTGTATAAAGAATATTCTCACAATAGATGATGCTAGTTGGAAATCCTTTGAAAGTTCAGTTGACACGAATCTAAGAAAAAGCTTAGCACATGTTCTCACTTCTAACTTCCCAAATGACATCACGGTCCAAACCTCTGAGGAAGACCTGTTATACTACACCGAAGACAACTTAGTCAAATTACTCTTGAGTTCACATAAAAACTGTGATTGCATGCGAGATGTACTAGTAACCCGTAAAATAGAAGTGATGTTTTATGAATTAGCCTTGAACAATGAGTTGCTGAAGTTTTACAAGTTCCATGAGACATTGTGGTATCACAGAAGGTTTATTGTGCATGAAATAGTTCAGCTTATGTATGATTATTTTGGATTGGTGCGGCAGAATGGTGCGTTAGTCAAGAAAAGTTGTCAAAAATGTAACATAGATGATTTAAGACAGAAACAGGCAAAGATGGTTCGGTATGATTGTAACCGTGTGTATTCTAGTGTCCTATTCAAAGTCCTGACTTCTCATGAGAAGTTATTTGTAGAGGAGAGAAGTAGGGATGGAGATAATTATGCAGATAGACACATCAAATATTTAAAATTTGTCGAAGGTCTTAATAATGTAATGTAGTGCATGGAATTAAAGTCAATCAGAGATCTTAACTATGCATTCGGCTTAAACCGTAATACTCTCATTATAGACATTTTCTGGCATTAATTTGCATATTATGGATCGTTTTTCAAGTGCTAAGTGTTAATGCAAGTGCATAAAACATGTGTGAAATATGTGGAAATCATTATTTATTATAATTATAAATGCCTTATTATTAAATGTAAAGTTACTTTAAAGTAGTTAGTCTATGTTTGCTTCGAGCAAATATCTACAGAGCCACAGTCCCTAAGTGAAAGTAGTAAAAAATATCCGAGCGCCGTCATACATACCGACTTAGATATTTACATTAAATAATTCACAAAGACCCGTTTTCTTGAATCTCGACGTTATGTCACCTAAATAGTGCTTGTAACCGAGCACTTTGGCATCGCGCGGCAGTCGCCTTACGACTAACTTAAATGCCTGCCCACTACATAGCTTGGGCAGGGTTCGGACATTTATTAGCACGATTGTGACTCTATAGATATTTGCTCGAAGTTTTGTCATTTATTTTCTTTGTAATTTTAATTCACCTGTAATAAAGAAAACACGGACCAACAACTTGGAAGTACTTAACTCTGCGCTTATTAACAAGGCGGTATAGGTCGAATCACACAACTTTGCGGCTGTGATGTTAGCTACAAGCTGCGGATAGCCCAATTCTGACTGAAGCTCACTTAACAGCTGCACGAGGATTGAATTATCCACAGCTTGTAGCTAACATCACAGCTGCCAAGTTGTGTGATTCGATCTATATGTACATTGTACATCAAGTTATAAGACCTCAAGTGAGCAGCTTGTAAATGAAATTTCTCATTATTTACAAATTTAGTCACGTTTATTTAGAAATCCGTGCTTTAGTTTTAATGTTTTGAAATTTTGGACAATAGTGTAAACTTGCTATTCATTTCCTTTAATTCTTATTGTCTTTACGAAAAGGACAAGTTATAGATCACTTGCTACTGTCGAAAAGCCTTATGCTACTTTTGAAGAAAACAAGATAAAATAAGTTGTCAAGTGCGTGTTGAGACACCAAAGTACAACTAAAAGGACAGCTCTCAAGTAAATGAGCTGTAAAAATAGCATCAAAAATTTCGGGGACTTATACCTACTATACTAAGCACCACACACATCGGCGGATGAGAAGTTAGCCGCAGATGACACTTCGCCGTGATTCGCTAATTATTGCGCATGTGTGCACAATGCCGACGCCGCGTGTCGCAGTGGTGCGCACGGGCGTAGGGAGCGCGCGGGAGGCATGAGGCGCATATCTATTTTTCGGCATTTGCGCAGTGTTCTGAGCATAACTTCCCATCCGCCGATTTGTGTGGCGCTTAGTATAACTCTATTGACTATGTAAAAAACTCGTACTACAACCGAGCAACAGAGGCGTACACTCGTACAGTGTTATGAATCGCTTCTTAGTTTTAAATATTTGTTATGTAGGTATTCGTGAATAACTATTGAATGACTCGTATTTTTACCTCACTATTTCAATGCTACCTACTTATCAAAATTTTTGATTGTAGGTCGCATCTCTTTAAATGGGTAAAAGACGTAATAGCCAAATGTTCCGTTTTCGTGTGTAAATTGGGTAATTCCAACGTTATTATTATTAACAGTGGTTGGAGGTGGATGTCGGCCCCGATTTGATTGGCTCCGAACGAATCCAACGTCTATTACCCCTTTTATTCGAGGGCTATCGAGTTGTAAGTGATAATAGAAACAGAAGTATTTTAGTTTATCAAATCATCTTTGACACATTGAAAAGATCATAATTCATAATATAGCGTTGCGACTTTGCTAGTAGATTTTAGATTGTAGATATAGAAATGCTAAGGATTTATAGGTGTTTTATATACTATATGTAGCTAAACCTTTTTTAATAATTAATCATTTGACCGCCAAAGTCACCTATACCTATACAGGGTTATTTCTAATCAATTAGCATCCTTTTAGAGGCTTGTTCTGTACATAAAAACTAACAACTGTTGTTCTTCGACTTTTGTCAAAACTAAAAAAATTGCCTTTTTCCATTTACAGATAAATTACTACGAGGTATAGGCCGCGCCATACTAGTTGGCGGATGTGAAGTTAGCTACAAGCTGCGCAATATCTAAACCTGACTGAAGCTGACATAAAGCCGCACGTTGACTGGCGCAGCTTGCAGCAAACTTCACATCCGCCAACTTGTGTGGCGCGGCCTATACACACATCTAAATTTCAAAATAGAGTTCAGGCATGAAAGCGCATCAACTGATTTTCACTTTAGTTTTTAGTTCGCGCACTGACCTAGTGAATCCACCTTAATTGACATACAAGGCCCAATTATGAAGGCGCCTTTGTAAATTTAATAGCAACGTAAAAAGTGTTATCTCTATCGAATGCCTAAAGTGAAAAAGAAACAGAAATATTCTAATTAGCTTATATAATTACGATGGTGCCATCATAATTAATTAATACAGTATTTTAAAGCAATAGCTAAAATTTTCGACTTTTATAAATATTTTGTAAGAAATCATAACATTCATATTTTAACTTGAGTACAGTGACTGGCAAACAACTTGAGTGAAAGCGTAATACATACCTTAGTGTTATAGGTAAAAGCAGAAACCTACTGTACTAAATTGCTATTTAAGTGTAGGTACTTTATATAGAAATCACAGATGCAGTGTAGAAGTACTAAATATGACAACATAAGTAAAGCCCCTGATCGATGTACAAAATAAAACCGCGGTTTAAAATTTTTCTCTATGACGTAATAACGGTATAACCACAAAGGAAACTTTAAAACCGCGGTTTTAAGTTTTTTTTTTTTAGTTTATAACCGTCTTCAAAAAAGGAGGTTCTCAATTTGTCAGAATGTTTTTTTTGTATGTTACGCGACTATTCCGCCAATTATGAACCCAATTATGATGATTTTATAATATTGTTTTTTTGTTTGGTAGTTCACACTTCCATTTAAATTTTATCGAAATCGTTTGTGAAAAATCAACAATAATAAATAAATTACCTCGATGATACATCGATTCGTGCGAATTATTCGAATTTTGTACACGATTGATGTCTGTTAGATATGCCATATTTTGGCGAAAAATATTTTTTTATAAGACATTTCGAATTTAAAAATTGCGGTCCGGCAGCTGACATTCTACAAGTTATTTTCTGGGCTCTGTACGAAACTACATAAAACATTCATAATGTACCTAAATTATAAATATTAGTTAATTTATTCTCGAAAATGAATTTGTATTTTTTATATTTTAAGCAGAAGAAAATACCTAGTATTCTACATTCTAAGATTTGTTTATGAAAGACATTTTTTTATTCCAATAAACATTTTGTTACGTATTTCCGAAATGTAAGAGTTTGATTTGAAAATAGAAGCTACTGTTATGATACTGCCATAAAATGCAATCCAGTGCATAGCCAAATGCACGCCGTAGCTAGCGACGCGTAGTCTGCCGCGGAGCGCTCGTCTAAATGCCGCGACAATACTGTAATCTGCAGCTTCTGCATGCAGTCGTTTACGGGATTTTACTTATTGTAATTACTGTCAGATCTGTGTTATTATTGTCAGATTTCGAACAATTTTGTTTGAGTATTGTACAATACCTATAACTGTAACATTTAATCAGTGAAATATTAAAACTCCCACAAGAATCCGAATCTCAGTAAATATTTTCTTTGATCCGAATACAGTAGAAGGGTACAACAAATATCTAGGCAGTATTATTGAAATTCGACATATTTTTTTTAACGAATTCCGCGCAAAGCGTAGCAGATTTGGAGTAAGCGTTACAATAAAGGTACGAAAACGCAATGCGTTTGTAAAATGAATAAGACAAAATTACGCAACACAAGAATTGCGTAATTGAAACAAGCAACAAGTAAAATATTGCTTTTCGGGTTTTATTCTTACACTGCTGAGAAATAAGAACTAAGAGATCAGTATTATTACAAAAGAAACAAAATACCTCAATAATTAAAATGCAATAAATCTAAAAGACAAAGGGGATGTTAAGGTGATTATCACGCGAACCTGCCGTTTATTGCCCATACATCTGTTAACTCTCGCATGTTGCACGTAATTACCGGCCAACATGCTCGTATCAGGTGCATACGCATTACGCATCATCTAAGCTGGATGTGGGTCAGGAGGCTTGTAGCGCCCGCCACCCATAATAATCTAACCCAATAACAAAACAATTCAACCGCCATTTGCGCGCCAACCCAAGCTTAACTTTAGCCGTGAAACGTAAGGTTGATTTTTGAAATGAGGGTAGAAAGCAGTTGTACGTTGTGGGTAGTAATAATGCGGTGACGTCACAGCGTGTCGCGCGTTCGCGATCGATATTTGAATTTGGCTCGGCCGTTCCCGCGGTCGGTCGGCCCCGATCGCCACGTGCGCGTTACGTAATGATGAGCACAACGGCACAACTCATTGACAAAGATTTATTTGTGTAAGGCTTGATGCTCAACAAGCGGTGGCGTGTGCCGGACAGGCGATTGTAGGACTGGTCGTAAAAACGGACGATCTGAGGAACAATCAGGCTAAAACGCATCCTACTTCCTACTAATGTTATATACGCGAATGTTTGTGAGTATGTATGGATGTTTGTTACTCTTTCACGCAAAAACTACTGAATGGAATTGGATTAAACTTTGCAATATTAATGCTTATATATCAGAATAACACATAGGGTATAATTTATTATTCGCTGGGTCAGCTAGTAGGTTATAATAAAAGCTCTACAAATATTATTTGTCGAGCTTTCGGCTTTAGATCGAGGAGGTTTTTGGACATATATAAGGCTAGATCTTTCACTTTAAGTAAGGATACCAAATCTGCACCTATAATAAAACTTGCTTCTTTTTACTCTTAAGTTTATCCTGGCATAGTTAGTAGTGAATCTGCCTTATTTCATTGCCTGGGTTCAATTACCGGCTGGGAAGATGACCTTGTTACCTAAGTAAAACTATCTTCAAAAACGACTTCCCTACTCGGCCTTTTCAAGATTAGTTACCTACAAGGGCTAGACCTAACTTCCCCCAGTTGGTTCTCGCCTTGTCGTGGCGGAGGCTTAGTAGGTAGCCGTGGCCTGGTGCACCCACGGTGAAGCGTAGAAGGATCTTAGGTAGGGCCTCTTCGGGCTCTGTTTTCAAGCCCCTGTTGAAGCGACTAGTAGGTTGGGTGCCTTTTTGGAGGCACTGCATCTGAGGCGGGCTGTATTGTTGTATGGGTGGCACTGCAGCTGAGAATTGAAAGCCCCAGGCGGAAGAGAACTGCTGGTGTGTCGCTGCCATTTTCCCTACCTTCTGCGGCTTCGATGGGGTCGCCAGCATTCGATGGCGGACACGGTGGGATTGCAGGGAAGAGGAGTGTCATTATGGCGTCGCGCCGCTCTACCTATCCTCTGCAGACGAAGTGGAAGGCGCGGGACCACTTTAATCGACCCATTGCACTGAGAACAGGGCGTTCGGATACGGGAGCTGTTCAACGGCAACTGCAATGGAAACTGTGTATAAAGGATTTTCCCTAGACAAAAAAAAATAGACCTAAGTAAATCATTTCATCAGTAGCTAATAAGGTGGGATTACAACGGTATTGTTAACTACGAGTAAGTATACATTGTTTTTCGTCAAAACCTTTATTATTATGCAGGTAGAGAACTTGCACGAACCTAATAGAGTTTGTCCCCGGAGTTCGATTTATATTCGATCAAGTTTCAACTCGCTAAGCTTGTTGCCTTCACGAATTTAACAAAAGGGTCGTAGGTATTGGCGGAGAACAGTTATAGGCGCTATACTTATAGCGTCCTACAGGCGTGACCTACTGCCACAGCGACTAAGGAACTAAATTTAGTTTTGAGACTGCAGTTTGGCTTCTCTCGTGAATTAATAGCTTTTAGACACTTAAGCTATTAAGGTTTAAGCTATAATTATTTGAGTTATAGCTATTGGTTATGGTGACATTTCCATTGGGCATTAAATTACAGAGTATCTGTAATTACCTACCTATAACAGAAAACTAGCCTAACAGTATAATAACACTGGAGAAAACGTCAATGGATATAACGAGAATGGACCGTTGCATCGCTTAGTTAGAGCAATCTCCTCCAGACAACTTTCGTAAGAAGATACTACAATATACATACAGGGTTACTCAGAAAAAGTAGCCGTAAGGGTTTAGACGATCATTGCGAACAGCTTTTACTACGGAATCAACTCAGAATTCGAAAAAAATATCTGCTGTTTGAGTGATAGACAATTGGCTGATTCCGGATTGCATTTTTCGGGATAGCTGATTTTAAGGGCTAGCTGACGTTTTTCTTGGATTCTGATTTGGCCCCATATTAAGAGTTGTTTATAATGATAGTGTACCTTAGCTTTTTGTGATACCTTTTTGGCATAGTACTACACCTTTCCTGAATGACCCTGTATAAAATATATGTGTATAAATGCTAATTACATAAATTAATCATGGCAAGCATTTAAAAATACGTAACAACTAAAAATGTATGACTGAAACGATGGTAAGTACCTACCTACCTACACAATCTCAAAGCAGATGACCCTACCACGCTAATGTCACCTGCATGTAAAGCTAACTATAATTATTACAAGCTAGAAATGGGATCTTTGTGAAAAGTAGACTAGAGTTGAAGCCAACAAATCCTACTGCATAAGATATCTACTTAGCTTTACCGGAACTCGCCGTAAGGCATGGATTCACAGACGGAGTGCGCCGTGGAATGAATTGCTACTGCACTCTGGGGTCTCTACACTTTTCTTTGTAATTTCTGCTGCATAGAACTGAACATTTCAATGTTCTTTCTCTTCACAGTTTGGTTTTAGAGCTGTAGGTGTAGGTATATGGAATGTGAATGACCAGGGTCGACGGGGACTCTCACAGAACCGCCTGTCTCCCCAGGCTGGCGGTATCCGTAAACTCCGTAAAGGATTTTCCTGGGTCAAAAAAAGGGTAAGGCAAATGCAGAAACAAATAGACGTGGCAATGGACGGTGCGGAATTTAGTAGATTAAAATGTTTTAACAGTTTGTAAAAGATAATATAGGTAATTAAACATGTTGTGTTTGCAGAAAGTTACGGATAAACTCGCTACACTAGGATAAGATTGCTGAATTTAAGTATAGTGAATCAAGATTTACGACTAACCCATTTTTCTGACGTCGCCTACCTATCAGATTCTGAGACATTTCTGATTTGATGGGGGATAATATTTTTGCAGGGTAGGTATTCCTAGTCTTCCAGATTCATATCATAATCACAAGCCTTTATTTAATTTCAGCTGCCCCGTTCTCTGTTGTTCTGTAATCAAATCTTGCAATTTAAATTTGATCCACTTCCCGGTTACCGATTGAGCTGAAATTTTGTAAACATGTCTAAATCGCGCAACAATGCAACATTATGATGACATGGTGCTGATCTGATGATGAAGCTGGAAGTTGGAAAAAGGAACTTAGCAATTAAACGACACAACCTCATCGAGTTTGGGTTCATTTGAATGGTCTTGGCGAGTAGTTTGCATTTCAATGGTAACCAGGGTCTGATGATGGAGCTGAAAGGTGGTCATAGGAACTTTATAATGAAACGACGCAAACCTATCAAACGAGCCGAACGTTTGATTCGTCTTGGCGAGTACTTGATCAGTAAAAGCTGGCTTTAAATAAAAAGGTTTTTTTTAAATATGGTACTTGTTCAAGTTGTAGCATAGACAAAGAACATGTAATTAAAGTAGTATAATAGTAAAATACAGTTCTCTATCGGCTAACCAACCAGACGAACTGGCTGCACTGGTCCGAGTTAAAAATAGGCGAATACGTCGATTTCTCTCTCAGCTCTGAATGGCAATGGAGAATGTTGGACGTAGAGCCATATTGTTCGCGTTCGTGCAAGGTATAGTTAGCAACACTGATTGAAGGATCTTCTTTGTGTAATTCTCTCTTGTTAAGTCTTAATTTCTTTCTTTGAGGATTATAAAACTATTTTTCACACGTAGAATATTATGTTTAGACCTTCCATGAATTTTAGACTTCACCCGTGTACAGAATTCGCGAATATTTCGCACGGATCGATGTTACATTTTTCACATTATTGTAGATTTATCAAAAATGGCTCAGCCGATTTCAGTAAAATTTTAATGGGACCAATTTCGAAGTATACTCTTTACAATAAAAAAATAAATCGGACCACTACAAAAAAGTTATGCGTGGTTACACTTAAAAAATAAATATAAACGCGTCGAATTGAGTACCTCCTCCGGTTTGGTTCGTAGGTCAAAAAAATAGACTTCGTGTTTAGATTTTTCTCTCGAAATTACTAATTCAAAAGAGATCACTAGGTACTTTAGGTATTTTCGATTGCAGGTAATACTAGTAACAATCGACTATGTTCAAAATCTTGGCATGAATATAGTTATACATAGCATTACTCGTACATATGATGTAACTTTTAAAAGGCGACTTTAGCCTACAAAACGAATTATTATTATTAAGATAAATTGTTACTTAGTCTATTAACGCTGAGTCTTCAAATTGTGTAATACTTTATTACAGGCCACTTTTTATCCCGGAAAAAATAAATATCCTGTACCTAAGCTTACCTTTGAAATACTGCGAAAAAAAATCGAATTTAAATATTTAGTGAAACAGAAAGAAGGACTTGTAAAAACAGGTTAAATAACTTAAGCAAAGATAATGCCAGCCATTATCTAATCTACGTCGCTTAAAATGATAAAATTAAAAGATAAATTTGGACTCAGGTGGCCGACAATTTTCCTTATTTTCTTCAGTCCAAATGCAGACAAATGATGAGGGTGATATAATTATCAACTAATCTTAAGTATGATTACAAAAAATTACAAAAAGACATAATACACGTAAAAAAGTTCTTACATTCTTAATCTATTTAAAAGTAGTAGTAACAAAATAAACAGTAGATAAGTTTATATTCTACAATACATTTGACTCTATTTAGGGTTCTAGATAGGTACTTCATGATATGATTTTTACACTTCTTACCTACTGATGCTCTAAATAGTACCTAACTTTCTGTTAGTATGATAAAATTCACTTAGATACTTCAAGATATGATTTTTACCTTCATGTAAGGGGTGTATCACGAAATTTGCGTCTAAATAGTATTTCGCAGTCTAATCATTAAAAAAGAAAGATGTGCGGCCACAGACGAACTGGTGTATATAGGCGCCGAGCTTATAGTGGCACCACGACGTCGAGTGAAGATCCAAATGTGAATTAAATTACATACGATATTAAATACAGACGATTGAAATAAAGCCAGCTAGCTCTCACTCAATACAAATTAAATATTATGATTTTGCAACTTACATTTTAGAACTGAAAACGTCAGAAAAATACATACATACAAATATAGAACCTCCGCCTTTTTTGAAGAAGGTTAAAATAAAAATCATAGGGAAATCTGATCAGTACCTCTTCTCTAAGTTTCTATATATGTATACTAAATTTACCTTAGATTAAAACTGAATCTATGTTTAGCAAAAGATGAGAACATAAACTCTAAAGTACTTATAAGTATACTGAAGTGGTTCGCTTCAATGGTTATACGATTAATAAATAATCACGGCAAAAGAGATTACTAGATAATTTTGTACTGTACAGATCTTGTTAAGCCGCTTACCGCGCTTTCGCAAGTACGAGAATCTATACTGATTACGCCATAGTAATATCGGTGTTTTCCAAAGACCTTGGGATTTTCTCTAGACAACGGAAAAATGTAGGATATCATTTTACTCATATTATAGCGCTTATAGCGTAGTTTGACTAGATGTCTGTCAGCGATCACCATAGTTAAGCAACGTTTCGCACGGTCAGTCTTCGGATGGGTGACCGCGGATGGTATTTACACCTGAGCGCTTCCGTGGCTCGGATGACACATAAAATTGTAGGCCCCGGTTATATAAACTTTTACTATAGGGCCAATCCTGAAATCGCGGAAAAAAAAAATTGTTGCTTCATAAATGTTGTAGAGAATCGATTTCAATACTGAATAGGTCATTTATTGCAACAAATGCAATAAGCATGTGATTTTGTATGAAATAGCCGATTTTCGCCATTTGATTTGACTTTGAGTAGCCGTGGTGGTCCAGTGGTAATGACACCCGCATTACAATCGTGAGGTCGTGGGTTCAAATCCCGGTTCCATACCAACGAATTCCTTAGAATTTATGTACGGAATTTCACAGCACTAGCTTTTCGGTGAAGGAAATCATCGTGAGGCAACCAGCATATGTCCGTAGAAGAAATTCGATGGCGTGTGTGAATCCACCGACCCGCACTGGGCCAGCGTGGATATGGCCCAATCACCCTTCGTGGGTAGGTCTACGTCCTGGAGTGGACTAATAAAAAGGCTGGTACAGTACAGTACAGTACAGATTTGACTTCATAGTAAAACCATAGTAGAACAAAATGTAGTCAGACCATCGTAATAACCATATTTGACTATGGGGCTGACCCGGTACGAGGATACAAGAAAAAATAAACTGTTGCGTGCAAAATTGAATTGACATATTTATTGTATCTATTGTAATTGTACTGTAGGTAATTGATTTCATTCAGTTTAGTATTGTGCTTTTATATGTCAACTAGCGACCCGCCCCGGCTTCGCATAGGTGTATTATAAATATAAACCTTACTCTCGGATTAGTCTATCTCTTAAAAAAAGCCGCATTAAAATTCGTTGCGTAGTTTTAAAGATGTATAGGGACAGACATACTGTGGGAAGCGACTTTGTTTTATACTATGGAGTGAAAAAGAATTTTTACTTTTTTTATGTTATGTTTATTGTATGGAACAGCTATTAATTTTTTCGAATCCCGGGTTGCCTGCAGTAAAACTTGTTCATAGTATACTTATTCTAAATGAGGCCTATATCCAGCAGTGGACGCCTTTCAGCTGATGGATGGATGGAAAATATAATATAGTCTAGTCTGGAGAGCACCTTTTTATTTTCGTGCGATTTAGCTCCATGCGAATTTACGTAAAGACATCTAAGAGACTTGCTTATAACTTACGTGGTATTGTGCTAGTCTTAGTAGATTAAGAAAGTTAAGTATACTTATAATAGTATCTATTAGTGCCTATTACTTAGCGTTCAAGAGATGTGCTTGACAAACTGACTTGACTTGTTTGTTTCTAGCGTTTTCTAAAGTGTGTAAAAAAGTAGGATCTCGCTCTAGATGATGCTTCACCATGCCGCGCCTCTATGACCCAGAAGTTAAGGTCACAAACCACTGAGCCACCGAGGAAGTCAAAATAGCGCAAAATAGTTGATAAATAGCGCGACGGCACAGCTTTTTGAGAGAAAAGTCCCCTATTATTAAAAATTGCCGACGACAAAAAATTAACATAATTACGGAACCTGTGTATCATGTTTCGTCGAGATTGGTTGAAAAATGCGATTTGTAGAGGAATACCAACATCTAACATATACAGACGATAGCAAAATTGCCATGTTAAAACGGAGACCTTCACTTAGCTCGGTCAGTAAAAAAATAATGGCTACTTTTGACGTCAAAAATGGAACATCACCATCATGACGTCTATAGTGGTAGGTAATAATTATGTGGAAGATTTTCTTATCGTTATGTTCTGGATGGCTTTCTTAAGAAGTATTTGTAGTATAATTATATTATATGTATCTCGGTATAGATGTGTATTATGTACCATATTTTGACGTCAGGCAAGTTGTGTCAGTCATCAATAAACCAGTTCGCTGACGTAGCTAATATTATTTTTTGTTAAGAAGCTACGACTATGGACGTAGCCCAGTGTTATACGCTACGACGTAGCTGCTACGAAGTGGCATAAAAATAAATAATTGTATCCTAGATTGTTACGCGGCAGTCCAGTCATTTGCATAGAAACTTTTTTTGCGTAGAAACAAAGGACGTATTATTGTAGAGAGCATTGCCTTAGGCTACGGAAAGAAAAACGTGTTACGTAAAAAAAGTCTACGTTTATCGTAGCTTCTGCTACGTCGTAGTCCTTAGTAGTTACTGTAATCGTATTACATTTAACTCCGTTTTTTCTTGTTGTAGAGGCTATTTTGTTATATATTGTACTACTATAACACTTTTATTTTCAGAAATATATTTTTAACTTTGAAAGGGTAAAAGTTTCGAAGTTAGAGTTAGCTTTCTTTTATGAAGACAACAACATTTTGTTAAGTGTTTCCCGATAGCGAAAATCTGAAAAATATACTAGTTCCAATAATTTCACAAAGTCAGGTCTTACGTGCTTACTAACCATTAACGACCAATAAAACTGCGTTCAGGACTAGGGCAGTGCAATAATTGCATCAAGTTTAACCGGGCCCGATCAATGTGAGGGTATTTACCTCGCCGGGCGAAAATAATCCGGGTAGTGATGTCAGAAGGATGGCAACACGCAAGCGCGGCGCGCGTTCTCTTTGGTTCTCATCGTGCATGCTCACTGGAATGTTGCTCCATCCTTGTTGCGAGAGGTAGGGCTGGTGGCGTGTGACGGGGATGGAGGAGGTTCGTTTGAGTAGTGGTTGTAGGGAGTCGAGGCATCGGCCGGGCCGCAGGCGGCAGTCGGTCGCCGGCCGCGCGAGAAGCCGGGCGCGCGTGTAGAAATGGCGCCCCGTGGCGGCCGGTGAGGCGGCGGCCCCGCCGACCGCCCCGGGTCGACGGGCCAGCCCAGACGGATGTCCCAACATGTCATTGCTCAGCGTCACAGGTAGTGTAGTGATAGTGCTCCTTCGTGTCATCTACGAGTTACGCAGTTTGTGGTCGTTATGGACGCCTATTGAATGTGAGGCATTTGTGCTGGTCAGGTTTGAGACAGCTTTACGAGTAACACGTTATATTTGGATATAAAAGGATAATTATTCGACGTTATTGAGGTCTTGTTATTTTCCGATAACCGAGTTCTATGTTGGTAGTTGGTAGAGTTATTATGTTGGTAGAACGTTCGTTATCATGATTCGCGAAGTTTCATTTATCAATTTTGATAAGGCACATACGTACGATTGTTTTGCGTAAGCTGTGCGTGGATTTCGTGTTCTTTAGCTCTACGCTGACCTATAAGTAGGTGCTAAAACAAAAGGTCAGGTACGGGTATTCGCGACGACGCGGTTCCAGAGTTGTAATAGATTCTTCAATATTCGCGTAACCAATTTCAGAGTTATTTTGTTCGTTTTGCGTAACCTTAATAGCCGGCTGTAGAAGAAATGATGGCGTATTTTTTACGAAGCAGATGCCTATGACATTTTGTATGAATTCTAATTATTGATTCACGGACGATGTTTATAGCTCTCCAATGCAACTGATGATGAAATCCAAAAAGTATTTACAAGTAGTATCAAGTATCTAGAAATGCAATAGTCGCTAATTTGCTCTCTAATGTAAGTACTAAGAATCTACGTTAATATGTCATCGTAATACCTATCTGCTACACGTGCATATAAATTCAGCGGTGGATCTGTAATATTATTGTATATTTGTACTGGGTTACTGGTAACTTACGCAACTAAAGTACATAAGTACAAAACATATCCCTAAATTGAAGAATTAAAAAATTGATGAATTGGTATATTATGCAACAAAAATTCAAAATTCACAAAGAACCTTAGCAGTGAAACGAAGGAAGTTTGACATTTAAAAAAACTTACGCACAACCTAAGAAATATAATGTTCCAATATCTTTATGATTTGTTGAATAAAGTCATTTTCCTTACATCTAAAGCCACTTAGCATTTAAAGATGAACACATTTTACTGCGACTAACCCTGAAATCGCAAAAACAGCTGTTCTATACATAAATTTCATTGTAAATGTACCTATGAGCTAATTTTTGTGGTTTCAGAGTTGGTACCATAGTAAAAGTTCAGCTTAATGTCTAAAGTTCCCTGGTTAGTGCGTAAGGTACTGGTAACCCTGTATTCCGTGACCCCAGTTCATCTTTACACTTTAGCTGTTTTCCACCAGCATTTCGCAGAAGGCCTTTATGTGTCAGAGGTTAGCCCGCTATAAATATGTCATAACCCCCTCTGAATAATAAATCAAGGTAGTTCTTACGAAGATTTATCTTTCTACCGCTTTTGTACCTGCAGGCTTCAACGTAGAGCTGCTAGCATTGAGATGATTTAAGTATTTTTTTTTTAATTTTGCGTGTTTGAATGTTTTTTTGGTGTATTTCAGCGCTGTAGTGATTTAAAAACTGTAAGTTATTGTAAAAATATTAGTAAAAATAAAAATATTTCATTTCAAGTTAGGTTGAATACAACCCTTAAACATAAGAGCGAAAATTCATTTAACAATTCTTTAAATCACAGATTTCAAGATAAAAGGTAAACTAAATCTCATATGGGGTTCTAACTTTTACACATTTTTGAAATCACCCTTAAACGGATTTGGGCGACATAAATTACAATGATTTGTTTTTATTGCAACTTGAAATAGCCTCAAATTATTCGAATGTTACTAGCAGAGCTCCTGAGAAAAGACTATCTATGTATCTGTAATATCTGTATACCTACCTACCTGTATTAAATATGTGATAATTATTTTTTGTATAAAATACGAACAAAATTTGCATAGTTCGCTCGAATCGGAGGTTCTATGTTCGTCTGTATTTTTGTTCATCGATAGTTTCGTGGACTTTTGTCTGAATTGTGGACTGAATTGAAAAATTATTTCTTAGTTCGAAAGGGCATACTCCCGAGGTGGCGCTATTTAAATTTTACAGAAATCAGCTGAGCCGTTTTTGAAAACTCAACAATAATGTAAACAATTCGAGCGAAATATTCGAATTTTGTACACGATGGAAGGCGGTTTTACCATTTTTTTTCGAAAAATAGTTATTAGTAAATTGTTGTTGGTTTTTCAAGAGCCTCTAAACCAATTTAGATAAAATTTAACAGGTCTCAAAATAGGTTCATATATTTTGCGGAATAAATTTTATTTTATCTTATTAGTTAAACCCTGTTAAACCTCACCAACAATGCGGACACCAATACAAATTAAGTTAAATAGGCGAAGATAGCTTGTTTTGACTATCTACATCTCAAAAATCTACATCGTCGTGTACCTACGTATAATAGGTGTACGCACAAAAAACATGTAGTCGAATTGGGAACCTCCTTCTTTGAAGTTGGTTGAAGATAGACTAAATACTCGTATTTGCTTCAATTATGGCTTGGCTTGTAGCACAAATCTTAGTCGAAACTGAACTGCCGTTGCAACTTTTTTTTTTATTGAGCTAATTGAGCAAAAACACGACAAAGAGATTATTTTGCAGTACTACCAAATTCAACGCCCAAGTAGAAAATCCTCTTTCAACGGCGAAACTATTGTTTGTAAGCGTGTTCTGATTTGAAAGGAAATTCGTACCACGCGTCAATTTTTCCATTTAAAATTGTCTTGTACGAGTGTAATAATAGATGTCATTTTCAATGGCTTTACCACAGCTTTTTGTTCGTTAGCGCTTTTCCTAAGTTGTTAGGGAACCACTATGATTTACGTTTATGAAAGTACCTTACCCTTCACGCCTGACGATCAAACAATAGCATTGTCATGAAAACTGCACTCTTTTGAATGTACTATTTTAAGCCTAAGTCCATGAAACACACTTATTTATGTGTTTGTTGACTTGAAAAATTTTCGCTATGGGACCAACCCTACAATCACATAAAAGTAGCTGCAATAAAGAAACAGTTAATTGGATTCTGACAAGACGTTATACACAGATATTTCTGCGATTTCAGGGCTTGTGCAGTAGTAAACATTGCTGACGACGAGGTTAAAAAAACACAAAAATATTGTAACTGACTTAATCTCAATTCTTTGGAAACTGAAATTAAAATTATATAATTTACTAAAAAAAAAACAAGCAGACACTGTGAGATACTTAGTACTTAGGATATTTTTCCCTATTGACACTCTCCTAGTGGGTGAATTGCGTGTAATCAACCACTGTTGACTTAAACTACTTCAGAACATGAACTCTACGAAGAAATCTACTTCATTCGCGTGATTGAATAACAAACCCACAAATCGACAAATATTGTTGTTTGCGACTCTTTCATTGGCTACGGAATAAGTTGGTTTCTCGTAATCCCGTGCAAGTTTTAGCTAACAGTGAAGAGGAAGTTCAATATTCAATACCTTTTATTTTTAACAATATCATCAAGTTTCATAATTACTAACTCAATAAAGTTTTTGATCGTCTCATTTTAGGCGATTAACAACAAGCTCTAATTCACTATTGCCATTATGTGACGTTACGTGCCTAAGTAATTTTTATTAACGCAATTTTTTTATTATTATTATTTTTTACACCAATAATGGCGTTTAAGTTAAATGTTTATCGAGTTCAAGTTATTCATTTTCAGTTCAGTCACAAACAAAACCGACAAACAAGCAATTTTAAGCAGTTTTCCAGAACGATCTAAAGTTGGCTAACAAGCCGTCCTGAAGTTTATTAACGTAGTTTGAGTGCTTCCACTCTGCCCCACCAAAGCGCCCCACTGGTGGGGCAGATTCCACTTCTTCATTTTTTTGAGTGGAATCTGCCCCACTCGTCTCATCTTGGTGGGGCAGATTCCACTCACTTTTTAGCCCAGTGGAATCTGCCCCACCAGGAGTGTCGCGCGATTTTAAATTAAATTGGTGGTGCCATGAAGTGCAAATTTTACTGCAAAATTTTAATCATTATAGCGCCCCCACCTAAAGATTAGATAAGTGAAGACATTAAATGCAAAACTTTAAGAAGATTGTAAACTAAAAGCACAATTATCTGAAGTCAAAAATTAGGGATTGTACTCGTATGTAGTTTTAGTACTTATGTCGCAAATATTCTATTAAAGATTTCTTCTCAGTCAGTCAATTTCTAAAGTCGTAATTATCTACCTATTACTTTGCTTAACGATTACTCGTTATCAATTAAGGGAGTGATTTTTATAAATTATCCAATCATGTCGAAACTTGGTTATTGTTTTTAAAAATTGAAACAGATAGCGCGCAGCATAAAGCCCGTTCAAGTAAGTATTAGGCCCGGATTCCTCTGTCGCTGACGTCGGTCGCGTACCGTCAGTCGCGTAGCGCGCTGACCATCAGCGCCAATGAAAACATCCGTAGTGCGATACTGACCGCTCCACGGTACAGGCGTCTCCAAGTGGATTTGTTGTCGATTTGTGAAGCGGAGTTTGAATTTGGGATATTATTATGAACCCGTTTATAAATTGTTTAGTTGCTGCAGCATACTTAAGCAAGCGGAGACGGCGTCAATATAGAAAAATAAACTTGTAACCAAAATTTTGCTCTGGCATCGCGATCATTGTAAAGTTCATTCGAAAAATCCCACAATGCAGGACGTAGGCGCACCTCGGCAATCACACGTTCGGTATCAATGTTCATGGTGGCGGGCGACTGTACGCGCGCGTGCCGACGGTCGGAAACAGAGTGAGGACGCTCATAGCGTTCTATAGCGCGTCAGTCGACCGACGAACGCGGCGCTGACGAGCGCGACCGACGCGCGCCATCAGCGGCGCGTAGCAACTCGCGCGCCGCTGATGTCAGCGTCACAGTGTGGTGCTTCATAGAACACAACGTATATTCGTACGCGCGACCGACGTCAGCGACCGACATCAGCGACAGAGGAATTCGGGCCTTAATCATCACAAGACAGTCTACACAGGTTTCACAAGATGGGTCATGTCGTCCCGAGCTAGCAAAAACTCTGATTAAAATTACAACCATGCACAACTGCAATGTTAACTAATGAGACAATTATTACAGACAGAGTATTACAAGTTAGTAGTTGATATTGCTCATACAACACTGAATTGTGCATTGAAGTTTTTATAAATACCAATTTTGCGGGTGAAGAAAAAGCCACTCATTAGATCTCTATGGTTGGTCATTTATTGTATTGTTTGTTTCGCAAACTAGGATCATAAAAAATAAGTACTCCTAACAATGGCCTCGTTCTGTCCTGCTCTGATCAAGCCACTCATATTACACGATCGAGTGAGATAGAAAACGATAGTTGCCACCAACCCTTATGCGTTAGGTAGGGCTTTTCTTTCTAATGATTGGATATTTAAACAACTGATTCCGAAAAAAGTTTGGCTTTTTAAATATTTTATCAACAGTCACGAAGTTTAGTCATTTTTGTGCTGTGGTTTTGTGCTTTCGAGTGCCAATGGAGTGCAGTGTTTTAATATTCGTGACCAATGTAAGTATCTTGAAATAATTAGTAATATACTTAAGTAACTTGATAATTTATTTCAAAAACTGTCTTTTAAAACATCTCACACCGTGTTTGGATAAGTAATACATGTTGGTATTTCTTGTGCATTGTAATATTTGCCCTTTGTGGCTAGCTTATGTTAAAATTAATTAAACGTTAAAAAAATAATTTAGGATACATGATAGAGACTTATGTTTAAGACATGTAGTTAACGAAGCAAATTGCCGTAAAGTAAAAAATAGTTAATTTTTATAAGTACAGATTTTTAATAAATCATTTCTAGTAAATCATTCTGTGGTTTATTATTTTACGATGGTCTCTCTTCACCTACTACATATCTAGATAATTATATTCTTAAATACGAGCTGTAATTTTTCGACTTGAGATGATTAGGCTTATATTTACAATTTTAATGTCTTCGCTTATCTAATCTTTCGGTGGGGCGCTATAATGATTAAAATTTTGCAGTAAAATTTGCACTTCATGGCACCACCAATTTAATTTAAAATCGCGCGACACCCCTGGTGGGGCAGATTCCACTGGGCTAAAAAGTGAGTGGAATCTGCCCCACCAAGATGAGACGAGTGGGGCAGATTCCACTCAAAAAAATGAAGTAGTGGAATCTGCCCCACCAGTGGGGCGCTTTGGTGGGGCAGAGTGGAAGCACTCCGTAGTTTGGGTAAAGTTCTACCGGTGCTGCTCAATATCTGCTACGGGGAAATGCAATTTATGTGCAGACATTGTATTTACTTTAGATATTGAGCCATATTCTGTGACTGGCAAAGTTCAAAATATCGTAAAACTCATTTGAAATTAACATGTTAGTACAGAAATATGTAATACTTATTATGTATTAGCAACGATATGCAATAAAGCATGTGTAAATTATCTACTTACTTACGACGTATAATAACAATGCATTAGCTCTAAGCTAAATTTTATTTATTTTTACCTAGGTTTCTTTCCATGATTTTATTAGTTTGCAGCCCCCGATATAACGTTTTTGTAATTTTCTTATGTAATTTTTCTTTGGCACATACGAGTAGAAATAAGTGCGTAATAGTGCAGATGGTAAAAAATTGCATAAAAGATTTAAATAATTAATTAAACATAAAGTACTTGCCTTTGGTTTATGAAAATAGTTTTAGCCACATTAAATGTTAGGTAAAATAAATGCTATTGTGAAAAATAAAAGAAACGTCTAGCGTCTTTTTTTATATAAAATAATTTTGCTTAGTACCTATATTATTTTGATACAAAACTTACTATACAGAAAAACTACAAAATTATTTTTCCTACTTATCTACCTACGACGTTTTATTAGTTTCATAAACAAGTTACGATCGTGTATCCTGGGTTTAATGAGTTTTCGTAGGCTATTAAGTTTTCTATTTTCGAAATTCATAAATTAATGTCAAAGGGTACGGCATGGTATTTGATTTCTGTAGAAGCTTTCGTATAGGAATTTCTAATTATTTCAGTGATGTAAAGTTAAAATTGATGTTCAGGAGTAGGTTAACTGCAACTTCAGTTTCAGTAAAAAAGATTCTGTACCGCAACATGAAACAAAAATAGTGTGTTTTCGTATGGTGATATATTTAGGTACCTTTAGGAACAAAGATTCTATAGTTCAAGTAACTCTAGTCCATTAATACATATTTCTGATTACAGATTTCAAGTGTTAAGCTCAGGCAAAGCCTAGGTCTAGATGAGACCATAATTTAAAACGACTAAAGAAACGTAACATTTTAAAGCCACAATTAATCGTAAACGCCAATCATTGGACAATAAAATAATTAATACTCTCATAGGTAAAAAAAACATACCTTTTTGAGCATTCACCCGACAGTGAATTTTACAATTTGTGAACTATTTAATGCACATTTCGGTTTATATAGTAACAGCTATAAATAATTGAAGTAGTAGTATCTGCTCTCTCAATTTTCATATTCTTCCATCATTCTATGCACACTCACCATTTTACATCCATGTACATCAAACTCACCATCTCATTGCTCCACTATTGCTCCATTGTTTTTACCGATCCAAGTGTTCATGTGGTAGTACGCCAGTCTCCCTACGACATTTTTTGGCAACCCGTCGTAGATTAAAGTGTTGAGAAGGGTGCGAATCCGATCAGATCGAGTCCGGGTTGTATCCAATATCTTATGTTTGACTTTTTTCCGTCGTCGCCATGTCACCATCCAGGTTTCGAAAGTGATGAGCAATTTACTGGTTATACAGGGTTATCCAGAACTGGTGTACTAAGCCGAATGGGGAGTGATTAAGACCACCATTATGAACTACTTTTATGTGGAGCCAACCCGGAATTCGAGAAAAAAAATGAGCTGTTTCAAACATTTTGTCGGTTCCGAGTCGTATTTTGTATGGGAACAGCTGATTTTTTTCCGGAAAGTTGTCTAAAATAATGGTCTTCATCACCACCTTTCGGCTTAGTACAAGTGCAAGCAGATAACCCTGTATATATTAAAACACTTTTATGTCTACAAGTATGTTAGAGAGCTATTAGAATACAAGTATGTTGTTCTTCGAAGTTTTTAATTTTGCTAGTCGAATCTTAAATAACATTTATTATCACGTCCTACCTGACGGAAATTGGGCCTTTAATAACTACACCAAAATGCAAGCAATCTGACTTTATGAAGGACTGTTTGAATATATGTAGACCAAGACTAATGTAAATCTAGAAGTAATGTAATCCAAATGCTTCACTGGCAGTCTGCAGGGTGCTAGCATGTTGACAGCATTACTACACCGAATGACATTGCTTATAAATTTTGGGCCTGATTAACACGCGTATTTTACTTACATGCTATATTAATATTGATGTAGCGTACATAAAAGTAGTGGAACAAGTGCCATGCACGCTAGTACGATATTTTTTAAAGCACCGATATAAACTTTCTGTACCTATTCATAATTATTTTTTTAAGATTAAGAGTAGGTACTTAACTGCTTAAACTACCGTTTTCACGCCGTTATTTAACTTACTACAGGCTGCGGTCAAACTCCTACTATGGCATTTGTGGTAGCTAAAACTTCCTAAGACTGGTAGGTAGGTAACCATATAGCAACAAAATATGATTTATTTTCACGTTTGACGTTTCCCAATCATTGGCTCGCTGGACTCGGGTGGATTTACGACCCTGACCTTTGAAGAAAAGCCTTAGAGATAATTGTGAAATAATATTACGGTTTTCTCGATGTTTCTAGAGTCTGGTTACCTGCTTTTAGGTCCAGAAATTATTTGATAGCATTGTGTATTTAGCAGTTGTAACTCATAACTTCGTAATAAATGCAGAAGTTATTAAAATATCAGTGCATTTAATCATAATTATTTTTTATGGAATACACTGATTAATAAGAAAATAGCGATCTTAATTGTTTTAGTAATTTAAATTTATTTAAACTTTTAAGCATTAGTTATTATTTAATGGAATAAAAGATGAAATTATCTCCATTTAGGAAACACGAGGAAATAAAAACTGCTTTTTTTCTGCAACTGAATTGAAAATATTGAAAATGGGTAAAAACAATATCATGAATCAATGATTGTATCAATAGTCGTCTACTATTGTCGTAGTATATCATGCCTTTGACTTGTATTGATTATGACAAGATAAAGGCATTGGATTGATGGCTTATTGTTCTATTTTATGGCTTCGTAGTTAAAGTTTCGATATCCTTCACTTAAGGGTATAAACTCGGTATAAATATCTTGATTTCAGATACTTTATTAACATATTAATTAACTATTTACCGTTACATGTAGAGACTTAACTTTTTTATTTATTTTCCTTTCCTTTCCTTTCGTTTGGGGTTGAGACTTTAGGTCCGTGGGGGCCGGACGCTCATAGCCTATGCAAAGATCTGGGCAGGCGTTTGGTAGAGGTGACACGTGACCAGAGTGCTGGCATCTATTTCGCCCAAAAGCTGAGTATTGCTTTTCAGCGAGGAAACGCTGCCAGCATTCTGGCCACGTTACCCTCTGCCGAGGGGCTTTTAGACTAAGTTTTATTTTATTTTGTGTTTTTTTTAGTTTAAGTTTTAGTATTAGTTTAGTCATAGCGGAAAGTGTTATTTAAGTTTTTTTTTGTTTTTCTGTATAAATAAATATATATTATTCAATATTTTTGTAATAGGACTTATTACGTTCTGAAATGTATAAAATTTCTCTTCATGTTTTTTTTTACAAAAAACTAGCAACCCGCCAAAAACAAAGTCCTTTTCATGTTTTTTTTTACAAAAAACTAGCAACCCGCCCAAAACAAAGTCCTTTTCATGTTTTTTTTTTACAAAAAACTAGCAACCCGCCCAAAACAAAGTCGCTTCTCGCTGTCAGTGGGTGTTTAAAACTACGCAACGGATTTTGATGCGGTTGTTTTTTATAGATAGAATGATTCAAGAGGAAGGTTTATATTATATAACACACTTGTGCGAAGCCGGAGCGGGTCGCTAGTGTTTAATAAAATGTTCGAAAACCTCGCTGGTTTCCATAAACAAAACGAAAGTAATACTTAATGATAATGGAAGAGGTCGCTTATTAGCGATAAAGTCGCCATTGTTACACTACTTATAAGTTCCACTTGTATTTCTTGTTTATATAAGTGTTGGTGTGTACAATAATAAAATAAATAATCAATCAATCAAAACGTAAGAGGGCTTATTATTTTTGAGTGAAACTTATTAGCTTAGAAATATTAAAATACTGAAGCGCAAAGAACACCAAAACAAGCTGTTAGTGTGTAATCCGTATGTAATATGCGAAAAAAAATACTACTAAAACAAATAGTTATTTTATTGCGTTAATAACTGTGGAATGAGAATGAGCCTTAACTTGATGAGCATACTTTATGAGCGAGCTGTCAATCAATAAAATAATAGTTGTCTTTTATTACCAGCTATCTAGTCTTGACCTAATTCTAAAACTTGTTTCTCGTGGGCGACTCGTTAATTAATATCTATTGAACTTGGTAGATGCTTTCTTTCGGGTTCCGTACCCAAAGGGTAAAAAAATGGACCCTATTACCCGTCTGTCCGTCTGTCACCAGGCTGTGAAAGAGCCATCTCATGAACCATGATAGCTAGACCGCTGAAATTTTCACAGATGATGTAGGTATTTCTGTTGCCACTATAACAACAAATACTAAAAACAGAGTAAAGTAAGTATTTAAAGAGGGCTCCTACAAAATAATGTAATTTTTTGGAATTTTTTGCTCGCTATTAATATTGGCACATGAACTGGGGCTAAAGGGGCTCCAACACGTTACGGAATCCTTCGTGCGCGAGTCCTACACGCACTTGGCCGAGTTTTATTTTCTGTCTGTCTGTTCTGTCTGTTTGTATTAGTAGCTAATTATTTCTTCATAGACAGTCGGTATTTTGGCTAGAGGTAGACAATTATTTTAATGGAAAATATGACGGTAACATAATAGTTCTATAACAAATAATATTTCCGACCTTTTAACTATATCCACACCAAAAATCAAGTCAGTTCGTTGCTCTGTTACCTGCGGCGTGAAATTGTAACAAACCAACAAATATACTTTATTATAAATACACGGATTTTAATAATAATAATAAAGATTATGTTATATTACGACATAACTCAGTGCCTCAAGTCGAAAGTTTTCGACCAGTGTGTGTTGCCAGTGATCACTTATGGCACAGAAACGTGGTCTCTCACAAAACGTCTACCTACAAGGGGGACAGATGACTTCATTAATAAAATCAGTATTGCGCTGGATGCAAGCCGCTTCCAACCGCTCTTATTGGAGCTCCATAGGGGAGGCCTATGTCCAGCAGTGGACTTCTTATAGCTGATGGATGGATGGAAAGATCATGTGAAAGGAAACATTAACGCCGATCCCATTTTGTGAGATAAGGGCAAGCAAATGATGATACTGCTTAGTGATGATCATCTGCAAACCAATGTCTTAGTTTTACGTTAATTTAGTTGTAAAATCAGTGTAATACTCCAATGTGCCTCATGCCTTAATTTGCGTGTTCCGCTAGCATTGCTACCTTTGATTTATTAGTTACTAAAGCCGATTATGTAATACTAGTTGCGACCCGCGGTGTTACCCGCGTTAGCCCGAAAAAAAAGTAATTTATGTGTTAATCCAAGATCTAAGCTACCTTCGTACCGAATTTCATCCAAATCGGTTCATCCGTTTGTGCGTAAAAGAGTACAAACATCCATACATACTCACGAACTTTCAGGTTTATAATATTATTAGTAAGATTGAGAGTAATTAGAGCGAGACCAGAGATAAACTTTGACCCCAGTTTTCACTCTTTTAGGGTAAGAATTTCGAAAACTCTTTACTTACTCTTTCTTATCGGATGCTTACGTCATACAAAGAACCCACCCTCCAAATTGGAGGTTCCTCCGACCAGCGGTTTGGGCAAAGAATATATAATAATACTTCTGCGTTGATCCGTCAGTCAGTCATTCAGGACAAAGCATTTTAAATATAAAGACTATCTTAGGCACGAGTTTTAGCCGAAACATAGGCATACTGATGAGTACAATGATAACATAAAATATATCGATAGTTAGAAAGAGAAAGCCGAAAGTGCGTAATTCAGACCATCTTTCTACGAATAACTTTGATTATCCTTAGAACCGAAGTTATACATCTACGTGATGTTTCAGAAACTGTGTAACTGTGTATCCGAAACGTTGTTGCTCAGTGAAGACATGGCTTAAACCTTACGTAATATTATAAACGCGAAAGTGTGTTTTTGTTGGTTTGATACTCTTTCACGCAGCAATAGATATACTTGATTTCTGGCATGGATATATGTAGTTCAAAGGTTGGAAATTGACATTAGCCGGTCTAGTATGCGCGCCACGATTATTTCGTTCGTAGTGTCAGAACGAGACAGCGTTATGGCAAAGTATAAAACTGTCACTCTTTCACACGTCGAAATGATTTTTTTTGAGTCGCTTTTCGTGGTCGCATGCTTTATAGCCTGGACTACTTTTTTAACCGACTTCCAAAAAGGAGGAGGTTCTATGTTCGTGTGTATGTATTTTTTTTTGTGTATCGATAATTTCGCCAATTGTGAACCGAATCGAAAAATTATTTTTTAGTTCGAAAGGATATACTCCCGAAGTGGTCCCATTTACATTTTACAGAAATCGGCTGAGCCGTTTTTGAAAAAACCAACAATAATGGAAGCAATTTGAGCGAAATATCCGAATTTTGTACACGATGAACATCGATAATTTCGCCAATTTTGAACCAAATCGAAAAATTCTTTTTTATTTCGAAAGGGTATACTCCCAAGGTGGTTCCAATTAAATTTTACAGAAATCGGCTGAGCCGTTTTTGGAAGGCGGTTATGCCATTTTTTGCGAAAAAAAATTATATCCCAGAAAAAAAATCTTATGAGATGATAGAAAAATCAAAAATCAGGCGGGTGACGCTGCAGGCTAAAGCCAGTTTAATATAATTTGTCTTTGATCCGTAATATGAATAAACATTTATTAGGAAGTAGCAATTACCGGATTTTCATTCAATGTTTAATAAATTAGTACTTGAACTTCTGATAAAAACATGTACATAGGTGGGGCTGAAAATAAACAATCGTTCTACCTAACAGGGATTAAATTCTTGAAACATTTTGAAGGGAAACAACTTAAGATGACATATTCTATACTTAGAATTTATATTACGTTACAAGATATAATAGAATCTTGTTAAAAACTTCACTTTACTCGAATCTTACAAGCAATGTACATTTAAACTTAAGTATAATCTAACGTTAATCTAAACAGCAGTTTAATTTCACTCACGTAGGGCCATCAATAAGCAAACAAACCCAAGCAAGCTCCAACACAAGTTTTACCTGTTTTTTTCTTTTAATTAGGTATGACCAGACTTATACCACTATAATGGATGTCCAGTAGTAGGTAGCACATACCAGGGTAACCAGGGGCTCTATAATCTAATAATTAGAATGTCTGAACGTATGCGTAAGTGGTCACGAGACAGAGTAAGAGCAGGAGCGAGGATTGAAAATCTATGCTTGTGAGAACGGTAGAGTATAGAATGCGATCCTCTGCGCTCGTTATACACGATTCTTGTACAGGTTCTTTAAATATAGTTGAGTTGAAAATTACAACGTTCCTTCTTTCATACTTTTGTTTCATTAATCGTACGTTACTCGTAGTACCAGTTACGGAGCTCTACGAATCCCGCGCGATCTAATCTTTCGCCACATAAAGTATGACTACGACTTTCAGCACTGAGCAAACATATTTCCAGAATTTAATCGTATCTTATGTCATTGACATAAGTTTCGATGTCTTGTTATTTTAGATGCATATCTCTTCAATCTGTATGTTATAGGCCTTTTCTCTTTCTCGCTATTCGAATTTTAAAATTTCGTTATGGTTGTTATTATTTTATTTACGAAGTTATTTATAGTTTTATATCCCGCAGCAGGAAGTAAAATGTTGTATACAACAATTAATAAAAGGCTTTGTCACACCTATACTCGTATTTTAAGCCTTATTTTAAAATTAATGTATTTGAAAAAACTAGTATATAAATAGTTCGCAAACATGAATAAGTGAATGTGAACGGTTAAAACTCGTATGATAATATTTTTTAGAATATCACTTAAGTAGGTACACACCGATTTCAAAGTTAAATATTGTATGTAACGACTTTATGCTTTAACAATTTAAATTAAATTTAAATTAAATGTGGAACATGCTTATCTAGAAGACGTTTCTTATTGTACATTTTGTAAAATCGATATCTATATAATTATATAAAATGATCGCTATTTTCTTGGTCACGACATCACGCGTGAACAGCTAGACCAATTTCGTATTTTTTTATTGTTGTAATTGTACTTGTCTGGAGGTTTTTATGAAAGAAAAAATAAGAAAATTGCTTGGAAAATATTAAAAAGTCGATTTAATTTTCCCATACAAAATGTTCCTACCATTGGTGGCGCTAAACGCCATCGAAATCAGAATCGACCGAATTAGTGAGATGAAGGTGTTATGAAGTTCACCGGGTCAGCTACTAAATAATAGATATTTGCTGTCGCTAAAATTATTGCTTACTATAATTTACTCTCTATCAATACAAGCTGAGAATTCTGCATTTTCGCTCTACAGAGCGAGAACACTTCGTAGCGAGCGTAGCGAGCTTCTCTGTACATACATAATATACAGTATATACAGAGAAGCGATAACATAATGCTTATAAACAATTGATTCTCGAATCGACACTAGATAATCCATACTAGCAGCTAACTTTTCCGCGAGACTCACCTATGTATATTCTCGCACGGGCATAAGCTCACATTGACATACTAACAGCTGTGGAGACCGAGATAAAAGCGGCAGCGGTGTAAAATGCTAATTAGGTATGCGTAAATATATGCCGACACATTCAGAGCACGCGCACAACGAGAGAGGAATTATGGTTTCTTGTATATTTAATATTAAGGGACATCTTTCACACGATCTCTGACTCCAAACTAAGCAAAGCTCGTGATATGACCGCCAAAGACTGATGTATACATACTTATTTAGATAGTAACTCCCAGACACAGCGCAAATATCTATGTTCATCACATACATTTTTGCTCTGGGTGGGAATCGAACCCACGTCTTTTTGGCTCAGGAGTCGTGTCACCAACCAATGATATCCGATACTAACTTTATTAACTAATGTAGCTAAACCTGTCAGAGTCATTACGAAATTTGATTCCAGTGTTAAGCTTATCCTCATTTGTGATTGCAATACTTGCAGTAAAATGATGATATGGTTGAATTTATTCTCTGTTGATATAAATGCTTTCAAAGTACATAATCACTATCACCACATAGTACAAAACATAGTCGCTTCCCGCTGTCTGTCCCCATGAATGCTTACCTATACCTATAACTACCCAACGGATTTTGATGCGGGTTTTTTTAATAGATAGTGATAGAGCATTAAATGTTTATGCTACATGATTGAGCTGTTTCAAATTGAAACACTGGGTCTGTAAGCATAGCTTATTTAAATAATCTATCTGAACATCTGGTAAATGTAAGAGTGCTTTTCTAAGCTGTAGCTAAGGATGCTTTTTTTTAAATGCACCAAATAGGATTGCTAATTTTCATATCATGGCTTATTTAAGAACAATAGTTATTATTATACACTACGGGACTAATCGTGCACTAAAATTACGAGATAAATAAATACCTCATCGTCCCGACGTTTCGACCGAGTTGCATCGATCGTGATCACGGGTAGACTGCAACGTCGAGATGATGAGGTTTTTATTTATCTCGTAATTTTAGTGCGCGATTAGTCCCGTGGTGTATAATAATAATGTGTTCAAATCGCGAAAGTTTAAAAACAATAGAACTTTAGTTGTTGAAAGCCAAGCCAGCTTAGGCTATGAAAGTAACCAATGCTATTTTTATTTGGCCAATGTTGCTGCTATTCAGAGTGGAAATGCTGCTAGCATGCTAATAACCGATATAAGCATTTTATCACTAGATGTGTACCAATAGGTATGAGAATTTGCTTCTTATATTGGGTTTATATGTTTCATAAAGACGGTAGTAAAAAGTAGTTTCATTCATCCTTTCTTAGGTAATAAAAACACTTCCCCGTAGGGAAAATGTACTATGTAACAATGAATTCCATACATAATAAACATGATAAGTTATGCGTAGGTGAAAGATGTACCTACTTCCAATAAATACGTGTCATAACTTTACTTTGGTAAAAACACAATTTCTTCCCCTCGACAGGCTGAAAGGAATATTTTATTTGCGATACAAATGTACTCGGCATTCAAAGATGTTAAAACCAAGTGATCGTTTGCAAAAACATTTGAAAATCTTAAATTACTTTTTCAACAATTTAAACAATCGACTGCCTCAGATAAAAAAAATCAAGACGGAACATCGTGAACACACAAGTGAGGCCAGTTAATTATACATGTGGTGAGTGCGTCGGTCTTTCGCCGCCATAGTTTGACTGACGAGCCAAGGCGTAGTTTCGTTGTACGTGTTTGTGTGTGTAATTGTGTCTGTACACGGCGATGCGTAGTTTTGCACACTTCACTTGTTTGTTTCTTAATATTCTGTCTTGATTTTTTTATTTGGTCTGAGCCGACTACTTCTCATGCGAGCTATATATACGTGTTAATAGGTGATATGTTCAGTTACTTGGTTCAACGTGTTTCATTACTTTAAATTTTATAGAGAATGTATTTTTTTCGTAAGTTACAGTGTGTAAGTAAGTTATGTGTGTGTAAAATGTTATTCGATAGCGTTGTTTTTTTTTGACCACAGATAATGAGATGATGCTTCATTAGAAATACTACATAATTATAGAAGTTACAAAAAAAAACTATGTTCTGTTAGAACACTTCTTCATTTATCTTTTAAGTTTCAACTGGTCTTATTGCTTTAAGCAATTTCATCTAGGCTACTAAATAGTGTATCAATAGACAATAGACAATATTTTATTGACGAAAACAAAACACAGGAAATACAGCAACAAAGAAAAATTAAGTTGTTTGAAAGAAACGGAGATAAATAGAGTGTATCGACACGTGACCAAAATAACGGCCAAATGAAGGAAAAAATGTCCATGTGGTTGGTGACCTATTAAAATTTTGCATGCTGGTTTTTCCTGCACATGCATAATTAACTAAAGTTTTTCTTAGTTAAGCTAGTATATCATTATCCTACGAAACTTCTCTGTATTTTGTGAAAAACTCCGGTATAAGTATCACAGGTACCTATAATATAAGAAGCTTGCCGGCACGTCTTATAAATTCTTTAGGGATTGATCTTCCTTCCAGGTGAAGGTCGTTTCCAAAGTTTGTAATGTAGTCGGAATGGACCTTCATTTCGTGAATGTGTATTTTTAAGCTCATCGTAATCATAACTTTTCCTTGAAGTACGTGAACCGAAAAATTAAAATGAATTATTTGCCAAGATTTACGTTTCACTGAAATACAGAATGTTGGTTAGTGTGCTTCGAGCAAATATCTATAGAGTCACAATCGTGCAAAAAAAGTGTCCCGAGCTTAAACTCTGCCCAAACTTCATAGTGGGCAGGATTTTTAGTAAGTCGTAAGGCGATTGCAGGACGGCTATAACGCTGCGCGATGCCAAAGTGCTAGGTTACAAGAAATTATTAGGTGACATAACGTTGAGATTCGAGAAAACGGGTCATTGTGAATTTTATTTATTGTAAATATCTAAGTCGGTATTTATGACGGCGTTCGGTCATTTTTTTACTACTTTCACTTAGAGACTGTGGCTCTGTAGATATTTACTCGAAGCTGGTCGAACTCGAATTTTGTGGTGTTTATTGAGCATATAGATAGTTGTTTTTGTCATATATCTAATTAGATTACCAAAAAGATATTTCTTATTCTACATACTTAACTGGTACCTATCAAGTATTCAAAAAAGGGATTATTACAACTGTGAAGAGGTGTCTATTCCTGTATCGTTGACTTAATGGCACTGAAACGTGGTCTCTTACTATGGGCCTTATTAGGACTGATGACCGATGTGGTTGAAAAGTTATCGATTGGAGATCACGTACCTACTAGCGCAGCGTAGGACATCCACCCACGAGGTAGACAGATGACCTCATCGAAATCGCAGCATCGAGCTGGATCCATAAGTGAGGCCTATGTCCAGTAGTGGACGTCCTATGGTTAATATATGGATAGATGATTCCAATGACTTGATTACACAAAATACACTTTAATGTATATCCTGTCCTTATTAAAATATTTGCCAACCAGAGATAAGTATGTAACAATATTTAGTTACCAACGATATTATCTAATTCTATTTCGGGACATATCTCAATAAAATCGAGTGCAAAAATATGTAAAAGCTTCAAATACATCAATCAAACTTCGCTTTGATGTCATCAATATGAAAAAAACTCGTGTATTTTGTTACTTTTTTCAGCAGATTTGCTATGAGTACATTCTATAATAACACAGTAATGTTAATGTTTAAAATAATAACAGTTTAAATATATTTTTTTTTATGTATAATAAATAAATGAAACGGAAGTGTAAAATGCAATAAAAAAGCGTTATTTGTGTACACAATATTTTCTTTCTTCTAGTAATATTTTATGCTAAAAGACCACTAGTAAACATGCTTATCCAACAGGCCCTAACTAGGTTATAACTAAATCGGTTCAATGAGCTTTAAAGCTTCATTTGAGCATTACAGTATTCATCAAACGTGTTCACGACTCGCTTTATATCACTACATAGTATAAAACAAAGTCGCTTCCCGCTGTCTGTCCCTATGTATGCTTATATCTTTAAAACTACGCAACGGATTTTGATGAGGATTTTTTAAATAGATAAAGTGATTCAAGAGGAAGGTTTATGTGTATAATACACCGAGCTGGGGCGGGTCGCTAGTATCTCCATAAACTCCAAAACAACCTAAATCTAAACCTAATCCTCAAAGTGTTCGGGTAAAAACAATGAGTGTGTTACACATAGAATAAGAACTAAAGAAATAGAAATAGTACTAAAATAGCAAGAGATGTACCTACATCACTTTGTCCCATTTTAAATATGAAATTAGTTAGAAAAAGATGCACAAACACCCGAACTTACCTAATTTTGAAGGGTTTTACAAGCTAGCATTGAGCTATCTCGGGTGTCCAAATACAAAATGGTAAAAAGTAGGAAGATAAAATGATCATAGATTCTTAGATCTTTAGATCTTCTTACTGGAACTAGAGGGTTCGAATTTCCCTAAAAGAAAAAAGACCAAGGAACCAAATTTGAAATATTTTGACATTCCAACTGGTGATTTTAACGTATGCGACAGACATTGCGTTTTTTTTTGTCCACTCACTCTCGCGTATGCTGTACAACCAGATATTAATAACACAGCTGTAATGTATATTTTATTTAATTAAAATTTAGCAATACTTCTATTACTTGTCATTCTTCTGAGGTATTACATATACACATATTATTAATTATAATTTATTGATAACGATATTCATGCGTCAGAATCAGAATATGATTCTGACATTGCTCGTTTGGAATTCTAAGACGATATCAGATTTCCCCCGGGAAGGCCACGCGTTGCTGTAAGCGAAGCAAATTCGTGACTCGGCATTGGGTGTCCGAAGCTTACAAGATTTGAATTGGAGACGAAAATAATCTGTATTACAATACCTATAAAATATCCATAGAACGAAAAATATACCAAACCATGTCAGAGGTCTTTAGGCGGCTTAGAAACTTAGGCGTACATCCAGTGCAGTCTTAATAAAATTATCGGCCAAGTGCGAGTTGAACTCGCGCACGATGGGTTCCGTACCGTACGGTAACCTCTTTAGTATTTTAATTTAACTGTTTATTTTTGAAGTTAATATAAAACTTAATTTTCAGTGAATATTTCAAGCATCTTCCTGTTGCCTTTATTAGTATCAAGCATAAAAATCACGTTTCTTGTATGGGAGCCCCCTTTTATATTAATTTTATTTTATTAATTAGCTTATTAAATACATATTTATTTTATACACCGTTATTAATATCGAGTGAAAAACGACCAAAAATTCAGGTATGCTGTATGGGAGCCCCCCTTTAATATTTTTTTTTTTCTGTTTTTAGGATTTGTTGTTATAGCGGCAACAAAAATACGTACTCGGTGAAAATTTCAACGTTCTAGCTATTACGGTTCATGAGATACAGCCTGGTGACAGACAGGCGGACAGCGGAGTCTTAGTAATAGGGTCCCGTTTTTACCCTTTGGGTACGTAGCCCTTAAATCGGTCTGCTTTGTCAAAAATGACTTGATTTTAACTTAGATGGTATTATTTTGAAACGTATTATATCACTTAAAATTTAAATAATTATACATTGCATGTAGAATGTCAACTGCTGGAAGCATAAAATTTTATTTTTTAATATCCAAAAAATAAGACTGAGGAAAGGTGGCATGCGTCCAGCATTGTCCTCAGATCTTGATAAATTGTACGGTTTCAACGTATAATGTTGTAATAATTCTTAGTCAAAACTTTACTTATCTAAATTTTAGTCATACACTAAGGGTAACAGCATGATGATTTGCTCGTGACTTGCGCCGCTTCCCAGGTGTTCTGGAAGTATGTCAAGATGGACCATTTTAATCGTGGCGCAATGGCGTCGACGCACTTGGCAGGCTTCTATTCTAAGAAATGGACTCGACTTACGATATCCACTGGCTATTTTACTCGTATGTTGTTATTTCAATGGTAAACTGAACATTATGCTAGCTTCATACTTAGTTTAATTTGGTTGTAGTGTGTGTGTGTGTGTATTAGTAAATTACGTACGTTTTCCGTAACGGTATAACTCACTTTTTAGGGTTCCCTAGTAAAATGAGGAACCCTTATAATTTCGTTGTGTTCGACAAGTGTTCGACCGTCCGTGCTCATGTCACAAAGTCTTATAACTTCCACATTTATATGCCAATTTATGACTTTTTTTTGAAAAAAAATTGAAAATATAGCTTCCCCCCGCCCTTCTCTATTGCTAAACTATAAAAGAAAGAATCTTTCGCTCAATATTATTTCGAGCAGTATATTTTTTAAATTTTGCACATACTCAAAGGTCATTGACATATTTCTTAGCCAATTTGTTTTAAAGTAGTCAACCATCTAAAGAAATGATAAAAATTATTTTTTATGATCATCATAACCATCGTCATCATCTACGGAAGCCTATCACACGCGTGTCTTGACACGCACTTGACAAATTATTCAAACTCGTATCTGGGACGCCGGTTGGTTGTAGGAGTGCCGTAGGAGGTCCAACCACAACTTGGGTAGATGATCTGATTAAGATCTCATGATAACGCTGAATGCATTTTAATCGGTCTTATTAAAACTGACAGATGTTTATGTTGAGCAGGGGGACGTCTTATGGCTGAAACAAGGATGATAAACGTTTGGGAGCTCTATAGTTTTGCTGTTGAATACAGTGGCTCTACAATATTTAGACAGCATGATAGCAATTAACTCTACACCTTGTCACTTTATCTTTGTCGTATTTAGGTAATTAGTAAAAAATGCAAAATGCATTCGTTTTATCAAGATTTTGCTACCAAACATGAATGACAAATCGCGCTAAATTCTATGAAAGTCTATAGTATCAAAAGTACTCAGTAAGCTTCACATTAACTCTATACCTTGTCACTTCATCTTTGTCGTATTTAGGTAATTAGTATCTAAACAAAAAAAATGCAAAATGCATTCGTTTTATCAAGATATTGCTACCAAACATGAATGACAAATCGCGCTAAATTCTATGAAAGTCTATAGTATCAAAAGTACTCAGTAAGCTTCAATTTATATCTCTTCCACAATACCTTTGGTATAATACAAAGTGCTGACTCAGCATTTCGTATTCCACTCTCTTTTGCCATTATTTGTGCCGTAGGTACGTTTCTTTGAAAGCCAAATGGGTCAACGGATTTTGCACTTACATCAACTCGATTGCACAAAATAAACAGTAAGGGGAGTCCTTACTACTAGGTATCTATAAAAATAATCCTGACCTACTATAATTCTTCTAGAATATGACGACGTATCTTATTGCTATTTTAGTAATGCAGGTACTACTACTAAAATCATTGGGCCAACCCTTTTAGTACAGCACAACAGTTAGCAACAGTCTGTTGAGAACTCGGTTCTTGAATTTGTTGACTCGTACGTCTACCCAGGACAAGTAGTCCAGTTACGTAGGTCCAACTTCAAGAAAGAGGTCAATCGCCGAATCCAACTCGGTCGGGCAGCGTTCAGAAAATTGCGTAACGTCTTCTCGTCCGACATTCTTCAGTGCCTCAAGTCGTAAGTGTTAGACCTCTGTGTGGCACTGAAACATGGTCTCTTACTATGAGCCTTATTAATAAGCTCCAAATAGCTCAACGAGCTTTGGAGAGGGCTATGCATGGAGTCTCTCTGCGAGATCGAATCAGGAATGAGGAGATCCGTAGAAGAACCAAAGTTATAACCCAACGGATTAGCAAGTTGAAATGGCAGTGGGCAGGGCACATAGCACGGAGGACTGATGAGCCATGGGGTCGAAAAGTCCTCGAGTGGAGACCACGTACCAGCAAGCGCATCGTAGGACGTCCACCGCCAAGGTGGACGGATGACCTCATTAAGACAGCAGGATCGCGCTGGATGCATGCCGCTACCAACCGGTCTTATTGGAGATCCATAGGGGAGGCCTATGTCCAGCAGTGGACGTCCTATGGCTGATGGATGGATTAGTTACAGCTGGGGCTAGGATAATAAAGGCTTTGCTTTAAGATCAAATAAAAATATATTTCATTTTGACGTTGGCCGAGCGTAGTTGATAGCGCTACTTGTAAAAACTAGCTTATGAGATTTTTGTTAAAACCTAGATATGTATTTGGATTATTTAGTTCGTTGTCAGACTGTGACGAAGGGCACATTGTTTTTCTTACAAGCCGATCAAATGTAGATTTTTTATAATATTAAATGTCTTATGCAGTTTCCCGGACAATGGTTTTCTTTACTTCATAAAAATTGGGACAATTACAATATATTACGCACATAAATAAAAAATGAAGAATATTGTTTTATCTCCTATATCACAATGAGCTTGGCTCTAATTCTAGTTTTTTATTTTCCAAATGAGCGACAGATTTAACACATGAAGTCTAACAATTAATAAAGTTAAACGGAAACTCGTTCAACGAGTATATCTTAAGATGAATGTAAAGAAAGTTTAACCTGAAGCAAATGTTGCCATTTCTCTTAAACTTGTCCGTGCTCACGCAGTTAAATTATGCTCGAGTTCTCATATCAACCCTTATGTTGTAACCGAGGATGAAAAAATTATGGGGATTCACTTCACCTTAAGGTGTTATGCCTGAAGTTAAAATGTTTCGTAAAATGAATTCGTCATCGGCTCTTGTGGAAATTCACTAAGCATAAAAATAATGTATGTAAAAATAAAATCAATGATATAACTCGACATATTTTTAAAAAACAGTTGAACTACTAAGTACTCTTCAAATGTCACATTAGTAGTCTTTCCAATATAGCGAACTTTTTTAAGCAAACAAAACTTCTAGTTTTGAAGACAAGTGACTTTACAGCAATCATATTGTACAACCATGCTAATAACCAAGAGATCGGCAGACGTTAAAATCACCAAAACTTTCGTGACATGAAAAGATCTGACGTTGCCGTCGTTTTGAACTTTCGAGTTAATTTATAGATTCCCAATCTTCCAATTTTATTATTCGTATATTTTAATTAATTAATTCTTATTTGACAAGTTGCTAATTCATTCACAAGCTTGCATGGAATTGAAGACTTGGCGTCGATTTTTCTATCCGAGTATTGCGTAATTTTAGCCTAGTTATTGAACTATAGATATTATTAGATAGTCTGATCGCCGAGATAATGCGATCCTGAAGTCTGTCAATTGGCTGTGACTAGTGATGGGAAATAAATAACACTTATTTATTTACTAGCTTTTACCCGCGGCTTCGCCCGCGTTATATTTTGATATTGGCTTATGTTTATGTCGGCTGCGAAACCTAACCTAACCGACAAATATCAAAATACCTTAGAGGAATGCTTTTGTTGGTTAAGTTACGGTTGGAGTGTATATACAACCCCCCCGTGTATTCCCGCCTTGTCGTGGGGGAGGTCTGAGGCAGCTGAAAAGGCGGCGCTCGAAGTCTCCCTCTTCTTTGGGTCTTTTCCCCCAAGGAAGCTTAGAGGCTGGCACTCGAGGTTCAGCCGCTTTTAACTAAAGCAGCTGAGAGGATGGCCAGTAGGTTGCATGCCTTATGAGGAGTGTCGCAACTTAGGCGGGCTGCAGTGCCGCTCTTGCGACGCTGCATCCGAGGTTTTTTTTTATTATATCGCGAAATATTCCTGACATGATCAGGGGTCTTAATTACAAATGAATAAAAACTATACCTATATTTCAATGTTTTTGGCTGTTTGCAGTTATAACAAAAATTACAATGGTACAGCAAAGTTTATACCTACTTGTTCCTAATTATTGCTTTTTTACAAATATTTGTGCAAAAATTCGATAAAATTGTTTCTAAGGTTTTTACGTGTTAGATTAATTCCAATTTTTTGTTCTAAATCAAATCTCTGCTTTCCATAAACTGGGCATTCCAAAATTATGTGCAGTGGAGTCTCCTCTTTTGTGGATTCACAGATGCACGATGGGCTTTCCCTCAACTTAAATCGATGTAAGTATTGGGAAAACTCACCATGCTCCGTCAGCACTTGAGTTATGATTCCCACTGGTGCTATTTCTCTTACGATCCTGTATGCCGCCCTTGCATCCGGAAAATATGTTTTGGTTACCGCCGCTGTGTGTCCATCCTGATACCGCCGGTTCCACTCGTCAAGAGAGTCCTTTCGGATTTCTCGCTTGACGAATGAAACGGGGCAGCTATCGTAAATAGGTCTGCACTTTGAGTGCAGTGCTGCTTCCTTTGCTAGCTGGTCCGCTCTCTCATTTCCCTCCATCCCCGCGTGCGCTTTAATCCAATAAAGTTTCACTATTTTATTTTGTGCGTGTAGTAACTTTATGTTAACTTTGAATTTACTGCTAAGGGATGGAGGGAAGATACGCCAACTACCATTTCCAGTGCAGACCTGGAGTCACAAAAGATTTTTGCTTTTTGGTAGCCTCAAGAAGTGCCAATAACTCGGCCTGGTACACAGAGCACCAATCGGCCAATTTCAGCTTGCGGGTACTGATCTCAGCGGCATCATCCCAAATGGATAATGCCGCCCCAACTTTCCCTTTAATTTTGCTGCCGTCTGTAAATATGCTAATTTCTCGGTTAAGATTTTGCTCTAGTGCTGCTCCGTCTGCCAGGCATATGAACTCCAGCTCCTCCTGCTGCGCTGGGTGTGGCTTCTTTTCTGTCACTCTATCTCCAGTTACTTGCTGGGAATAACCTTTCTTAGTTTCATAAAGCAAGGCGCTGCTTCCTGGTCTCTGATATGACAGCCGAGGATTAGGGGCCGCGGTGGGATATATGGAACTGGTGGTGTGGGTGCCGCCACCTACCCTACCTTCCGCTAGGCCGTCAACGTGTTGGCAGACGCAGTGGGGCTGCAGGGGAAGAGAGGTGTCGGTATCGCGATGGCCGTTCTCACTGCCCTCTGCAGTTGAAGAGGCAGGCGCTGGGCTACTATGACTGACCCGCAGCACTGGGACCAGGGCGTTGGAATGCAGTCTGACGTTCAGTACTGGTTAGTCCCGAGTGGTGGATGACAATGCGTCTTGTGCTCCGAAACACTCCGTCATTATGGCGAGAGCGCAAGCTCCGTTATGGAGCCCGAGTCTGGGCTAGCGCTGTTGAGTGCCGCGAAGGAGTGCGAAAAATGTAGGAACGTCCTAAACTTGCCATGACAGGTTATTTCTGGCGCTTAGACGGCTGCTACCGCAGCCCGCTCACTTAGTTTTTATCCTATCTTACGGGAACTGTTAAAGTTTTTGCGATAAAAAGTGGCCTATGTCACTTTTCGTCTTTCAAACTATATTCATGCATTAAGCCAAGGCAAGTTGCTCCGTTGCTGTGAAAAATTTATTGTTAAGTCCTACGGAAACCACATTTTTTTCGGAATGGCAAGTAGGTATCCTATGTCATTTTCCGTCTTTCAAACTATGCCCACCCCAAATATCAAGTCAATCCGTTGCTCCATTGCTGAGAAACATTTATTGTCCTATCCCATGGAAATCACGAATTTTCTCGAGATAAAAAGGTATTCTATTATCACTTTCTGTCTTTTAAACCATAGGTATCCATACCAAAAATCAGGTCAATCTTTTGCTCCGTTGCTGCGTCAAAGAGGAACAAACCAACAAACTTTTCGGATTGATAATATTAAAGTATGATGATTCTGTACCATAAAGGTAGAATAAAGAAACATGTTAAACCTCTAATGATAGAAGATTTAAAAATATGTTTAATGTCAGACAAAATGACGGCCTGGTATTAAACGTCATAGTAACATGTAGCATGCAGAGGGAAAATAACATTTTATCCAATTTTATGTCAGTTGTCATTTTCAATCCATACTTTATTTCCTCTTCAAGGGGATATAATGGTGGAAAAACAATTTGTCCCCTTGCCATGCTACCTGTGATTTATAAAAGTCTGCAGACAATGTCACCTGTCATCTAATTACGTTTGGCTGTGACGTTTCGTTAGTCCATATTAGCGTCATAGATGAATTAATCACTTAGCGTCTTTGTGATAGTGGCGACAGTTTCGCTTTCGATGGTTTTTGTCCTGTCCTACAGGAACTATGCAATTTTTCGGGATAAAAAGTATCCTAAAGCTCCTTCCGCCTTTTAAACTATGTCCATGCCAAAAATCAAGTCAATCCGATGCTCCGTTGGTGCGTGAAAGAGTAACAAACCAACAAACCAACAAACTTTTCGGATTTATAATATTAGTAAGGATTAGCAGACCCAAAAAAAAAAAAAAATTAACTAAGTTGCATTTACTTACTTTACGTCTGTCTGGATTCAATGTATTTCTAGTTAGTAAAATAAAATACTATACTAATTTTGATGAATATTTGCTAAAATTTTGTGAAAATTTGTAATACTCATTTTGTGAAATGAGCCATTCCATAGTTATCACACGACGTCTAAATCACCCCAGATCAAGTAGATATAGACACGCGGCAGCGTGTCCAGCCAAAGTGTTCAAAGACAACTGGCGACGCAGCGGCCGTGTGTAATATTACACGAACCATTTGGAGCTACTTTTGACCCCCTCACAACTCAAAAACTATTTAGCCTACATATATGAAATTTGGTACATTTACTAAAATCTTTTAGTTTATCAAGAATCCAAAATTTCATAAATTTTGCTCATTTAGTTATTGATATATTAACGTTTAAAAACTCGTGTTTCATTGACTGATTCACTCACTGACTTATATATCAAAAACCTAACCCACTTCCAGATGACCTAGAATCTTAATATTTGGCACCAAGGTAGACTATCGGGCATAAATAAAGGAAAAAATCTAAAAACTGAAAATTATTGATAATTAGTACTATTAACAAAGTAATTGTAAAATTTACCTAACCAATACTCCAATAAATGGCGGTAGCGTCGCAAGGCACTGAGATTTTCGATAGATGAACCATGCCATTTGTGATAGTAATATAATAAATACTAGATAAATTTTTCAGAGATAAGTGTACTATGATAATCATGATGTAACTAATAATTATTTCTGAACAAAAAGTTAAGATATCTCATCAAAAACATAAATGTGAAATGGGAGCCAAAGTGTCGCCACCAAAAGAATTGAGATCTAACACGGGGGCCAAGTGTTCTGTAGAAAATCCTAAAGTTTAAGCTACAAGAATATACCTACAACATTTAAAAGAAATTTACTTATGTAATTCAAGCTCTCTCATTTAATTGTCTCATTCATACTTAAAATCATTTTGGTAGAAAAATAGTCAGTACAAGTCGTTGTAATAAAATAATACATAAGGTATGTTATCATTCTGTTGTGGTATATTGTAGGCGGCTTTACATTGGCCGAAATGTGTTTTACGACGAGATATGATAAGGTTTTAGAAACATTTTTTGCTAACAGATAATTTATGTTGCTCTAAGGTTTTAATAACCTTACTTTGATCTGCTGAAACTTGACCTTTAAAGGACATAAATTATCTTTCATTTAATCCTCGTTGTAGAAAATATAATAATTCACTCTGTTTTTAATTAACTATGCCTAACAGTGGAGGCAGAGGAGTTAGAATAAACTATGGTCTTCTTCATATATTTTACAGAATAAATTTTATAATTTGCCTATGAAAGAATAATTAGAATTATTGTTTGATGATTGTAATGAAATTAAACTGTAGTTTACTAACGCGTGCAGGTAGAGAATTACTGAGTAGGTAGCAGAGATGTAGCGTAGGACGCCAAACCTAAAGGTTGGCAGATGATTAATAAATAATAGCTGCGAAAGTAATTATGTTCATCCTCATTACTGACAACCAAAAAAAATACTTACATGTTCTTCCCGACGTTTCGACTGAATCTGTAGTCATTTATAAATAATCATTCATTAGTTGTAAATTAGTTTATATAGCATACATAAATAACCATTCAAGAATACACAAATTACGCTCTTCATAAACATTTTAATTTATCAGCATCCCGGAAGAGTACTAGCTCCCGCAAACTCAGGGTATCCTACGGCGGGAGCTAGAGTTTTTGATTGTTATCTTAAAATTATTTTACCTACTGAATAAGATACGCATCTTTTTTTAATAATTATCATTGTTTACAATCATTTTATATCTAACCATGTAAAACTTGATTGTTTTTAACTAATGCAGTACACTCAAAATAACATGAACTTTTTCGAGATATAACTAGTGCGGTGGTTAGATTTTTTGATTACTAAATGCTATCAGCTTCATTCACAAGTGACGCTACCATGGCTCGGATGACACGTTAAATTGTAGGTCCCGGTAGTTTTATACGTTTACCATGTCAGAGGCCTTCAGGCGGCTTAAAACTCTGAGACACCCGGTCTATACCTACGAACTTACTTACACCAGCCTCCGTACATTTTGTGGACGTGTCCTTTATATTTATTTCCTCGTGGTATTAATCCGGAGTCCGCAGCGTTTGGAGCATGCTAATGTCGATAACATCATATCGGCACCCTCCACCCGCGATAATAGTCTCTACGTGACTTGCTAAAGGAAGAAGAAACTAGAGTAGCTAAGTTTTACGCTGCTTGTACTTTCCTATAGATAAACCGTTTTGATTTATCTATAAGTTGAATGGACTTAAATTTTCAAATATAAATTTGTTAGCTTTAACAGTAAATAAACGCAGGGCGCAGGATTGAGGAGGTGACTTCTGTTCTACCTCGGTTCTGGTGCAAAGAATGTCCAGCGCCAACCAACGCGGCAATGAAACAAGGGTTATTGGCACCTTTCTACCAGGAACTATGAAGGGCGGCGCAGGTTGTTCGAATAATTTTCGAGCTACCTATATATTTTATTTACTATTATTATTTTATTTACATTTAACAACAAATACTCTCTAAGTCTTGTGTATATGTAAAAAAATGTTCTGCTTTGACAGCTACTATTATTTAAGTAGTATTTTAATAAAACTTTTTAAAATGGGAACGATATATGGATAGATAACCTGATTAGCACCACACGATTGCGCTAAATACAAGTCTCACAAATGGCTTTATTGAAAGTCTTTGCGGTATTGGCTTATGGTCAAAAGTGAACTTTATACGGCTGAGATGATGCTGCGTATGTACTACCGCTTTCTGACTATACAAGCATAATAAAATGTCATCTTTTCAAACTTAGAATTATTTATTATTTAAATATTACACACGGACCAATTATAATTATTTTTCGCATAAAATGGCAAAACCGCCTTCCATCGTGTACACAATTCAAATATTTCGCTCGAGTTGTTTATATTATTGTTGATTTTTTTTTCAACTTAGCCGATTTCTGTAAAATTTAAATGGGACGGCCTCGGGAGTATACCCTTTCAAACAAAATAAAAAATTCAATTTGGTTCACAATTGGCGGAATTATCGATGAACATACACAAAAAAAATACATACAGACGAACATAGAACCTGCGCCGATTTGGAAGTCGGTTAAAAATATATAAGCGTGTTTTGAAATTTCTACTCAGAAGTACCTACAAAACTCATCAAGATGTAATTTATAATTCAGCAGAACGGGTAGCAATTACATTGTTTTCTCCTTAAAAATCAGATATCTTTCTAGAAAGAAAGCTCGGAAATTTTAATCTTTATATTTCTCAGAAACAACAATATAGAATATAGGACTTATTTGTTCGACATCGTCTATTCTTTCACGGTACGTTTCACAGGCAAATGACATTCTTCTATACAATGCTGTGTATATTAAAAGTGCTTGAAAAAATTGTCTCCTCGATTCGAGATTGCATGTCATTTCTCGGCCTTTATTCATCGACAATCACATTTAGGCATTTTTTGATAAGTGTGCCATTTCATGGGACTTGATATCAATAGCAATATATCCGTGAAAAGCACAATAATTTTCTAAATATAAAACTCTGTACGGTTATCTAACTATGAATATACTAAATTTGTGACGTGTTTAAATTTGTACTAAAAATGTTAAACATACAATTTTAAAAGTACATACAAAGTAGATATTTCGTTTGCCATGCTATTAGATCGTGGATTGTCCATCCACAAGTCAGACATTAGACCTGGTTCAAACTTTATGCGCTTAACGTGTTTAAATTTGTACTAAAAATGTTAAACATACAATTTTAAAAGTACATACAAGGTAGATATTTCGTTTGCCATGCTATTAGATCGTGGATTGTCCATCCACAAGTCAGACATTAGACCTGGTTCAAACTTTATGCGCTTAACGCTAATAGCGGTAGCTTTAACGCAGGATACAAGATGCTTTCAATCGGTCCAATGCTTGTTCGACACATGAGTTTGAACTACTAATGCACCAGATGAACAAGCTTTTTGTATAATGGCATAAATTAAATTAAAAAAACTATACTTAATAAACTTACAAAAGTCTTATTCATATACGTGTATGTGTAGAACATTCAAACGATGTTAATTTAAAAAAAAAAAGTATGATGCCTACGAGTCATGTCATGTATGACTTGATAGATTACGACACTTAGAACGGTGGTCACGTAGAGCTCAAATAGCGCGCCACATCTGCACAGAAAAGCCCAGATATTAAAAAAATGTTTTTTTTTCTCACACGTGTGAAAGCGACGACCCACGTTTATTAAAGATGTCAATGAAATCAAACTTCGGGTACTATTTTGTCAAGTTCAACAACATCACGTTTCTATGAGAAGAATCTTAAAATAAATACACCGATATACATTTTAAGTAAGGAAATGTATTTTCAAATAAAACATAAGAATACTTATGTTTTTAGTTCTTTTCGGGATTTTGTTAGTTCAAACGTTTGAACATCCTCGAGGAAAACACTAATAAAGAGAATTAAGTACCTAGCTAGTAGGTCTCAGACAACAAAATAAACCTTTCCAATTGATTCTGTCAGCTTATTCAATTGAATTTCTTTTCTATCCTTTGTAGATGTTTTCTTAGTAGGCACTTTATCTAAGGAAAAGATTTAGAAACGTTCTGACTACGTATCGATACGAGTAGAAAACAGGTACGCTTAGTCTTATTTTGTCAATTTTTTGATGTGACAATATAGTCGCGGCTGAATTGCTGACCAAAGTATGATCTCTCATCGATAGCGTTGACCGACAGATTATTTTTAATACCCATACTACCCGTACTGGTGTAGATTTGTAGTGTCTATTGGAGTGAATAGTAATTACGCAAGTTAGCCGCGTGTAGTGTTGACCTTGTGATGGAATGGCTGCACTCGGCCGGCAAGCTTGCATTAATAATGTTAACATACACTTAAGAGGAGTGTGAGGTGACCACTGTTTTCGCGTTTTCTTTAGAACATCAAGAGACTTTTCAGTATATTTTTGATAAAATTTACGTTCCGGGAGAAAACTCTTTCCACCCTTTAAATTGTAATTTAACAAAATGTTGTTTTTGGTGTCGCTTGAGTAAAAAATATTGCACATCCGTACGTTTTTTTTTCAGAAAAGTTTTTAGTTTCTGTATACTGTTCAGCCAAAGTTTTGCGTAAAAATGTGGCTTTTTAGAGGCTTATAACTTTAAAGTCATTTAAAAAACTGTAAAAACTAGGACGTTTAAGCCTAGCGATTGAAGTACTGATCACATGAAAAAAACACTCAAATCGGATAATATTTACAGGTAGGTAACAGCTTATTGTTTTTGTACAGCTAAGTTCGCAGTTCACACTTGCCTTAACGTATCATTTCGTTAATCGCCCTGTCATAATGCGCTACTCAATAACATTTATTTTGTCTTTGTCTCTCCATGCAATAGAGAGTGTTGTTTAATTTGAGATGTGTGACAGTTTCTATACATAAATACTATCGTACAAGGTACAACACAGTCATATTACCCACTATTCTATGTGCGGTAGAACACTTGTGGGTAGACCGTAATATATTTCATACCTACATTCAGAATATTGTCGCTTTCTGACTGAGACATTAGATTAGTTTTGGAACATAGTTTTTATTTCAATTTTTATTTATTGAATCATTATTATTTAATTATGGAATTGGTTTATTTAATTATGTTGTGATATTTTTGTTGGACGAGTCCATTAATAGGGACATTGATGAGCATTTCATTTTATTTACTTGATTCTTTTCAATGTACTATTATGACAATAAATTATTTCATTTCATTTTCATTTCATTTCATTATATTTACTAGCAGAATTTCGTTTCGTTTTTTTCATTAAATTATTTTTGTAATAATTAAACGTTTGCCTGTAAATACAAATGAAAATAATTGTTTAAAATAATCTTTTTTTGACTTGCATGTTTTTTTTATTGATTAAGAGTACAGATTAAGAGTACAGCAGACAAACATTTTATTTTATAAACAACTAGCTGTGCCCTGCGTGCGTTGCTGGTGCCGTCTGTCAAAAATTCAGAAACTCAGAAACCTTCTTTGGCTCATGCACAACCACTATGCTAAAGATCATCGCAGGATCAAATGCAAACTTAGGATTCTATAAAGAACATACAGACACATATTATTTTTTATAGATTCATGCGTTTTTTGAATTTCGAACGCCCTAGGAACGTATGGAAATTTGACAGTGATAGTTCGAAAACCATTCGCCATGTTTGTTTTGATAGTTTTCTTTTAAATTAACGTTCCATTTCACGATTTCTGCCTTCGCAGTCCATGGTTTCTTTTAAAATTGTCATGTCCAATACTAAAGTTTTGCGTAAAATGAATAAGGATAAGAAAAGGTCCGAGGCGTTTGAAGTTCAAAAAATGCACCACAGCCATCATTAATTCTAGATCGTCTTAAAATAACTTTGCACGTAAGAGTAAAGTTATGCAATCCATACAAAATTATCAAAAAACTCATTTTGACAAACAATATACAGTAATTTGACAATTTCACTTAGATTTTTTTTTCTCGTAGAGCAAATTATATTTTTATATAACAAACGAAACCATGGTGGCTGTACAACACTCACTTTCACACGCTTGTCAAAAGTTTTTGCTCGAGTTTGATCGTGGTATCGTCAAAATGGTTATCGCATTTATTAATAACCAATACTAAACTAAAAAAAATATGACTTATGTACGACCCCTCTAATATTGGAAAGCAAAGTTCCCGACAAGTTGGAAACTGGCGATCAAACACTCCGTATAAACTGCAAGATGTGGAATGAAAGAACTTTGCTTATTTATCTTATCGAGTAGCACGAAAGTCGTTATGCTACGAACTTACGAGCTACGCCGTAGTACCACCTACGACGGCTACGATGCTAAGCAGCTATTTTTACAGCGATACCTACGCGATTTGAAAAAAGTTACAGTCGACTGGAAAGTGTAAATAGTTGAATTTATTGATCTTTTCGTGTGGACGCTTGCAGTGATGGTGGTAAAAGTTCAATTTGCTACGTAAATTTTTCAAGCGCCGCAAAAATGTCTATTTTCTTAAGCGACTAAAAAGATACACATTTAAAGAAAATCATAGAAAAAAATACGTACATCACACGATAGTGAAAAGAGTCTGTAACATACACAAAATATCGGCAGCTGACTTGAGGATCTCCGATTTTTTAAGGTGAAATAATTTTTGACCTGATTACGTCTTATAAATTGATGAACGAAGAATGTACGCACGAAAAAGAGACACGTTCCGCCTGAGCCGAGCGTGCAAGCGAGAGCGCGGAACAAGCGAAATAAAGGCAAATGATAGGATTGGCTTGTTTTAGTAATTTATTCAAAAATGTTTTCTCACGACGTGATTTAGTCAAATTATCGATCGTAAACCAACTTTACAGACAACGATTATTTGCTGTTTTAAGCGATTTTCAAAGTCCTGATAAAGAAACACAGTTAGTTCACATAGAGTTGGTGAATCACATAAGAAGTCACATAAAAAAATACAACATATTAAAAAATAGTCATTTTCAAAATCTATTAAAAACGAAGAAACAGTGAGTAATGGCTCCTGTAAAAAAACACGTAATTACATAAAATAACACCAATGAAATGATCAACGATAAGAATCCAAGACATGAAACGTAACTTATGTAACTGACTGAATCTTTGATGTAGTGTTCCGATATTCTTAATAACCTGCTCGTGTTACTGGAACGAACCCATCTAGAGTTATATTTTATTCAAACGTACGTACAATTGTGGGGGAAGAATAATTACATGTTTTATTAAATTTATCCCCTTACTGGCCTCTGGCTGTCTGGTAAATATATTTATTATGTTTGCACGTGTAAGTATGTATGGTGTACTACTGACTTAATTATTGTTCTAACTGAGCAAATTCTGTCTATACATATAAATGTTAATGTGTTAAATACTTTTTCCATTTTTTTGCCTTCTGGTTTATCAGTGAACATAATACGGAGAATAACATGCAGCTGATCGAAGTATTGGGTATTCAACACAAATGATTCGAAGCTAGCAATAAGTGAATCATGAAGCTTGATTTAAAAAAATCGACCAAGTGCGAGTCCCCTTTAAATATCTATTTTATTCTATATTTAGTTTTTGTTGTTATAGCGGCAACAGAAATACATCATATGTGAAAATTTCAGCTTTCTAGCTATTGCGGTTCATGAGATACAGACGGACAGACGGACAGCGGAGCCTTAGTAATAGGGGCCTTACCCTTTGGGTACGGAACTCTAAAAAGTAGGAAATAACTATAATCGCATGGAGTAAACCAAGTTAGCTTGTAGTTTCTCTAAAAGTAAAACCAATCAATGAGACACAATATGATGCATAAGTAAACCATATCTATATGTTACTAAGATTGCTTTACCTAAATCTTTGCTGTTACGCATAATCAAATAGAGGGCGGGACAACAGCGACCTTCGAGGCAGGGTCACGGTCGGTTGCGTTATTTGCGTCACTGCATACCGTTTATTTATCGTGTTATGTCACGTGTTTCAGTCTCTAGCGGCGGCGTGACGTTTATAAGATTATTGGTCAGTTAGTTTTGAATCACAAGAATGAGTAAAATAGTAGATTGAAACAGTTTCGCGATAATAATATTTCGCAAAAAAATGGCTAAACGGACTTCCATCGTGTACATAATTCGTGTAGTTCGCTCGAATTGATGTACAATATTTTCCATTATTGTTGATTTTTCGAATACAAGCACAAAGCACAGCCGATTTCGATTAAATTTAAATAAGACGACCTCTGGTGTATACCCTTTCAAAAAAAATATTGATTCGGTTCACAACTGGCGTAAATATCGATGAACACACACAAAAAAAGATACATAACCTCCTCCTTTTTGGAAGTCGGTGAAAAATTGCGTACCTATTGACAAATTGTTGCTAACAAGGTTGCTGTCGCAAAACTTTGTTTCTAATGTTTATGCAACATGTTTTGGTATTTTGGTCTTTAATTGCCGCTACCCATACTTAGGCAACTGCATCATTACTTAATTTCTAGGAATCGAGATACAGAGGCAGGGTACTACGAGTACAATTTCAACTAGTTTGAGAAACAGTGATTTTCACAAATGTATTGTTGAGACATTAAATTTATAAATTTGAAAATAATTAAATAGCATTTACCGGACATTTTAACCAACAACGGCGCTCATTTTGATACGATTCCATTAAACAGTTATCTAAACTTTAATACTATTATCGATTGCGTTTTATCGCATTGAAGTGGTGATAACTAGAACCAGTACGGCTAAGTGGCTTATTATTATGAACACGCAAGTAGATACCTATATGGCCCGTCAGGTGCTATCCACTACGCAAAACTACTACGGAATTATGTTAAAAAAAATCATCGACATCATTTTTGGCAGTTCAGTTCAGCTCAATGCAGAGAACAAACCTCATTTTTTGATAATCTTCCTTGTCTTGCGCCAGTCTCACCCAGTCACCAATTTTTTTTATATTAAAACATTGATTTTGCATCATATATATAACGGAGACTAAGGGCATCTCAGCTATCAGTATTCACCTTTGCTATCAATACAGTAGCCATCACGTGGATAATTGTTAGATTGAATCATGAATCACACATTTAAAAATGACGATAACCATTTCACTGGCTTAGAACTGATACATGACGCGTATAGTTTCTAAGACGTTGTGGTGAACCGTAGTGAATCGGTCTTCTAATTACAAGTGCCGTGCATTTGTCGCTTGCCACGCCATAGACTCCATCGAGTGGCCTTAAATAAAACTTGAGTTCCGATTAGCCAAATAGACACCTGGAACACTTGTGTAATATTTAAATAAAATATATGTTTTATTTCTTTTCCCTCAGTACAAAGTCGAAAAACGAAAAGGAAACAACGGATTAGGTACTAAAAGTTACATAACTGAGGAGCGTTTTCTCAAAGAATTTCCTCCGTTCGTTCATTCCTCAGGTTTATGTCAATATTTATTGAAGGTCACGGTACAGGAACAGTAGACACAGATTCGCTTTTCGGTAGGTACGTTTGTGTCGGTGTTACGTATTGTGCCTTTTATGATTGTTTTACGACCGTCTTTGCTCATGTGGAATAAAATTTCTGGAAGACATAATTTTGTAGATTTGACGGTTTGGTTAGTATTTTTTTTTTTGACTCGAAGCTTTTGGGATGTTGACTATTGTTTAATAATAATTTGTTTTGGAATTAACTATACACCACTACTTTTTATGAACATCTAAAAAAAATTTGGGGGTATCAGTGCACGATACTAAACATATATATGCAATAAAAAGTTAATAAATCAATATCCTAAAATTATCCCTTAAAAATTGAAATAATTGGTTAAATTATTTGCTAGCCATGTTGCAAGACTTGTAGGTAATAAAATTGTGGGCGGGCTTTTGCGAGCGAGAGAGCTAGCAAAGGGAATGAATGCAATAGCGATACATGAATGAAATTGACATTATGTGCATAATTTTAGGATAAAATAAAACCTAAATAAATAGGCTACCTAAGATCTTTTTTAAATTTTAACTGTACACATATGTTTTACATCGTGTACTGATACCTACATTTTTTTTAGATGTTCATAAAAAGTAGTGGTGTATAAGTATGTAATATTTATCTATGTGATAAAAATATCTGGTGACTCAAAATCTGTCAAAATTGTGTTATTTTTCTGTTTATTTTAAATTTCTAAGGCTGATACTGAATTGTGCCAAGATTTGGCTGTACGCCGATACCGTAAATCATAAACACTTTGGCAGAAATCTTACCACCCTAAATTAATAATAATATAAAAAAAATCACAATCACCTAACCGTATTTTCAAACAAGTGTTAAGAGCAATAAAAGGCAGATTATAATCTTAATTGATTTATTTGTTATTATTTTTTCACTTATTATAATGTTTGTTGTATACAGACAGAAGAATGGACAAATAAAATTATTATAATATGGATAGAATATATTTGCAGCCCATTTAGAGCGATAGTAATTGTGCTATTTTTTTTAATCATGCTTTTATAAAAAGCTAGCTGACCCGGCGAACTTCGTTTCTCGCAATATCTTTATAAATTATAGCCTATGTATTATTCTGATGTATAAGCATTATTAGTGCAAAGTTTAATCTCAATCTATTCAGTAGTTTTTGCGTGAAAGAGTAACAAACATCCATACACAAACTTTCGTGTTTATAATATACGAGGATAAATATTCACAGGTACATATGTATAAGAAACAATGAATAGAAGTTAATCTAGAAGAGACTCGCGCGTATCCATTTTTGTTGGCGCTTTGCCATTAACCGCCCATATTACGAAAACTTCCTGAAAGCCAACTGTTGTGATATTAAACCTTAACGGCTTAACTTTAGGAGCTAAAATGCCTCGAAAGCTGTTAGACGTTTAGAACAACGGGTGCTTCTTTTACATTTGGGAATGTTCGCTTTTTCCAAATTTTGTAACTTGAAGAAATTATGCTAAGAACGTTACTTGAATAGTAGTTTAAGGTTTTGGTTTAGGTTACAACAAACGAAAATACGAAACAAATCATCATTATTTCAATGATTTTTGAAGTGCATTCTTCTTTAGCGGCGTTGTGCACTTTTTGGGATTGATAAAATATGTTAAACTCACGTCAGGACACGTGACGTGATCAAAAATTCGTAAGAAGGAGGAAGAGTAGACCACCGGTGCAGCTGAGAGGAAGTAATATTCCCCTCTCTTTCAACCGCGCGACGAAAATGTGTGCCTTCACCTGCTGTTTCGTTTAAGCAGCGCAGGGCTCTTGCGCGAGTGTGCGTGTGTTATATTGTGTTTTACCATATAAATGATAGTACTTTTATACTGATAAATAAAGCAATTCGTGCGAAATTATTCCCTAACCATTCCAAAATATTCAAAAATGCAAAACGTGATCCAGCTTTCACTTCTGCCGGCACTCCCGGAGTGCAAATCGTTGTTTTTTTTTGGTTCATTTGTTATTGTTAGCATTGAAGATGTTAATTATTTCCCTCTGTCCGTCCGTCTGTCACCAGGCTGTATCTCATGAACGGTGATAGCTAGAAGGTTGAAATTTTCACAGATTACGTATTGTTGTTGCCGCTATAACAACAAATACTAAAATCAGAAAAAAAATGTAAATGGGGGCTCCCGTACAACAAACCTGATTTTGTTTAAGTTAGCGTACAGATGAAACTTACCATAAAGGAAACTCGACAATCTACGACTTTTCTATCTATCTCACTCAAACACGATTGCCTTATAATTTTTCTCTTTTCCGCATCGAGTTTACACAGCAAAGGACAACGGGAGAGCGTTAATTTCACCCTATTTCCGTGTCCACGAGGGTGAAAGGATATGACCTTTGTGATAAACATAAACGGCAAAGCTGCTGGCGTCACTCCAAACACTATTTTGTTATTGTCGAGTTACCATATAAAATATTGGATGAGGCGAACATACTTCGTTATTTGTGATCTTGATTTAGGTTATCCTATTTTCATCTCAAAAAAGTGGAAAAAATGTATTTTTTTGGTGCTTAATCTGTAGATATATTTTGTCGAATGTACATATTAGTTAAATTAGTCATACTGAATGATCCCGATTGTTCGTTGCTTTATAAATTCTCATCCAATGGTTTTCTGTAGAAAATAAAGTAAATAATCGGCCAAATGCGACTGGGATTCGCGCACGAAGGGTTCTGTACGTTACGTTATTTTAATATATATTTTTTTAATTTAACTATCTATTTTTGAAGTGGATATTTAACTAAATATTATGTGAATACTTCAAGTATCTACTCGTACCTGTCACCGTTATTAATATCGAGCGATAAGCGGTTAAAAAATCAGGTTTGTTGTATGGAAGCCCCGCTTAATTTTTTTGTTCTGTTTTCTGTGTTTGTTGTTATAACGGCAACAGAAATACGTAATTTGTGAAAATTTCAACGTTTTAGCTATCACGGTTTATGATATACAGCCTGGTGACAGATAGACAGACAGACGGACAGCGGAGTCTTAGTAATAGGGTCCCGTTTTTACCCTTTGGGTACGGAACCCTCAAAGTAACCAACATAGCTCAGTGGATTGGCAAGTTGAAACGGTAGTAGACAGACAGGGCACATAGCACGGAGGATAAATGACCAATGGTGTATCAAATATAGCTAAGAATAGCGGAGAACACGTGCGCGCAAGCGTAGCGTAGGACGTCCATCCAGACGGTAGGCTGATGACCTCATTAGCGAAGTATAGGTAATCGCGCTGGATGCCACTGGTCTTATTGAAGATATGTAGAGAAAGACAAGGTTCAACAGTGGAAGTCCTAAATCTGAAACGGTGACAAACGACGACACAACATATTTTGCTCAGCATTTGTGTATTTGAGTTTTTTTTCTTTTTTAATTTCAATTAAAGGGCTTGGTCGCTTAGCGACCACATCGCCCTGTAGGAAATAAAATCGGCCAAGTACGAGTCGGACTCGCGCATGGAGGGTTCCGTACTGTATGGGAGCCCCCCTTAAATATTTATTTTATTTTAATTTTATTATTTACTATTGAAGTGAATATAAAACTTAATATTCTGTGAAAATTTAAAGCATCTACCTGTTACCATTATTAATATCGAGAGAAAAACGTCTAAAATTTCAGGCTTATTGTATGGAAGCCCCCCTTACATATTTATTTTATTTTGTTTTTAGTATTTGTTACTATAGCGGCAACAGAAATATGTACATCATCTGTGAAAATTTTAGTTGCCTAGCTATCATGGTTCATGAGATACAGCCCGGTGACAGACAGACGGACATCGAAGTCTTAGTAATAGGGTCCCGTTTTTCCCTTTGGGTACGGAACCCTAAAATATCAGATATTAAACTAACTAAAACTAACTCAACTTTTTAAACCTATATCTACGAGTTTATACAACATTTTCGCACTTTCAAAAGCCAATGTCTTTAATAATTATGTTGTTTAAAACATAGTCGTCTAAATGCCTCGTTCCGCATACATTACTACAATATGTGGACAGCATATTCATAAACGCCACACTCATTGCAATTGGGGGCTGGCGTTTTTTCATTAGATTTGAGTATTTGCTACATACATTGTCTCGGACGCCCGGTAAAGAAAAAAAAATCTTTCTAGATCTATACAACTAGGTACTACGCAAGTACAAGACAAGCGAATTCCGCACCAACCCGGCAGTTGGCACACACTCGGGAAGTTTTCTGAGCAAGATGGAGAAACTTCATTAATTAGATCACCGCGGGTCCGTGTTTAATTAATCATTCTATCACGCGATCAATTCAGGGACCTCATTTAACTACCTCCCAAAATGTAATAAGTAGGTACTCGTATGTTAAAAAACGAACAAAAGTAATGTATTATTTTTATGAAACAAGTACTGCGGGGCAATTCTGTCAACCAATCTCGTCACCGAAGTGATCTATAGGCTCCAGAACCCCTCTCGCTTTTCTGACAGTTCAATGACTCAAAGCTGTCAAAAAAAGAGAGACGCTCAAGAACGCGTCACCTCAGCAACGAGATCGGTTAACGGAATTGCCCCGCAGTAGTTAAACTGTTTGATAAAGTTTACTATAGTAGTAGAAAAAGCTTGTCGAACAACATCGAGTCAAGCGCCGCCGAGCTCCTAATCCACTATTCGATATAGGCCGAATCGTACTAGTTGGCGGATGTGAAGTTGATTGCGCAGCTTGTAGCTAACTTCACATCTACCGACTTGTATAATATGGCCTATTCACGTTGGTTTGTTTGTTACTAATTCAAAGAGCAACGGAATAAGTGACCAACTTGATATTTTGTATAGATCTAATCTACTTTTAATCCCGAAAAAGTTAAAGGGCCCTGCGGGACATCCACCGACTTGTATGATACGGCCTATACACGTTGGTTTGTTTGTTACTAATTCAAAGAGCAACGGAGTAAGTGACCAACTTGATATTTTGAATAGATTTAATAAACTTTTAATCCCGAAATCCACGGGTAAAGCCAGTATTTCTTAAACAATACCTGTCTACTTGTATGATTTAAGTTGGTTTCAGAGCGTGCTCTCGCTGCAAAGTCTAACAGCTGGTAAACACGCTAAGCTATTTGTTATTTTTATTTTTAGCCTGTTTTTTCTTATTTTATTTACTTTTGTCACATTATTATATACTTGGGTATCTAAAAAACGTTAGGTTTTATCACAGGAAATTTTTGTAAGACTCTTTGAAGAGAAAATTAGCTGCTCCTTGTTTTTTGTTGAATGAGAGTATCTAGACGTCATCAACCATGAGATTAGACTTATATGTCAATGTGATATATTTTATGTATGTAACTAGATGAGTAATTGTGTACCTGTGGATTGTGTATAGTACTTTGACATGTAAGTTTCCGTAACCGAAACTGCTAGATAATTCAGTTTTTTTTACACATTGTTTTTTACATTTAAAGAAAATCAGGTCTTATTTTGAATATCAGGGGATTTTGAAATCTTTAATTTTATTCTGGCTCTGCTTACAAAAAGTATGGACCTAGACTAAAAGTCTAATGTGATAAATCACTATATAGTATAAAACAAAGTCGCTTCCCGTAATCTCTCCCTATGTAAGCTTATATCTTTAAAATTGCGCAATGTATTTTGATGCAGTTTTTTAATAGGTAGAGTGATTCAAGAGGAACGTTCATATGTATATAATACACCTGTGCAAAGCCGGGTTGGGGCGCTAGTTCCATATAAAAGTTAAGTTGAACATATATTTCAACACAGCTATTTCTAAACTTGTTACATACTGATTCAATTTGTAACTACTAAGTACAACTACGAGTAGGTAATCTGATCGGCTCTACCGCGGAAATTCAAATCGAGTCATTTGGATCCGTCCAATTCGGTACTACTGCATACATTATAAGCTCAGTCTAGTTTAGGACAAGCTAATATATCCAGACAAAATATTTCTAGTGAGATAACGAAACACAGTATACGGATAAGGTGACTGATTTCACAGAAAGAAACACACACTGACAAATACAGAAAATTACTTATATTTGTACTAGTAACTGAGTGTCGCAATAAATAACTTGCTTGGTAGTAAGCCTGACATTGACTTATAACTTGAAACCCCAGCATGAAACGTCCTAATCTTTTCTAGAAGCTTGGTAGCTGTTAAATCGGCAAAGAGTAATTGTAAATAATTAGTAATTGACAACGATATCTATTCTAATTTTTTATTTGTGTAACTGACCGAAGGGAAGCGAAGGTATTTGCTTCAAGTCGATGATTTTGCTTTCGTTTGTCTGAATGTTGTTTTTTGTCTATGGGTTAAAGGGTTTAAGATTTAGTTGAAGAGATGTGTGGCGAAACACTAGAATTTATATCAATTGAAAGTTCGTATCTGTTTTTTTAATAATAAATATATATGGGGACGTTTTACACCCGGTCTCTGACCCCAAACTAAGCAAAGCTCGTAATATAGGTGCCAAAGACTGATATACATATTTTAAATACATACTTATATAAATAGTACCCAAATAACACTCAGACACAGAGCAAAACTAACTCAAACACCAATTTTATTCACATGAATGCTTGCCCTGGGTAGGGATCGAACCCACGCCCCTTTGATTCAGAAGTCAGGGTCACTAACCACTGAGCCTCCGAGGCAGTATGCTTTATTACGACTCGTAATACGAGTGCAGCAGAAACATTTTCCGTTTCAGCTTTACACAGATTTTAATCTAAATCTTGCATTTTATTTCCTTTTTTAATGTGTTTTAAGAGTACTGTAAATATTTTATTATTCAGGAAAAGGAATGGTAATAGCGTTGTCTTTACGCGATTCTGCGTTATGGGCCTCATTTGCATTCTCATCCAAATAACAACATCAATTTTAGGGCCTTTTTAATGGACTTGCGTAAAAGGATTCTGATATTTAACTGCTTAGAGACAAGGTGTTTAATTGTTTCACCGTAGGGGTAAAATAAGCAAGCGCATAGATATTTAATAAGCTGGCTATACTTTTTACTGAAAACAAAGTAAATTTACAAATTTGTTGGCTTATAGAATGCTGTGCAGTCCATACTACTGTAGGGGTTCCAACATTTTACGGTACTTATTTCTCGTTCTTACTTAAACTTATTGTAAAATGTGCGGAAACCACAGAACAGAAAAACTAACTCTTTTCTATGGCAAAACGAAGCAGGATTCTATTGTAAAAATAAAGATTTAACCCTAGTTTAAAGGCTTACAGTTTCTTACTACAGTTTCTATGTCGTTTTGTAAAAACCAAAAAATATAAATAACCAGTTTTATTAATATTTTGATTAAGAAAATTGAATCCATTAACGTTAACTAATATTTAAAAATATTAGCTAATATTTAAAAATATTAGTTATGGTGGTTAGTTGTTTTTGCTCTAGCAACCAATTCAACTCCTCAGTTACACTAAGCCAGCGCGTGCGCGGATGCGGGAAGAAACATCCGCTCTCGTAGATAGTTACTCAGCTCACAAAAGGCATCTATTCTTCGTGGTGTCGGGTGTTGAAGTGTTGCCAACAAAACACAACGAACTCCTTTAGGTTTGAGCCATACTACAACCACTACTACCACTGGTCGCATGACATTACAAAGCGCATAAGGCGCGAATTTAAACTCTGAGAAAGTCAAGAAAAAAAAACCTGCTGCTGTACGCATCAGATGTTATGTTTTTATGTTATAATAAGGGCTTTATTTGTTTCACCGTTTAGCTATGTCAGAGAGCTTCAGAGGGCTTAGAAACTCTTCGTAAAAAGTCATCCGACCTATAATTACGAAATTACGAGTATTTAGTCTTTACTACTCTATTTTCTTTAAATGTCGGGTCAATGTGCGATAGCGTGCTTACAATATTTTAGAAGGGCAAATCTTTTATACCTAGCTATAAATTCTTCAACAGAACAATTTAAGCATTCGACTTCGCACCCCGATATATTATTAGGCCTCTTTCGTCCCTTTTTCTCGCATTTGGCGAATAAATAAACGCGACCCCAGATATTGTGTAAATCCTCGTGAAAAATGGGCAGATCTTTATGAGAAAAACGATCTACTGCTGAGAGGAAAGTAGATCAATAAACTTTACCCGATAAATTAAATTATCAAAGTAAAATGAGTGTCATGTAACATTGGGTTTTCCTGACGAAATAAAGGTTAAAAGGTGATGACTTCAGAGTTTAACAATTTTATGTAGGTAATAAGTTATACGTAGGTACTTAGAGGGTATACATAGTTATTTACTTTTATCTACCATCGAGTAAAATAACTTAAATGACTTTCGGTTAGGAAGCGGTGCTGTGGTGGTCTAGTGGTTGTAAAGCTGGCCTGACATTCCTGAGTTTGTGGGTTCAATCCCAGTCCCGTACCAATGAGTTTCTTTGGAACTTATGTACGGAATTTCACACCACAGGCTTTTCGGCGAAGAAAAATAACGTGAGGCAACCTGCATGCGTCCGTAGAAGAAATTCGACGGCGTATGTGAATCCACCAACCCGCACTGGGCCAGCATGGTGGATATGGCCCAATCACCCTTCGTGGGTAGGCCTACGTCCTGCAGTGGACTATTAAAAAAGGCTGGTACAGGACAGACTTTAGGTTGTGAAGTCTACCTAAGGCTAGTACTGAAAACTGTGTTGCTTTCAAGAAGGTTTATCAACAAAATCAAAACAAGTCGAGTATTATACTTAATATCTAACTCTCAACTTACGCTAAATGGTTTTGTAAACATGACATATATTATGCCTATAAATATCGTTTTGGCTGATAAAGCTAAGTTTTGTTTTAGTAACTATGTTTTGTAAATTTTATCATATATCTGGTAGACATGATTAAAGAGCTTATCTTAGGGAATTATTAATCTTGTGTCTATGTACCCATGTTATATTTTTTCCTATATAAAATAGCAGCATGTATCTCTCGAGTTACAATATCAACTAGAGGGAGAGTCGACGTGATTTAAGGCCATATAGGATTGAAATCGTTCCGCTGGAGCGTGAAAACAAAGATTTTTTTTAAAATGCTTTTACTTTATCTTGGAAAAAATTACCTATACAATTGATCTAGCTCAGAATATTTCGTTTATTAGACGAGAAATTTGTAAAGAGCATAATATAATAGAAATTATACATTGCATTTAGAATTTTTAAAAAGTGTTAGTTTTCTAGTGCCTCATTAATTAATGCTTGATATTATACCTCTATTCTTTTACTTTGTTTATTATTTTATATCATCTTTAAATTTTATACTCTGTGCCCCATATTTAGTAACAACGTGTGTTTTTTTTTTAATTTGAACTTAAAAACACATGAAAGATAAAAAAAAAGCAGTGAAAAACAATACTTATTCCACCCATTTCTTAGTTATATCTATATCTCTAAAAACTTTAAAATTTAAATATTAAAGATACAAAAAAGTAGTGTAAAATAATACGAATTTCACCCATTTCTTAGTTCTTCTTCTTCATCTTAGTTAGTCTTTGTTTTGCATGTTAAGGTTTAAAACATCAATTTTAAGTAGGATTAAATATAATACCTACTCTCTAAAACCTTACACCTCAGTTGCGTGCTAGACAACTATTAATGAAAACAATACATGGCTAAACCAGCACACCAGTCATAATTTGTATCATTTATCTATGTCCAAAATTACAATACGTATAACTCCTTTTATTTTAGGCTTTGTTTTGTTTTACAAGCTTGTAGAATATTTGATTCGGGTGGCTATTAGTTTTCTAGATGGAAATATTCTCACCAGTAGTAGGTACCTATAGTACCTAAGTTTGGTTAGGCAGAGTTTCTATGGCGTCTGAAGGGTTACATTGTTAAAGTCGGGGCCTCATATTGGCTATGTTGAGTAAAAACTGTAGTCTTGGTTCCAACACTCCAATGTGTGGATCGATCTTGAGCCGTGTACGCACGTGCGAACAAATTTGTTGCGTTGCATGATACGCAACAACTTGGTTCGCACGTGTACCACTAACGAACATCGAACACTGTTCGTCAAACATGTTTGCAGGAATCCTATTTGTACTCGTATGTTCCAAATGGACGGTGTACGGATAGATTTGATAAACTGTAGTAAAACTCCATGTCTTTGAAATCATTGGTTTATTGTTTTACTTCGTACAGTATCAATACTTCCTTTTAATGTCACTTTTAACCAAATCACACTAATATAAAACTTATATGAATTTGGGCAGAGTAACAGTGTAAACTCTGGAGGTGCACATCGCACCGCTTCACCGAACAGACTGCCGACTTTCTTTCGCTCCTCTACGGCCATGCTTTTTCCCCTTCCAATTTTAAGTCGGGTAGTACATCAACCGACTAGGTAGTCAAATCAAAGTCTCCAAATCAAAATAAATAATCGATTAATATCAGAGTCAAATTAAATACTTATTATTAAAAAACAAATACCATTAAAATACTTAAAACCTAACACTCGTCCGTCCTGACCCCGTGCATGTCCTCATGCACGTTGCCAGGAGAACCTAACACATGGCCAGTCAAAAGCGAAAGAAAGATGCAACTGATGAAAACAAAACCATGACAATGAGTTAAGTCTACTTTAAATGGTGAAAAACATCAAACTTATATACAGAAACTGTCAAATCATATTGAAAAAACTTACATCCATACGGTGTTTTTAGTTACTTTTACATTGCAAATCCAATATCTTTGAAAATAATTTTTAGGTAAAATCAATTATGTTGCTGCGTTTTCCATTCCTTTATCGCGGCAAACATTTCTTTTTCTTACTCGCCGTATTTAAATTTCATTCATTTGTTAGAAATCGATTTGCAATACAAAGTAATTCCATTCTTATAAGTATTTGAAAACTTATATTTTATCAATACACTGTATTTGGTTACTTCTACATTGCGAATCAATCAAATTATTTATAAATAAATCAATTGTGTTGCTCCGTATTCCATTCCTTTATCGCAACAAACATATACATATTTTTCTTACTAGCCGTATTCCAATTCCATTCATACGGCTGAAATCAATTCGCAATGCAAAGCAATTTCGTTCTTATAAAATATAGATCTTTAAGTATGTATTTTTAAATGTTTTTAGTAAAATTGCTTTCGCTAATTTCATCACTTTTGTATCACTCTTTTTATCACGTTTTGTATCACTTTTTGGTATCACTTTTGGTATTACTTTTGGTATCACTTTTGGTATCACTTTTGGTATCACTTTTGGTATCACTTTTGGAATCACTTTTTGTATGTTTCGGCGCGTGATTTGCTGGTCGCAGGACAGGCAAGTCGAGACCAAATGCCATCTACGGTGAGGTGAGTCACCGTGCGACATTCGGATGTTGTTTGGAGCCCTCAGCGCCACACTGTCGCTGTGGCGCTTTGGCGCCCCGATGACCGCCGGCCATCGACGCACAGCTGCCTCAGGCGCCCAGCTGCCACAGGCGCCAGCTGCCACAGGCGCCAGCTGCCACAGGCGCCAGCTGCCACAGGCGCCAGCTGCCACAGGCGCCAGCTGCCACAGGCGCCAGCTGCCACAGGTGCCAGCTGCCACAGGCGCCAGCTGCCACAGGCGCCAGCTGCCACAGGCGCCAGCTGTCACAGGCACCCAGTTGCTACAGGCACCCAGCTGCTACATCTTGTTGGAGGTGCCCAGCTTGTTATAGGCGCCCAGCTTGTTGGAGGCACCCATCTTGTTGGAGGCGCCCAGCTTGTTGGAGGCACCCATCTTGTTGTAGGCGCCCAGCTTGTTGGAGGCGCTCCACTGCTCGAGGCGCCCAGCTACTCCAGGCACCACTCAGCTGCTCCAGGCACCATCCAGCTGCTCCAAAGCACCACCCAGCTGCTCCACAGAAGAACTATATCGCCCGGCCGCGCCGTGTCACCCGGCCGCTATTGTCGCTGATAACTTGTTTTTTTTCTCTCTAAATATTGAGTCTGTTATACTTGAATAAAATCATTATTTCTTTATCCATTGCTGCGTAATCCATTCCGTTTCCGCAGACCCATATTTGTTTTTGTTTTTTTTTTTTTTATACTGTATGCCCATTCCATTCATACGGTAGAAAAATATCCATATTGCAAGCCTATTCCATTCTTGCATAACAAATATGAAACTATACGTGTGATACGAGCCTGTTCCATTTTCGTATCAGGAATATCTGTAAACAAAATTAACATACCAGTAAACCTGCATTTTTTCCATGAGATACTGTAATTCCATTACAATATGAAATTAAAAATGGTATATCCCAACCGAAATGCAAACCAGTTCCATTTTTGCATTAAAATAATTAAGTCACTGCTCTATATTTTCTTTTATTAACTATACATATACATAATTAAATCAATTAATGAACATTATAAATTGCCAACTTTAGTATGGATTACTGTTAGGTACTCAATTTTACGTTGTAAGACATGAATATATCTGTCTAGTCACTGTGGAAGTTTAAATCTTTGTGTAGCTACCATAATTTACACATTGATTATGTATGTTTGAAACAAAATCTTGCATGTCGCTAGGAAAAACTGTTGAATTAGTTTTAATTGCCTGAAGAACAAAGACTATTTGTCGCACTGACACAGTAAGCAACAGAAATTTGCTTTCCTTTATTGTTATGTGAAGTTCACATTAATATTCAAATCATGGCAACATTTCAATAATTACCATAAAAATATTTTACACGATGTTAATATATACAGACAAAACAATGTTTTGCAAATTCATTGATTTTATTTGACGAATTAAATTTATTTATTCAACTGAAAACATTATCGCAAATTTATCGTGAATCCATTGACACCGACTAGTATAAAACTGTCTAACTAGTATAAGAATGTCTAGTCATTTCTTGTAACTTGTTTGTTACTTATATTCTATAAATATTTCATAAAATACTGGAATACTTGAAACTGCCATGACTAAAACATTGGTATCTTTATCTACAGTTATGTGTAAGTTGTATTTTTATTTAGTCTATCAATTTTGCATTAAAATTTTCAGATTCAAAAATATAATGTAATCTTCGTCGATTTCGTCATCTCACATATCTAATACTTGCAGGTAGATTGGAACTTTAAAGTTCTTTGTTTTTTGTTTAATAATAATGACAATAACCCATGAATCAAATTTTTACAAGCAAAAAAAAAAATACTGCAATAGATTACTGCGAGAAGCCTAGGCACCAGTACATTTTTTTTATGTTTTAAAAACTTGTCCCAACTGAGTATTTATAAATTACATTTACGTTTATTTAACCATCTGAAAAAAATTGCAAAAGCCAGCAAAAGGGTCCAAGATGTATTTATTTTGAAGGTGCACTTAACATTTTAAAGTACCCGCTACTTAATACTGTAATTGTATGAATTTATTTCTGACAGTTATGTCAAATACGCTATTATATAATGTTATAATGCCTTCACTTTTATTAAGCGCCGATAGACATAGGTATGGGACGTTTGCCTACAGCCAGCTGTCGATGATTATGTAGTTTGTTAGGCATAAAAAAGCTCTTGACTTCGTAGATATAAAGGAACAAACTCACAGTTAGCTCTGCAGACGGAACATACTCAGGCTCGGGTACTCCGCGTTGATCATGGTCCGCATATGGCACGTTGGTCTTGATTCCGCTTCTGATTTGTAGTAAAACTCCATGTCTTTGAAATCATTGGTTTATTGTTTTACTTCGTACAGTATCAATACTTCCTTTTAATGTCACTTATAAACCAAATCACACTAATATAAAACTTATATGAATTTGGGCAGAGTAACAGTGTAAACTCTGGAGGTGCACATCGCACCGCTTCACCGAACAGACTGCCGACTTTCTTTCGCTCCTCTACGGCCATGCTTTTTCCCCTTCCAATTTTAAGTCGGGTAGTACATCAACCGACTAGGTAGTCAAATCAAAGTCTCCAAATCAAAATAAATAATCGATTAATATCAGAGTCAAATTAAATACTTATTATTAAAAAACAAATACCATTAAAATACTTAAAACCTAACAAAACTATATGTTGTTGCACCGCTATGGCTATTGAGATAGAGTTCGCGACTGTTGTTCGCGAACTCGATTCGAACTATGTTCGCGTTCGTGTTGGAATATGCCTTCCATAAGTACAAATCAAATATCTTTGTTTGATGTTTGTGTTTACTATGTTCTTGTTCGCACGTGCTTACACGGCTTATGATGTGATATTGGACACTAATAATTGACTCTGATTGGCTATTCAATCCATACCCAAGCTTGGAATCAAGTCATCGTTAATATTAAATTATAATATAATATATAAACATTGGATAAACATTGTTAAAGTTTAGGAATAGGGGCTCGTAACGTCACTAGTGCGGCGTAGTCTGTACATTTGTATAGCACTCGTGAGTCTTTGTTTATTTGACAAAAGAAAAAATATGTGTCTGATATTTTTTAAATCAATGTGACGGACTTATTATATACTTATAGTCATCATGCCTATTGTAAATACTAAATGCAGTTATCCATCCGAAAACCTTTGCTAACTTCGGTGATTTATAAGAAACACCTTGAGCTCTACATTGTCACTGATCGTGTAATGTTTTTTTACACGATTGTCCGTTACTTTACACTGAGTTAACGGCAAAAGTCCTTTAATTGTGTAATAAACTGTGTAACAGTCGAAAAGCCCGAAGCCATTGTACACCGACGCTTATTTGGAATTCGTGACAACAGTTGCTTTTTGCCGGCGATCTGCGTTCCGCCTGTTCGTTTATCCGGTTACGGAAGTGTTGGGGCAGAGTCAGGGAGATATGTGGATAATTTAATTACTTATATTCGAATAGAAAACCAACGCGGTTTTTGTGCAATTTTATAACTGCAAATTTTTATGGAGCATTGCAAGATGGGTCTGCGCGCTAGCACGCATTTGAAAAAGACGGCCGAATGCGGTCGAAACTATAAAATACGATGAGCGACGAAAAATTTTCGAAATAATCCCTCAATATCTATTAAAAGTTATCACTGTTTGGTCGTCCTTTATTTAAAAAAAACGAATATATTTTTATATTCCTTAGTGTATAAAACAAATAAACATTTTTTTATTCAACATAGCCTTATGCACAAATGTGCATGGGAAAAGTAAGTGAAATGAAATCTTTCATTTCTTTTTTACCCGTCGCATGTCAGGTAGATGTTCTACTAAGGTAAAGCCAATAAGATCGACCGAAATTACAGTCAGTATATCGGTCATTCTTACTGATTCAACTATCTAAAATTTTGTAAAACTAGCAATCCGATCCGGTTTCCCACAAGTGTATTATGCATATAATTTAGAACATATAATTTCTATTAAAAAAATCGCATCAAAATCCGTTGCGTTGTTTTAAAGAAATAAGCATACATAAAGACATACAGACAGGGAAGCGAATTTGTTTTATACTATGTAGTGATTAATGAAAGTGTAAAAGTTTATTCTGCGTTATTCAACTTTAATCTTTATTAATAATATTATAAATCCGAAACTGTATTTGTTGGTTTGTTCCTCTTTCCCGCAGCAACGGAGCAACGAATTGACTTGATTTTTGGCATGGAAATAGTTTGAATAACGAAAAGTGAGATTGACTACTTTTTATCCCGAAAAAATAAAATGCTTCTATGGGATAGCACAAAAATCAAAATATCAGCGGGCGAAAACTAAATTTCAGTAGTTCTTAACCTAACCATTCAGCCTACACTAACTTACTTTAGTAGTTATAATATTCTGTAGTATATTCCCAACTATTTGGTCATGAAAGAACTTGCAGCTTCCAGTTTTGGTTAATAAACCTTGGGAGGAGTTAAATGACGTAACTAATTGTTCCGCCATCGTGTTTTTATGTTTCCTTAATTTCTTGCTTAAGCACAATGTAGAGGCACGATCTACGTAAATGCTCTTGAATATTTTGTTTACAGATATGATTTTGCTTAGTTCAAAATGGAAGCCAATATATTTTTTTTAAAACTAATTTACGATAGCGGAAAAGTCTCATCATACGGTATAATGGTATCTGAATACCATCGTCATCATTCATTACTTGTAAGCTGGTTATAATCCACTGCTGGGCATAGGTCTGCCTTAGTTTGTGTTAGTCATCTTTAAGTATCCATGCATTCATTAGCAGCTCACTGCTCGTTTGATGTCATCGAACCATCTCTTCATTCATTCATTCTCGGTCGACCTGGATTTCGATTTCAGATGTGGTGTAACATAAATTTAATTCATAGGGTTATTTCTTTGTAGGTACCTATAATCCATAAAATACTTACTAATAAGACTAATGTGATTGTTGATGTTTTAGCTATAGATAACAATAAAATTAATGAATGAGATCTGAAAGTCTATATTGAAAAGGGTGTTAAATATGTACCTACTACTTGGTATCAAACTATTAAGTTTAGCTTGTATCCGCAAATTTTAAACCACAATCGCTTACAGAATCTATAAACAAGAACTAACAACCAAGTTGTTTTAACCGTTTTTCCATGTTAGAGACCTTCAGGCGGCCTAAAAATTCTGACACCAGGGCTAGCCACCCGGCCTATACGAACTTACTAACAAGCATTTATCACTCAAACCGTTAAACTAAAGTGCCTAAAACATGTTTCTGAACGCTTCAGGCGGGGCATTACCAATTTTATTTTAACGATGTCCCTCTAACAATGTTGAAAGCAAAAATATTTGACATTCCTCTTTATATTCAAACTCCTCTGGTAGAACAAATTTACATACCTTATACTCGGCTCGGGGCTTCGCCTTTGTGACTGCTGTGGTAATTTTTATTTTGAAACATGCGACAGAAAATTTTGAAATATTTGTGGAATGCGAAGCAATGGTCGGAGTAAGAAAGGCTGGTTACATTAAGGCTAGTTGTCTCAATCAGAGCGCGAAATTCTATTTTTTTAGGGTTTTTTGCTCATTTTACTAATTTTAAGTTTACGAAAACTTATTTAGTAGCCATGAATAGGTAGCGTTTACGAGTTACATACACCTAAAAACCAAATTAGTGCTCCCTAGTTTTTAGTTAGTGAACTCTTGTGCTTAAACTGGCCATTATTTTGGTTTCTACGTGTATAATATACTATCATTTGTACAAACATGTATACGTCAATTAGAACAATAATAAATATGCAATATAAATGTCACATGTAATATACTACATTTTACTCGTTGAATTCGTTAACGTTATTTATTCATGGCTGCAATACTATTCGCGTTGTTGCATGGTGCGGTGACAGTTGATTTTTTAAATTTATTTATTTAATATATTACAATTGAGGTACAGCTGAAGCTGTACCACATTGTCACAGCAGTATTATTTCAGTACTAACATTATTTCAATACTAAGTCACTATTTTCTTTCTTTCTTTTCTTTCTTCTTTCAATTTGTAAATTAATTATATATGAAAAAAAAATGCAATTGTCACCCGCATTTGTTCATGTGAATCTCTACAATTTATGTATCGCAAGTATTTTTGTACGATCGATATTTTTCAAGTTATACGCGAATAAAGTAGTAAAGTATAATCATCAAATTATCTCGATTATTATTAATTTTATGACATAAATGTACATTTTTAAATAAACAGTAAAGTTAATAATAATCGAGATAATTTGACGTAGTAAAAACTTTAAGGATCTATTTACAATGGTAATCGTTTCAGTTGAAACTTTTTTTTATCTAGTTTAGGTACGAGTACTATATAAAATAAAAAGTTACATTGCAATTAGCTTAGTAGCACTGTAAGATAATAATTTATGTGTAGCGTCTAAAATGATGACATCTTTTCAAAGCTATTTAATCACGATCAAAATTTGGTCAAACGCAAGCCTATCATGAACTTTATAAAATGTGTGTATAGTCATTAGATATAACTCAATAATGTAGGATATCCACAGTTGTACAAAAACCTCCCCAAGAGATATTCAGCAGGATCGATTGAATACGGTTTGTCTACAGCGCTATCCTCAGATGGTTTTTCCATCTTGAGTGGAATGAAGCATTTATAAACATTTTTAAATAATTTGACTCAAATTCAACTCCAGTTTGTTTTGCGAAAACTTAAGTTTTTGCTATCGTCGGCAGGGGGCGGTATTCAATGAGCTAACTTCCAAACTCGAGATAAGGGTGGCTACGCGGTTGCCAAGGGTTGATAAATTGATACAGATTGCGGGGTAGTTAAAGTTTTTGCATTATAGTGCCAGCCCACAGAGATTAGTTTAACTGTTTTGACTTGAGTAACGATACTACGCGTTCTGAATGTAAAGTTGAAGGAAGTAAATGTTTACTTTCTAATTATGTTACTTTATTGGAGTTCTTGGTTAATTGGACTTTGTTTTGGTTGCAAACATGTTTTTTAATATATTTGTTTACACAGTTTTAATATACTTATACTAAAGTGAAAAGAGTAAAGACTACTAATCGTTATACTTGTTATATCATTTACTTATCAGTACTTCTACTCATCCTTATGAATAAACATTTTTAAGTGAAGTAAGCGGCGCACAGCACTGAAATAAATAAATATAAACCGTCTTTCCCCGTGCATTTCAGCAAAAAACAACAAACTATTTATATGAAGCAACTTATTTTGTTTTATTATCAAAATGTAACTCTATAGATATCAAGCATTGAAAACGGTAAACCATTTATTATCTTTGACATACTATTGGTGAACCGAGCTGTCGGTAAATAAAACACGGCGGCTGGATCTATTTATTTTTACTGATGAACGAGTAATTTCTATGTAAATCGTTCAAGCGTCACCCTAAACATACAGTTTAAACTAATGGTACCGTTTTGAATCCGTTTAAACAGCTGGAAAACAAAATTATTACCAACTTCCCCGAAGCAACCTATCGTGTAGGTACCTATCAGATGTTAGAAACCACTGTTCCATTTCACATTTCCTTACTCTTAACTCGTAAAGCAAAGTTATACAAAGTATTGTCACAAACCAAGTTGGTTGCAGAGTTATGTTGCTATAAAAATAAGTTGCCGAGCTATTTCTCAAGTTTAGTGATGAACGGCGGTTTCATCCAACAAGAAAACTGCGTTCGGTAGTAACTGGTTTGTTATACTTTTGAACTAATTAAATTTACAAGTAAATTTACATACTTTGCGAAATTTACTCGAAACAAAATAATTAACTTCCTTGATTGTATTCATTCAACATTATTATATACTAATACTTTTAATCTCCTTATTTGTATGCCAATTAATAAGTTAAAATGTGTAAAACACAATTATAAATTATTAAATTAAATTACATATTTTGGTTAATCTGTAAAAAGTGTTTAGTAAGTTTTTTTTATTTTATGACATAAATTTATTTATGTGCGTTTATAATTAAATGATCGTCTAATTCACTCAAGAATATAATTTGTACGCTTTGCTAACAACGTTGGTTTACGGGAAGACACATTTATCAGCATTTCGTATAACGACACGAGTCTTATTGGTTACATGTGTATATTTGGTTTTTTACTTAGTGTTCTGGATATTTTCTCTGATAATTCATACGTGGTTAAGTCATAAAATCACTAATGCGTGAGTAGATTTATATACCTACTTAAGAGTTTCAGGGTTTATTGACTTCAAGCAACTACATTATGTTATAAGAGTTACCAATTAGCTCTAACGTAGCTATTTAGTAGTGCTCGTAGCGTACTTTGACTAGGCATTTCTTAACGATTACCGAAGTGAAGCAACTTTAGACATAGTTTTTCGGATGAGTGACCGGGGGCAAGGGAAGTATAATGTTACTACACCGTGGGTGTCATTTGCAATTGAGCGCTGCCAGAGCTTAGATACCACGTAAAAGAGGTTTGAACATTTTTGTATGGAAGCTGGCATATCCACCCGCCGCCATTATGATATTTTTTTCAAAGTTTCCGCGCACAATGAGAATTGTATATATGATTTGGGGACACTAACTTATACAAACAATAGATGTTTAGTACTATGATACCCTAAAGCGTCACATTCTCGAAATATTTGGATGTAAAGATCGCAAAGTTCTTATACAGCAATCTTTACATTTAAATTTCTCGGAAACGTAACACTTTAGGGTACCATAGTACGAAACATTTACTGTGTGTATAAGTGTCCCCTACTCATATATACTTTCGTGCGCGGAAACTTTGAAAAAAAATCATAATGGCGGTGGGTGGATATGCCACAAATGTTCAAACCCCTTTTGGGTCTCGGTTGTATTAAACGTTTAGGCATGTCAGACGAGTTCAAACGGCTTAAACTCTGAAACCAGGGCTAGCCTTCTGGCCCATATGGACTTACTCAAAAATATTTTTATAACACGACTCTTAGTGCCTTACTCTCATTCGACCAGACTTTCCAGTAATTTCTCGTCTATAACGACCACAAAACGTTTTAGTATTTTTAAGCAAGCTCCATCGATTGTGCTACTATTTTCGTACTTGACGTGTAGCACGCAAGCAGCATGAAGGTGGCAGATTGTAAAAAAGAATTTTTTGCCCTTAACTGCTTGGAGCGTGCATAAATCTTAAAGCTTTGAAGTACGTGGACTAAATTGTGATTTAAAAATAAACTACAAGGAAATTGCTCACTTCAGATCATGAAAATAATGTAAATTTGATATTTCAATAAGTACTTTACTCGTATTTCTGATTGGTTGGAAGTCAATCAAAAATATGTATTTATTTAAAGTTTCATCAGTAAGAAGGCAATTTATTTTTCAGTACAGTACCTATACTGCAAACGCCTTGTGTAGGTATCGTTCCCTCTATTTCGTACACAGTTAAAACGAAAGAGATGGAATTATGCTCTTTGTCTCAATGTTTGCTGGTTATCAAAGAAATATCTGTCATGATAATGTTATTGGCCTTTTTCAAGTTAAATAAAACAAACTGCGTATAATATTCTTAAATAATTTACTTAGTCAATTTTATGTAAAATACGACGATTTCTAAACCATACCTTTTCTGTTACAGTAAAAAAGGCGCGCTATGTTGGTATACAAGGTAAGAATAATTTACTTAATTTGCAATTTACACTCAACATTTCATGATCGGCGCTAATTTGCTTTATATCAATCCTCCCTCACTGTTTAGCTGTTCAAACAAGTTATAATATGAACTCAAACAGTCAAACACACCCACACATGTTTGCTATCCACATTAACTTTTTTAATCACGGCTACATTGATACAATATACGGCATAACGTCTTACTCGCATATGTCTTTTACCGTACATTATTTTGTATAGGATTTTATTCAAATTTGTTTAGTTCCTAAAAAAGTTTCTTTCATTTCATAAGAGCCGTCAAATAAATCGTACGTCAATTAAATTACTATGGGGCCGTTGCATATTGAGAATGTTTATTTTCTGTTTAGGAATTGTCCTATTTCATCATCATCGTTTCAGCCGTACTTAGGTACCTACTCTACTCACTGATGAACATAGGCCTCTCAAATAGATTTTTAATAGGCCTGATTGTAAGCATCTGTTTCAGCGTAATCCTGCGATCTTAAACGTGTCATCTGTCGTTTATTCCAATTTAATTTCCATTCATATTTTGCACCTCGGTTATGGAGTTAATAGAAGTCTATTGATTTAAATAAATTACTATATCGCATAAGTTCAATGAAACAATACAACTGTAATTACTACGGAATCTAATTTTATACTCCTACTCAATACTCATTACATACCACATATAATATGCTTGACCTGTAATATGAGGCCTATTGTAGGTTTCTTCGCCATTGTTACTCATTTCCACATAGCAGCTCCCTGTAATTCACACGTTCCAATGAATTGTACACCTTGTGCTTAAGTATATAAGTGTTATTTTTCTTTTCAGCAACACAATTTAACACGTACGTGACACTCAAGCTACAGAATGTCAAGTCGACGACGGTGACAGTTAAGGGTCCCACCCCGAGTTGGGAACAAGACTTCCTTTTGTGAGTATTTTTACACTGTTTCAGGGTAGACACGCACTGAACTCTATAATATCATCTATATGTCATGAGTTGACATTGTGTTTTATTATTTGTTACAAAGTTTTCTAAAGGATTGAGTAAATTGAATGTAGGCTAAATAGTTTTTGAGTTCTGAGGGGGTCAAATGTAGCTCCAAATTGTTCGTGTAATATTACACACGGCCGCTGCGTCGCCAGTTTTCTTTGAACACTTTGGCTGGCCATGCTGCCGCGTGTCTAGATACTACGAGTAACGGTGGGTACCAAAGCATAAGTAGATCTCGAGTTTCTTGGGCAGGAACACACCTACACACACATGCTAACCTGCACAATTTTTCCGAGTGATGCTATTTTTGCAATCACAATAATAATCTCGAAACGTATTATTACTGTATTTATGCTCAGACAACATTAATTAGTTGATGTACAACAAAAGTATAAAAAAAATGTAACAACGCGTCAAAGTAGCTTAGTTGAATTAGGCGTTTTCAGGGTTCTGTAGTGAAACGAGGAACCCTTGTAACTTCGTTGTGTCCGTCCGTCCGTCCGTCCGTCCTCATGCTGTAAAGCCTTATAACTTCCTCATTTATGAACCAAATTGGATGAAATATGACAAAATTGTAATTCTAGAATAGATTTCAATTTCAAATACATACTTAAAAATTTCAAAATAGTTTATTTAAAGGGTAGCTCCCATTCATGTAAAGTGGGGATGAAACTTTTTTTCAACCCCACCCCTTCGAGTGGGGTATCGTTGAATAGGGCTTCTAAAGTAAAATTGAAATTCGTAGGCTTGCTCAATGCTCATAGCTCAGAGGCCATTGACATCACAAATTTATTTTTTAGCCAGTTATGTTTTTCTAGCACTCAACCATCACCACGTTATTATCATCATCATAATCATCGTCACCATCTACGGAAGCCTATCATACGCGTGTCCCGACACGCAGTTGACAACTTATTTAGGGTTCTGCCGGTTGCATTTATTACAGTTTATCGTACAATATGATGTGCTTGAATTCTAAAAAAAATACATAAAATATATAACAATATAGTACTACTCTTGAAAAAGGGGATCTCGCGTAAATGTGTGATGGGTTTTTAATATTAATTAATTTTATCTAAATGCGGTTTCACTTTTACACCGCTACATGAGTCCAAGGTGAGATATCTACAGTGTCTCGCTCAGAATGGATCCGTGATGTAGTAAAACTTGATCCCGATTCGGGTATGATGTGAAGAGACCCTAAAATAAAAGTTACGTATAAGTTCTCTAGATGCTAACTGTCTGTAATAGTCTGCCTTCATGTAAATGACTGACGTATTTATTTTATGGGTAGTTATAATTTTTGATGAAGAAAAACATCGTGAGGAAACCTGTTTATATCCGTAGAAGAAATTCGATGGTGTATGAGAATCCACCAACCCACACAATGGTACCGTGGTAGATATGGCTCAATCACCCTTCGTGGGTAAACCTACGTCCTGCAGTGGACTATTAAAAAATGCTGCTACAGTACAGTTATAAATTCTCGTACCCTTTGTAACATATTACCTATAGAGTGTATCCACGTGCTGTTTCGTTTTTACACCGCTGAATGTTTAAATAGGTTCAAAGTAAGGAGACTGTAGTGTCTGGCTCAGAATGAATCCGGGATGTAGCAACATGCCTTAACCTTGGTAGAACGAACATAATGTAAATGGATGGATGTAATGTAAATAAAAATGTACGTATTTTCCTTAAGAAAACAAACTATCCAACTAATACCTTGTAATTATAACTAAGTGTTTATTATTTTCGATGTTCTAAATTCGTATATGTTGTTATAACGTACGTATTATACAATGTATCCAAGTGCAGCTTCGTCTTTACAACACAATATAAGTTCAAGGTGAGGTAACTGTAGTGTCTGGCTTAGAATAGATCCAGAACGTAGTAACACTTGACTCCGCCGGTTTGAGTATGATGTGAACTTATCTTAAAACTAAAATAACGTTTACATTCTCTTTGAAACACTGCCTAAAATTACAGGTGTTAATTACAGTAGAAATTAGCTTGGTAGCAGTTATTTATTTTATATAACTTACCTAAATTGAGCAACTAAATCGTAATAAAATAGCAAATAGATCTGATATCCAATTGGGCTGCAAAGTATTACTAAAGAGCACTGATTGGCAAACATAGCATAAGATAGGACATTATACATAATCTGTAGACGGGATATTATACACTGAAGATTCAGTTGTTTGCTCTCTGTTAATCAATATTAATAATTAGTTTCCTTGAATACTTTTTTGGCAAAAAAGGAAAATAATACGATAAATGATACAACGGTAGATGGTGAACTCTTAAAGAGATCGGTCTATTATTATTATGTACTACGGGACTAATCGCGCACAAAAATTACGAGATCAATAAATACCTACATAGGTCAAACGAAGCGTTCTATTGCTGAACGGATCAAAGAACATATCGCGCCAGTCAAAAACCGCCAGATACAGAAGTCTGCTACAGTTGAGCATTTGCTTAGGTACTGGTCATTGGATCGAGCTCCACGTCCCAAAAGTCCTCTCCACGGATCGACACTATTTTTCGAGTATAGTTCGTGAAGCGGTGGAAATAAAAAACATAACAATTTCAACCGGGAGGATGGATTTAAGTTATCGGCGTCGTGAAATCCTGTTATCAACAAATGTAAATCGAGTAGTGTAGGCAGCAGGACATTATTAGATGCCGTCAGTGTTGTGTGTCGTAGTGACAATTTTTCGGGTCCAAGTTGAATTGGCGGTACCTGCTGTTTCACATTCCTGTCTACCCGTGACCACGATCGATGCAACTCGGTCAAAACGTCGGGATGATGAGGTATTTATTTATCTCGTAATTTTAGTGCGCGATTAGTCCCTTGGTTCATAATAATAATGTGTTCAAATCGCGAAAGTTTAAAAAGAGATCGGTCTATGTAGTAAATTCGTGAAAGTGGTTAAATGCAATATCTAATTGCAATAGGCAAGGCTACGTACAAGTCGAGTCTTTGATAAGCTTTCAGATCTATTCCTATGGTAAGACTGTAATAGTCGTTTAAGGATATCACATAGGTACAAAATACAAATTATTTTTTCTCCTTCCAATAATGTAGGTAGGTTTGCCTTTATTGAAACATAGGGCTCAATTTAGTAGGCTTCACTTGACAGAGCCTTCTTCATTGTGATATTTTAGACAACAAGAGGAACGCATTAAAATTATACTTACACTTGGAAAAAAGCCTTCAAAATTTAGCCCATTTTATGTGTGGTAAGTGCCGATAAATTAATTTTTAGCCCTCGAAACGATTAATCAAAAGAAAGTTCAAGGGACATGATCCGATTTTCCCGTCTATACGTGTCCTTGAAAAAAAACACGGTAAATACTCCCCGGCTCGATTAGGAAGATAAATGAAGAGGCGATGTGCCGTGAAAGAGATGACGCCCGTCAAAGACATGCCTCGAGTACTTTTCTATTTACCAAGGTTATATTACGAAAATAATGTCTTACCTTGGTTTTTGATTTATTATTCTACCGAGTGGCTTTGATGTGCTGTCTTAGTAATTACTATTACTGTGGCTTTCGGTTTCATCATCAGCTTATTTCAGTGCACTGTGCAATACAGCTTCCTCTGAATTCTTTGGTCTAGGTTAGAGTCTTAACAAATGCACCTTTTTTTAACAGTAAATAAAGATCTTTTAATGAATACATGTCACATACGTGTCAATCAAAACATGAAAGTCTTTTAAAAAAATCGTGTAGAGCACGTACGCCTTCTTAACGCCTTTACCGAGTTTCATGTTTTTTTTTTGTATATTTGTGGTCTGAGATAAGAACGTAAGCAATGTTTTACGCCTAGATCACAAAGATGACCCTATCCAGATTTTTCGATTTAGTTTTTATATTGCAAAGTTATGTTTGCCGGGCAGCTACTTAGTTTTTTTTTAATTATCTGAGAATTTTTCATTTTCTCGTAAATGATTATAATTCGAAGTTTAACTACTCACAATATTTTAACATATATGAGATAGACTATGTCTTATTCGATCTTGCAATTAAAATATGCCGTGTTAGTCAGTGAGACTCGTTTAATAAAGACCAATATGGCCCAAGCCAAAACAGCGCTGGGCAGAGCGTCTGTAAGTCTAATGCATACAAGCATTTCATCTTCGCTCGATAAATAAACCATTTCTGCAATGGGCTTATTTTATTGTCTATAACGCTTTGACTGCAGTTCTTTTGGCTCCGATTGCTACAGAGTCTAAGCCTATCGATGAAGTAAGTAGGTTTCTTGCTCCCGAGAGAGGGGTTGACTCTTGCTATCTTATCGTTCCTAGATATTCCTATGATAATTGAGCTAGAACCTGCATGCAAATTTGAGAATTTCATTAACCTAGAATAACACTGTCGAACAACCGCCCCTAGATAACTGCCCTTTCTACGAATTGTATCTCTAGACGATGGATATCAGATATATTTATACTTATATATATGACTAACCTTCATTACGAAACCTATATGTTTTTTAGATACTCGTACCTAGATCTGTTGATTGTTTTTGATGTTTTAAGCGCTCTGTCACATATTTGTTATTTTGTATGTTAATATAATTATTTAAATGCTTTTTAAATCTACCCTTGAATTAAAGGGGCTCACCAGAATATCAGCGTTGAGTGTTGGATCCTCCCAGCACTCAACATTTATAGCTGAGGTGAGTCCCTTTCGACGCTTTTTATTTTTCTTATTTTATAAGTTCTTCGTACCTACCTATCTGTTGAATAAAAATATTTCATTTAAAAAGAAAAACCAACCCTGAAATTGAATAACAAATTGAATAACAATATTTGGAACAGCTGATTTGGTTTCAGAATTGATCCATTAGTAAAAGTTAATCGTAATCATGAGTGCGATGATATCCTAGATTCTGGGTAGTGTAAGCTTGAATATTATGTCCATCGTGTAAAGATAAGTTCCGTTGCAGTAATGCTTTATTTAGTCACTCTATATCTATCATTGCCATACCTTTTATCTCTTTGACATTATGTTTTGAATGATTTTTAGCAATCGATGAGAGTTTTGTTAGAGAATAAAGCGACTAAATTACTCACAACACATTTTAGGCAACTTGAAGTGTGAAATGGTTGGCAAGACGCCTTGGCTGCTGTAATAATAATAGTCTCACGTTTGTAGTTACATATTGAGTGCTATTAAAATTTAAAGACATTTTTAAGAGGTTCCTACCGGAGGGAATTTAATAAGTACGAGTACGGAAAAAATTGAGGTTCTTAACATGATTTCACAGTATCTCTCATTGGTAGTGTGAAGATATTTGTATGTTTATTGCAAATACAGTATATCCATTTATCCATCTATCGGGTGCATCTTTTCATCACTTGTTTACAACTACGATCGCAAACAGGAACTTTTGCTCTTTAAGGGAGAAATGATTTCTAAAACAAACAAACCATTTAACTTATGCCACTTCTCTTCTCCCATCTGCCGAATAAATCCATTTCCACCGCGGCTGCAGACAATATCAATTATATTGCTTTTATGTTCGCGCGGGAAGCTTTGAGATGCGAGTACTTTTATTAATACTTTGTTCTTGTTTCTGTTTCTGGTTGAACTTGAGAAGCACTGTTTATATTTATCGCGGTTTACTTGCTGTCTAGAAATTATTGTAAAACAAATATATTGAAAAGTAACATTGTGTCCTGTGTTTTATCCTTTTGGTTTTGTATTCTTATGTTATTGTACGAAATTAAAAATAAAATTTTGGAGCCATTCAAAACTTTATTCGAGGTTGAGAAAGGTTGAGGTGGTTTTGGAGTTGAAAAAACAAAGTTCACCCGCAAAATCAAGAGTCTTTTGGATTACGAGTGAAGAATAAAAATTTAAATTCTCATAAAAATTTAAATTCTTATATTTTTTTTCTGAAGTACCTACTTAGTTACTACTTACATCGGTAAGACGTTTCAGTATGTATAAAGCAAATATTTCAGTCAGTTAGGCGTAGTTTTTATATCATACTTCAAAATAAGCCTAACAAGAATAATTGAAAAAAAAACCTTTTTAAAGCAAGCTTTTACTGAACAAGTACTCGCCAAGACGAATCAAACGAGCCGAAACTCGATGGATTTGCGTCGTTTCGTTACAGAGTTCCTACCACCTTCCAGCTCTATCATCAGACCCAGGCTACCATTGAAAGACAAACCAATCGTCAAGACGATTCAAATGAGCCCAAATTCGATGAGGTTGTGTCGTATCATTGCAAAGTTCCTTTGGCCACTATCCAGCTCCTTCATCCGATCTACTGATCTGATGATGGACGTGACGGACGGGACGATGGATGACATGGTGCTCCATGTCATCATAATATTGCTTTGACACGCAATTTACACATGTAGGCAAAATTTCAGCTCAATCGGAAGTTGTTAAAATTTAACTTGCAAGATTTGATTACAGACAGACAACGGGATAGGTGAAACTAAATAAAAGCTTGTAAAAATATGACAAACATATGGCTGCAAATCGTATTTACTTTGTAGATTGTTTTATTTTATTTCTTCCGCCTTTTTTTTTTGAGCAATAATAATTTCTTAAAAATATTTTCCTACCTTTACAATAGGACGACATTGAAGGAATTAATAGCACCCTATCAAAGCAAAAAAATAGCAAATCACGTAGACTTCATCAAATTGTAGACTACAAGTAGTTTGAATAAAAAATGTAGTCAGAGCAAACTTTATGCCAAGTGTGTCATTTCAGCTATATTTACTCCCTTGTATCGATCCAGTATGCCATAGATTGTTATCAGCGTGCAGGTCATTATGGATTCGCGATAGTGCAACACGATTTCAATTTAGCAAACGAGCTTTTGGTTGGGGGCTTGATATTAGATATGGATTTTTGTTATAACACTAGACTAAGGTCCAAGCATCACTAAAACAGCGCAGAGCGGAGCAGTGAGGAAATCGGGAGAGTATTGCAGTGAGGAAATCGGGAGAGTATTGTAGTATTAAACCCACGTAAGAAACAAAACACAATCGTAGCCGAGCGGAGTTTTTGTTAGAAAATAAGTCGATTGGCAAGTTGAAATAGAAGTAAACAAGGCACATAACACGGAGGACTGATGACCGATGGGGTTGAAAAGTTTTCGAATAGAGACCACGTATCAGCAAGCGCAGCACAAAACGTCTAGCTACAAGGCGGCGCGCTGAATGTAAACCGCTTCCAACCGGTCGAATTGGATATCTATAGGAGAGGTCTATGTCCAGAAGTGGATACCTTGTGACTAAAAGGAATCAAACTGAGCAAATATACCACCATATCTGCAATTTACTTTCGGCCCATATTGCTCCTTATCTTTTGTTGCGTCCCGTTTTGGTGGAGTTCGGGACTTAGGTACCGGTTAAGGGCTCAGGTGGAAAGAATCGAGGTTATCGCCGAGTTATACTCGTTGTCGTAAAAGTTTGTAGCATTTAGCTTTGTTATTAGGTTTTAGAGCAAAATGGTAAAATAATAATAATACTGGAATACTGTTGATAATAATAAGTAGGTATAAGTTGTAAAAGTAAAAACACATTTTTACCTCAGAGGGCTAATCCATCCATCCATCAGCCATAAGAAGTCCACTGCTGGACATAGGCCTCCCCTATGGATCTCCAATAAGACCGGTTGGAAGCGGCTTGCATCCAGCGCGATCCTGCGGTCTTAATGAGGTCATCCGTCCACCTTGTGGGTGGACATCCTACGCTGCGCTTGCCGGTACGTGGTCTCCACTCGAGAATTTTTCGACCCCATCGGTCATTAGTCCTCAGCGCTATGTGCCCTGCCCATTGCCATTTCAACTTGCCAATCCGTTGGGCTATGTCGGTAACTTTGGTTCTTCTACGGATGTCCTCATTTCTGATTCGATCTCGCAGAGGGCTAATATTGTTTCTTATTTTTTTAACTTCGATTGGTACACTATAACTATATTATGTATATTCAACTACTAGCTGCCCGTCCCGGTTTAGCCCGAGTACGACTGGCTAAAGAAGACAAATAGTTTGGATCCCTAAGTTTTAAAAAAAATATAATTATTTATATTAATTAGCCTATGTTTACCGGAAGTAAAGTAAGCGTGTTACATCCTAGACCGCATATCTGCTTAACGTCAGGCAGTGTGTAGTCAAACGCAAACCTATACGTAATAAAAAAACATAAAAAAGTAGTGTAGCTTTTCAACAGTGTAAATTTTTTTTAAATGGGTCAGTAGTTTCAGAGCCTATTCGATGCAAACAAACAATCAAAGCTTTCCTATTTATAATATTGGTACAGATATCTTTATGGTTCAAGTTAAACAATTAAGAAATTGTTCAACCTGAAGAAGTTATATATTAGGATCGACCAACAGTTAGTGTTAACAAATTAATTTTTGTATTCCTTGTCTCCCGTAATAAATGACTGTCTATTAGGACTCCGAAATACTAATAAGTATCTAGTACAAAATATTTTGACATGAATTACAATTAATGGGTATGTATGTAAAATCGTTAAAAATCGTTAAAATTATGAAAAAATAAATTTTATAATGTTTATTTTACAAGAAAAACCATTCAATGCTTACCTACCTATATACGTACCTACCTATATACGTACCTACCTATTTAATAATGACAATCCTTATTACGAGTATTTACTGAAAGTATGTTTTAACAACTTAAACTTTATCACAATGAACTTTGTGCCTATCTAAAATTAGCTCCGGAATATAGGCAGTTAACGTTATAATGGCCTATGAAGCCCTTGTCGGAGTATGAATGGTGCAATTAGTAGCAAAAGAGGCTCGAGCCAAATCGTCGCTCGACCTCTGGGAGGGAATTTTCGTTCAATCGAGATTACATCTGTCAATGTCTTACATCAAGAAAAGAGGAACGATTAACTGATATTGTTTGACACTTGGTCGCATGCTCCTTTTTAGGGTTCTGCACCAAAGGGTAAAAACGGGACCCTATTACTAAGACCCCGCTGCGATGTCCGTCTGTCTCTCCGTCTGTCTGGCTCCAGGCTGTATCTCATGAACCGTAATAGCTCTCTAGCTATAGCCAGCTATCTAGTTCTCTAGCCAGTTGAAATTTTCACAGATGATGTATTTTGATTGCCGCCATAACAACAAATACTTACTAAAACAGAATAATATAAACCATAAAACAAACGTGATTTTTTTGCCATGGGGCTCTGAATACGGTACCGAACCCTTCATGCGCAAGTCCAACTCGTACTTGGCAGATTATTCATATTATTTCTAATCAGAACAAATTCTTAAATATTTACCGCCTTACCACAAAAGATTTAAACACGCTTTAAACACAATTTAACCGTTCAATTTGTACTGTCAAACATTGGCTAAAGCGTGCGTAAAACTTTTGTGGTAATACGGTTAGTCTTTGTAAGTACCTACTATGATGAAAACCTTAAAAATAATCAGTTTAGAAGGGATTGAGTATGTAAAGCCGTGGTCGTCACACTTTTCTGGTCAAGGGCCACATAGGACAACGCGATGTATCACTGCGGGCCGCACACTGATGAACTTGATTATAACATAGGTACAAGCCCGCGTTGTTTTAGATTACCGCGATGCCCACGGAACATGGGAAGGTAAAAAAATATGCGCGAGCGATGCGAGCGCGAAATTTGCTAGTTTTTTTTTAGTAATTTCATAACAGTGATGAGCTTAGCAGAAAAAGCAACTACTATTATGCGCGAGCGCCTAATTTTTTCGGCTTTTTTCAGTAATTTCAAAACAGATATGAGCAAAGCAGACTAACCACCCTGCTATCATGGGCGACCGCAGTGAGCCTCAATTTTGTTATGTTTTTTATTTTCCATAATTTCAAAACAAGCATGAACAAAGCAGACCACGTTACTTATATGCGCGAGTGCAGCGATCGTGAATGTTTTTTAGGTATTTTTAGTAATTTGGAAGCAAGTATGAACATTGTTCATATTTTAATTATACGCGTGTGAAGCTAGCGCGATGTTATTCGCTTTTCTAATAATTTGAAAACACATAATAATATGATGATAGTACACATGACTTCCATCTGTACCGCGGGCCACATGCGGCCTGCGGGCGGCGGTTTGACGACCACTGATGTAAAGTATGCGTTTAATGTTTATTTTATAATTTTTTTTTCGAAGTTCGAAAATTAAGTTTTTATCATGCATTTAAAATCATGATCATCAAAGGCTGCCATAATTTGTAACAATTGAAGTGTAGTAAATGCAACTCCTAATTGTGTAGATATTTTAAGTCTATTGTGTCTTGTAAGAAATATCATGAGAAAGTGTCTCGGATATATCTCGATTGCAGGAGAATTTCCTGCTTGGATTATTCCTGATTCTATTTAAATATCTACTTTATAGGTTGGAAGGGTTTGTACGTTGTACATACGTATAATAAAGTTTCGATTAGTGGCCTGATTGGTTTTATTTGTTCAGTTAATATCCTGTAAAAGCTGTCGTTTGCTCCGGTTTGTGAGCGGTCTATTAAAATTTTTATTTTTTCCTATGGAAAAATTTATACGTAAGAGATGATTTTTGATTGGCTTGGAGTTCTCGCGAGAAAGATATCCCACAGTTGAAGTAGATATACTTGAAGTAGATAAGTACTTGACGAACGTGTTGGCGGAGGCGGTGGGGCTGCAGGGGAAGAGGAATGTCGGTATCGCGATGGCCGCTCTCCTCTTTCTCGTAGAAGCCATAGTGGCAGGCGCAGGGCCACTTTGATTGACCCGTTGCACCTGTTGACCAGAGCTGTCGGATACGGTTACTGTCTGACGCCTAGTGCTGGTTGGTTCCGGGTGGTGGATGACGATGTGTCTTGTGTTCGGTCACATCGTCATTGAGGCGGGAGCGCTCGTGGTGGGGCCCGAGTTGGGCCTTGGCTGTCCAGTGCCGCGGATGAGTGCAGAGGCGTGCCCGTAGCCCAGACACCAGGCGCAGTGGTGGAAAATCCAGGGTTTTTGGTGGGAATATACCGTCCAGTCAAAGGGACTCCCACATAACCACCCGCCTGCCTTCGAGGCGTGGTTGTATCCATAAAGGATTTTACCTTTAAAAAAAAGAAAAGTACTTGAAGAGTAAAAAGCCTGTGTTAACACAACTCAGTTCAACATTGTCATCATGGGTTCATCTTTATAATTATCATTTACAAATGATAATGATAAAAGAATTTTTGTGAACCGTAGCATAACTTCCAAGCCCTACAAATTCTTAAATACTTAGTACAATACCTACAGCAAGTGGAAAAATAAAAGATTTCATTTGTTGAAATAACAAAACCATTTCACTAATAAATACACGAAAACGCATTAAAATCAGTCAATAGCTACGATGCTACAGACATACTTACATACACAGATCTTATAACACCCCGTCTTTTTGGTTTGCGAGTTAAAAATTAACCGCTATTACGAAGCTCTTTTTAACGATGTTTGAATTAAAAACAATAACAGTCGCCGACAAAGTATATCAATGGGAACCATACGAGTAAATATTGTTTACTCCAAATTTCTATGACGAAAATATTTACATTAGGGTGAAATTTGTTTGTTTTGATAACTTTGGGTGGGTGTTATTTTGCAGGGGTGGTAGGGGTGAGAGGTTGTAAATCGCACCTCATGGGAGTGGCAGTAGGTGTTGTAATTAAATGTAGCTGTTACGCAGGGTTGTACGCTCAATGATGTGCGGATAATCCGGTTTATGTGTTCTAAATATGGGATCTGTCAGTTTTAATGGGATCAATCTAAAATTACGTGCAGTTAACTGACACACTACGTCTTAGTGTTTATATTGAAGATTCTTTGAATGGAAATTAGCGTGGTTTTTGCACAATACGATTTTGTAATTTAACTCTATCTTTTTTAAAACTGGGTTTAATCCTATCCTATTGAGGATAACTTTATTGTATTACACCGTTAAAGGGAGCATTTTTTAGTAAAATGATCCTGATTATTGGTTTCACTGTGAAGTGAAAATGGGCTTTTATGTTTTTGCGCTGACCTCAAACGATTAGAATTTGTGTTGAAACTGCGACGTAGTATTTATTTTCTATTTACAAACCAAGGCTCACCTTGTGGCTTTTAATTGCAGTGATAGCGTAAATTTGTTTATTAGTACCGAATTATTCACCAGCCAGTACTTTTTAAACATTTATGTTACAAAAAACAACGAGTTAAGCGGCGATAACAATAACATTTTCTAAACAAATTCCGTGAAAATTGCGTAGGCACGCTTCTTATCTCGAATTTATGCAGGGTCAATATGACGTGACTATAGCTTCTGCCTTATCACCTAGTGGGATTTACTACGGTCTTCAGTGAATTCTGTGAGACCCTAGCTTCATAATCTGTGGACTTTACCGCTTACTAAAACCAAGATTACTAAGCTTGATTTGTTTACGCCCCAAGGGACGCAATCGGTTAGATTTATACACTTTCTGCGAAGGAAAGTAAGATTTTATGTGTGTGCGTGTGTTTTATGTGGGAAGTCATTTTATTAGCTGTTTCTGTATCTAAATGTAGATGAATAGATGCACCATTAATTTTGTGTAAAGCGTTATCAAAAATACCCGCATTGCGAAAATATCAGATTTTAATATCTTTACTTTATTTTTTAAACGATTGCCAAAAACAGTGTCTTGTTGCCATAACGAGCGTCAGCACAAAAGATAATACAAATAAAGTATTATCAATATTTTTTAATTGTTTGCTTTGAAGAGCAAAATAGTGATTTTTGAAAGATTATGTTGATATAGGTAAATCATACGGCGTTTTATTGTTCAAACTTGAACTTAAAAATTGATACAATAAACATTGCATTTTATAAGCATTCCCATTCAGCATGGCAATGCTGCCAGCATGCTGGGCACGTTGCCTACTGGGCTTGAGCATTTGGATTACATTTAGAAGTAAGTGTCTGTGGATGATACAAATACAACACTACTTACATAGGCTAAAACTACATACACTGCCACTTTTGCCATTTAAAAAATGTACATTATTCTGTACATTATAGTTACTTATTGCGGATATTCGACACACATTTTTGATAGCAAATGGGTTATGAATAGGTATTTCTTCTCGACATGATTTTTATTCGCACCTTCGTAGCATTTTTTCCTTATTTGAATTTTATTTTGTATAGGCGCTTAGGTACTTTGTCACATGAGTAATTGGTATTTAAATTTTTAAAATTGTGAGACTCGTTTGGAACGATACAATAACATTTGCCATGAAAGTGACGATGAGAATCGTGTCGAGGATAATTGCTTAAATAAGCTTTAAATCAGCTTTTTCCGACTCTGTTGACGTGTGGGTAGTATCCACAGTTCCATACTGCTTCTATTAATATTTGTTCTGTGACGCGTTCTTTACTCTCTTAAGGCCGCTGCATACGTAAAGAGATAATACCTTGGACGGGGCATGAACGGGAACGGGACGTGACTGCCTCGTTCGATACGGGAACGTGTTCTTAATGCATACGTACCGTAACAGTGATTCGGATCTAACGTGCTAGTGTTGTGAAGAAAGAAAGATGCATTTTTGATGAATGGATCTGTTCTTAAGTTATAAATGCAATAAATGATAACCATCTCCAGTGAGTGATAATTCGACTGCAATTTTACGCCACAGATAATTCTTGTACTTAGTGTCTAAATACTTTGAGTTAGCTAAATTATATTATGCTGGATGTGACCGTACACACTCGAATAGTTTTTCGTCGTCCATTTTCGACGGTGATGCAAACGTACAACACTACTTTTCTCTCCGGAACGAACGGAGTGACTGTGCATACGTACCGAAAACACGGACGGGGCGGGGCACGCGCGGGGCGGGACGTGCTAAACATCGTTGGCGACGATATTTTTCCCGCCCCGTCAGTGCCACGTTCCCGTCCCGTCCGTGTCATCGTAACATATGCGCTTCCATTTATATTTTGTATGAAACGATATTTCCAAAATTTCTCGTTCCGTCCCGTCCGTGAAAAATCCCGTCACGTATGCAGCGGCCTTTAGTCTTTGTACTTTGTACTGTCTGTTAGAAAAAATTTCTTGCTCTGGGAAGCAGTTTTTCAGATATTTCGTGAGCTTTGACTCTATCGATAGAAAAATATCACTAAAGTAGTAAGCAACAAAGATTTTCTGTGACGAATTGTTGTACAAAAATTATTTTTCTGAGCTAAATAAGTAAAAGTTACTCATACAGTCCTAACTGAACCATGTTGCTTTGAAAATAGAAAAATTTTTCATTCTGTTGAATGATATTTTAATTTGTTTTTTTTTTGGAATAAGAATAATACCTACGTTTTCATGGAATCGTGGTGGTGGTTAAAAAAGTAACTAAGTACTTTGGAGGTTAAAAAGTTTTCCGTAAATGATGTTGAAAGCTTAAAAATTGACGAAGAATTTCAAAAAGTCAGATATTTCGTAATCGCAAGTGAACTAGCTATAAGTGGTATTTTATAAAAGTACCGAGGTGTGTCGTGTATTGAGGTACCTAGGCTTGCATAGGTTACTAAGTGTATAAAATTTTAATGATGTTAGCTTCATACTAGGCATCACAAAATACTGAGAGCACAGAGATCAAACTTCATACAAAGCACACAGAAATAATTCGGATTCAAAATCTCGAAACACTCTATAAAACGGTTCCATAGCATATTTAATTCGCATAAGCCTGGATTGCTTGGGATTCTTGAACGGTCATCAAAGTATAGCAACGTTCGGCACGGTCAGTTTTCAAATGAGTGAAAGCGATCAGATGAAAACGATTAGAGTGAAGTATTTACAACTAAGCGCTACTGTGGCACGGATATCACGATTGTAGGCTTCAGTTGTTTAACTATTTCACCATGCAAGAGGCTGCCAAGCGGCTTAAAATGTCACTGGGACTTGGTCAGTCCAGTATGAATTTACTTCCTTAATTACAAAGGATTGTGAGATTGTGGACACAATCAAATACAAAACAACAATGTATTTACAAATAATTGTATTTCACGGACGTACTAGGTACAATACGTTAACAATATTTGTATCTAGATTTGCTTGAGCACGCATTGTACGAAGCTTGAGTTCTGTACTCTTGATGTTTTGTGTAGGCACTGAATAATGAGGTCACGCAGTTTGACCTGAATTTTTAATTCTTTGCCATTTGCTTGTTAGCGCCGAGAGAAAAAGGTTGATTTATATTATATAATCTATCAAATTAATTTTGTGAAAGCGAAACAAGGAAATCTCTTGGAACATTAATTATACTGAGAGACGATAATTTAAAATGTTTCTGGTGTCCTAATTTCTTAAGATCATATTTTCCTAAAAACGTTAAACGCTCCTGAAAGTTTTCATAAAGCAATAATGTCGATAGCAATTAAGTAGCTTCATTTGGTACGTTTAACAAACTTTTAAAAACATGTCAAGAGTATGCAAATGTATGAGTATTTCCTATTCAAAAAAAAGCTTATCCTTTGCGTGCTCGCAATGTGATATCGTCTTATGTTGTATATCATGCCATTCGTAATCTCCATCACAACACATAATATGACCAATGCCCCCTATTATTTTATATAATATGAGCTCACTGGCTATCAGGTCAACGTGTCTCGATTTAATGTTACGTTTGAAGTAATATCTTCGTTAAATGATATTATTTGTTCCCACAGTGAGATCAACGATATCAACCTGGGCCTGCTGGTGGAAGTCTGGAACAAGGGAGTCATCTGGGACCGCGCGCTGGGCTACCATTACCTGCCTCTCACTTCTGTTGCTTACAACGAGGTAAGATCATTAATGTAAAGTTTAAAGATATTATGCAGGACGCATTGAGAAAGGTATAAAAGGAGTATTCATTTTAAGTACCTAAGTAATGCTTCTGATTTTAGTGGGTTGTTCATTTTGTTCTAAGTTTACAATTAATACCTAGGTAGCTAAGTAACAATGAGGTATTTTTTACGAGCGCCAATTTTTGCAAGATACCCAGCTGCTTTAGGGTACAGGCCGTAATTTTTCCTAAGTACACAGTGTCGACTAGAGACACTTACAATGAGTAAGAAAAAACGAGCATAAGTACGAGTACATAACTGTCTAATTTGTTTTATTTTATCATATTTAATAGGTACTCAATAATTTTCCTCTGCAGAAAAAAGTATGAAAACTAAATTGTAAATACATTTCTAACAAAAATAAATATGAAAAGTAAATATACACCACTACTTTTTATGAACATCTAAAAAAAATTTGGGGGTATCAGTGCACGATACTAAACATATATATGCAATAAAAAGTTAATAAATCAATATCCTAAAATTATCCCTTAAAAATTGAAATAATTGGTTATTCTAATCCATTAGACTCCAACTACAGCTGTTTTGCGTAAACAAGACCGTAGGTACTTATTCTACATTACTACACTATACATGAATGAAATTGACATTATGTGCATAATTTTAGTCTAATTTTCGGATAAAATAAAACCTAAATAAATGGGCTACCTAAGATCTTTTTTAAATTTTAACTGTACACATATGTTTTACATCGTGTACTGATACCTACATTTTTTTTTAGATGTTCATAAAAAGTAGTGGTGTATAGTAGGAAGGATTTTATCAGCCATGTTTTTTAAATACAATTGTCACGTTTCAACAAGCTACTCGTAACTCAGAGGCACATAGAGGGTTAAATCAGTCCAAAATCTGGCGTAGCGCAACTCTACTCTCGTTACCGTGAAATATAAATATTAAATTAGGTTCTTCAACCACAGAAAAATAAAAACCGGCCAAGTGCGAGTCGGACTCGCGCACCGAGGGTTCCGTACAAACCTGCAAGGTTTACAAAGTTCGTTCATTACGACAAAAAAAGTAATAAGTTTATATTTATTAAAAAATATATATTATGTAATGTAACTAAAAATTTAAGGTTTTCGGAATTTTTGCTTTATGTGTGCTATAAAACGTTGCTACATGCCAAATTTCAAGATTCTAGGTCGACTGGAAGTACCCTTTAGGTTTTGATTCCCTTGCGAGTACTTGCAAGTGTCGAAAATTTGCGGCATAAACGGCTGTATCTGTTGATTGCGTTGGCTTAGAAGTTTGATTTTTTCACAGCTTCAAGGGACAGTAGACCTGAGTAATTGATATAAATTTCAGCTTCATACCTCCACGCGTTCCTGAGAAAAAGGGTCTTGACAGACGGACAGACGGACAACAAAGTGATCCTATAAGGGTTCCGTTTTTTCCTTTTGAGGTACCGAACCCTAAAAATCTTGAAACATGTGCACACGGCTGCTGTGAATTTAAATTTGATTTTGAAACTGTATAGACTAGTAGTTCTCCTACTAGTAGACCTTGCATCTGTTTAACTGAATCTTTATAAGGCTATATCCTGACTCGCTCTTGACCGATTTCGTTCAAACTCGCAAATTTCGTTAGAATTTAAACGTTAAAAGGTCTTGCCAAATATTAGCAAATTTTCCTCTTTTTGAGGGAAATTTCCCTCCAATCAAAAATCGCCAACAACAAAAAGTACAACAAAGTATAGAAACCGTATAGTTTCAATAAGATTCGTTGCATTGGGTTGTAAGATAGTCACATTCGAAAATGTAACCTATAGAGGAAAATCAACACCCGGACAGACGAAAGAAAAATTATCGAGTTAAAACTGAGACTTCGTTCACTCCGTCAATAAATTGATTCTCGCAAAAGAAGGATTGCGCTGGATGCAAGACGCTTCCAACCGATTTTATGAGAGGTCCGAGACCCATAAGGGAGACCTATGGCTATGGATCTCTTATGGCTGATGGATAGTGGATGGAGATAAATTGCAATAGGGTTTGAGTGATCATAATAGGTATTGACGTTAACTAAATTTAGTAAAATCTGGTCATTAATTATTTAAATCAAGATACATTTTATTTTAGTTTATACAGGGTTATCTGCTTACTCTACTTAGTCGAAAAGGGTTGATTAAGATCATCATTATGAACACGTTCTACTATGTGGTCAACTCGGAATTCGAGAAAAAAAAACAGCTGTTCCATAGAAAATTGCAACCAGAATCGACAAAATGTATAACTGTATGGACAAAATGTATGCTGATATTATTTTCTTGAATTCTGGGTTGCCCCCATAGAAAAAAATGTTCATAAATACATGGCCTGAATCACCTCCTTTCCGCTTAGTACACCAGTTCTGGATAACCCTATATGTTACCATTTTACTGCATCGCGTTAACCAGACAGAGGCAGTTAATTTTCATATTCATAGTTCTTAATTTCACTGAACACGTTTACGTTAAGAATCGGGCTAGAATTTAATGTTTTGAAAAACATTTCTTGCTACGATTCCTTTTTACAAAAACAAGTTTTATTAAATTAGCTTTTTACTTTTATGTACTTTTTTAGATAATTATTAGCACCTATTTTATCTATGTCACTTCATTCATTCAAATCTCAGTAAAATGTTTTTAATAATTATATATATGCATGCACTTAAGGTTCAATGGTGAACTAAAAAACGGCACGAAAAAAAAATATTTATAATAAATGTAATTTATGACGATATCCATAGAATTCCCTTATTACAAACAAACGTATTCTCGGTAGCAACATTGAGATCAATCAAATTGCTGCAACTTTGATTGGAAACCTAATTTGCTCAAACAATTCTCTTCTAAACTTTTATCATACACATAACTCAACAGGATCAGTAAAAAATTACTCCAGCTTTATCCCACCGAGTTACCCGCACAAAATTAACTCCATTTACGTTGTTCGAGTTGAAATTGCACGTAATAGCTGCTGAAGTGGTCATCGCGCATCCGTAATTGATCAGATTAAGCTGAAATATTCATGGGACGTCGACAATTTGTTAGCAAGCCAGTTCCAGCGGTGCGCAGTTTAGGCTGTTTAGAGCTGGATAGCGCAATAAATCTCTACTTATAGCTCTTGTTTAGTTATGAAGCGACATCCGAATAGTCTGTTTCAAGTTGGAATTAAGTTTGTGTGTGTTCGTGCGCGAGCGTGCGTACGTGCGTGCACGTGTGTGTTGTAGGTACTCAAGCTATTTTTGAATAAATTTAATTTGATTCTATCCGTAGGCTCGTACAAGATCTTTGATTTCCAAACCAACTAGGTACTAGGACTTTAAAAAAAAGGTGCTCAATTCGATTGTGTTTTTTTTTTTATCAAGGTACTAACGTTATTTCTAGGTATGGTATACTCCGCCAATTATGAATGTTTCGTTTGGTAGATCATATTCACAAATGATTCCATTTAAATTGAAAATTTATTCGTTGAAATCGGCAGAATCGTTGTTGAAAATTCAACAATATCTAATATAAAAAACTACATCGATGATAGCTGGATTCGTGCGAACTATTTAAACTTGTGCATTTTGAGGATAGATTGACTCGAAAATGTAATTTGTAGCCGCGGGATCTACTGTTTGGAAAACTACATGTTTAGACTTTTTCACGTGATAACACCTTATGTATAAATCGATGCATGCCGGCACGAAAAAGTGTCACGTTCCACTTGAACTGAGCGTGAAACGAGAGCGCGGAACAAGCGATAGAGAGGCACGATCGGCCTAAAAGTTCTGCTTGTTTCAGTTGTTGATTCAACAATGTTTTCTTGTGACTTTATCACGTAATCTTTGTAAACCGACTTTACATACAAAAAAATCTATTACTATAGTTCGGCCGTTCAGAGAATGCGTTCCTGACACGTCATCTAAAAAATGTTTTTGGCCGATATCTCGGAAACTATGTACTTAAGGGCAAAAAACATTAAGATCATTATTGCAGAAAATAAAATTTCGCATCTTTTGGTTCCTGTAAACTTTTTTGTAAAACTTACCGTTTACGATTTATGACTCATTTAATGAAATTTCATTAAATGGACCTTAAAACATTAAATTGTTCATAAATCGTAAACGGTAAGTTTTACAAAAAAGTTTGCTCGCAACAAAAGACTTTATTTTCTACAATAATGATCTTAATGTTTTTTGCTCTTAAGTACATAGTTTCCGAGATATCGGCCAAAAACATTTTTTTAAGATGACGTGTCAGAGACGCATTCTCTGAACGGTCGAACTATAATATCTTGTTACGTCGTCAGGAGTGTGGAGGCGGCGGTGGACGTTGGGTGGAGCTGGAGGCGCAGCTGATGATGCGCGGAGGAGCGGTCGTCGGCACCACCGGACCCACCGGCCATGCGCTGCTGCTCGACTGCAGATTCGAACCGCCTTTCGGTAAGTAAGCTTAAACAAATAAATATCGTGGGACATCTCTGACCCCAAACTAAGCAAAGCTTGTTAACTATATGTACAATATTTTTAAATATATAATCGACTCAATCCCAAGAGTCAGGGGCATTAACCACTGGGCCACTCAAACATTTTTATGCACCAACCTTTTTTTTTTAAAAGTACACTGCATGATGTGTCCACCACGCTGGCCCAGTGCGGGTTGGTGGATTCACATACGCCATCGAATTTCATCTACGGACGTGTGCAGGTTGCCTCACGATGTTTTTCTTCATCGAAAATCCAGGGTTGCCTCACGATGTTTTCCTTCATCGAAAATCCAGGGTTGCCTCATGATTTTTTCCTTCACCCAAAATCTAGTGGTGTGAAATTCCGTACACCAATTCCATAGAACTCATTCGTACGGGACTGCATGGAATTTGTACCCACGACCTCACGACTGTAAGGCGAGTGTCACTACCTCTAGACCACCACGGCTCAAATATTTAGGTTTAGTATACTCTACCTACAGACTCTGAGATCCGTACAAAAAATGCAAAAGGTTTAGGTTCCAAATCTTACTTGTCTGCTAAAAATATTTCAGAAATTTCTACTTTACAAGCGAAACTGCTCTTACGGAAAAAAATATGCAATTTTATTTTTACTAAGGGGCAATATCAGATCCTTTTATTACAAACTCCTTGTTCTTAATAGTTTGTATTAGCAGATAGCAGCAACTGTTAGTACTGTACTGCATTGTACCAGCCTTTTAGATAGTCAACTGTAGGACGTAGGCCTACCCAAGAAGGGTGATTAGGCCCTATCCACCACGCAGGTTGGTGAATATTACAGCTGTTAGTATTAGTATAAAATTAGTGCCACTTAGGTACATTGGAAAAACCTGTCAGCTCTACTCAAATATTTCACAAAACTGAATGAAAATCCCTGAGCTGTTAGGAAATAGTATAGAATATCTATTAGTCACATTGATTTTATTTGATTCACTACCATTCTTCTAGCTGGTCGCATTCGTTTAAAAACTCAATCAAATAAAAAACCTGTAAGAACATGAGTATGACGTTCTATGAAAAACGCTACTAAGAAAAAAAACACAAGGAAATTGAATGCGCCAACCACTTTCAATTTCCTCTGCCGACTTTCTCCCTTCGCCATTGAAAACCCCATTGTCGTTCGTCCCATATATCCTTTCATAAAAACGCTCCGCAATCGATACAAGGAGTATAAGGAAAGCTGCCATTTGGCTCAGGACTCAAGTGTGCCACCGTGGCGCCTGTCTGTCCAGAACATATTATACAATGTAGAAGCCCAAGACCTTGCCAACTATATCGTCCTAGTTTCCGGAAAAAGAGGCTAAAATTTTTCGCATTTGGTGCGTGATGGCCGCCCTACAAAAGACTACCTATTTCTCAATCTGGCAATATATTGTTTCCTTAGCACTATAAAAACATGTCTAAATTTTGGGCAATTAATAAAATAGGTCGTCTATGGACATAAAAATCATTATATTGGAATAAGCGTAGATTAAATGTTATTTTTATCATATAGTCCAAGACAAGAAGGTAATGTTTTGCTAATTTTGTAATTGTTAGTATCTGAAATAATAACATCAATTTGTTTTATTCTTTTTACATATATTGTTTGATTTTGAACTGTTGACTGTGGATATACTTATCTGTCTTTTCATCCGTGTCTCGCAAAAATACCTTAGCAATAAATGTTGTCAATTCACTATCTTTAGAACACTATTTGTAACCTAATAACTTCAAAAGTGAACAATTGTTTTATTATCTAGGGCTGTGCAAACTTTAATACATTATTTTTTTGCAAGAGATGAAAACATTTCACTGAAAGATTCTAAAATGACATATGTTACCAAAGCGGGAATGCGATAAGCAAAAACCGGGATAAGCTAACCAAAGCATTGTAGTCCGTAAGACGATCACGAAAATGACATAATTATTTGCTTAGCGAAGAACAATTAAACACAGCTCAACTGCAATCACAACTGTTTTTTGTTTCTCCCTGTGCAAATACATGTCATACCTACATAACGGAGCATTGTAGGCCGTTTATTTTATAATGAAATTTGTCGTTTCGTCGTCGTCGTTTCAGCCGTGTCCACTGCTGGACATAGACCTCAACCTATAGATCTCCAATAAGACCAGTTCCGCCAATAAGAGTACTCCATCCGGCCATCCATCCAGCGCAAACTGAGGTCTCGGTGAGGTCATCCGTCCACCTCGTCGGTGGACCTCCTACGCCGCGCTTTCCGGTTCTTGGCATAATGGCAATATAACATTTTCAAGAAAGGTTTTGTTTCATTCTGCTCCGCTTCGATTTGGTAGAGTCTTAGTCTAAATTCAGCACAAACATCTTTACCGACCAAGACATCGCTTTATAGTCAAAAACGGTCGCAAAAGTTGGCAGGGCGCGTTACTAAGGCGGGCGGTTTTTCTAGCGATAATCAGACGATGCCTCGGCGCCGTCTGGGCGGGAAGCCCGTGGGCGGATCACCAAGGTCACTGAGACACTATTCAACCACCATCGTGAATGGGTAGACTGCGTGAATTTGTGCATGAGTTTACAAGACTTGTACTCGAAGGGGTTTGAAAAGATAGATTGATACTCTTTACAGTAACACAGCAGTAATACGCCGAAAGTAAAAATTATATTAAACGGCCGATTAGTGTCGAACCCAAACAAGGTAGATTTTTTGTTATGAAAATAAAAATGTTATAATTTTTCCATTTAGCACAGGTGTGTGTTAGTATCACACATCACATAACAATAATCTGATAAATATATATCAACACGTGTTGTTTTGCACTAAAATTTCAAAAACATAAAAAATAATTATTAAAACCCAATATTAAAATGTATGAATTAATTCGCGTCCTATTATAAAATACTAGCGACCGGCCCCGGCTTCGCACATGTTTATTTTACATATAAACCTTTCTCTTGAATCACTCTATCTACTCGTATTAAGAAAAACCGCATCAAAATCCGTTGTGTAGTTTTAAAGATATAAGCATACATGGGGACATGGGGACAGCGGAAGCGACTTTGTTTTATACTATGTAGTGATGCACATGGAAAACAAAAAAAAATAATAATAATCAAAGTAATAATAATAAGATGCATGCTTGATAAAGTCGAAATCGCGGGCCGAACCTGGTCACAATTGACACAGGAACGCTCAGGAGGCTGATGGCACAGTAAGAGAGAGGTCTATACACAGCAGTGGGATAAAATAGGCTGAGGATGATGATGTTGAAAATGCATGCTGCCATAAAATTGTCTTGAAATTACTTTACCTACGAATCGAATTGATTTTTGCCTATGGATGTTAAGGTAACATTACAGATGACACGACGCTTCAGGCAAACAAAATGTCAAAATGCAATATCAGAGGTAAACGAGGATAAACACGACCTGTAAGTACGATCGTAAAGGAGTTGTCACATCCGCCGCTTGTCTCCGGTTCGAGATAGCTTCAGATGTAAGTCTTTAGCAAAAGGCGAAGAAATGATGACAGTATTATGTGTAGGTATTGCGTTTTGCAAAAGCCTCATATTTTCCATAAACGCTTGACCATGAATCTGTATAATAGTAGAGGTTCGTGCGCTTGACACAATTTTGACTGTTTTGACAGTAAAATTGTGCATCTACCACTAGCTAGCTACATACCGAATTAAACGTAAACATGAGGTAAGTCGTTGCGCAGTAGTAAATTCCTTATGTCAGCTGCGCAATGGGTGGGGATGTGTACAACTTCACCGACATGGCGCCTGTGGTTCATTAAGGTTGATTTATTAATCCATGTATTATATCTATACCTAGTAATTAATATACAATCAAAAAATTGGCCATTGGCCATATCGTCTCGATCTACGGGGTAAATTCAACGTAATGTACCTTAGGTAAATTATGTGCTAAAACAACTGAATTGGTTAAATATAAAATTCTATGCTACTCAAAAATAGGAAGGTACATCAAATCGTTCTTTTATTATTTAGCTCTGTGGTTCTGACGTGGCCTTTAATAATAGACTCACTATTCTAGTCTATTATTAAAATAATAGACTTTCGTAAAGTGAGTAAATAGTAGTTGAAAAATAATTTTAATGTGTTAAAAGTCTTCTTTTGACACATTAAAATTATTCCTGACAATTTTCCATAAAACTATTTAAATAAAATCACTAATACTCCATAATAACAGAAATACTACTACCGCTCAACAGATGGTCACATAACAGCAGATTCTACTATGTGTGCAATGTGCATCGTTTACATGTGTTTTTTCGGCATATGCACTGTTACACAATTATTTGCTTCGCGTTCCGGGTCGAATCTTTTCGATCGATCTCTATCAAGAGTATGCACTCGCAACTGGAATGTTTTATTTAGAAAAAAGATTTATCAGACCGTAACACGTCTGAACAGTGAAACCGTATAAATTTATATAATAAATTCGTATTAAATATTACTGAAATAAGGCAGTGAAATAATAAATACGTTTGTAACTAAATCTGCGCTACTCTCTATATATCTAGCGTCTTAAGTGTAATGCGGAGAGAGCCCAAGTGATTTCTAATCACTCCCTTAGGCTAGATGGATGCGAGGCCATTCTCTGGTCAGTGAAATATGGAAAAGGGAAAAGGGAAGGTAGATATACTGCTTTCATGTTGTAAATGACAAGTGGGATGGGGTTTACACTAATGTTTCACTTAAATTATTGTGCAGGATATTATTGTAATCTATTTTAGCGTTGGAAACAAATGAAATGAAACAAGTGCTCCGACAAAACGGGAATTAGGTTTTGACTTCATAAAAACATAAGAGAGGGTTTTTTTTAAAAAAAAAAAATATTTTTGAAGGATATCACACTACTACACGCACCTAGTATTTAAAAACCATATTTATAACTAGCTCACTAGGCTCATGCAACAGTTTCGATGTATCTTCATAATTTTTAGGTTAATAATACAATTTTCTATTTAATCAAATAGAATAGATACCAACAGTTCGACCACGGCCTTGAGTTGATTTAGTATAGAATATACGATAAATTCTAAAATGAAATTTGATTAAATACCCGAAAGTTACGCGCCATGATATACTACATATACTTAAAAATAAGTATATGTAGTATATCAGTCTCTGGCAGCCATATCACAAGCTTTGCTTAGTTTGGGGTCAGAGGCCGTGTGTAAGATGTCCCCAAATATTTATTTATTTATTTATTTATAAGGCTATCTAGCCAATAACACTTGGAAAAACTGTTCTAAGATTATAACCTGAATTTTCTTAGAGACACTGATTGAAAACTTGTAAACATGTCTACACACAAACATTATGAAACAGGAAAACTAAAACACAAATGTAATTCCGTGAAATCGCTATATCCCTGTCATTTATTCAATAGGAACCAGCTGTTACCAGCGATTCCTTTTGCGCAAGGACAAATTCTTCTTATTTTCCCCTGAAGGCTATATATCTCAGTTAAAATGCAGTTACGTGCAGAACCTTATTAACCAGCTAGTTTCCGGCTTTCCCGTGAAGTTTTCTCTGGCGCAATACATTGTATTTTTATTTCTTTGAGGGAGTCCCGTGGGAATCCGTGGGATACAATCATGATCTCAGCACCACCTTCTCTCTAAATTGAACTGCATTTTCTTTGTGATAGTAGTTGCAAATTAACCGTGTTTCTAGACGTTTGTTGTGGAGAGATTTTTATCTTTTTTATGAGAATGGCAAAGATGTGCAAAGCTCTAATTGGGTTTGTGTTTCCCGCCAGCAAAGTATATACTTAACGGAACACTTAACTTAATTTAACAATGGAGTTAGTGTAAAATTTATAAACTGGTTAATCTTCAATGCGTTGAGCCAAGCGATGTACTCGTATGTATTGATGCTCGATTCATAATGTTAACAGTTAAAAATAATTTTCAATGTGCTAAATCAATTTGAGTTTAAGCAAATTATGACGACAATATTTTGTTTTTCTATCAATATTATTTAGAGAAAATCGTAGCTTAAACTTAGATCAGTCCGTTGGACTCGCACATTTCAGAAATTGAGGCAGTTATTGGTTTCTGTATGTAGCAGATATTTAGTCTATATTTAAAAATTATTTTATCTACATCGTTAACCACTTTACACCCTTAAATTTCCTTAAATAAGCTCAACATTAAAATTATCTCTTCGTTGTCGTCGTCATTTCATTGGACATCCATTGCAGGATACATATGCCTCCCCTACAGATCGTCAAAGATACGTTTGAATGTGGCTTACATCCAGTGCGATCCTGCGGTCTTGATTAGGACTTCCGTCCACCTTTTTGGTGAACGTCCTAAGCTGCGCTTAAAGGTACGTGGTCTCTACTCGAGAACTTTGCGACACCATGAGTCATCAGTCTTCCGTGCTATGTGCTCTCCCTACTGCCCGCAGAGAAATTCCGAGCGTAGCCCTTTCTATAGCTCGTTGTGCTACTTGGAGCTTGCTAATAAAGCCCATAGTGAGATACCACGTTTCTGTTAAAATTTTCTGTTCACTGCACGTTTATGCATTTATTTATTGCAGCTCTCGATGCACCGTCCTACGTCCTCCCACAGGTCGTGTCATTTAATGTGTTCAGTTGAGCGTGGGACCGCCCTTTGATGTTAATCGAACCTACACCCATGTTGTTGTTGCTTTCAGCTCAATAGTATTCCTATTTTAGTTTCCTTTCATTGCTTGGGTGATTTTATACCCAACACATTTTCTATTTTTAATCTTTAAATATGTTTTTCGAATTTCATGTTGGACTCATAGTAAAAATTGCCCACTATAATGGTCTGAATCACCGTTTTTCGATTAAGTAATTTTAACTAGTTATTTAACCTATACTAATTATTATATACCTAATACGGGACTAATCGCGCACTAAAATTATATACCTACCTAATAAACATCCTGACGTTTCGACCGAGTTGCATCGATCTTGGTCACGGGTAGTCGCGCGTAATTTTAGTGCGCAATTAGTCCCGTAGTATACAATAATAATGTGTTCAAATCGCGAAAGTTTAAAAACAACAAAAATAAGTAAATTTTTGAATTTAATAATTACACACATATTGTACATCAATAAATTAAACAGTAAGCACCTACCTATGTAACATTGCTACTTTGGCATCGCTGTTTTTTCATTACATAGGTAACTTGACTATTTTTTCATGGATCTATTCTTACGGTTATTTTCGATTCGGAAAGGATTACCCTTTATCCGAAATAGGATAATTGGGATCGACTTTGCGAAGAAAAGATTACTCAACTCAATGGGATTTGTATTGTAACGCAGCGGAACGGTTAATGGATCTGGGGATCGTATTTTTAAGCTTTTTAATGTATTTACCTAAATGAAGTTTAAGTAGATTAAATTTGTGTTTCGTATTTATTTCTTAAAAGCAATTTACGAGTTTAGGACGGCTAAGGCGTTTTCTTACTTTTAACGTGACGAATTGATTAATAATTTTTTAAAACGATAAATGTCTTACGCATAATTAAGGTGTCGTATACAAAGCACGAGTATATTGTATCATTAAGGCCAATTACAGAGGCGCCAGCGTAAATTTAATAGCAACGTAAAAAGCGTTCTCTCTAACGAATGCCTAAAGTGAAAAAGAAACAGAACTATGCTATTTAGCAAATATTATTACGATGGCGCCTCTATAATCGGGCTTATTGTCCACATAAGACATGTTTAACAAAGATGTAGTAGTTTACGGAAACATATTAAACAACTTTTACGGTATTTATTGACCTCTTTTTACTGTAGAGCCTATCTTTAGTGAAAAAAACAGCAGGTCTATACAAAAAATTCATTGACCTAAACCAAAATGAATCAGCAGATTTTTTGTAATTTAAGGAGAAAATGGGGTGGTAAAAGTTGGACATAAATTTAAATAGATTTACGGTTTACAATTTTCTTCGTTAATACGTTGTTATTTTAAAGCAATAAAACATTATGGTTTAGTGAGAACAGAAATAATGAGAAAATCCGGGAGACGAAAGGGTTATTTACTTTTAGATTATGACCATACACATGTGCGTGAGGGTTTGTCATTATAATATTCCTATAAAATTTCCCGTGTCGCTCCATAAGTGTGTTTTGCTATTTAATGTAACAACGTTTTCACATTGGATGATATTATACCGTCGCCGCGTCGTCGTTGTTGTTCATAATTACAAAATTAAAATTATACGAATTTTTTGACCGAAGCGAAGCGAAGTCTATGGTTCGACACGACGATTCTGCTCTCGTCTGTCCGTTTGTTGGTTTTTGTCTTCAGTGCGCATTTTTCAACGAATCTTGACCTAACTTGGTACACAGGTTATATTAATGTATTTTTTGTCGTCGGCTATTTCCCTCAAAAGGAGAGTTTGCTGTACAGTAGCGCTACTTATGAACCGATTTTGGTAATATTTTGCAAGATTTTTCAATATCTTAATCTTAACAAGATTACGAAACAAATCGGTTGAGAATGAGTGGAGGTATAGCCTTATGAACATTCAGTTAAAGATATGTGTCACGAGATGTTTAGAAATGTTATGTTATTGTTATGACTATCTATAATATAATAATCTATATAATATTGACTGGCTCGGTGGTTAGTGACCCTTACTTCTGGGTCTAAGAGGTTTGGTTTAGATCCTCAACTAGGGCAAGTATTTATGTGATGAACTTGGGTGTATGTTCTTTGTCTGGGTTGTATTTAGTTACTATCTATATAAGAATGTATTTAAAAATATGTATATGTAGTTTATCAGTCTCTGGCAGCCGTTTCACAAGCTTTGCTTAGTTTGGGCTAAGATACCGTGTGTAAGATGTCCCCAAATATTTATTTAAGTAAATAATGTTTTATTGAAAAAGATCTTCGTAATAAAATATAGTCTGTAGTTTTTTTTGGGTGGATTACATTTACAATATCTTTCGCAAGAAATAAGTGCGTAACTAGGTCACGCAATATGTGGTATAACAATATTGTTTTAATGTTTTGTATGAATAAAGATAGAATCTTTATTAGTTTTAGAGTTCCGTGCATCAAATCGAAAAATGGTAACGCTACGTCAAAACTTAAGTATTTGATATTTCGCTTGGTTAAATTAAAGAATTAAGTATTCTGGCTGTTCAATTTTGTGTGTCTAAAAATGAAACAAGTTAGATGATATAATATTCACAAAAAATAAAGCTGTATCCGTAATAGGGTTGAAAGCATAATACCTACAGTACTTTTAGTAGGTATGTACAACTGACGACCACTAAATAACCACGAACTTGACAGCTAATTCCAGAGTTGTTATTAGCACTTAGCACAAGCACCAGTCCCGGGGAACTACAGCTCAAACTTTTATCCAACGCTGAGTGAAAAACTTAACAGTATTATACACTTAAACAGAGTAAGATTTTCTGGTGTTTATTTGGCTCAACGCATAAGTATTGCCATTCTGCGTGGCAATGCAGCCAGCATGCTGGGCACGCTGCCAACTGGCAGTGGGCTTGAGCATTTGGATTATCTTTAGACCTTCAAAGGTCTGAGGATGATCCAATGCTTTTTACGTAATAGTAGTGTAGTTTTGTTGTATTTAATAAAGGCACTTTTGCCCCATTAGATTTTCTTCAGTGCGTATATTTTGAACACTGAATGATTGTCAAAAAAAAACCCTACTATTTGTTTTGGCTAATTTTAGTACAAAAATGCTTACAGCTATCAAAGTCAGAGGCAAAACTCACGGACACACCCTAATAATATCCTTAAAACCACATATTAATAACCTTTATTATAATCGCATAACCTAAGCAACGATTCTAGCACTGTTGTTATGGATATCCTACTAACCTACTAATATTACAAACACGAAAGTTAGTGAGTATGTATGTATGTTTGTTACTCTTTTACGCAAAAACTACTGAACGGATTGAGATGAAACTTTGCAATAAAAATGCTTATACATCAGAATAACAAATAGGCTATAATTTATAAAAATATTGCGTGAAACAAAGTTCTCTGGGTCAGCTAGTAATCCTTATCCTTACATAGTATAAAATAAAGTCGCTATTTTCGTTTGTTTGGTTGTTTGTCTGTATGCTTAAATCTTTAAAACTACGCAACGGATTTTGATGCCGTTTGTTTTAATGGATAGAGTGATTCAAGAGGAAGGTTTATATGTATAAAAATTCCCGAAATTCCCACGGAAACGGGCACAACGCGGGTAAAACCGCGGGGCGCTGCTAGTATTATATAGATGAATACTGTAACTCCATTTTCCGTTCCTTTCACACTTCTGTTTGTTCGAACTTAAATGTAAAATTGTTTATTTTTAACAATGAAATGTTTTCGGTTAACGATACTGATAGCATGATAAAAATTTATGCATTGAACATCGAGCTAGTATCTAATTAGGTGCTCGGTTACAAGCATTAATTAGGTGACATAACGTAGAGATTCGAGAAAAGAGTCATTGTGAATTATTTTATGTATCTATCTAATTAGGTATATAAGTATGACGGCGCTCGGACTTTTTTTACGAGTGTATCCAGATCGAAGATTTGAAAATGGAGTGAGGAATAGAAAAATGTTTGTAGCGATATATTAATTGAACTATGGAGAAACATGTAATAAATTATATTTTATCATACTACTTTCACTTGTTTTGTCACACAGGGATTGTGGCTCGGTAGATATTTGCTTGAAGGCACTGAATAAAGAATTACCCTGTATTTAAAGCAGCTAATTACTTCTCTTTGAAGCTTTCACAAAATCTCCCGTGAGAAGGTCTCAGGTTTATTTATAAGTAAAATTATCATTTTCAGTGACGTTATTCGAGACCAATTTGTCTTTCCGGCACGATTATTATGAAAAAGAAAAGTAAATTTATGAGTTTTATGGGTAGTTAAAAATATCGCAAGCGCTGTAGGATAAGTTATGTCCCAATTTATTCTTACAAATTTAATGACCACTACTAAACACGTTCTGGATATACCTAATATCTGAAATAGGAAGATTAGGAAGCATTAAAATCATTATATTACCTAGATTTTTTTCAATCTTGTACCGAAATATAAATTACTGCGTAGAGTATGCAAGTCAATTTATTTTTTTATCAGTACATAGTGAACGTTTGCAGTTTTTTTTTAACCTATATACTGTTCAACAATCAACAAAAGGCTGACATACGGTCAAGAAAGTGATCCTTTAATGATACATTTCTCATTTTTTGAGCTACGAAATTCTAAATGAATCATCTTCTGAATCTTGAAAGGTCACACTTTTGCTGGGATTTTTGTTGCAATGAGTCACAATGTTATTCGTAAACTGTGTAAGACTTGCTGAGAAAAAAAATCCTGATTAAACTAAGTACCTACCGTTGGAAGTAGCAAACAATAGATTATGGTGGGATCCAGGCTCGCCAAGGCCTGGCAAGCGTCCACAAGCACAAGCGTGAAAAGGGCTCCACTGACCATCACGCCAAATGGATGTCATCCATTCGATGTTACGAGTGTGCGAATTCGTTGTTAGAAATGGCGACTTTTCATTGGTTTAGCGAGCGCTTCAGCGTCAAAAATAGTTTTGCATCTTGTTTGATTTCGCTAAAACTAAATCTTTGTAGATTTATGTCTATGCACATTGTATTTCTGGTTACCTATATCTCAAACAATGTTTCTGTAAAAAATTAAGTCTAAACTTAAATACACTAAATCGGCAACATTGACCACATTCATTTGGATGTCATCCATTTGGCGTAATGGTCAGTGGGCCCTATGAAGAGGCGGTTGGCTTGGCTTGCGTGAGCTTGTCAACGCTTGCATCCAATCCGCTCTAGTGTCGGTTTTTGGATACATTAAAAGGAGCTTGTGACGCATTCACACGTTGGCAGCCGCTGTGATCTCGCGCGACGAACGCACGCCTAGTTCTGTCTTCAAAATAAGTGGCTGGTCAAACAAAGAGAGTTTTTTGTTTTTGGAATATTACCAGACCGATAGGTCTGTCTGGAACCCCAAAGACGTTAATCATAAAGTGTCCGCTAAGCTTGGATATACGTAGCACACTCACACATTCACAAGCGTGTAAATGACTTTCAAATGCCAAGCGAGATTTGTGAACGCTTGTGGCTTGTGGATGCTTGTCGAGCCTCGGCAAGTATGGAAACGCGAAACACCATAGCTAAAGTACATATCAGATGTTCAAAAAATGTTTCAGTTTTGATAGATATAAACAAACTGCATTAGTTACATCTAGGTAACTGATAAAATAATGATTAAATTAAAAATCATACTTTTTGTTATTATATTATCATTAGATACGAACTGTTGGATAACCTAATAGCAAAACTCTGTACATCCATCCTATGGAAATCATCATACTTTTTAGGCCACCACGGCTTCCAACATAAGCCTCGAACCAGCTAGTAAGACGCGATTGGCTTTTGAACTTAAGACCTTACGATTCTAAGGTGACCATTCTACTACTAAGCTACCACTTTTTCCGGCACCATAAGCCTCAAAACCACAAGATATTACCGCTATTATTTTGACGTTGAGTTGATTCAGTTTCGCTGCGGTCGCTAGGGACAGCTTGGAAATTAGGACGGTCACTTATTAGCGAGAGAGGCTGAAGCTGTAACCCGTTTATCATATTCTAGTGACCCATAAATTACCTTTATAGATTGCCAAACAGTACCTTGGAAGATAGTTTCCATGTCCTTGAATAATAAGTTAGTAATAGGCTTCAAAAAGGATGATATGCTTGAATAATATAATTAAGTAAAGATTTCAAAAAAGATGCTGTATTTGGATTTCAAAAGTTTGAATATGGTTAATGTTCGTTCTCATATTTCATTTAGGAAATGTGTTTAAAATGTTTAGCAATACGTCCAAGTCATTTGAAGTTGTTTTATGGGAAATATACCTCAATTTTTTCCAGTTTTGGCTAAAACATTGTTTTGTCTACGTTAAAATACAGAAAGGATATAAATATAATACAAAAAAAAGTCACAGATTAACAGGAAAATAATCTGTTAGAGTTTGTGTAAAAAGAGAAGCGTCGTAGGTCGCCCGTGTGCCATTTTACTAGTTACGTTGACAAAACTGCTCTGTCATTGCTAGTACAACTAAAAGTGTTTGATACTTGGTAATTCGGTTTTCGTCAGTGAATTCGCGTCTACCAAGTAGGCGGTACCTTGGCTGTTGATTAAAATCTTAAAAATTTTTAGTTCACCATAACGCCACGAAAATATTTTTATATAATTATAAATAAATATAATATAATTATGCCAATTGAAAAACGAATCGAAAAAATATTTTTTAGTTTGAAAGGGTACTCCCAAAGTGATCCCATTTAAATTTTACAGAAATCGGCTGAGCCGTTTTTGAATAATCAACAATAACGGAAACATTTCGAGCGAAATATTCGAATTTTGTACACGATGGAATGCGGTTATAATTATGTTGTCTTCTCTTATCTTTTTTAATATTAAAAGTTTCTTTCTACGTCGATCGAAATAATGTACCTTTGACAACTAAAGATATTTACTCACACGAATACTTCTATGCACTTTTTGTGAGATATGTATGTAATAATATTTCTATTTCATGAACTCTAGAAGTCTAGAACGACTTGTAGCGGATGTAAAGGGAATTAGCCTAGTTGCACATTAGTTGGAAAGGTCGACTTGGCTCAACTTGAACCAACGTGGGTGTTTTCTAATCCCGAGTAAATCAGTATCTTCTAGGTGAGCGTGCCACACCTTAGACCGCATATCTACTTCACATCAGGCAGTATCAGGCAAACGCACACCTTTATGAAATAAAATAAAAACCTAATTTAAATAATTTATACAATGAAGCAGTGGAGGCTAAGTAAGAAAATACTCGCCATATAATAGCAAGGTCACGGTTTGCAATCCCGGCCACGTAGTGTCATGTAGTAATAAGTACTTTGGTGATTGTGAAATGTCAAAAGATCGTTATGAAACTGGCTTACTATTCGTCCGGAGAAGAGATTCGATGGCGTATGTGAATACACCAACCCGCACTGAGTCAGCGTTGTAAATATAATTATATAGCCCAGTTGTTCTTCATGGACGTGCCTTTGTTCAGCAATGGACTATTAAGAAGCCAGTACAGTAAATTACAAAGATATTTTATCTTTTTAAGAAATCTTCCTTTGTAATTTATCAACAAAAATACAAATAAAATGTGTTAATAGCTCGGGAGGTGAGCGCAAAAAAAGTTCTAGCATTTTCTTGCATTTTTTGAGTTTACATCCCGAGTTTTTGGAGTTCATAGAATTTATGAACTCTAAGATAACCTGTAGCGACTGTAAAGAGAATTGGGCTAGTTGCACATTAGTTAGAAAGGTGCTCGACTCAAGTTGAACCTAATTTAAATTAGAGAGCGCTAGACTGTAGATTGACGTATAAATGTAGACTGCCGGGAAAGCTGGCGGGAAAATAGTTTGCTTATAGAAACATACTTACTTGACGTGGGCGCCATTAGTAATTTACATTTAGAGAGTAAAGTTGTAGTGTTACCGTGTTAAACTGACGCTTTTTAGCTAGCGTTGCAATATTTAAATATTATATTGCTTTTCAAAATAGTGCTTAAAATATATATTTACGTTTGATTATTGATAGTTTTCTTAAATAATATCTATTTTGCCATTAATGACACTACTGACTGCAACGAAAAAAAAACTAATAATTCGCTTGAAACTATGTCATTTTTAGATTATAGTTGATTTTTCAACAAAAAAACTTTACTGATTTCTATAAAATTTAAATAAGACCATTTCTAATATTTAAAAAAACATCAAATTTGGTTCATAATTTGGCAGAGTAATCGCGTAATAAACAGACAAAAACATGCAGTGAAATTGAGAACCTCCTTTTTGAAGTCGGTTGAAAATATTTTGAAATTAAGCTTTCCAGTAAATAATGCCGAATTTTGACGTAGACTACTTTACAATGAAGTTATTTTTTTCTTTGAAAAACTCGAATTCAGAGAAGTCCATACATTATTCTATGATATAGATCGTACAAATGAATTAACAAAATCTTAGAGATTCAGTTGAAGCAAGCCAAATAGGTTTAAAATGATTTTTATAAAGTGGCCCATATCATATTTTTTTCTCACCAAAATAAGCCTATGTTTAATACTTATGTTGCCGGTTAGCACGCATTAAAAAGTAAACCACCTAAACTCAGAGGATGGAATTATCTCTAGAACCTAGAAGCAAACCGCTCATTAAGTGCCTACCACTATTAAAGGCGATTCCAAAGGTGTTTCACAGGATAATAACATACATATAAGGTTAAGCTAACATTTCAGCCTATCCCTCTCAAGCTCTGCGGCCCGCATTCATTACACCGAAAATACGAGATGGCGATGAATTATAAATGTTTGAGGAAACTCTTATGTGACACGAAGTTATGAAACATTCACACTGAAAACACAAAACTCTCGTTTGTTTCTCTTTTTAGTTTAAAAGTTCTCCTGAACTGAATACCAGGGACATAATAAAGAGTGCCCTGGGGCTTAGAACGCTGGAGATTACATCGTTCGCAGACGGCCCGTCTTTTAATGTAAACATCTCATATTGCCAACAGTATTTCATTTTTCAAAGCGATTTCGGTAAGAAAAACGAGACTTGAATGTATTTACAATGTAAGTTTATTTGTCTGGATTATTGGATCTTTGTTGTATGAAAGAATCATCATTAGTTATCATTGTAATGCTGGATTTACGGCTAGACAGAGATTCAGAAGGTTGAGCTTAAAAACGAGATTTACATTGAAAATATAAAGAGTGAATAATGGGAACATTTTTTTGTGGGCCAGTTGGAATTTTAAAAAATAGTTTAGTTGGCTGTTAACAGTGTTATTTTGGCTTTGAGTGCCCATATCATAATTTTAAATTACTGGAGCTGATAAAATAACTATTCAATCTGAGTTTATAAATATATTATGAAATTACTGTTAGGGTTATACACCCTAATAGTTGCTATTTCTAGGTAGATAAAGCACAAGATATTATCAAGATATTATATATATTCACCTGAATACTACTGATAAAGTTATTAAATTGTTTGAAGTAGGTACGACATTTCAATAATGTAATTTTCTCTAATCCGACTCATATTTTTGATTCAATTTAACGACCAGTTTCACGCACAATAAACTACAAACATTTCTCACAAATCAGCACTACTCACAACCACAAACCAATCTTACCAGATTCACCTGTTTTGAAAAATGACTCATAAATTCTACAGCATAGAGTTGCAGGTTCTATTTCAGCGGATTTCACAGAAATGGTAGGTTGTTTACGATGAAATGGGGGCATCTTCTGAGCTGGCAGGATGACCTAGGTTCTAATAGTACATTTTAACCCATAGTGCAACATAGTTCTGTGTCGTAACGTGGCTACGGCGTAGCACCTGCGGTCGTTAGGGGCTACGATACTACGAGCTTTCTACGAGTGTGTATTATTTCCTTTATGTTCTTTAGTTTTACAGTTATTTGTTAGATGTGTTTTTATTAACTCTTTGGTTGGTCCCATAGTAGAAGTAATTGTTTGTAATGATGATGATCTCTTTAAATCCTAACTTTACTTTGTATAATAAGTAGAAAAAGTTAAGCGAAAGAAATAATTCAAAAACATATTCTCAAAATATGGGTTTCAAACAAGAGTTTTCAAATAGGTCCATTTATGATCTTATTAATTATTAAGTACATTGTCAAAAGTACGTAAGTAAGTCAGCATTAGTAAATTAGGCATAAAAACGTACCTAAAAAGAGGTTGATTACTGAGCGTCCTTCAAAGATGTTTACTACATAATAAAATATTTTATTCCAGAAATGTTTGTTCCATTTAATAAACGTTATATTGACTGACCCTTTACAAATGTTACAGAATGAGACAAATGTGATTGGGATAACAACTTCGCTGAGATTGTGCTGAAAAATAATGTGTTTTTAAGTTATCGCCAAGTTTTGTTAAAGTTTTAAGTTATTGTCATATTTTAATATAATTACTGAAAACTAGGATGAAAAAAGCAATCTGTTACGTTTCTTATAGCTTAATTAATTTCAGAATTTGACAAGCGCCTATTCATTTATTTTGTTTAAGGTGTAGTTAAGGTTTGTAGAGTTTGGGCGTGTAAAGTTAGAAAATAAAAAAAAAATTCTGATTCGACGAGCTAGAAGCTTAGCTCTGATGGCTACATAAGATTTCATAACTTTTTGACAAATTACATGAAAATTTCGTTAGAGGTATTTTTAATTCAAATATAAATATTATACACTTCACTCTATAAATTCATGTTCACCATCCTCAGCCTTTTGGATCCCATTGTTAGGTAGAAATTAGGTTTTGATATTTTATGGATAGTTAGCTACAGGTGTTTATTGATTTTAGTGAATAGTTTTTAAAATGCAACAAAAATCGCTTTATATGAATCTTAGGTAGAACATACATATTAAGCGATTTCGCTGAAACTATTACAACATGCGGCATTATTATTGCGTAGTGATTCATTATGATTCATTCACTAAACATATTTGTATAGACCCAATGATTAATTTACTTTTGAGCTAACCTATCTACTTTATTAAGCTTAGCTATTGACATTGTGATTACTCATTTTTATGATTCACAATGGCGAAAACGTTTCACCGTATTTCAACAGACAATGTAATTACCTACCTACCGGTCAGTAAGTACGCTTATATGAGTATTAAGTGCCTAATAAGCCCGATTACCGAGGCGCCAGCGTAAATTTAATAGCAACGTAAAAGGCGTTCTCTCTATCGAATGCCTAAAGTGAAAAAGAAACAGAACTATGCTATTTAGCTAATATAATTACGATGGCGCCTCTGTAATCGGGCTTATTATATGAGTAAGGTAAGGGTGATTTCGCAATACTTCCGAAAGATAAACTATTTGCAGACATATCTTTACGGTAGAAACCTAAGAATTATTATTTATTAACGCACTAGATAAGATTTAATCATCCGATTTCTAAGAATTCGCTTCGGACGAAGTGTAGAACCAGTGTAACGTAGCCCTCAGAGTTTTAAACCGTTTTTAAACGCTAACATTCCTAACAACCAGAACCAACATACCTACAGATTTACATGCTTATTTGTAAATGTCATCCAAGTCTGACCTTAAGCAAAGAAGATATAATATTATAATACTACGTATCTTGAGTGAGAGTTTAGTAGCATTTTGGTTTTGGGGATACCTAAATACTACCTACCTTTGTAGATATATCGTACAATAAAAGTATAGGTATTATATTTCAAAGCTCTCATAAACTCGTTTCATACCAAATTACCCGCATCGGTAAGTATTTATGATTACGAAGTTGAGTGAGGACAAGAACACGTTCGTATTCAAATATTTACGCCTTTGCACGCAATATTTTGTACCTGTTTAGATTCTAACTCCAGCAAAGCGGAGCGGGGCGAAGATATGCGGAGATCAAGTAATACACCTCCATTGAAGTTTTCCATCTCGTAAAAATAAAGGATAATTATGTTATTTAATGACATTAGAATATCTTAAAAAATACGGAATTATGAACGCAAGAAACTAAAAAGCCCCGCGGAGCATTTATGAGTGTGACATCACAAAGTACACGCGCCGCGCCGTGAGTTAGGCTGGGAGTCAGGATAGAATTAAATAAAGTGCTTCGTTCAATACCGGGTACTTTTCTAATATGGGACTAACCCCCCCCTTAAAGCGAATAAAAAATGAGCATTTTCAAACAGAACTTATATTCATTGCAGGATTAGTGTGATTGAAAAAAAAATTTGGTGAAAAATGTATCAAATTTTATATTACAAAGTAACAACGTGATTTGAGAATTAGCACTAAAGTGATTGTAAAGCTTATTTATTATGGCTTTCAGTTTCAGCCCGCCCTTCAGCTAACTCCTATGAAATAATTAATCCATGTTTCAACCTTATCACAGATTAGCAGTGATTAGTTTGCTACAATGTAATGTTTGCATACCTACACGACGCTTTTGACTATGCGACTTTTATCTTTGTCGTATTTGTAGCCAAACTAGTAAAGTCATACTGAATACTAAATACTACAAATAACAAATAAGTAGACTTAATTGCTTTGCTACATTTACTTTCTAATCATAGCACTTGTTCACTCCAACAGACGACAATAAGTTTATTCAGAATCACGATGGGTGCAAGCCGTTTCAAACTAGTTTTATTTGAGATTTTCATGTTCAGCTGTGGCTATGTCCTCGTTTATCTTATGGCTGAAATGATGATAATGAAATGCAGAAACGTTACGTTTTGCATCAAAGCTATAAAACTTTCGTCTTAATGACATTTTTGTTGTTTTTTTTTAAATAAATAAATAAATGATTTATTAACACCAATAAATTACAATTTTGCTAATAAACTTAAAATATATAGAATTTAACATAATTAACAACTTAAAATGAACTTATTTATCGGCTACAATATTCATCAGCTATGGAATGCCTAACTAAGCTTTCAGCTTGACTGTGTCTCGGAAATCCGTGCTCCCCTTATAAAGTTGGCTCTACATTAAATAATTGACGTCGTCATATTGAGAAAAAAAAAAGGAACATTTACTATAACAAAATATTCTTAAAATTATTTTTAAATATCGGAAGTCAACGTTTAAAATGTAATGCAATGCAATGCAATAAATATACCTATTGTAAAAAAAAGATTTAAAAGTTTTCAAAAAGCAGTTTTTGCATTTCTCCCACTTGGAACGTCGATTGAAAATTAAATATCAGCATTCATAGAAAAAATTAGAATCATGGCATTCGCCTTGTATGCATAGGTTTTCTGCTCTCTAATGAGATTGGCCGAAGCATAAATCATTCAAGTAATTTAAACGCGATTATTGCTGCTGTCACTCCAACAATGATTGCTTGGGAGCCATGGGACATTTTGTATGCTAATTTTGACCTCATGCGAAAAATTATATAAAAATTAATGCCATGGTAACCTAGTTCCGTGTTATAATTTAATTTATAAGGAGTACGCGTTTGGTTCTATAAAGTCGTTTTTTTATACCTAAGAATTTAAGGTGTCGCTATGTGTAATAAGCTTAGGCTTAGGATCATTGTTGCTGCGGTTAGCGGACATATAAATTAATGCTATACCTACCTACACATTTCTTTTGAGCCATCGAACGTAATACGAAGTTGTTTTCGTCGTTTCAGCCATAAGACATAATATTATGCCTCTCCTATAAATGTCTAATAAGACTGCCTTGAAGCGGCTTGCATCCAGTGCGATCCTAATAGAGTCTTAATTGGGTTATCTGTTTACTTTGTAGAGAATTACTAATATTTTTAATTTCAATTTCAAACTCCTACACTGTGCTTGTCGATATCGATCGATTTAGATCATAAATCATTTATTCTTGCGCATATGGGTACAAATATGATCTTACAGAAAAAAATAAAAAAGAGCCGCTATATCCGACCTTTCGGCATGCAAAGAAATCACTAGACAAATAATACATTTTAAAGAAGTATTAAGAAATTGATCGAATATAAAACGAGTTCACATAGTAGGTATCTGCACCGAATACAATTAAACAATTTGATTATCATTTTAGCCTAAAGCATGTCAAAGATAACATTCTCATTTATAATGTTAGGAATAAAATAATATAATGTCAAGTTGGGATTTTCGTCAAAATCTAATATAATTAAAAATTTAAATTTGTCATTTTCGTCAACATCATAATAAGCTTTATCTTGTAGAAAACATTTAAGTTTATATTTGTTAACATGAGTCGCTTTAATCTCAATTAAAGTTCTGGGTAGATGATTATAAATTAGAGGAAGCATACATATAACACTATTGTTTAGTAATGCTGTTTGATTTGAAGGCACTGCCAATTTTTGTTTATGGCGTTGTGACTATAAATTGCTACATAGGTGTAAATAGATTTTTCGAATCTATCGGTAAATATATTTACTAATTTTTACTTGCATGTTGATTACACTTTCTTGTTTATTTACTTTGTAATCTGACCACGAAATCAGGCCTAGTCAGTTGACATTGAGTTGACATTTACGAACAACTTAACAACATTCAAAAGGTTTTGGTGTGCGCTGCTTTTCAAAAAGCATTTAATTTACGGCCTAAAAGTCCCATGATTACACAGTAACTTTTGATGGGATTATGAGTAACGAAGTCTTTTTTTATTTATGTTAGAACTTTGAAATTTGGCGACTGAGTTATATTACATGGGTCGGAGATTAGGACGGTAAATTTTTTATGGGGTCTGCTTTAGATAATTATTGTTTTATGCCTTCTTTTACGGACTGAGTTTGTAATTTGATTTTATTTTGTTTTGTTTATGTTAAATGATTTTGATGTTTTATGATGATTTTAAAATGACCTTTAATATACATATACTAAAATACCATACCTTTAAGATAAATAAAATTATAGAGAAATTATAAGCTATGTTACGTATCGTTTACTGTATACAAAACTAGCTGCGTTTATCATTTTTATATGAATCTGTCCAAATTTTATGATTTAAGAATTATATTGTACTCGGCGGTATTACACAATTGTTTATATGTAATGCTATTTTTTTCATATATTCAGAACAAGACTAACAGACGATTATTTAGATCGTAGCAATCATGTTTAAGGGATTATTTGTATGTTACATTAATGACTTACTAATATTATAAATAAGAAAGTGGTTGGTTACTCTTTCACGCAGCTACAGTTAAAGGTATTATTGCCTTGAGTTTTTCAATGGAAATAGTTTATAAGGCAGAAAGTGTCATAGACTACTTTTGATTTTCCGAAAAATTAAGGGTTCTTGAATTACAGGCTATTTTCAGTGCGTGATAAGTCCCGTAAAGAGTATTTAAAGGTTTCTTTGGTATAGCATAAAAACCTATAAATCACGCAGGCTAATCCGCGTTTTAAACCTAGTGTCTCATAATCAAATATCTGCAATCAGTGACCGATATTTAAAGAGTTTTTATTAAAGCCTATTTGAAATATTGCTTGTAGTTTTGATTTAACTATGTTTAGCTTTATCATTGACGATCTCCATAGGCAGTTGGTAGTACCTCTGCTTTCGATCTAAGAGCTTTGGATACGATTCCCGACCGGGCAGATAATTGGCTGATGAATTCAAAAAAATGTTTTGTTTTGTGTTACTTGTATTTCTACGTGTGTTAGTTTATTGAATCAGGCGTTACTTTGCGGAAGTTCATCTTCAAATTCTTGTTTTGAATAAATATTTAGTGTATTTCCGCTCTGTCGTAGTCATCTAAGTTAAGGGTACCATTCAAAATCCAAACTAAATCACAAACAAAATTAGTAATTAATCATCAAACTGTATCATGGTTCGACTATGGTTAGGCTAAGGTTAGGTCAGGCCAGAGAGAAAAAAAAATTGTTAGGTTAGGCTTAGGTATGTTTACAAAATATTAATGAACCTGAAACAAAATTATCGTTAATCCGTTAAAAATAATTAAACCTGTAACAAAAATAGTGATTAGTGATCTGTTTAAAAAATGTAGTAAATCTACGTGTGTGTTTCAACAAAAAAAATCTAGTGGAGGATGTAAGCTTTAAGTATTTTTGTGTTTTAAACACATAATACGCCAGTGTGGCGCCCCCTAGTCAAAATAAACCTACTCCGCCCTTTACACGATAAAAAGCGATTAGTATTCAAGAACTATGTCCGTAATACCCGCCGGTAATAATACCCTCGTGGAAGTCGCGGGGGAATAAATTTAATCTTAGAAATTGGGTCGCTGGAAGACTGTATTAAACGCAAGATAGGCTGCTGATTGGGGCTCTACCAAGCGCTGCTCGTAGGCTCAGAGTCTAAACTCTAATGAAATTATGCTATTTATCTACCACTGATATTGTTGGTTTTACTTTATCATGATTACTTAATTCTGTATTTTATTTATTTGTTTGTTCATTGTACTTGGTAACCTGATGTGGAGTTCAGACCAATTTAAAAAATCAAGACAGAATTTTATGAACAAAACAACGCCTCGCTGCGTACAGACGCAATTACACAAACATACACGTACAAGGAAACTTCGCCTTGGATTGTCAGTCGAACTCACCGAACCATAGCAGCGCAACACCGATGCACTCACCACATGTATAGAAAACCGGCCTAACTTGTCTATTCATGACGTTCTGTCTTGATTTTTTATTTGGTCTGAGATGTTAAGTAATAGAGTTTATGCAAAAAGAGAAGCGTCGTAGATGAGGTCACTCGTGTGCCATTTTACTAATTTTCTTACGTTGACAACACTGCTCTGTCATTGTTAGTACAACCAAAAGTGTTTGATACTTGGAAGACACCAATTCGGTTTTTATCAGTACCCGCGTCTACCAAGTTGTCGGTACCTTGGCTGCTGATTAAGATCTTATTGTTAGTTCACCGTAACGCCACGGTGGTTCTCTTTTTGCACAAACTCTAGCTTCTAGCAATAAAGCTACCATCATCACGTAAGGGGCATAAGTATTCTCCCACGCCATTATGGAGCAAGCTTCTTTTGAAACATTTTTCTGTTCAAGTGATTTTGAAATAAGGAGTTATTTAGTATGTAAGTACCTACATCTCACGAAATCATCGATAAGAATTTGTTTGTTTGTGGAAAAATAATAAATGATTCAGTTAGACATGTTCAGATATATTAATTTTGATTACAATCATGACAAGTCAATACCAGAATTCAAAATAATAATATTCTATGTTAAATCCTTTTCTGTGCAGTTAGTAATGGTAAGTATTATTTGTTCGTCACTTTATTATGGTTAGCAGGATCTTGCTAGATCGTTTTCAATCAGTATAATTGAAACTACGTAGCTAATAATAACTGAGCTAGTATATAATACGCAAAATATCTTAAACGCGACTTTATCAAATCAAAATGTTCAACATTTGCGACAAAATCATCCCTGAAGTCGACAAAAATGCTATTTGTTTGGTTCTATTGATTTTGTTAACAGTTAATGAACTTTCTGTTTGAAAAAGCGATTTTTTAGCCCAATTAGTTCAACCGTTGAATCAATAGGTTTTTAGCAGTAGTTCAACTGCGATCGGAAAACTATTGAATTGGCTCAAAGTTGTTTCACAAGCTGATTTTCCACTTCGGTCGTGTAGACCACAGAACAGCAGAACTAGATCTCTCTTCTGTGGTGTAGACCCACGTTAATAAAGACAGAAATCACAACATGGGATCATCGAAAAACCATGTAGCATGTTTATTATAAAATTACACACGTTTTGTAGATTATCTTTTTATTACATTACTTTACGGAGTACTAGAAATTGATAGTGAATCGACCACTCTGTTTTCGCGTTTTTTAAAACTTCGAGAGAATTTTCAGTACAATTTGAATATTTTTAGAAAAGTTTTTAGTTAATGTATACTTTTCAGCCAAGTTTTTGCGTAAAAATGTGACTTTTTAGAGGCTTATAACTTTAAGGTCATTTAAAAATCTAAAAACTAAGTCGTATAATCATAGCTATTGGAGTTCTGATTAGGTACATGAAAAAAAAAATTACTCAAATCGGACATTTGGAGGAAGATAACATTATTGTTTTTGTATGGCCAAGTTGGCGTCTTACGATTGCCTTAATCGATCTCTTCTGTCAAATTAAAAGATGTCAAAACCCACTCTTTAGTACAGTATGTTTAATAATATTATTATTGTTGCATTCATACTTTTCTTTTGTGTATTATAGAGTTTAAATTAGACGATATTGTCAAATAAAGATTACCATATTTATTTATTTAAAAATTAAGCGCCAGTGTTTTGTCGGCTATTTGCACAGTGCACCGTCCTCTGCCAGTGTTTTGACTTCCCTGTACGACATGATATCTTAATCTATTAATGCTCATATCTGTCTTGCTTTTCCTCTTTGACAAGTTTAATTTAATTCAATTCAATTATTTATTGCAACATATGTAATTTTTACATGCGGTTCTTAGATTACATGTTATAATAATGTCAAATACATATGACCCTTTAAGGGTGTGGCAAATTATTAATTACATTGGGGAGACTCATTGCTAAATTATCATTACAAAATTAAAAATTAATTGTCATTACAAAATCAAAAACAAATCATCATCACAAAATTAAAATTAAATTATCATTACAAAATTATATCCACATTGTCATTGCAAAATTTATTTTTATTTTAGCCATTATTGTCCCACAGGAAAAAGGCAGGGCAAGGCAAAATGGAAAGAAAGAAGGGAGGTCTCTCTTTGCATTTTTCTCGGTCGAAAGCTTTGATGTTCTACCCGCTGCAGTGGGAGTCAAGCGCTTGTCTCGCCATCTATTTAGGGCCTGCCGTCTTAATGCCTTTTTAACAAGTTCCGTGTTTAAATTCCAGATGCAGAAGGGACAGGCGGAGCGGACCTCCAGCGCAAGTTGGACCTGCTCAACGGCACGCTCGCGGATGCAGAGCGCGCGGAGCAGGCTCGCCGGCAGATGCAATACATTGCTCATTGTAAGTGTTCGTCGTCGTTGTTTTAGCCACAGGAGGTCAACTGCTGGACATAATTTACAGGATTACCTGCTTGCTCTGTATTGTGACGAAAGAGGTGTGATTAAGACCATTATTATGATCAACTTTTACTACGGGGCCAACTCGAAATTCGTGAAACAAAAATCAGCTATTCCATACAAATTTTCTACTCGACAAAATGTAGGAAACAGCCGATTTTATTCTCGAATTCTGGGCTGGCCTCATAGTAAAGTTATTTATAATCATGGCCTTCTACCAAATAAGACCCATTGGAAACGGCTTGCATCCAGAGCGATCCTGCGGTGGGGTGAGGTCATCTGTCGACCTTGTCATGCGCTGCCAGTGCGTGGTCTCCACTCAAGGACTTTTTGAACCCATTGGTCAGTTTTCCATACCATTTGTGTGTTAAACTTTTAAATGTTACAACATATTAAACAAGCTGCTTTTTTAGATTCGAATGTTATGACATTGATCACGCATATAAACTTTTCAAACAAATATACTTAGTTATAAAAAGTCTATCATAACAGATTTTTGATGTGTGGTTAGCTAAGCTCCAGTAAAGCGGAATGAAACGAAGGTGTGCTAGTGTTGTAGTCTGTAACACCAATTTCTCCTGAATTCTCCTGAGAGAATTCAGCATTTCTACATTGAGCATTCCAGTGATACCGGCAGCCTCACTGGAATTCTCAGGAAATGACAGAAAGAGCTTCCTTCAATCCATGGTTGTATTTTATTTCCATCCATACAAATATGATATTTATTGAGCGTGGCAAAGCAGCCAGCATGCTGGGCACGCTGCCAACTGGCAGTGGGCTTGAGCATTTGGATAATCTTTAGACCTTCAAGGGTCTGTGGATGATCCAATGCTTTTTATGTAGTAATAGTGTAGGTACTTTTTGGATATAAAGTAGTATTGTATTTTGTTGTAGTTGATATTTATACAGTTAACTCAGGAACAGCTATAACACTCTGCTCATCTCCATATATCTATATCGTCACGCACCGCTCAATTTCACTTTGTTGTATAGAGAAATAATATTAATAAGCTATACTAGATGAGATACTAGATTTATTTATCTTACATTTTCTGACTCTCTGAAAAAAAGATAAAACTTGAAAGTTCTTAAGCAATAAACTACCATGCGAGCTGGCTTAGCTCCCGGACGGTTGATAAATTTCAATTACGTTCCATTCTTGCAGCATACTATCTAATAGCTATTACGGTGCTTGCTCTAGTCTGACGAACACACGTGACTTAACATTTCTGTACCTAGGAACTTACGAGTTATTTTTGGACTTGTGTGGTAACTCGTACATACCTACTGGTGTGGTAACTTGTACATATTTTATGAAACGCGATAAACTCGCTGGCATTGCGATAGCTGTTCTTTATGTTTTACCACAATTCGCGAAACTTTAAGAAATCTAGATTTGCGTAAAAATACCCATTTTTTTTGGACTAGCGACCCGCCCTGGATTTGCACAGGTGTATTATACACATACATTTTCCTCTTGAATTACTCTTTGAAAAATCGCATCAAAATCCGTTGCTTAGTTTTAAAGATATAATCATACTTACATAGGGACAGACAGTGGGAAGTGACTTTGTTTTATACTATGTAGTGATATCCGGGTATATCTTTTTACTTAGGTATGTTTTTGTTGCGGCCAACTAATAAATAGACTAATAAAATATGTAAATAGCCATACCTTAGTCAACTAAATCTAGAGAGAGAGACATATTGCGGCAGTCAAAAACCACCAGAACAGAGGTACAGAAGTCTGCTGTAGCTGAGCATTTGCTTGACGGAGGTACTGGTCATTGGATCGAGCTCCACGACCCAAAAGTCCTCTCCACGGATCGACACTATTTTTCAAGAATAGTTCGTGAAGCGGTGGAAATTAAAAAACATAACAATTTCAACCGAGAGGATGTGGAATCTTGTTGTCAACAAATGTAAATCGCGTAGTGTAGGTAGAAAGACATTTTTAGATACCGTCAGTGTTGTGTGTCGGAGTGACAATTTTGCAAGTTCAAGTTGAATTGGCGGTACCAGCTGTTTCACATTCCAGTCTACCCGTGACCATCACCGATGCAACTCGGTTGAAACGTCGGGATGATGAGGAATTTATTTATCTCGTAATTTAAGTGCGCGATTAGTCCCGTAGTATAAAATAATAATGTGTTCAAATCGCGAAAGTTTAAAAACAACAAATTTTTATCCATTAGAACTATAGTAAGCTATCTACCAAAATACAGGTGCCATAAAATACCTAGTTTGGTTGCCATGGCTGAATCTTTCTATGATTGTACCTACCAAGCAATAAAATGATTTTTATTTTTTATCTTATTTTATTTCTTTATTTTTTGTCGTCGGCCATTTTAGACTGTGGGGGTATTTCCATCACATTTTATCAAATTTGGCAAGATTTTTAGTAGGTACATAAATCCTAATAAATTTGCGAGTGTGAACCAAATCGATCAAGAACGAGTCGAAATAAATAGGCTTTCGAAGATTCAGTTGAAGAGACGTACTTCGATGTATAGGTACTGTTTGCGACCCTTTGAAAACTTTTTTTTTATTTCTGAATAGGTTTGCGTTTGACCACATACTGCCTGATGTTGAGCAGATAAGCGGACTAGGTTGTAGCACACTTACCTAGAAGATACCTATTTACTCGTAATTACGTTATTATTGTTAAAAATGTAATAAATCCACTATCTGTTTCTTCCAGCGGGGTACTCTGAGGACTCAGACTACACGTCGGACCTCAACTACCCGGTGGGGCAACATGCTAACTGCAGCGCGTCCCAGTTCCGGAGTGCAGCCCATCAAATGCACACACCGCAGGTACCTATACCAAAATATTTGAATCCCTATTATACTATTATCAACACCAAAATTCAATAGCAGTACGTAATTGTATTATTGGCCATAGGTATACCTTGCTGTTACGGTAAGTTACCAACGGTCAACAATTACTGCCATGAATTAGAGCAATTTAGCCATATGCACCACGATGTTTTGCCTAGGGTGTGTTACTTACCTACGGTCAACAATTACTACAATAACAAATGGTGATTTAGCTATATCCAATTATACATTACGCTAGTTGATTGAATCAGGCGTTACTTTGCGGAAGTTCATCTTCAAATTCTTGTTTTGAATAAATATTTAGTGTATTTCCGCTCTGTCGTAGTCATATAAGTTAAGGGTACTATTCAAAATCCAAATTAAATCACAAACAAAATTAGTAATTAATCATCAAACTGTATCATGGTTCGACTATGGTTAGGTCAGTTTAGAAAAGTTAGGCTTAGGTATGTTTACAAAATATATATGAACCTGAAACAAAATTTTTTAATTAATCCGTTTAAAATAATAAAAAATAATTAAACCTGTAACAAAAATAGTGATTAGTAATCTATTTAAAAAATGTAGTAAACCTGAAAATAATATTTAATTAATATGTTAAAATTACAAATATGATTTATTTATAAAAAATGGTACAAAATAATTGAAAAAATACTTAGTCAATAAATAGCACCCCTATTCTTACTGTACTCTATTCGACACGTGTTTCGCCTCAAAAACGAGGCATCTTCAGGACGTGTTGACTCTTCGAGCTCACTCGCAAGTTGCGAGTGAGCTAACTTTTCTAACCTGACCTAACCATAGTCGAACCATGATACAGTTTGATGATTAATTACTAATTTTGTTTGTGATTTAATTTGGATTTTGAATAGTACCCTTAACTTATATGACTACAACAGAGCGGAAATACACTAAATATTTATTCAAAACAAGAATTTGATACATTACGCTGATAACCTAGGGCTGGTTACCTATGGTGAACAAATTACTGCTAAGTATAAAAAAGGGTAATTTAGCCATATACATCATCCACCATGCTGATTCAGTCACTGTCAGTAAACGAACATAAATGATGCCTTCTAATTGCGTCTTTTGTCATAAGTAATACTTACCTACAGGTTTTCCTTGAATAATCTATCTACTCCTTCAAGAGATTTTCTTACGATTATCAATGAAAAATATAAAAGGAAAATGATTTAGATACATAAAATTGTAAGCCGTGAAGCTAGCCCTGGTGTTAGAAATTTGAAGCCGCCAGCTGGCCTATGACATGATTAAGCGGTCGAAACAGTGGTCGTCACACTTTTCTGGCCAAGGGCCACATAGAACAGTGAGATGTATCACTGCGAGCCGCACACTGATGAACTTAATTATAACATAGGTACCTACTAGCCCGCGTTGTTTTAGATTACCGCGCTGCCCACGGGACATGCCAAGGTAAAAGTAAGCGATTTTTAAAGGTTTTTTTCAGTAATTTTAAAACAAACATGAGCAAAGCAGACTAATTCTTAACTATTACGCACGAGCGCAGCGGGCGCCAACATTTTTCTTCTTTTTTTAGTAATTTCAAAACAGATATGAGCAAAGCAGACTGACCACACTGCTACTCGTATCATGAGCCTCTATTTTGTTTTGTTTTTTATTTTCAGTAATTCTAGCTAGCCCGGCCTATATGAACTTACTTATTTACCTTAGTAATTTCAGAACAGGCATGAACAAAGCAGACCACGTTGCTACTTATATGCGCGAGTGCAGCTGGCGTGAATGCTTTTAAGTATTTTGAGTAATTTGAAAGCAAGTTTGAACATTGTTCATATTTGAATTATACATGTGTGTAGCTAGCGCGATGTTATTCGCTTTTCTAGTAGATTGAAATCAAATATGAAAATAGTACACATGACCTCCACCTGTACTGCGGGCCGCACCAAACACGCCCGCGGGCCGCATGCGACCCACGGGCCTCGGTTTGACGACCACTTGGTTAAAACAACCGGGATCACAACTTAATGTGACATTCGAGCCACGGTAGCGCCCAGTTGTAAATACCATCTGCGGTCACCCATCCGAAAAACTGTGACTGTGCCGAACGTTGCGCTCAGTTAGAAACAGTCGTCAGTAGTCAAACTACTTGAAACTACGCTCTGAGTGTTACTTAGAACAGCAAATAAAGTTTGCTATTTAATCTACGTAATAATGTAATTTGGTCTAGTTGCAGCTTCAAAGTTTCAGAATGTAATTAGAACTGTATCTGAAAGTCATTTCCAAGGCAGGCAGTAGCTCACTTAGCCATACTAAAAGTGTTACCTTAGTATAAGAAGAAACTTCGGCTGAAAACAAAACTCACTGTTTGTAACCTGATGTTAAAATATTACACAATAAATAACATTTAAGCATGTTACGACAGAAGAATTAAAACAGAGAACAGAATATCGGGTGCAATGTAAAATGCGGTAATAGTACAAATGTGTAATGATGGTGATTACCGGTGAGGCGCTCTTAAGAGAGCCGACGACGGTAATCATCAAAACACACGTGTAGCATACGACGTATTTCAACACACTTGTGAATAAAATAATACTAATAAAATATTTTCGACAGTGAAATCGAGTTGTGTAAAATGTTTCGAAATGGCGGGAAAAATTCTTCTTCTTCTTTTATGTTTTGGCGTCGCATTGTTGTGCATTTGCCAGTGTCCAGTATTAAGTTTATATAATTATTTTTTGATATTTGATCAAAATAGTCACTGTCGCAGTCACGTCATTGTCCAATAAAGTCGCAGTCAAGTCCAAACATGGTCCAAGTCATAACTCAGTAAAGCAGTGGAGACTTTACTAGAGGCGTCTATGGAGTTTTGGTAACAACAGGAACAACTTGATGCGTCACATTATATCACTTGCCTACACTCATGCACGTAAATCAGCTCATAATCAACGTATTATTACCATTTTTCACTAATTTTATCACTGAGAAAAACACAAGCTTAACAATGAGGCAACATGATTTTCCCGCGTTCCCGCCAGAGCTCGCGGGAAAAATTAAACAGTTTTCCTATGCGCGCGCAATGGCAATGGGGCATAGACTAAAAGAATGAGGTTTCATACCTAGGTACATTTATTTATTTGTACCACAGAGCTATTACAACTACAGAGATAGATAGCGCTGTTGTCGTTTGAGGCAATTCTCATCCACAAAAATGTATGGAAAATCTGGCTCAGAGCTGTCAAAACTGTCAAATATGAATTTGACACTACTGAGAGAAAAATACGGCAACTAGCCACTCAATCGAGATATTTTTCATATCTCTTTCTAACTCATGCCATCTTGAAATCATTGCATCTCTTTCTTTCTTTTCTCGATCGACCACATTATCCCTCTGGTATCTCTGTCATTTGTACCTACTATTGAACACGATCTTTTTTGTATCGAAACTTTTTTTAAGAACAAAGCAACTCAAACAGTAGAATAAAAAAAACTCTATACAAGTAACTCACTTGTGAATAATAGTAATGAAAAAGTCACCGTTTGATTACAAGTGTCATTTTGTGTCTAATTGCGGTGAAATTAGAACCACTTTATGAGCAAGTGTGTTGAAAATTTTATTATTATTTACGAGTAAGTGACACTATTTTTTTCTAAATTTTCAGAGATCGCTTGAAGTATCGAGAGAGAATTCGTACGAGAGGGAAGAGTACCAACTTCACGGCGACACCGACCCCCTTTACTACAATAGCCAGCCGAGGAGTAACAGGTAAAATGAAATAACTATGGTTGGTCTCGCTGCGATCGACTAGATACCGCTATATAAAAAAAATACTTCCGTGAGAGCGCTTGTTAACGGCAATTTGTTTCACCGGATTCGCGGTGGTGTATGGCAATGGACGTGTGTTGACGCACCGGACATACATCCGGCGAAAAATGTAGGCATTTATTTATTGACGGTCCGTTGCCCAGTGAAAAAACCGGCCGTGTACAAGCGCTTTAAATGCGGCAACTCATTATTGAATTGTGTATTTGAAGTCTTCGGTAGTTTCGATACGTCCACGTTACGCCTTCAGTGTGCCTCATAGATAATGCATCTAAATGCTCTAAAGAATTACAAGTAATAGAAGTAATGCTAAATTTTACTCAAATAAAAACGACGTTAGGTACAGCTGTCTTATTCATATCTGGTTAGGTATACAGCATACGTGAGTGTGAGTGGAACAAAAAAAAGCTATGTCTGTCGCATACGTCAAAATCACCAGTTGGAATGTCAAAATGGTTAAAATTTGGTTAGATTAGGTCATTTGTCTGTTTCGGAAAGAACCCTCTCGTTCCAGTAAGAAGGTTCAAATCTCTGATCATTTAACCTTCCTACTTTTTACCTTTTTGAATTTGTACACTCAAGATAGCTCAATGCTAGTTTGTAAAATCCTTCCAAATTACGTAAGTTTGGGCGTATGTGCATCTTTATCTAACACCTTTTAAATTTCATATTTAAAATGGGACAAAGTGATGTACATCTCTTGCTATTTTAGTAATGTTTCTAGTACCTACTTTGATCGCATTCTGTAACAGATTGATAACACTGTTGTCAGTCTAAAGGTGGCCATACACGATGCGATGATTTGATCAAATTTTCGCTTCATGCCAACTGGGAGCTCATTCAGTTATTTCAAAGGTAGGAATTGGTAGTTAACGATTTGTACTAGGTACTACCTGAAACTGGGCGCACAGAACGCGATGATCGCATCAATTCATCAGATCAGTCCAGTGGAGGTCAAATATAGGTAGTTAACTATAGCTGGTTAGTAGTTATTGAGGAAACAAAATGGTACACCTCCTACCTTTGAATTAATTGAATGAGCTCCCAGTTGGAATGAAGCGAAAATTTGATCAAATCATCGCATCGTGTATGCCCACCTTAACAATTCCATTGATGCATTACAACAATTTTTAACCGCAAAAATCTATGGACAATCACTCCCAGAGGTGATCACTGTCAAATAAATGTATTGATATTTGACGTTCCGTACAGAAAAACCCGGCAGCCGACACCGAATCAAGAAATTTTTAATGTCTCTTTCTAACTTATCCCATCTTAAATCAATGCATCTCTTTCAGATTTTCTTGATCGACCAATTTATCCTTCTGGTACCTACCTATCTCTTTCGTGTGACTGTCCCGGTAAGCCAATTCGGGCAGTTCTGGCGCACTGTAAATTGCCGCAATTTTACATGTAAGACGGCGCCATCTAGTCGACCGTACCGAGACCAATCATTAATCCAAGAAATAATTTAATTCTTTTTTGGTAGACCGTTTTAAGAATGTTTGATAGGTACTTAATTTTTGGCTGTTGAAACTATACTATGGTTACATATACATTTTACTAAAACTACTGTAGTTTCCGATTACAAATAATCCCAAAATGACCCTTTTGTTTTGTGGTTATTACGTTTATGACATCAACAGTTTTCTAAAATGTCTGTTACAAATTCCAGGATAGACACGTGGTCGCAGTTGCATCAGGCGAGCGTAGAATCCGCGATTTCGTGGCGGACAGCGGCAGACTGGCAGTCAGGAGGTAATGATACTCCTTTAAATTTGGGAATCACCTATACATATACAGGGTTGCCTGTAATCAATTGGCATCCTTTTAGGGGCTTAGTCTGTACATCAAAAACTAACAACTTTTGTAGTTCTGCCACTTTTGTCAAAACTAATGATCTGATGTTAAGCAAATATGCGATCAAGGGCGTAGCACGCTTACCTAGAAGCATCGACTTGGCATTTTTTTATGCCTAGAAGATACTTATTTAGGTACTCGAGATTTGAACTCACCTATATTTTCCTTTAGTGCATGGAAATTTGCTACGTATTTAGGCCTAATTAGTATAAAATGTATGATTTAATGATAAATACACTCTACTCCAAATGCATCTCTCGACTCTCGCGGCCTCAACACGCCACCTAAGCGCTATAGACTTTAAAAGGTTCGTGTGAGTTAGCTTTTATAAGTAGGTCCTACACCTGAATCGCTTTGTGATGAAACAATACACGAAGTTATTGAACCACCTGATTTCAGCGATAACCTAATCAGATTTATGTATTTGGACCCAATTTTATGGAATACTTACACTTCTATTAAAACACACAGAAGTCGGCAATCATGTCTTCGAATTAGAAAAACCTTAAAATATTAAAAAAAAACTTTTGTAACTTTATTTCAGAAGAGCAGCGGCGACCGAGTCTAGAACGACAAACAACTTTGTACGACGACAATATGGGCTACGCTTTCGACTCCTACACAACTAGCACGCACATTAGGTAAGTAAAATGAAGTTTTTCCATTAATGTTACGATTATTGAGCTATAGATAAGACAATACTTATAATGTGCAGGCGTAGAGATCTTCTACGATAACATAGCCCGCCCCTCCACGTTACTGTTGTCTTATTTCGGAGGGGCGGGCCATGTTATCGTAGAAGATGGGGCATGCATGATCGAATGCCACTGGAAGGTTAATTGTTTTTGAGAACTACTCGTACCTCCCATAGGAAGGTATATTCTAAAATTAAAAGTTTGAATTGAAATAAAAAAACTAAGGAGCAGTTTTGTGCTAATACTGGCTACTATTTTGGTTTTTTTGTATGTATCTGGTTTACATTACCTATTAGAGTGGGTCACTGAAGAATGAAGAAAAAAAAATGGAGCTTTCCTTCGGGCACAGTGATAGTTTGGTGCCAAATTATAAACGTAAACAGACTGTGAAGTTTGATAGTAATCAGAATTATTCTACTGCCCCCAGTTCCATGTCGAAGTTTCCAGAAAATGTGATAATGAAAGACTTAGCTGAATGACAAAAAAGTAATCTGATCAAATTTAATTTTAAAATAGAGTCTTAAATCAATAGCAATCACTATGTTTATTAACGGGAATAACATCGCAAATAATTAATAAAACAATTTAAAATAAAATAAGAAATTAATTAAAGTGAATGAGCAACACTTACGATAAGTATATAAAGTCCCCGTCACGAGAAGCTATAAATTATGTAAACAAACATCTTTTACTAAAGGTGGCCATACACGATGCGATGATTTGATCAAATTTTCGCTTCATGCCAACTGGGAGCTCATTCAGTTATTTCAAAGGTAGGAATTGGTAGTTAACGATTTGTACTAGGTACTACCTGAAACTGGGCGCACAGAACGCGATGATCGCATCAATTCATCAGATCAGTCCAGTGGAGGTCAAATATAGGTAGTTAACTATAGCTGGTTAGTAGTTATTGAGGAAACAAAATGGTACACCTCCTACCTTTGAATTAATTGAATGAGCTCCCAGTTGGAATGAAGCGAAAATTTGATCAAATCATCGCATCGTGTATGCCCACCTTAAGTAAACATTTTAAACTGCGAGATAATAATAAATTGACCATATTCAATCGACACGAAATATAGACGGGTTATATGAAAGTAACAACCTATTTAATTTAGTCGGATCATATTTTAACGACGCAAAGCGCTATCGTTTTGTGTTTCTTGGTACCGGAAAGCGTCCGTCGCAGGGATTGTAAACTATCGGGACGCCATTTTGAAATAAACGCGTCATTCGAGTTTCGAAAGTCAAAAGTATTTATTCGTGGAAATTGTGGTTACAAAGGTCTTATTTTATAAATATACAGTCCAACACAATTAGCCAATGTGGCATACGAAATTTGAATTGAAATCAATTCCATTTTAAAGATAGTGTATTCTAGCAAAGATTACATAGGTTAAGTACCTACTAAGATATTCCAACCTATAAAATATATAAAAAAAAAAATGTTTTTTCTTTTTCGATAGACTACGATGAATTAAGTATTAGGTACTTAAGAATTTACAAAGGCTAAACAAATACTATACAATTTACAAGGATATACAATTTATTTCGAATGCGTACGAGTTTGTTTCATTGCTTTGCATATAGGTAATCGCGGATCTGGTTGTTATTGTTAATTTTGTTATTGTTTCTTTATCACTTTTTTATTGTTGTTACTTTAATTGTTGCGTTAATTTTATTTGTTATTACGTATAATCGAGCCAGTAGCCAGTACATCTAAGGAAATAAATTCGCCTCGAAAAAAACGTCAAAAGGTGCGTAATACAATTTATCTAAAATATATAATGTAAGTAAAAAGAAAGAGTTGTTTGTTCAAACGCGCTAATCTTTGGAAACTTAAGGTTAATATTAGAAGTAGGTTTTAAATTGTGAAGTAATTGGTTAGGTTAATTGGTATACCTGGAGATATAGCTTATATAGCGAATAATTATTCTTAAATTATGTATTTAAGTAATATTTGTTACTTAATAATTTATTAAATCTTAAAAAAATCATTTTTTTTTGTTGGTCCAAATGTTGTGAACTCCTGAACACTTGTTTACAAAATTTATAGCTTCTCGTGACGGGGACTTTAGTTTACCTATCAATAGCTAAAAACCCAAGACAATTTGAATTCCTCGTGCTGATGAGATTTTATTAGAGAACCAGAATATGACAAGCTAATCAAAGACCTTCCTGGCGCGGTAGAGATTAGGTAGGTACCTCACCTTTCAAAGCAGACTTCCAGATTTAGATTTATGTGGTGAGTATAAATTTCTATTCTGGGTCTGAGTGTTACGGGACATCTGACACGGTCACTGACCCTAAACTAAGCAAAGTTACTGCTAGTTCTTATTTAATTAACGTGTCTTCTCTGGCACTTCCAACACAGGGAATCCTAGTCGGGTTGAACCGAGTGTAAACTGATGTTTATTTAATAACTATACGATGAGTGTCAACCGTTAATTATTTTGGCTTTATTAATAATCACTAAATACAAGATAAAACTACTACTACATAACAAGCAATTGGATCATCCACCTACACTTGAAGGTCTAAAAATAATCAAATACTCAAGCCCACTGCCAGTTGGCAGCGTGCCCAGCATGCTGGCAGCATTGCCATGCTGAATGGCAATGCTTATACGTTGATGAACCAAATAAACACCAGCATTTTGATCACTCGTTGCGTCCACCAGACGCTCAGAAAGACTTTTGAAAACATGGTGAGCTCCCGGCCCCCCACGGACTAAGTTTATTTTATTTTATTGACTTGTTCCAGGGACCATTCACAATCACACATTTCACAGCAGCAGAGCTACGAAGAGTACTTCGACTCGAGTAGCTTTCCCTACCAAACGTCGTATTTGGGCGACGAGGCGAAGCAGTGGGACAGCGGCGGCCCACCAGTGGGAACTTATTTCTACGATGACGGCTACGGCATGACCCCCACCGAGTATGAGAACATAGTGAATAAGAGACGCTCGTCTGTTGTGCAGTTGCCTCAAGTGCCGCCTAAGCATGTGAGTCACGATAAAATAAGTTATTTTTTCGTTAGGTACGCTCTTAATTACATCCTAAAGACGCTGATCGACTAGCGAGCCGACGAGCTTTAAAAAAATCTGGTTTAACGGCGATCGATCATTGAAAAACTGCGGTTTATAAACCGACGAGCCTGGTTTTATATTCGCGTAAATAGTGTAGTTGTTGATTATTATGTGTTTTAATTGTTGTTTTTTTATATAAGTGTATTGTTTGTGTTATTACTTGTGAGCAAATCAAGCGACAACGCGTGCGTGACGTCACCTGTCGGTTCCATCGAAAGGTCAGCGCCAGCTGTCACGGTCGACATTATGCTGAGATGGGACCGATCTGTGACGAAAATGTAGCATGTAATTACTGTTTATATTTATTCATGTAGTGTTATAATTATTTTGATGTTAGTCTTGTATTTATATGTTGTTTTCCGTGCCGAACGCGCCGAAAGCCGTGAACATAGGTTCACGGTTTTCGGCGCGTTTGGCGCACGGCGTACGGCACTGGAACTGTTTGGTTCGCTTGTCGATGAGCATCGATCTTTAATACCGAGTATAAAAGGTTGTACCCTGATTAGCGGCTTAAGACAAGTAGTCTGTTGTATATGTTACACCTTTACCAACAGGTTCCTGATACCTTTTTGAAATTTGTAACTGGACGAAGTAGTTGTATTATACCGTATTAGAAATGTAGAATCAAAACACTTTTTGCTCTAATGCAGGGCACTTTTGTCGAGATTGTCTGAGGGTAGTTGTCAAGGGGATGTCTAATAGAATCATTAGAATCTTGAGAGCAAATTTACATTTTTAGATGACTGATTGAGTTCGGTATTTTTTTAATAAATAATAGGGCCACCAACTCGCCTGATGTAAAGCGATATTGAATATGTAGACTTAGAATTCACTCTTGCTCTACTTTCACTCTAAAATTAAATATTTCGCAAGGCCACAGCAACTTAATATTAGCTAATTTATAGTACAGCTGAGTTTGGACTGCAACTAAATTTATTGTTGCACACAGACAATCTATAAAATCAATAACAAAATAGAATCAACCAGTGTCGTAAGTCTTAAATACAGTGTTGCTGTCTCATGTTATACAAGGAGATTATGCAACAAGGGGACAAAGTACTGTATTGTACTGCGGGCGATATATTGGACCTTGAGCGCAGCGAGGGAGTTTAAAGTTAATTTATTTAGATATTATTTAGAGTCCTGAGTGATGCGAGGGGTTCAAGCCATCTGAGACAAAGACAGACTTTGTTCCAGCGGTACATACACTACATTTCATACCTCCTGCGAGAAAATGAAAGCCAAGGAATTTGAATAATGCCAAATACTTTCATAACCTCACTAAGTGTACTCACTAAGCGACTCTGTATTGTTCACAATAAAAGTAATATGAAAGTTAGAACAATTATCTACTTTTCGTGGAAATGCAGACCAAATCCGAAATGAAAAATGGAGAATGTAAATAATACGTGACAATCATGGCCAACTCGATTATCATGGCCTACTCGATTGTCGTGGCCGGATCGATTATTTTCGAATAAAATCTCTTTTCATACCACCTGTTCGAAAATGACCAGTTAAATGTCATACAATTTTAACGTAAAACCAGACTTTATTATATACAATCTCGATGGCTATAGCAGAACAATAAAATGTTGAATGAAACTCCCTAGGGAGTAAAGTGATTTAAATTTGAAACGTCATAATTCGTATGGAAACTTCTTTACTTAGAACAAATATGGCCATTGTAAATATATTTTGATACAGTGCACGTTGCGTTAGCATATTTTTCAGCCACACAAATACTGACTATCCCCAGCTTAGTTGTAGGTACCTATGTAAAATATTGTTTAAAGCAACGAGTTTATTTAATTTTCAGATGCCGTTGTCTTCTCGGTACTCGGACTACAACGAGATGGCTCCTTACAGACCGAGGCCGAGACGGACAACAGCCAGTCTTCCAGGTGCGACTAACTTATATTATTATGATAATACTAAACTTATACTTATTGTTATACTTATTCTCATTTTTAATACTCTATAAATCAAAAGCTTTATAAGATCATGTAATATGTTTCTTATACTGAGTGATGACAAAGCAACGTTCTTGCTAAACTGTACTCTAGCTGTAATAACATTAAACTGTAATACAGTAAAGTACATTTTTTCCCACCTACGAGTAGGAAAGCACGTATCGGCAATCGTACGAAGTGGATAAGCTGGATAGTTCATTTTATTATTTATTCATATCAAACGATAACAATTTCAGGACTGCTAACAGTTTGTCAACAAATTATGTTTTGCCCGTTTACTCTTAATACCTTGTTTTGTTCCTACCACATCCGAAAATATTGCCCACATTTGTATTAAATAATATAATCAGCCAAGAGTGAGTCGGACTCGCGCACGAAGGGTTCCGTACCGTAAGGAAGCACTCCTTCTCTGTATTCATGTATTCTTCATGTATTTTATTTTAATTTAATTATTTACTCTTAGAGTGCATATTTAACTTAATATTCTGTGAATATTTCAAGCATCTACCTATCACCGTTATTAATATCGAGCAAAAAACGGCAAAAATAATTATCAAGTTTGTTTTATGGGAGCCCCCCATTTTTCTGTTTTTAGTACTTGTTGTTATAGCGGCAACAGAAATACGTCATTTGTGAAATATTCAACATTCTAGCCATCACGGTTCATGAGATACAGCCTGGTGACAGACAGACGGACAGACTAACGGACAGCAGGGTCTTAGCAATAGGGTCCCGTTTTTACCCTTTGGGTACGGAACCCTAAAAAGACATTACTGAGTGCCAATAAAACCGAAAAAAAATAAAAATTTAAAAAACCCCTGACAGACTAGACAGAGTCTTACCACTGATAAAATATCTTATCTTTCATTTGACAACCATTTTGGGCACATTTGTAGAATTTTGGTTCTTCCATCCCCACTTTAACCCACCATAACTCTTAAACGGCTCAAAGAACACTCTCGATTAAGTCTCCTTTCATCCAAAAAAAACTAAACTGAAATCGGTTCAGTGGTTCGGGCGCTATGTCGCCACAGACAGACAGACAGACACACAGACAGACAAACAGACACGTCAAACTTATAACACCCCTCTTTTGCGTCGGGGGTTAAAAACAACGCTATCGGGCAACAATAACAGTTCGAGCAGTGACAACGCGAGTGACCTGCTTGTGTAATCGCATTGCTCACTTCGTTATCACCTTAATTGAATTTTACTTAATTTCGATGTTTTTTTCATTTTGTGATAATAATTGAAAGACGCCTGATAAAGTGCGAAAATGAGTAGGTCAATTAATTATTACTTAAAAACTTAAAAACTCCCAAGACCGGTGGTCAACTTTGGGTTGTTAATCATTCAGAAGAGGTACCTACAGCATTTAATGAATATCAGCTTTAGAAATTGTTATTTAAAACCTTTAAGCAATTATCTACAGAGCCACAGTCCCTAAGTGAAAGTCGTAAAAAAATGTTCGAGTAACCGTGTAATTTCGGCAAGATGAAATGGCGCAGTTCACCATATTTACCTCGTTGCTTTGAGACGCGACTGCAACTCCAGTCTAATGGAGACTAGTTATTGGATTGGTGGATTTCTCTATGATTGGTTGATTTTGGTAGGCGACATTTCATTTTGTACGATTAGGTGTCTATCTTTAAAGTCGCTTCTTTCCAGCTACGCCATCGTCGACGCCGAAGCGAGGGCGCGCGCTGCCCGTGCCGCCCGGCGGGAGCGAGACGGGGTCGCTACGCGGCTCGCGCGGTCGTCGCCTGCCGCGCCCGCCGCACGCCGCGCCGCTCGCGCCCCTGCCCGCGCCCGCGCACACGCACGTGCCTTACATACCTGGTACACAGCGAGATTGCTCAACTTTGTATACTAAGCCCCACACAAATAGGCGGATGGGAAGTTATGCGCAGAACACTGCGCAAAAGTCGAAATATAGGTATGCGCGGGAGCCAGAGAGACGAGACGCCGGGGCACACCCGCCCGTCATCGTCATGCCTCCCGCGCGCTCTCTACGCATTGTGCACATATGCGCAATAATTAGCAAATCACGGCAAAGTGTCATCTGCGGCTAACTTCTCATCCGCCAATTTGTGTGGCGCTTAGTACTGTTATTTCTTAGTGTTCTATCATAATAAATAGTTTTTTGATTTCTCTATTTTTGCGCGGCTGGCGGCGCTGGCGCCTGCCGCATTCTCAGCAAGCATCGCGGTTTTGCGCCTCTACTCGCGCCCGCGCACTTATCGTTTAACTCCATCTGAGCCCCGATTCTGTTTCGACACAACATAACGAACCCAAACATTGTTAAATTTTCACGAATTTCGTTCGGAAGTACAGGTATCAAAAATGATAGGGAAAACAAAAATACTTTTATTCGCGAATTTATTTAATAAAACTAGTGAGTAATGATACGAATAAAAACTTCTTAATAGGTACTGTCTTCACTTCTGTAGCTATCGATTCTTCTATACCTATTTGCCTACGCTAAGGTGTTTATCTAATAGGTTTTTATCTGGTAAGATCAATTCGTTATTAGGCGTGCACTAATGCCCATTAAGTATTTGATAGTTTTTTCACACGTGTCTCACATTCTTGTGTGTCTAAAATGGGCGCTTTGCTCGAATCACAATATAATTATCTTGTGACTAATTTCGTCAAAATCTTAAAATCACCCCTTACTTACCTCCCAGGGCAAGATTTTATGTGATGAACATAGGTGTTTGCTCTGTGTCTGAGTGTTATTTAGGTAGTACATATCTATATAAGTATGAATAATTATGTAGCATATCAGTCTCTGGCAGCCATATCACAAGCTTTGCTTAGTTTGGGGTCAGAGACCGTGTGTAAGATGTCCCCCAATATTTATATTTATACCTACGTTAATTTAATAATTATAATCATCCATTTCATCTGTCAAGAATTCATAGTATGATTGTCAATTCAATGAATTGCTGAGAGCGATCGTTTTTGCGACATAAACGTCTTAACTTTTTTTCACAATAACTGAAATGTTTGCTTTTTTTAAGAACTGCAAGAAACTTTATAAACACATACCTACGTATATGGTTTTAATTAACATTTATGTATCTCTGTACACGTTTTTATCGTTAGCTGTTATTTTTTCTATTTTTTTTGGGTGCCTATTATAAAAATAATTATTTTTCTTTTACAGAACCTGAAAAAATTGTTCCCGAAGTGAGTTACGGTTACGATAGTTACGGGTATCACCCCGAGTATCGGGGCACTGCCACTGAACACTTTCAGGATAATAATTATAGTACTAGGTGAGTTTATTAGTTAGGTTTCACCTTTTACCAAAAACGATGATCAATTTAACCATTCAAGCTCTCATACTTTAGTTGTTCATACTATGGTTGAACTTGATAAAAACTAAAATTCTTGGTAGTAATTAAAGTTAGTAAAAAGTATCTACTATCAAAATAATTCAGTAAATAAATACCCAGTTCAGTCACCAAGGGTGATCAAACCGACAAAGATAGGAAAACGCGTTGGATGTAGGTAAGATATTATTTTCTCCTAGAAAGTTATGAGTAAGCTATAGTTATGGCACTGCTGAGACAATGATGGTGATAATCGTGATGCGTTTGTATAAGTTAGTACAAAATCATACCCGAAATGTAGGTACTCAATCCTTACATAAAAATCTTAATTTCAGTTATGACGAGGACGGGATGCAACCTTTCTTCGATGAAACGCCACACGCCACTCCGCCTGCAGCCGGTAATATTAATTTCCCTAAAAGCCACTATTTTAAATAACCCATAATATACGCACGCCCTTGGTACTTCAGATGAATTAGTTATCAATTCACATTAAAATACATTCATTGCATAAGCGATAACACCATCCGGCACAAACATAAATATCTCATAAAATTGACATTGAAATCAGTTCATATCAACACACGCAAATGGCGTGTCGTTTGCTTCATATGTTATATGAAAGTTTAACGTTTAATATATTTAGTGTTTTCTTTAAACTTCCAGCTCAAAAAACCCCATGGACTGAAACAGAAACCACCACACAGTTTTCATACCCAGTGACTAGTGAGGAAGACTCTTTATTACCTAAGTCAGTGCCACCAACCATTTCTTCATATTTACCCCAACCACCTGTTACAAGCCAACAAGACACTTATTTCGATAAAAGTTATCAACAGTACGATTCGCAATATGAGGACCAAAAATATCAATACGATCAACTCGACCAGCAATATCAGGATACGCAATACCAAGAAAAACAAGACTTTCAGTATCAGTACGACCAACAATACCAAGATGATCAAAAAGCTCAACAACGGTTACAACAAGAACAACAGTTCCAATTTCAACAACAGCCATTATATCAGCAACAAGAACAGCAATACCACCAGCAGCAGCATTTGGAGCAGGATGTTCCATCCAAACAACAACAACAGTATGAAAATGAACAACTCAGATTACAACAGCAACAATATCATCAGCAACAACAGCAATTACAGCAGCAACAGCAACTTCAGCAGCAACAGCAAGCAAAACAGGCGGCTCCTACGCAGCAATTACAAACGACGGTTTTAAGTGGTGCGGCAACGTTGGGTTCCTTTATGGCCGGTGGTGCAAAGAAATTAGGTAGTTTATTCGGAGCTGCTGCCGCTGCTGTAGCAACGCCAACTCCAAGTCAAAGTGCATCAGGTCCAGTGACAACGGCTCCCATGAATCAATTTTCATCATCAATAGCTCCTGTTACTCCCTTTTCAAGTACGATTGCCTCCACGGCATCAGTCCCAGAAGTGACAAACTCAGTGCCAGTGTCAACTGTGACCACATCAGCCCCAGTAATGTTACCGCGTACTCCTTCTCTCAGAAGACAGGAGTCGATACAGCGGCCTTCGGTTCGTCGGACACGGACGTTACCGGATGCTCCAGAGGACATGCAAGCGAGTTTCGATGAAAGTGCCTACGATGACGAGTATCATAAGACTGAATACGATCAATCTCAAGACAGATCGTCTTTGGACAGGTATCGTGATGACGAATATCCTGAGACCATTCACGAAGAGGTCACTGAGGAGCGGGATAGGCGATTGTCAGAATTACCTAGTCCTAGTCTACAAAAGACTTCACCGACTAGAGCGGGGTCAGTGAGAAAACCGTCGGTGGATAGCTACCATAGTCACATAAGTCAAACGCCTTCTATAATAGATCGGAGAACATCACAAAGTTCTTATCATCCTGAGGAGAAATTATCAATACCTACGACACAAGAAGGTGAGTGTTATTATGTTCTGAGTTCTATCTTCAGTATTGCCAATTAACATTTTACTACACTTGCGCCGCCTTTAAGTTACATTAAAACGAATAAAATATGTAATTTATGGCTACACAGTATGTATGTAGAGAAACTGGTTTAACCTCGGTTTAACTGTCTCTTTAACTGAACTGAGCTCTGAACTCGTATTCCAGAACGACAGGTACTGAATTATAATGTGTTTATAGTAGGAACAGATCTATTTTATTATTCTTTATTCTTTATTTCAAACCTTGCCATTTAACATGCAAAAATTTGCTCACTTAGCACTAGTTACATATTAAACCCTGTAAGGGCGTTGCAAGTATACAATTACTGAGTATTATTAGCTTACATAATAACAATACCCACTACTTATCATCATTACATACTTTCCGCGAGACTGAAACATTTTTGTCATTAAAGAAATCTTCTATACTGTAGTAGCACTTTTGGATTAGCATTTTTTTTAGATTTTTATAGAATTTTCGTTGGTTTGATTCTTTTCGTAAATATTCAGGGAGCTTATTAAAAATTTTTATCATCATGTATTCAGAACTTCTCTTTACGAGTTCCAATTTTGGCTCTGGTGCAATTATTTTGTTTTTTTGTCGCGAATTTTCGGAGATTGTAAAGTGATCAGGATATTTTTTAACAAACATTGCTGATTCAAGAATGTATATGCTAGGTAAGGTTAATATTTTCAGTTGTATAAAATGTGGCGTACAATGGGCGCGCGGGCGGATGTTCATCAGAATACGTATACATTTCTTTTGCATAATAAATAAGTCGGTAATGTCTGTGCTGTTGCCCCAAATTAGTACCCCATATTTCAACCAGGCGTATGCGTATGCGTAGTAGGCACTTAGGGCAGTTTTTATATTGGTGTTTGATTTTAACACTGACAAAGCATAATGAAATTGTGACATTTTTGACCCAATTTTTTTAATATGTCCCTGCCAATTTAAATTTGAATCTATATTTATTCCTAACAGGTTTGCTTCTCGTGTTTCGGTTAGATTGATTTCTTTTAACATATTTTTTAGATTTAATGGTTTCTTTTGGTACGGGTGGAATTGAATTATTTTTGTTTTGTTTTTGTTTATTTCTAAATTATGGGCTGAAATCCAGGCTTCTATGGTAGTTAAGGTTTCTTTTAAGTAATGTAATGAAGCGTCATTATCAGAAGGACATTTAAAAAGTATTGTTACGTCATCAGCAAATAATATGCAAGGAGAGTTTACTATTTTTGGCAGGTCATTAATGTATATTAAAAAAAGAATGCAGCCTAACACGCTACCTTGTGGTATTGAAGAGTTGATTGTTATTGTATCTGAGTCTATAACTTGTTTTATTGGATGATGTTTTGAATGATGGTCTATTTGCGTAAATTGCCTTCTGTTTAGAAGATAAGATCGTAACCAATTTAAAGGTTTTCCTCTGATTCCAATTTCGTATAATTTTTTTAGCAGTATTGGATGTGAAACTCTGTCATAAGCTTTTTTCATATCCATAAGTAATCCGATAGTGTGGTGTTTATCTTTCATATTTTGAAGTATATGTTTTTGTAGGTTGTAAATAGCTAGGGTAGTAGATGAATTTTTCCGATACCCATATTGATTTTTGTCTAGTAGTTTATATTTTAATTTTATTATAAAATTTTATTATAAAAATGAATATAGTTGGTTAGATATAGCGCGTTCGAAGATTTTTGATGTAGTGGGCAGTAGTGCTATAGGTCTGTATTGGCTAACATTAGTGGATTGTCCTTGTTTTTTTAATATTGGTCGAATTTTTGCAATTTTTAGTCTATCCGGAAAATACTCTTCATCTATGGACTGGTTAATTAAATATGTTAGGACAGGAGTCAATTCTATAATGCATGCTTTTATGAGTGCAGTAGGAATATCGTCTACCCCACAACTGTATTTGTTTGGTAGTTTTTTAATGATTTTAAGCACTTCTGTTTCTGTGACTGGCGATAAGACCATTGAATTAGATATTGGTTCTGTAACTGGCTTGTGGAGTTTAGCTGGAAAAGTCTTTGTAGTTGGGCATGTTTCGCCTATTGACAGGAACAAAACCAGTAATTGTGTTTTTTTATAGCTAAACTATTTTTATATCACTTTAGTTCACTATATTACTAAAATAACTGTTGTAATCTCCGCTTTGTTATTGTAGTAGGTACAAATTTTACGTTGAGAATGATTTTTGTGTCTGAAAAAGTTTTGATATCGTGAGACGTAGTGAGAAAAAAGGCACATCTTTTGACTAAAGCTAACAAATTTGAAATAATTATCAAATGTGTTGAAAAGTAGTCTCAGTGAAAGATTTTTTTGTAATTATAAATAATTAAACTCCTCTAAATAAAAATCTAGTTTTAGACTACGTACCTACGACATCATAATTTTAAAAATAATTTATAAATATGAAAATATATTTCTCTAGTAATCAATTATTCTAATTTCACAGAATCAATCGCAGAAAAATCAAAAGTCACTTTCAAAGAAGAAGTACGTACAACGTACCACGAGGTACCTGAAGAGCCAGCCCCAGAGCCTTACGATGACAATGAAGAATACCGTGACGACACGTACCAAGACGAGAGTTTCAGAGATGATGAAAACGACGAACAATTCGAGCAGAATGACGAGCAGTACCAGGAAGAAGTGTTTCAAGAAGAGGAGACGGCGGAAGAAAGAAGGGAGGAGTTCCAGGACCAACCGAAACTGACGCCGAAGCAGAGGTGGCATCGGGCCTACAACAAGATCGTGATGCAGCTGAACGTGAGTAATTTTCGATTTTGGCGATGAATTCAGATAATTCAAAATGATTTATTTTGGGAATCTTTTTACGAACTACTTTTTGCTATTTTATTAAATTTCCCTTATCGAGTGTTTTAAATGTTTTACTTTTGATATCTATTTCATAATATTTTTAATTTTATTTAATTTATTTAAGTTTTTTAAACCTTAATTTTTTTTTGCAAAATTAAACTAACTTTGTTTTTATCTTATACAGTTGGATAAATTAAATTGAAGCCTTATGCTTTAAGCCTTATTAAACTAGACATTGTTTTGAATTTTGTAACACCAATAAAAACTAATATTCTAGTGTTTTTTTATATTTTGAGTACATTTATCTGAATTCAACGTTGTCTTGCTTTCTTTTTTCAGGGATGTTGTTTTCTGTATTTGTCTATTTTCTTTGAACTACCATTGAGAATTGATGCTTTCATTATGGAAACAGGTGAGTGTTATCTTGACATAAACATTTAATTAAGCAATTTATATACAACGAAATTAAGGTTAAACTCTATTGATAAAGTTAACAACGGCTGTTGACTAAAACACTAAAGAAAATTACACTGTTCCATTTCGTAATCATTTTAGAAATAAACTTCTCAAATTGATAGTTCTTCGACGCATTTTAATGTTGTTTAGGTATAATATATAATAGGTAAAATAATACTAAGTCCTCTGTCTACTTTTTTGGATTCATGAATTTTTCGACAATGATTATTACATTTATAATATTTTTATAAGCTCAGTAACACCTTACTTTTAAATATAATCACTCAGGCTTACGAATAAATACTCATTATTTATTCGTAGACGCAAGCTAGAAAAAATATCAAGAGAAAACATTATTACTTAAAATTTCCATTGCTACATACAGAGAATTTCTCGAAAATTCCGCCTAAACCTTGACGATTGACGACAAATATTTTACCTTCATTTTTATATCAACAGTTACGAATTTCATACATTTTATTTGTTTCGAGCAAATATTAGAACTTAGTTTGTATTTTTCAGCAAATAAATTGCCTTTTAGTTAAGTACTTCCGGCATGTAAATAACTAATGAGTTTCTCCGGATTAGACTAAAACTAGATTTATAAAAAAAACATTTGGTTTCTTTATTTTTCTTTTTGAACCCTGAGTTAAATTTTTCTTCATTTAGGTAAAATAGCGTTATTTGAAAGAAAAGATAAGCAATTTAAAATTCTATGGTGATCATAGTCTGATCATAATATAACATTTGGATACTCTATCTTCTTATTATATTTTGTAGTGTTATAAAAACAAGGAGACACATTTTTACTCTTAGCCTTAAGTTTATCTTTCCACTTTTGTTTTTATTGCTCTATACAGCTCTCTGCTCTATACAATTTACAACTGAGTCAAAACGGCTATACTAGGAGTATAATATTGACATAAACAAAGATAGTAGTAAGAAAATGTTTGCGCTGTATGGTGCCTGACGACACCCTAGCATTATGCGCTATTCATGCAGCGATTTAATGGATGAATCTATGTATATTGATGCCGTTACATATGTAATTAAAGCAAGTTGTCTCTCTATGATGGCATTATGTTCTCAGGTTCTGAGAAAAAAAAATAGAACGTGAGGGAAATGTAATGCACTTTGAAATTTATTGTCCAACGTATATTATTTTGTCATTGACTTGAAAAATTTCTATCCATAGAAGATAGAGTATTATTAACTTTAAAAGAAAGTTTATTAGTGAACTGCGTAGTTAAGGTCTAGTTATTTAATCAAGCTTTTGTGTTTTATCTAGCTTTGTACAAAATTTTAGCATTCACATATAAGTAAAAAAGTCTCGTGATATTTTCTCATCGGGAGTAGAGACATTTTCTTATAATATTTCGAACCTAATATTATTTTATGATAACTGAGCTATTTTATTTAAATGATTCTTGTGATTTCAGCTGAAAGAACCTTTTGAAAATAACTGATATTGTTCTTTCTTCCACGGTTAAGATGAACAAGTATGGCGAAATATTTTTTTAACAAATGGCATATTTAATTTGCTTCTGAAATTTAGATATTTCTGTTTATATTTCATATTCCAATCGGAAATTGGAAATATTGGTAATAGGCGGTCTAAAAGTTGAATTCCATCAAATGTTAGGTTCTCAGTACCGATAAATAGTTATTAGTAGAATAAACGTTGTTAAAAATGCCATTTATCTAGGTGGGAATCACATCTTCTTTTTAATAGTTTTATTTTATAAACTAAGTAAAAAACCAAAAAACCTTTTGCTATTGAAACATTAACGTAAGCTGGGCGTTTTTAGACAACGATTGATATTATGGTATGTCTACATCATAATTTTATGATGACTAACTTTTGGTATGAAATTTTGAGCATTAGTTTTTATGCTATTTCATTATGAATGTTGATCATAAGGGAGTGTACTCTAACACGATGATACTCTAATTAATGTCCCTCGTCTAGAGCAGTGTTTCTCAGACATTTTCACCACCTGATAAAACTTTCACACTGTATTCATGTAGTCTAGAAATACACCTGGCACAGAATAATATATATGAGCGAAATAATAGGTAAAGTCTTAAAACCGAAGAGCTGAAATAAGTTTGCTTAACTACTTGTTATGTAGAAATTGTTCCTATAATTGAACTATATTCAGCTGGAGCGAAGCAGTGAGATTCCCACTGGGCTTCAATGTGTCCCGCTGCGTAAATGCGAGAATGCTGTTACCACGCCGTGTTCTGACCTTCTTAGACTACCTCGCAATACTAGGACGATATCTAAATGTTCGACTGTTATTTTGTTAATACGATACGCGTTGACAATGCGAGTAACTTGGTTGAATGAAATCGCATGAATTTGTTACTGCGATTCACTGAGTTTAGGATTTTCTTAGAACTATTTATTTTAATTTTTGTTTAATCATTCTTAATTTCGAATGTTCATGTAAAATGTTACTACGCAGTGGTGTTACCTTCTTAGACTGGGCACCTTGCAGTGCGATGACGATGTCACAATTTTGAATTGTTATTTTGTTCATATGATGTGCGTTGTCACACATTTACATATATACATTCCATATCGATGGCATTGACATTATTAGTGCGTTGTGAATTTATTACTGAGATTCACTGAGTTTAGGAGATTATTTAGTATTGTTTAGTTATTTTTTTAAATTTCAAAGTTTGTGTAAGTAAATTATTTTTGATAATTCTTATTTAGAACAATGTAAATTTGCCGTGTTGCATTGATATACCTTCTTAGGCTACCTCACAATGAACTGTTATTTTGTTAATGTTATGTGCGTTGACAGTAAGAGTAACGTAAGTAAATAAATTGCTTCAAATAATGTTACGTAAGTGTTAAAAAAACTCTTTTAAGTTTGTAACTCTCTTTAATTTCGCTTAGTTTTCAGATTAAACTACAAATTTGAAAGTTTCTATTAAGTATTATATATGCCCGCTATACTGCCCGTAAGAATAATTTTAGTACGAATATTAATAAAAATTAATTCACTTTTAGACTTAACCAGACCAGTAGACTTAACCGTAGTCAAGTAACATTACATTTTCATTCCGGTAAATTGTAATAATTTGTTAATTTTTTTTTAGCAAAGTTTGGCAAAAACTGTAACTAGTCTTATAACGCGACTTATACACGTCGAGTTACTTTTAAACGACAAAAACAAACATTAAAAATCAAACCACGTACCGTAGTACGAATTTAAGGGCGTTAACCTGTGTTATATAACTAAATTTCAGTAAAACCCACACAATTTCTGCCAACTTCCTAAAGGGCAGTTATTAGTTGGACCATAGAAGCTTAAAGTTCACCCAGAGGTTTCCAATAATCCCGTACAAACAGAACACGTAGACTTCACGTGGGATTACGATGAAGAACTTTACTTCAGAACTTTAAACTCTAATGGTTCTATATCGCTTGGCTGGCTCTTATATGAACGCATTAGAACTCGTAAAATAGTTATGAATTGAGCCAACAAATAGTTTGGATCTACTTAAGTCATTTTCTTGTACCTAACTTTTTATTGCTAGCACTTGTCTCTTATTTTACATTTTAGTTGATACTTAGTTACTTTTAATACTACATCTGAGTCGTACAGAATCAAAGACAATGTGTATTTACGAGTATAAGAAATATTAAAGTATTTTCAATGTCTCTTTTAAATCGTCACGTTATCTTTTTTCCAGAAAAATAAGCAATGGATTTAGGACTAGTTTATAACAGTAAAATAAACTTTACTGAGTATTTTTGTTTTGAGAAAAGATTTATTTAATGCACTGAAAAAAGTTGCTTGATACATAATATAATATAGACTCGTACTACGCGCGAATAAATAACGAAACCCTAAAAATTATCGACATTTTGATAGAGAGAATTGGGTATTAATAAATAAGAAATAAAAGATGCACATATAGGTTCCATGTAGGATAACGATGTTAGATTTTTTATTTAACTCTAATGGTGTCCTATCGGTTGTCTTGTTTTTACTTAAACTTCCGAGAGTTATAACAAAGTACGTAGTATGAATCAAAATCTTTTTCTTCAACGTTAATTCATTACTAACTTTCACTTTATCGATCTTGGGATTAACTTTTTCCGTAATGATGATGGTAAGTATGGACTCGAATAATTATTATTAAGTTATTGATTTTGATTGATAAACCCTCAATGCTCATATCTTAGTCAACAATTAAAGTATTTTCCTAAAACCGAACCGCGTGTCTGAACCGTGGAAGTTGCTCCACCGACAAGAGCCCTGCTCTGTTTTGATGATGATAAAGTTTTTCCTACTACCACTAATCTCTGCAACATTTTTACCTTTAAGCGTTATTTTTTTTGATAAACATTTTCTTCTAAAATTATTAACAAAATCTTTTAGAGAATATAATAGGTAAATCTCTGGTGGTTTAATCATGAATTCTGTGTTTAAGAAAATTCAAACGCTTTTAAATAAAATTGTTCTAGACCAGATTCTGCAGAATTTGAAGCTCAAAGGATATGGAATTGCCTTTTACGTATTTAAATATTGGTAAAGAACCTTTCGATTCTGTATGAATATAATTTTGTAAATTAGCTAGGAGCGTTCGTCAGCGATCATCAAAGTTAAGTAACGTTCAGCACGGTCAGTCTTCGGATGAGTAACTGTGGGTAGCATTTGTAAATGCCACTCGCGCTCAGCACTCATTTGAGCGCTATTTCTTTCTAATTTACAACTCTAGTATTAAATTTTCCTAGAATGGCTCCTTCTATTTTTTTAGTCTACGGGTAAAGTTTGTAATGAAAAAGTGAAAAGCTCGGATAATTCCAAGAGCAATAGTTATTTATTAAAAATTACGAATACAAGGCAATCGAGGCGGTTGCTGAAATAATTAAAAAATACAAATTCACCAGTAAAGATTAGGTACTCTCTAATTTGGGAAGTCAATATGAGTGTTATATGAAGGTCGATTTTACTTTGTACCTATATATTTGAACTAAAATATTTCTAATAATAACTTACCCCTTAACCCCCTTTTAACGGATCCACTTAACTTAATCTTAATTGATTGAACACGCCTAGACAACCGCTTAGATCTCGTAAAATAACACTTCATTAACTTTATGTTTTCTAAATTGGTTCCGTGCCCTTGATATTACTATTTCGTTGACTTAAACGCAACAGTCCTACACAATACAAAGTAACAAAAGAAAAAGTCAATAGAGAGGCACGGAAAGCGGTCTTATCCCTAAGGCAATCTAACCTAACAGTAGGTACCTAACCTAAGAAAATATTCTTACTCAATGTATAAGATTAAAAAACTTGAAAATTAATTGTACCTACAAGTTTTATAATCTTATTCATTGCCCGAATACTTTGAGCTTTTCTGTCCATCAATAATAAAATATAATAAAACAAAAAAGTTACTTTGAAAATGGATAAACGCTCTTGGTAATAAAAAGCCTCCTTGTATACCTACTTTGAAAAATCATCTAACGTCGTCGCCTCAAGCTAATCGAGGAAAAGGCTTCGTTACAATATAAAGCCTTTTGTCTATACCGAGCATCTAATTTACCTCCATTTAATTATTCTCAAATGCCAACGTCTTTCTGCGATATTTGTTTCTTTCAAAGTATAGCGATCGGTTTTGTTTCTCACAGTATTGTAATAGTATTTGGCTAAGTGGCGACCGCCTGCAGAGGCGCTCGGCTTTGAACTCGATCACCTCATTAGTCCAGCTCACTGCTCCAGCCTCACGCTCACGCATACGAAACCACTCAGTCTGCGAACAGACATTGCTGCGTACGCACCCCTTTAGGAAATTCCGGAAAAAGTTGTAATCCAACACGATTAGGGTAAGAACAGGGAACGTTGCGCAAGCGATGGCGACGGAAACGCGCGAGGACGCGATAGTGGCATCCTGCGGGCGACCGTGGCCCTATTGATATCGAACACCTGACATTTGTATGCAAATTGCCGCCGCTTCAGATGCAAACGTTTAGTGTTTTTTCAACTGTCGAAGTGTAATGCTGTGAACATGTTTCGGAGTAGGAAGGGTCAGGCGATCAGCGAGGCTGATGTCCGTCGCGAACAGTCATGTCAGAATCGTGTCGTTACCACTGGATCGCGACTTCGCGTCCGCCGCGGTTCGAGTTTGACGGACTTGGACAAATTGAGATGCGGCGGATCAAGCGGCGGCGGTTCGATTGGTGATTTGATGAACATTTTTAGTGGAAGTGTGAATTCGGTTGGCAGTGACACGCTGGTCGCTCGGACTGTGCCCTTAGAGACGGTGCGTCGTAATGTGCAACCGGTTGCTAGCCCTCCGCCGCGGCCGCCGTCCTCGCCGCTTATCCACGTGACCCGACCCGTGGGTCCCTTGACGATGGCTCAGCGAACGCTGAGGTTCAGCAGGCTACTGAAATATCAGCCCTGCTCCACGGACGTACTCATCACACTGGTGAGTGAAAAGTTTCCGAGTTTGATTTATAAACCAATATCCGTTTATTAACCCTTATCATGTGTCGACACAAAGGTCGAGTCAGTAACCATCGCCTAGGGCTTTTATAGGGTTTCTTATATCTTTAGATATTTACATTGCGTTTATATGCCAGTTAACTGCTGGAAAATGGCTGTTACAAAGCCGTCTTAATAGCTACATAAAAGGTTGCAGCGTTATCAGCACTTACATCTGATGGTGAAATCATATCACTATTTAAGTACGTTGCTATTTTTGATATCACTGAATAATCGTTATAGGTGTAATAACGTTATGATCTGTACATTAAGTGTCTATATTAGTTACCAATTTCTCTTCAGTTAAGTCCGTAGAGGTAAAGGAACTTTTAAATTATGTATCGGTTCGGAAAATACACACGCATTGGAGTAGAAGTGAGCAAACTTAGTTGACACAAACCTAGATCAGCCTCAGTTTTATGACGACAGTTAGCCTAGTTGATAAGCCAAGTAAAACACCATGACAAGTTCTAGCTCGTAGTGTTTGTGTTTCCTCCTCGTGGATAGGTACTATTTACTGAGTTGCCGAACTCTACATACACATAGACATTCTAAATTGTGATCGGTATGAAATAAGCGCAGCACCAAATCCTGATAAATATAGTTGTTCTGCATTTATGTACCTTTAGAAAATTTGTTTTTGCTACATCAGAATTTACTGAACTGTAAAAATATGCAGTGAAGTATGCATTTTCTACTACAAAATGTACTAGCTACCATATGATAGTTTCTAGAGTAAGTTTCTAAGTTAGTTGTATCCATCGTTATGATTATTTATCTTTTAATTATGATTATGCCCAAAATGTTGTTATTGGTTATCGGATATAGCAACAACACTTCTTTATATGTATACAAAACCGTAGGATAGTAACCAGTTACGATTGTAGAAAAAATACTTGGTAACAATAAATTGTAAATGTTATTTATTCTCTATGGTTATTATTATACGAGCATCAGATGATCCGCGATTGCTAACTAAATTCAATGAGGCACTTCAAGTGCAAACTTAAGAATTTAGTTTTCTTTCGCAACTGGCGTTTCATGAATGTTGAACTAGATTGTGTATTTTCATTTAAATAATTCAATTTACGCTCTAAACGAAAAATCAATTGAAAGCATTTTGCAATCAAATGCTTGCATTCGTTTTCTTTTATTTCTGGTTTCCTTCTGCTGTCTCAAGTAGAATAGAAAATATCGAAAAATAACTTGAATATATAGCTTTAGTTATTTCAGAAAATATTTGCACACAAAATCGTTCATTATACTATTATTTAATAACAAATTGTTTTATACGTAGCATATGAGAGTGTAGGATTTTTTTTAAATAGCTTAGTTATTAAACCAAATTTAGAATATATGCTGACCAGAAAATGAGTGTTCATATGGGAGTACTTTTTAGGCAATTATGTTGGAATAGGTTGAAGTTTATTATTTTTTAAGGGTTCAGTTTATTACAAAGAAACAAAATAAAAAATCTGCAACTAGCACTAACTCATGACAATGATACTTCCTAACTTATATTAATAGAATTTATTTAAAATTGTACAATTATAAATGCATAAGTGTATGTAATTAGAGTGTGTTTTTTACCAACTTCCAAAAAGGAGGAGGTACTATGTTCGTCTGTATGTATTTTTTTGTGTATGTTCATCGATATTTTCACGAATTTTGAACCGATGTAAAAAAAATATTAGTTCGAAAGAGTACGAGAACGACTCATACTCCCGAGGTGGCCCCATTCAAATTTCATCGAAATCGGCTTAGTCTTTTTTGATAAATCTACAATATGTACATGGATGTTAAATCGATTCGTACAAATTATTCGAATTCAGTACACGGCGTAGTATTATTATATATTCTTTGACACGGCGAAAGTCGGTGTTGCGGATTTTTTGCGAAAAATAATTTTTATATTTAGTGTATTTGTTGCACTGTGACCAACAAATGTGTGCCAAATTATTATTACGCTTAATAGCCGATACAGGAAATAGCCGACTCGCTAAACGGTCAATTTTAATAACCTTCTTCTTTTATCAATTACCTAAGCAAAATGAACAATACTGTTACTAGTTATATGAAATCAATACGCATAATTTGGATTTCAGCTCTCATTTAAAACAAATCTTGATAAATAATGGGTACTATGCCGACATAATTATGAACAGCGATTTCTAAAAATATACTTTCATATTGCATAAAAGTCAAATTCTCATTTTAAATTTATTATTTTTACTTTACACTTTATTTAAGTCATGAACGGTATAGTATAAACGGTTGTTAGCATAATAATTCTTATAATACGTTGTTGTTCTTATTAATTTTGTTGTAATTTTAGCCGTTCAATTTTAACATAATATTTTAATTTATAGTCTTTACAAATTAAAACGCCTAGCATAAAGTGATGTATGTTACATTCTCTGTAAATAAACAAATAATTGAAATTGAAAAATTATTAATCGTTTTTCTGATGAATATAATATTTTAGGTCTGTACCATTGTAATATCAATGTACCTAATTTATATAAATTTAATCTGACAATGTATATTTAAATTTTCTCCATAAAATTCTATATTAGTTAGAACTTAATTTTATTATTTACACAACAATTAAAACTAATTGGTACTGTTTAGTCACCGATAAAGATATTTCTTGACGTACAGTTGTACACATTACTAATGTTTAATTTTCAACAATCTTAAGTACGAAATGGAACTATTTAGCATATTTCTTCATGAACTTAAGCAGGTATTTCAGTTTTGGCATCTCGATGTTGTGGATACACCTGTTGAAGTCGCCTATTACTTTCACCGAGTGTGTCATCATCCGTGAAATTATGTCCTTTAGGCAAACGCTTAAATCTGACACTTCTTTGAAGCCGTGAATGGCTATCTCCGCCATCACCACTGGAAATGGTGAAGTTTCGTAGAGAAACTGAAAAAAATAGTACATATGGGAATTAGACATTTATAACCAAACAAACGACGTAGTGAGTGACCGAAATGCTGGTGTTTATTTGGCTCAAGTCTCAATTTATAAAAGAATTGCCCTATAGCGTGGTAATGCTATCAACATGGGTACGTTGCCAAAAGTGGCAGTGGGCTTGAGCATTTGGATTATCTTTAGAGTTTTTTTTATCATCATTTTTCATATATTTTTTTCTTAGGGTTATTCAAATAGTGCTTTAATTCTTCGTGATTTTCCAAAAGTCCTAGAACATAAGTTATTTGTCTAGATGTACTACACCCGCCCTTATAAGGTTACCTATGACCCTGTGTAAGATCCAAATTAATTTTCAAATTATTTTTTTTCTTTTAAACTATTTGAAAGCATTTTAATTAAGGCATAAGCATTATAAAAGCCTTTGATCTTGTGATATAAACTCATTAGGAAAGTTTAAAAGTTAAAGTTGTGTATTTTGATTTTTAATAGAAAATATTTGCAAATAACAACAATTTTCACTACAAGGGTAAAAGTTTAAACTAATTTACCGCTTAAAAAGAGTTTTTTGAAGTTATTTCAAGCTCAGTTAATGTTATTAGTGTTTTTTAGCTTAATTTTCAGCTAGTATAGGTATACACATGTATCGAACAATTTAATTATAATCCTATATAAATAATGATTTTGTCTGTTTAATTAAATTTGTAACAGTCTTATGATGAGTAAACACTAGACACTTCCCTCAAAATATTAAACTGAAAAGCGTTATTAGCTACAGAAACATTATCTTCATATTATCTTTCAAGAAGGCTGTGAGAAGATACGTCAAGTATTTTGTTTACCTAATTAACGTTAATATTTCTTTGTTTCCAAGAAGATGTAGCTAAATTAAAATCAAAACATGGATATATTTACTTGCTATCAATTTCTTTAAGCGCCTATTCTCGTACTTAGTGATTTATCAAAGACTTGATGAGAATACTGAAAAACTACGAATATTAACAAATTATCAGTGAAGTTTATAATAAAAATAATTATAATGTAGAGAATAATATTATCACATGCCTTAACCATACTTCTGTCATAATGCGGCCAAACAAGAACAATAGTATAATTACTAGAACTAAGTAACTTATAAGAGAGTTGTTTGTTTCCGTGTAACCCTGCACATGATTAAAAAAATACCATTTATTACAAAAGTGCATTTATCTACCTATAGATAGCCGCAGAAATACGGAGCGTTTTCTACATGACATACATGTTATAGAAAGAATATAATTGTATTTTTCATTAGAACTAACCTATAGGACTAAAAAATCTTCTGTCCAATACATTTTGTAAAAGTCAGTGAACTTTTTCAAGAAAACTGATGTTTTCGATTTCAGATTTGATCCTATAATAAAATGTGACCATAGTGATAGGTACAATAGTACATATATAATTATATTGTATAGTAAAAATGTGTATGTAATACTCACGACAGTCCGCTCCAAATCCTGGCTTTCATGAGAGCAGTTTCCTCCGACCTGCTGCTGCTTTTGGCACTCAAAAAGTTTTGAGGCCGAGTATTTTTTCAAATTCTCCAGTGTCTCGAAGTGTACTTGTAACTTTTCTAAAATAAGATAAAGTAAAAACAATATTTGAGATAGCTTTGACGTCATTTCATCTAAACCTAAACTAACAGATGAAGTTGAAGCAGTGATACTCGTAGCCCAGTGAGTGAACGCTCGCCTTTCTGTTTGAGGTCGTGGGTCAAATCCCGGAATTTCAAAGAGTTCTTTAGAATTTATTTATGTACGGATTTTCACATCACTGTGTTTGCAGTAAAAGTTTTCTTTTATTTAAAAGCCAGTGGCTAATCTTGACGAAACCTGTATATGTCCGTAAGCGTATGTATGCCCACAAAGCTATACTGGGTCTGCGTGGTTAATATGGCCAAGTCGTCCATCGTGGATTGGCCTATATTCAGCAGTACATCAGACTATCAAAAGGTCGGTAAGTATCGTACAGTACAGGAGCCTATACAAATTACACAGTTACGAGTAACAATTACAATGATATACAGGGTTATTTCTAATCAATTAGCATCCTACCAACAAAAGTCTTATAGCCACGAAATATTGACAATTTCTATAAAACAACATCAGTAATTAAAGCTTACATTTCTACAAAACTATCTACGTCGCTAGGAATGGTTGGAATAACTAGAAATGCTTTTGTGTCGAAATTCCCTCGTTTTAGTAAGAAAATATTTGGGAGATATTCTATTCACAAAGGAAAGACGTTGCTTTTCTTGGGAAATGACCTATTTGTCATGGAGCTATATAGCGTCTTTCTATTAAACCCAATACGATATGAAAATTCTCCGCTGTCGCTTACAATTTTAAAGCAATGAAAAGTACTGATTTTCTATTGTAATACTTGTTTGATTTGAGTCTTTGAGTTCACAGTAATGTTACTTCAAAATGCTTTGAAACTAATAAATAACGTGTAATTCTGAGGTTTATTGAGACAGATTTCGGATGTACAGTAAGGGAATGAAGCCGTGGGGTGCCGGCAGAGTAGAATAGCACCCCCCTCTAGTACCAGGTGTCGTAAGAGCCGACTGAGGTACAGCGGAACCGACTAATGGCGGTATAACCATTCGACTAAAACGTAACTAAAATGGCACAGGGCAGGGATGGGGAGCAGCATCCCTGTCGCGAAGCTACGTTTCTGCGATCGCCACCACGCCTGCCCAGCGCGGCGATTATGGGCAAGAACCCCAATATGGAAAAATCAAATAGACCAGGCCCCCAGTCCCCAGCAGCTCCGCTAGCCCGGGGCTACGGTAGCGGCCCCGGTAACGGCGGAGAAGGGGGTGCTAAGAATCGCTGGCAGACGCCCGGCTACCACTCCTGTAAACGACGACTGGCCCTGGTAACACACAACGTGCGCACGTTGAGGACTGACGAGAAGATTGCTGAGTTGGAAGAAGAGTTGAGTAGGTTGCGTTGGGATATTGTGGGGTTGTCTGAAGTCCGTAGAGAGGGGGAGGACACGAACCTTAAACTCCGGCAACCTGCTTTACTACCGGGAAGGTGACCAACGGTCCCAAGGTGGTGTTGGTTTTCTCGTTCACAAGTCCCTCACCAACAACATTATTACCATCGAAAGTGTGTCAAGCAGGGTGGTATACCTAATACTCAGAATATCCAAGAGGTATTCGCTGAAGGTCATTCAGGTATACGCACCGACATCGTCACACCCAGATGATGAAGTGGAGACTATGTATGAGGACGTAAGTCGGGCCATTCATATGTCTAAGACCCACTTCACTGTTGTTATGGGGGACTTCAACGCAAAGTTGGGCAGAAAAAACGATGATGAGCTGAGGGTGGGGCAATTTGGATATGGGCAACGGAACCCTAGGGGCCAGAGGCTGGCTGACTTTCTGGAGAGAGAGGAACTCTTTATGATGAACTCTTTCTTCCAGAAGCCGCCTCACAGGAAATGGACCTGGATAAGCCCTGATGGTTCCACGAGAAACGAGATAGACTTCATCATGACCACCGAGAGACGAATATTTAATGATGTCTCCGTGATCCACAGGGTGAAAACCGGCAGCGATCACAGAATTGTACGAGGCACATTAGATATTAATGTTAAGCTCGAAAGGTCCCGCCTGATGAAGTCCACGCTCCGACCTACTCGTGAACATATCCAAAACCCCGAGGACTTTCAGCTCGAGCTCTCGAATCGTTTTGCTTGCCTAGAGAACCTTGCGTCGGTGGACGAGATCAACAACGGGCTCGTAGAAACTGTCCAAACGGTGGGTGCTAAGTTCTTTAGACCCCGCCGTTCAAATAAACCGCAGAAATTCTCCGATCACACTGTAAATCTCATGGCCGAACGACGCTCGCTAAGACTGCAGTCTTCCGATGATGTAAAGTCATATAGGCGTCTCAATAGACAAACTTCGAAATCCTTGCGGCACGACATCCGTCTTTTTAATACTAAACACATTAAAAAGACAATAGAGCGAAACAAAGGCTCCAAAGTGTTCGCAAGAGATTTGTCTATTGGGCAAAGCCAATTGACAAAGCTGAAGAGAGAAGATGGAAGTATAGCGTCGACCAAGGCAGAGGTATTAGAGGAGATTGAAAGGTTCTACGGACAGCTATACGCTTTGGTCGCTAAGCCTGTTAGCAGCGCGGCCAAAGATCCAAGAGCCAAGCTGACCCGACACTTCACCGAAGATATCCCGGACATCAGCCTGTACGAGATTAGAATGGCCCTGAATCAGCTTAAGAACAACAAGGCGCCGGGTGATGACGGTATCACATCAGAGCTTCTGAGAGCGGGTGGAACACCGGTACTAAAAGTCCTCCAGAAGCTTTTCAACAGCGTCGTCTTCGAGGGCATCACGCCAGAAGCATGGAACAGAAGCGTGGTGGTGTTGTTTTTCAAGAAAGGTGACAACACCTTATTGAAGAACTACAGACCCATCTCGCTTCTGAGCCATGTTTATAAGCTGTTTTCAAGGGTCATTACGAACCGCCTCGAGCGCAGGCTTGATGACTTCCAGCCTTCCGAACAAGCCGGTTTCCGAAAGGGCTTTAGCACCATGGACCACATTCATACGCTGCGGCAGGTTATACAAAAGACCGAAGAGTATAACTTGCCACTTTGCTTAGCGTTTGTGGACTATGAGAAAGCCTTTGATTCGGTCGAGACTTGGGCTGTGCTCGAGTCTCTCCAACGATGCCGTATTGACTATCGGTACATCGAAGTGTTGAAGTGCTTATATAATAACGCCACTATGTCGGTCCGAGTACAGGAAGAGAGCTCCAAGGCGATCCCTTTAAAAAGAGGCGTAAGACAGGGAGACGTAATTTCTCCGAAACTGTTTACGGCTACTTTGGAGAACGCCTTCAAGCTCCTGGAATGGAAAGGATTTGGCATTAATGTCAATGGCGAATACCTCACTCACCTTCGGTTTGCCGACGATATAGTAGTCATGGCAAAATCGATGGAAGAGCTCAGCACGATGCTCGAAGGCCTCAATCGGGTTTCTCAACAAGTGGGTCTTAAGATGAACATGGACAAGACGAAAGTTATGTGTAATTCCCATGTTGTACCCACCCCGATCTCTGTTGGGAACTCGGTTCTTGAAGTCGTTGACTCGTACGTCTACCTAGGACAAGTAGTCCAGTTAGGTAGGTCCGACTTCAAGAAAGAGGCCAATCGCCGAATCCAACTCGGCTGGGCAGCGTTCGGAAAATTGCGTAGCGTCTTCTCGTCCGACATACCTCAGTGCCTCAAGTCGAAAGTTTTCGACCAGTGTGTGTTGCCAGTGATGACTTATGGCACAGAAACGTGGTCTCTCACTATGGGCCTTATTGGTAAGCTCCAAGTAGCCCAACGAGCTATGGAGAGGGCTATGCTCGGAGTCTCTCTGCGAGATCGAATCAGAAATGAGGAGATCCGTAGAAGAACCAAAGTTACCGACATAGCCCAACGGATTGGCAAGTTGAAATGGCAATGGGCAGGGCACATAGCGCGGAGGACTGATGACCGATGGGGTCGGAAAGTTCTCGAGTGGAGACCACGTACCGGCAAGCGCAGCGTAGGACGTCCACCCACAAGGTGGACGGATGACCTCATTAAGACCGCAGGATCGCGCTGGATGCAAGCCGCTTCCAACCGGTCTTATTGGAGATCCATAGGGGAGGCCTATGTCCAGCAGTGGACTTCTTATGGCTGATGGATGGATGGAGTAAGGGATTCTCAGAAGTAGTTACTTAATTGTAACCGATATTGTGATCTCGCCACAAACACTTTTACAGACACCTTTGAACATCTATCTAGATCAAAAAAAATAGTTGCTAGATTTGCTACAGTAAATTCTAAAACTAGTATCAATCAGTAATTTCAGAAATGTTTGTTGGCTGAAATGTTAATTGTATCTTTTTCTTTACCTTATCATATTGTCCATATATTTTGTTAATCTTAATACCTATTTAGTTTAGAACTCTATTACTCTAAAACTATGTTTTTTACAATACAAGCCGAAGAACTCATTTTTGACTGTAGAGGTATAGTTTAGACTTTTTTATCTGGTAAATTTCACAGAAGTGGTGCTGAAAATATGTGGAAAGCATATGTTCAATTAGTTGTTTTTGTTTCTTAGTCTTGTTTTCATATCATGTTCCTATTTAATTTTTGTGTGTCTCATATTTCACATGTTCGATAAGGGCAGCATCAACTTGGTTTGCACTGTAATGTTGCTGTAACCTGTACCAATAAATGTTTTTTTAGCTACTATTGTGTGACATACCTCCCACTATATACTCGTAGCAATAACAGCTGCTTGTTCACTTAGTAGTATGTCTATGCCTCTCTGTATTAATGAATACGTACCAGGTAATCTCTGCACCCGCTGGTATCCCAGCGCGAGGCATAATGTGACGTTTTCGTCGGCCAATTGGAGATTTTCACCGAGCAGCTTCACTATGCTCTCCTTGCAATATGTGCCGTTTCTTGGCTTCCTGTCGTGAATGATTACCTACGGAATAGGGCATGGTTCAGTATACGTGGCGTGGGCGTTTATAGTTATTTTCAAACTTATCGTAGTTAACTCGTAGCAGGAATCATGTGTCCTTGCGTTTTTGATAGACTATGTTTTTAGTTTCACTCTATGTAGACTCTAGCTCGCCGTGTTTTATTGGAAATTGTATTTATTGCCATGAAATTAATATTTTAAAGAATAACTGATCATTATTATTTTTTTTTTTTTTCTTTATTATCTACAACTAAATACATTAGCGCTCGTAGCGTAGTTTGACTAGGTGATTGTCAGCGATCACCGAAATTAAGCAACGTTCCGCACGGTCAGTATTTGAATGGGTGACCGCGGGTGGCATTTTCCAACTGAGCGCTACCGTGGCTCGGACGACACGTTAAATTGTAGGCCCCGGTTGTTTTAACCGTTAAGCCATGTCAGAGGCCTTCAGGCGGCCTAAAAACTCTGACACCAGGGCTAGCCACCCGGCCTATACGAACTTACTTACTTACTAAATACAATACTAATTTATTTGATAAATCTACCTACACTAACACTGACCAAAAAGATCTTTGCATTGTTTACTAGGTTTATATGATTTATCTTTAATTATATTCTACAATAACTACATACGAGTATTCAGAAAGTGTGCTACGGTTGCGCAATAACGCATTGCAGTTCTTGACTAAATGTAGTTGTAAATTTCAAAAATGTGCAAAGGCATACAAATTGTTTTCTTTGTTCTCAAGACGATTATTTACAATTCTAGGATTTAAATAAATTCACCTGAAAATATAATGAGATCTGCTCTAAATAGACGGTCATATAATTTATGGCTTTGTCGGCTTCATTCTTCATCAATAGTTTTATTTGGGAGACCAGGGTGTCCATGTCCTCTCTAGATTTCTGCGTTCTGACTTGAATGTCGGCGATTAAGGCTCGATAGCCATTGATAAGGTTGTCCTGGAAATCTGTTGTCTGAAAAGATAATAAAATGATGAATTTTCAACGCTTTCGACGTTTATGACATAAACATTAAGCGTGGATATTGTGATTAGAAATTAATCGGTTACGATGAATTTTAATTAAAGTGACGTATGCGAAAAAGTTGCAGGCTACACTCTTCTCACGTGTAAATGAAATGGTAATAAGTAGATATTGGATAGGTATATCAAAACCGTGATGCCCACTAATATTTCGTCAACCTATCAGCTTTGCGGAAGTACTAAATTGTACCAGCCTTTAATAATCTACTGCGGAACATATGCGTACTCTTGAAGAACAATTGGACAATATAATTACATTCACATAATTCTACTAAATTGTTCTAAGGACATACGCAGGTTTTTTCAGGATGTTTATTTACGGTATCAGTAGTGTGAAAATCCGTGCATGTACTCCAAAAAAGTCATTGATATAGATTTGGGATTTAACCCCACGACCCTACAATTCCATAGCGAGTGTTCTATCACTAAGCTATTACGGCTTCATTTTCCTATAAACTTTTGAGGATATTAGTATTACATTAGTTTTACTTTTTCTATTTCTCTAGAAATGTTTGCTAAAGTAGATGAAGTTAACTATTCATAAGAGGTTACGTGTGTAATAGGTATATTCTTATAAACTCCGCAGCTTAGCTCGAGAGCTTAGCAAAACTTAATACCGGTATACGTAGAGGTCTTTATGCACAAGTGTTTATGCATATTATGCTAAAATGCTTCTCTGGGGGTTATTTATACAAACTTTAACTTTGAGTTGGTACCCGTGGTCCCGGTGGGTCGACCCATTACCGGGTCCACGCGTAATTTTAATTCCCATTGCACTAGGGATTAATACAGCAAGTGAAATATATTAAATTATTTGGTTAATATGCGTAGATGCAAATTACTGTGCATATGTAGGTAGGTCGATTTTCTGCAAGCTAGCTTTGATTTTTTCTAGTAAATTCATTCACTTTTCAAGCATAAAGTACCTAAAATGATAAAACCTAATCAAAATCCAGGAGGTAAGTAATTATGACGTTGTAGTATCCAAAGAGATAAATCAATTTAGATTTATTTTAGCCCCTTTACTTAAAAATAATAAAAGGCATAAAACTTCTTTGAAATGTTTAAACAAGAAATTTAATTGGTATTATTTTATTAGTTTCATTTAAAATTACTAATGCCGACTTAAATGTACTAAACACTTAATTCGTTGAGTTCTTATTTTTAACACGTACCACTGCTCACGTATGGTAAGAGGGTAGTAAAACTATTCAAGAGAATTTTGCACTTCCTTGCAATTAACAAAAATGTTTCCAAACTACTATTTAAGAGTTTTCCAAATAAACATTTGTGTTGGATCTATGTTATTAATGAGATTAACAAAACCAATACAAACCTGCAAACTGATTGCGATAAAAATCGCGAACACCACAAAAAAGATTCTACGAGTCATATCCGCTTTTTTACTTCACTCATAATCAACTATTCACACTTGACATTTCCATACGTTTTCTTTAGATGTTTTTCTTGTCTTTGTGTAATTATTTATTATTTGAAAGTTGTTAGCCGCCTAATTAAAATACAACAAATTTGTAGAATTATTATTTGTATTTAGAACAATGTTTTAAGATTTTTCGATTAAATGAAGCGCGGAAATTGTTGACTGTATGGTAATTGGTAACCTACTGAAGGTTTTGAGTTAGGTTTGTTTTGCTTCCCGAACGATGTTTGTTTTGATTTTGGACAAAACTGTGTCGGTGTGATGACTAGTGCCGTGACCAAGTGTTTATGATAACAACGTAGATTGATTTACTCCTCATTCATTTGATGTTAGGGTTATGCGGCGTGATAATGGAACGAAATATTTGTTAAATGAGCAATAGTTTTAGCATTTAGTAAACATTTTAACAGTGCACAATGGTGTCCATAATATTGTACATACCTTCATAGTTTTTTCCACCTAGTACAGTGGAAGCTAGTTATTATGAATACACAAAAGTAAAATCAAAAGTTCCGCGATGTGTAGAGATGTTTTGTTATTACGTTGGTGTAATATAATTTTCTAAATTCACTTTTCCATTGAAACTTTATTTATAGAATTTAGTTTTAGATAAGAAATATTGTTTTTATGTTAAACAGTGACACGAGGAATTAATTTTAAAATTTGTTAAAAAGTTAAACTTTGGTACGACGATACATAAACGAAAAAAAAAAAAAATAAGGAGCCAAAACGATAAAACGTGTTCCCTACAAATAAAGTTTTTAATTTTATATGTCGTTATTATGAAGGGGTCATCGTAAATTTTGTAGCAACTTAAAGAGTGTTCTCTCTATCGAATGCCTAAAGTGAAAAAGAAACAGAGATATTATTATGATGCATATGGAACCCTCTACATAATTTAGCTAAAACGCTTGCCAATACTGTCATTGTTTAAACATCCCCGTTAAGATAGGATGTTTATGAGATTGTGTTGAAGTTTCCTTTTGTGATAGATAAATAAATCACTAGTTTCCACTTTCTAGTTTAATTGTAAATAACACTAACTGTTTAACAAGATACTTGTGAATGGAACGATCGTAAATGATTTATTATTTTGTGAATTTGCAAGAAGAACTTGAATAAATGTTAGTTTTTCAAAGTCTAATCAATTTTTTTAGTTTAAGATAAGAAAAAAATATAAAGCTAACGTCTCTAACTGGCGGAAAACCCTTGTTAAATGTTTTTGAACAGCGCCATCTGGGAAAAATCTCGCATACTTTAACCCTGAAAAGGGCCTTGTACCTTAGTGAAGCAAAAGGCTTCTCAGGACGACGCGGTGTGAGTTTGCCATCACACCGTATAGATGGCAGCTCTAGTAGTTTTATGCTAGCTTTCATCAATCGAGTGTACAGTACAAGTACCTACCAAAAGGCTCAATAGATTTATGCCTCACATTGTTTTGAAAATAAAATGCTTCAGTTCCGTGAGATAACAATCGAAACAAAAATTTCACTATCGTAGAAGTATTGTGGAGTAGATTGTATTGAATGATATCCGTAAAGCGGCTTTAGTAAATGAAATGGCGTGCAGGAAACGACTTTGCAAACTATGATTTTATCAATGTAAGTTTATAAAATAGAATAGAGAAGTAATAAAAATTCTTGCCTGAAAGTTGGCCATAATGATGAGTACTATGAAATCCTGGAATGTGTCAGTCATTCAGAAATAACCCCTATGAAATGTTAGGCTATCTAACTCTCTAGCTGTACTAGCTATTGTATTAGCTATTAGTATTCTAGAATAAGATATCCACTGTCTAGAGATATATTCCGTATACTAATTTAATTACCAAGCTAGGTAATACTATTATTATTAGTTATTCAGTTACAATAGAGCATTAGCCTAGATGCAGCTGACTTACTAATTACCGATCTCAAATTATTCTCTTTAAGTACCTACATGTAGTTTTGAATAGTTTAATTATTATAAGTAGGCTTAGCCTAATCTCTCATACATTGGAGTACTAGAACCATATATTTTTTTTATTCCATATAGGTTTGCGTTTGACTACATACTGCCTGATGTTGAGCAGATATGCGGTCTAGGATGTAGCACGCTTACCTAGAAGATACCTATTTACTCGGGATTTGAAGACACCCACGTCGTACTTTAGCGGGAAGACAGACCCAGGCAAAGCGTTCCACATTCTGGCTGTTCGTATGAGGAATGAGGACTCGAAACGCTTGGTTCTAACGCGCGGAATGTCCACCATAAAAGGGTGGCGCTTTGGTCGCGTCTGTCTAGCCGTACGATTGAAGAAAGGGGCAGGTGGGACCAGATTGTGCAAATCCTGGGCGCACTCTCCGAAGTGAATCCGGTAAAAGGCTGATAAACACGCTACCTTACGTCAATGCTCGAGACTTTGCAGCTGCGACATAGTCAAGGTGTCGTTGTCAATCAGACTCCTGGCTCGCCTCTCAATCGACTCCAGAGCCTCCAGTTGATATTTGGCAGAGCCATCCCAAAGTTGAGAACAGTATTCCATGCACGACCTGACTTGAGCTTTATACAGACTAAGCAGTTGCTCAGGTGTGAAATACCGTCTCACCTTAGAGAGAACACCAAGTTTTTTGGAAGCTAATTGGGCTTTTGACTCTATGTACGAGTAAGAGCCAAAGTTAAGAGTCGATGAGAGCGAAACGCCTAATAGTTCCAAGCTGTCAGTTACCGGAACGGAGACACCGCGGAAAGCGGGAGACAATTGGAAGGGTCTCTTTTTGGCCGAAAACAGACAGGCTTGAGTCTTCGTGGCATTTAACTTGACCAGGGTGGTATCACCCCAGTCAGAAACCGCTTCCAGACTCAAGTTGAGCCGCTCGACCATAGCCTCTCTGTGTGACTCGATCTGTGGCCCGCTTGTTCTTGCATCGGATGTGTAGCTCTCCACGACTGTACTGTCGTCTGCGTACCCAAAGATTCCGGGCTTTTGCAGATCATTGATATGCAGTAGGAAGAGGGTCGCAGAGAGCACTGACCCCTGAGGAACACCGGCATTGATAGCCATATGATCTGAGCAGGCAGGCCGAGATGGAAGATGGAAGCTTGCCAATTAGGCTCTCATGCCAGACCTTGTCAAAAGCTTTAGAGATGTCCAAGGAGACAGCCAGCGGCTCCCCGTGCTTTTCGATGACTTCACTCCAGATTGTGTGGCGTACGCCAGAAGGTCCCCAGTAGACCGGTTTCAGCGAAAGCAGTACTGATGGTCACTGAGTAGGTCATTCGCTGCCAGGTACGCCAGGAGCCTGTTGTTAAGAACACGTTCCGTACTCGTGCAAAGTATGGACGTGATAGAAATCGGTCTGTAATTGGCAGGGTCGGCACGGCTACCTTTTTTGGCTACAGGCTGCACGTTAGCAAGCTTCCAAGATTTGGGCACTTGACCTGTCTTCAGAGATAGGCGAAAGAGGCGAGTCAGCACAGGCGACAGCTCAGGCGCACAAGCCCTCAATACAATGGCCGGAATACCATCAGGGCCACTGGCCTATATAAAGAACGTAGGTACAGTCACCTTGAAAATTAAAATTAGTTTAATTTGCACAGCATGAAAACAAATAATCGGCCAAGTACGAGTCGGACTCGCGCACGGAGGGTTCCGTACTGTATGCACTGAAAATTTCAGCTGCCTGGCTATCATGGTTCATGAGATACAGCCCGGTGTCAGACAGACGGACAGACGGACATCGAAGTCTTAGTAATAGGGTCCCGTTTTTCCCTTTGGGTACGAAACCCTAAAAACTAGCTTCCACTTTCTAGTTTCTCACTAAAAACGATAACTATAATTATTGGAAACTAGAATAAAGCCATTAAGAAGATAATATCAAAATGTGAGTCAGGCTTATATCAGTTTGAATGTGTAAATAATGTTTATTGACACTTTGACGCTGCCGTAGCTACCTCGGATGACAAGTTAAATTCACAGTGTTTAGATATGTTAGAGGTCCATAGCTGGCTTCAAAATACTGACACCAGCCAGGGCTATACAAACTTTTTAATTTAGTTTACGAATACCAAAAATTACTTCGTGTAAACCGTCCTCGGGGGAGAATGAGACAAAACTGTCGAATACAGCTGACTCTCCCCTATGTCCACTTGGCAAACCCAAGCAAAATCAACCTGATACGTGACAGTTCCAAGTTTTTACTCGCCTATTTATCTTTTTCAGGTTTCCTGCTGGGACGAAACCCCTTTTAAAAAGCTTTTAGAGTTTCTGCTCTATCATGTTAAATAAACGTTGAAATACGTTAAGGGTTGCTTTCCGAGAAATTATATTTTTGGTATCTTTTAGCCACTTAATTTTTATTTTACTATTTTTGATTTTAAGCACATGAATTGTAGAATAAAACGATTTAAGTTTTTTTTTTGCAATTTGTGAAGGTGTTTGAAAGTTATGTAAGAAAGTGTGATTAAATGTAAAACAGATCTATGTTGCAAGTTCTGTCTTTTGCTTTTGAATCCGTAGAACATTTAAATTTACTTAGTACTACACGGTACGTGTTATTATCGTTCTCTTTTATCATTACGACGAATTAAACGTCAATACTTACAGCTTGTGTACTTAAACATCTACAATTAGGTACACAAAAACATTTAAGTCTTTTGCATCTATCGTAATTGTTATTCCCATAGTCATTTTAACTATGCTTTCAGCTCTCGCCAGCTGCTTCTTGCACAATTAATTATTAAATAACGCTTGAGTGCATTTCATTCGAAATCCTACTACGAATTGGAATTCTCGTAGCGTGCCTACAATTCATATTCATAGTTGAGAAATGGAGCTACCACCGTTGTTACTAAGCGCAACTGTAAACATTTCGGGGCAAGGTTTTTGTTCTTTCATTTAGCCAATTCATTCAATAAAGTTTGTCAAGCTGCTGTAAGTATTTGAATACAAAACGTTTGTGGTGCAAATGTCGACTACGGAAATATGAATTAATGTAAGGGACATTTTGGTGATTTTGAGTTATATACATCGTTGGATTCAGAATTCCGAGCTCTATCGAATGGTATATATAACTTTTTAATGTCTTGAAAAAAATGTCGCTTACCACAAAAAAAAGAGAGCAAAAATATCAAAAATAAGGGGTAAAAAGTACGTTAACAGACATAAAAATTGCAATATGCCTCATACGTTAAGTTTATCATCCTATTAACCAATTGATTTCCCTTACGCTATTACAAATTACGTTTTTCAAGTCCGATGTGCCTCTTACATCAATTTACAAAAATATACACTGGCCCTTACGCAGACAAACAAACATGAATTGAAAATCAAACAAACTTAAACAGGCAGAGGTTTTTATAGGAAAGTGGTTTGATTACAGATTTATAATTTTTGCAGCCTCTACGGGACATGTCCTAAAATAGTTGGCCTCTTACATTAATATTCGACTACGGAAATATGAATTAATGTAAGGGACAAAAGGCCATTTTTCAAGAGAGCCAAAAAACGATCGCAATTTTTTTTTTTATATCTTTTTTGTTTCTTGTCTGATTTAAATGACTTCTAGGGCGAAATTGCATACAATTTTGAACTGTTTATGTTAAAGATATCATTATTTGAGATATCCCTGTAGTTTAGGAATTGACATGTCCCTTACATTATTTTTTTCTGTGAAAATGACCGAAATTTTTAAAAAAAAGTTAAGGTAACGTACATCTCATAATCAAATACGAGGTAAAATTGCAGTGAAGGACATCGCTTCAATAGGTTTTTTTAATTAAATAGCCCCAAAAGTTTATCATAATCATTTATTTTCAATGTAATTATATTTAAAAATGTGTCACTGACGCTAAGTTAAAAAAAAAAACAACATAAACAACTTCTTATGTAATTAAAAGTCTTAAGCAATACTTTTAAGTAAGTAATAACACAATAAAATGCGTTAGAAAACTTTTTAAATAATGAAATTTACTTTCTTTTTAATTAATAAACTAATTTTCATTATCATGAAAAGACCGTGTAGGAACTTTTATACTTATTCAGTCTTCCATAATATAACAATAAAAGCTTCCAATAAAGTTAAACTACGTATAAATTTTTGTAAATTAAAAAAAAATATAATATAGTTCTGAACCATGTAACAAGAAATAGTACTTATTAAAATTAAATTGGTTTCTTTTATGGCAACAGTTGTTTTAATTATTTGTGGAACTATGATTAAGTTTATCCTATTCGTTTGATAAAACAAGGAAAGGCATGATCATTATTTCAATTCACTAAAAATGACTGCAACGTACTAGGCTTGTATAGGTATAATATGACTTTTCAAGACTTTCCTTGTGTTGTCATATTAAATTTACAAGATGATATTAACTTATGTATTTACGTATAATAACTAATAAAAACAACATTTAATAAATAATAAAAACAACATTCCCAGAAGATTTCACGCGGATTACCTAAATCTTCCGCATGATGGTGCAGTTTTAGACACTTCATTGGAAACAGACGAAGAAGATGAAGACGCACAGTAAATTTTAGGATTAACCTCAAATGAATGAATAATCATTTAAATAATCAATAAATCATGAATAGATGATGATGAATAAGCATTTATTTATTTTTTCTTCACTATAATTTAATCATGAAAGCATTGCTACAGCAAAGTTGACTAAGATTTTCTCATTGTTTTGATACTCGTATTTATGTTAATTCTGGTAAACATTATTAACAAGTTATTATCACAGTTAAGATAATTCTATGACTTTCATTGGACAATACGAGGAAAGTCTTGAAAACATATAGCCAATTTGTAACTGTCACTTAAAAGCGTTTGAATCCGGTTTTTCACGTCTTTCCTTTTGTTGTAAAATAAAAGAAACTTACTGGATAAGATTCATCTTACAAATAATTTACTTGCTAAAATCGAGGTTATTGTCTTGTTATTTTTTAATAACTTGTTATAGGTAAACCATAGATATTTAGGTGCCCTATTTGTTTTTGTTTAATTTTGACTGAACATGTTTCTAGGCATAAGTATTTTATCATCTATTTTAATAGATTTTATTGTTTCTTATTGGAAGACTAATAGTAACTAACTAATAGGTATAATATGACTTTTCAAGACTTTCCTTGTGTTGTCATATTAAATTGACAAGATTATATTACCTTATGTATTTACGTAACACTACTATGTAGGAACCTTTGCAATCAGCCTTGCCTTATTGCCTTACGCCTTTTATGTGCCTGATTGCAATAGGCAGTTCCTACATCGTAGTGTTACGTAAATACATAAGTTAATATAATCTTGTAAATTTAATATGACAACACAAGAAAAGTCTTGAAAAGTCATATTATACCTATACAAGCCTAGTACGTTGCAGTCATATTAGTGAATTGAAATAATGATCATGCCTTTCCTTGTTTTGTCAAACGAATAGGATAAACTTAATCATAGTTCCACAAATAATTAAAACAACTGTTGCCATAAAAGAAACCAATTTAATTTTAATAAGTACTATTCTTGTACCTTTCTTTGGAAGCTTTTATTGTTATATTATGGAAGACTGAATATAAAAGTTCCTACACGGTCTTTTTATGATAATGAACGTTAGTTTTTCATTATTGAAAAAGTTTTCTAACGCACTTTATTGTGATATTACTTACTTAAAAGTATGGCTTAAGACTTTTAATTACATAAGAAGTTGTTTATGTTGTTTTTTTTTAACTTAGCGTCAGTGACACATTTTTAAATATAATTACATTGAAAATAAATGATTATGACAAACTTTTGGGGCTATATATTTAAAAAAACCTATTGAAGCGATGTCCTTCACTGCAATTTTACCTCGTATTTGATTATGAGATGTACGTTACCTTAACTTTTTTTAAAAATTTCGGTCATTTTAACAGAAAAAAATAATGTAAGGGACATGTCAATTCCTAAACTACAGGGATATCTCAAATAATGATATCTTTAACATAAACAGTTCAAAATTTTATGCAATTTCGCCCTAGAAGTCATTTAAATCAGACAAGAAACAAAAAAGATATAAAGAAATAAAAAAATTGCGATCGTTTTTTGGCTCTCCTGAAAAATGGCCTTTTGTCCCTTACATTAATTCATATTTCCGTAGTCGATGTGTTACAAACGTTGTTTGGATCAATTCATTTGTTGACGAAGGCAAAAAATGCTGCAACGTCGCCTAAAACGCGAAAAATAAGAAAAGTATGTTTTCAAGGCGAAAATGAAGGCTTTCATAGTGGTTAATTTACAATTTGAAACAAGCTATAAAATGTCGATAACTTACGGTAGCAGTCAAATATTGAGTTACAAACAGAAATTCCATATTTTGTCGTTATTTAGGGTTCCGAACCCAAAGGGTAAAAATCTATTACTAAGACTCCGCTGTCAGTCTGTCCGTCTGTCTGTCTGTCACCAGGCTGTATCTCATGAACCGTAATAGCTAGAACGTTGAAATTTTCACAGATGACGTATTTTGTTGCTACTATAACAACAAATACTAAAAACAAAAAAAAATATACTTTTCGCTCGATATTAATAACGACAACAGGAAGATGCTTGAAATATTCACAGAATAATAAGTTGTAGGTATATTCCGTTCAAAATATTATATTTTATTTTACTCTACTAATATTTGAGTAATGCTGAAGCCTGCTATAGCTATAACGCTATAGCTAATATTGATAGGTATATATTACTGTGGCTTTTTATTATTCACACCAGAAGTATGAAATGTTTAGCATACTTTAACTATAATTGGCAGCCTTTATTGCTTTATATTTTGATATTAGCGGCTATTTTATTTATTGGCCTGAAATCGAAACGCATTCTGCATTTCGTTCTCAAATTCTATTTATATTTCACGTTAAATTTACTCGTATCTGCATAGATATGTAAGGTTTATTCACTACTTTAGGCAATTTATACATGGAGACAGCTAATGTATCGGAATCTAAACAGTCATTATTTCAATTTTTTTCTTTTCAACCTACTTTTGAGAAGTCTAGAGAAAATAACTTAATCTTAATTTGAATTCTGATTACTTGCAAAATATGCAATGCAACTAAACTTGCTGTAGTACATCTACTTGCTTATAATTTATTGGATAGCTTGCAAATCTAGGCCTTTACAACAAAAACGAAATTCTAAAAATAGTGAAGAAGAAGAAAGAGAGAAGATTTAAATAAGATTGAACGGATATCTCCTACTTCTCACTGTCCAAAATCTGTCCCCCAGCGTAACACCTAACCCAGAAAGCAGTAGGCAGTTTAAAATAGCAACAGGGACTGTAAAACATTTTTTTTTTTTCACAACTCAATCATTTGGGAAGCAACCAGCTCGTCTAATTATTGAAGTATCATTAATAGTATTCGTCTGCAAATTCTGAGAAATAGGTATAATTAGCTACTAAGTAAGCATGTTGTCCCAAACTACATTTCTTCACATCAGACAGGATGTGGTCAAAAAAATACTATTCAAAAAAATGTAGAACACAAAAAAAAGAACCATTACCGAGTTTCTGGTTTGATTTGTTTAAATCCAGGGCTGCGTGCACGAACGGACCAAAGTCATCTGTTCAACTAGGTTCGGACAAAATTTGCATACGTCATTTGATCGGCACCATGCGTTGTTTTGCTTACCATCCGAATGAAATTCCTGTTTTAGCAGCAGCAGCTTGATTGTTATTTAATACTCAATTACGCTAGCTCGACAAACTGTTATTACCGTTTGAAATTAAATTGCCAGAAATAAATTGCTAGCATGATTAAATAGGTTATGTTTCATGACTTAGTTAGTTATAGCAGATTTTCGTGATTTTAGTATCTAACAAGTTTAGGTAGGTACTATTAATGTTAACCAGAGTAAGGTGGGCGTGAGAGTTTTTAAAACGACAGAGAAGTGTGTAAGGAGAAGTGGTGTGCCTATTTAAAATTAATATAATTAAGTTCATAGTGTGCTTTATAGTAAAACTATAAATTTATAGAGCTTTTATTTGCAATTTGGCCCGCATCACATTTCAAAAAGTAGCCAAATAAAAATAGTAGGTATTTCAAGAGGTAGTCTATGTCACTTTTCGTCGTTCAAACTATGTTCGTGCAAGAAAAAATCAAATCGCTCCGTTGCTGCGTGAAAGAGGAACAGACCAACAAACAAACTTTCGGATTTATAATATTAGTAAGGATTATGCATCTCTATTCAACTTATACTGTTTAAAAATGACAGGACCAAAGAGTTCGGTAAGTTTTTATAGTAGGAAGTTTTAGGGTTCCGTACCCAAAGGTTAAAAACGGGACCCTATACTAAGACTGTTATGTTCGTCTGTCTGTCTGTCACCAGGCTGTATCTCATGAACCGTGATGGCTAGAACGTTAAAATTTTCACAGATGACGTATTTATGTTGCCGCTATAACAACAAAATATACAAAAACACAGAAAAAAAAGATGGGGCTTCCAATCGGTACGGAAAACATCGTGCGCGAGTCCGACTCGCACTTGACCGATTAGTTTTTTCCTTTCTCTTGAGTTAACTTAAACAAGCAAAAAGAGTAGTATAGCAAGAGAGTAAGATTAAAAAGATAGGTATTTAAGAAGTTATTAATCTATCAAAATGACAGGATTAAAACAACATTTTATTTTTCTTATTCAACGATCAAACAAAAGCATGATATTGAATAAATGGTAAACACTTATAGCCAGATGAATACAAATTCGAACTATTGAAATTTTGAAAATTAAACAACAATTTTTAAGAAACATTTGCCTTTTGAAGACAATATAATGGATTCCACAGAGAACCGGACAATTAACTTTTACCTAAGTCCTAAAATTTTTGTTGGCTAACTTTATGGTTTTGCATAACCGGTGTTTTAGTTTATAGGTCTGTAAAGTTTAGCGAGCTGTCGAGCATTCATTATTTTTAGTATTCAGCGGTAAAAATAAGTCTAGAACAATAATGCGCCTTCCATTTTTATTCAAAACATCAAGTCAGCATATTCTGAAGATTTAAATTAAAATATTTTCATTACCTAACGGGTTTATTTGTCATATTAATACTTGCCAGAGAACGACTGAATTTCACTACGTAAAATATTTAAAGATCGGATTTTATTGTTTTAAAGATTTATGTTTAAGCCTACGCTTATATGTTTATGATCTCTGTTATAAAAAAAACGGTTCTTTCACCAGTCTAATGTTCCTAATTAATGCTAATATAAAGCTCTAAAAAATCTTTTGGCTACCTACTTCGAAACCAAATAATGAGATGAAGATATATTTATATACATTAAATACAGCATGATCAAATAACCCAGAGTTACATAGAACATTGCACACATACATAATAAATATAAAATTATAAAAAAACACATACAGGTTTATATTTCTGTTTCACGAGATCAGACTGTTAGTAAAGTATTCCTGCTCCATCTTCACATTGAAAGCCCTGACATGTTTACGCGTGCCTCTTACTCTCATTGAAACTGCTCTTATAACTGAGATTTGTATTTTCATTTTCAGCCAGTACACTATTTGAGAATATGCATTTCCCCATTTCTCATTCAGCTTCTCATTTCTTTTTTTAAAACTGTTATATTTAGTTCCTATGGCTCCATCGCATGATTAATTATAATTATTATCAACATACGATATTCACATGTTTTACCTTTATTATTCCTAGAAACGAGTGGGGGTTCGCTGTACAGAATACAAACGTTGCCCGATACCTAACCAAACATTTAAGTAATAATATTAAGCATAAATAAATACTTGAAAAGGACTCCATTACCCATTCTAAACTGTGTAGAGTTTGCGTAATTAATAACAATATTAGCCTCTTAACATTTATCGTTTGGTTTTGCGACTTTACGTGTGAATAATGTATGTTATTCAAATATAGTTATAGTTATGCTGTCTAAATTAATTTTTGCTAGGGCTTTTTTATTGCGCAGATGTTTTTATTAACTACAATATTACAAAACTACTTACTGCCATTGGCTTATCCACAGAAAGACTAGAGATGATGCAAATGTTCAATCCCACTGAGACGCAGTGTCGCCAGCACTACCTTGTGTTGTTGAGACGTAATATAAAAGGTTTTTTGCAGAGTTCGCCTAGATTGGTGCCTACATTAATATACCGGAATTTATAATTGTCCTTTGCTGTACATAGGCCTACCCACGGAAGAGCTCATCACCATTACGCTGGCTCAGTTGGTTGGTATTCAATAACCAGCACTGAGATTGGATGGCGTATGAATTCTCTTATGCCATCCAATTTCTTCTGCGAGCATAATATGTACCTATTAAGGCTTCCTTACTAAGTTTTACTTAACTGAAAAGCCAATGATTTGAAAATCCAGACATTAATACTATACAATTGTTAACTTAATGACACGGCACTGAGATATGAACCCTCAACGTCGACATTGTAAGAAGAGCATAACTAACGCGTAGCCAGTACAGCTTGACTACTAGATATTGGATTCAACGTACAGAAGTGAAAAATACTTCTTTGAATAATCGGCCAAGTGAGAGTCTGACTTGCGCACGAAGGGTTCCGTACCGTATGAAAGCCCCCTTTTATATTTTTCTGTGAATATTTCAAGCATCTTCCCGTTGCCATTGTTAATATTGAGTAAAAATCACGTTTCTTGTGTGGGAGCCCCCTTTAAATGTTTTTTTTTTTAAATTATTTTTTATTTTTGAAGTAAGTACGTAATTTAATATTCTGTGAATATTTCCACTAAAAAACGGCTAAAAGATCAGGTTTGTTGTATAAAACCCTTAAATATTTTTTTCTGTTTTTAGACATATATATGTCGGGGACTGAGACTAATCGTGTAAATCACCCGCAATCGTTATTTGTGGGTCATCCATTAGTACGGCTCGCCGGCGGTGTCCAGTTGTCCATCTCACCAAAATAAACACTCTGTACTACTACAACGGATGGTTTTATTGACCTAGTATCACTTGGTAATCAATTTAACGAGAATTTTCTAAGATGAAAACGGATTTTAAATAGGTTGGCACGGGTGCCATGCCTCCTTGCGCTCGGAATGGAATAAAGTTTCTCACCCATCTGTCATTTCATTCCGACACAATCATGCAGTGTTGCCACGTGCGACCCCATTCAGGTGATACCCACTTTAAAATCATCACTATTGCTACCAACTAAATGCAACTATGCTGTCTCGCTCCGTCATATAGATTGAAAATTTCAACGTTCTAGCTATCACGGTTCATGAGATACAGCCTGGTGACAAACAGACGGACAGCGGAGTCTTAGTAATAGGGTCCCGTTTTTACCCTTTGCGTAAAATTGCTTCCTAGATTCAGCTTTAGGGTTCGTAGAACGCAGAGCTATATCAAGGTTTTCAGTTTTGCTTATTAGGTATAACGACAAAGTCAAGGAAAGTACAGCTATTATAAAATACAGTCATTTCGAAGTTATGATCTTCAGTCACGCTGTTCATTTTATGTGTATTTTGTGGATTTACGCTCTGAAAGCTTAATTTGTTGGCGGGCTGATTCTGGAGTCATCGACATTATGTCTGCATTAGTCATAGCCATAAAATGTTATCTAACTTTGAAAACATTCCATCCATTCATCAGCTGTAGGACATCTACGGTTGGAAATAGATTTCCTCTATAATCCATAGACATCCATGGAAAAATCCAATAAGACCGGTTATAAAAATGATGTCAGTAGTAAAATTTAGGATATTTTTTGATTCCACAGGTAAATAGAAAAAAATTATAGAATTGAAACATTTTAGGTTGACGTTATCGATAAATATGAACAAACTCTTGGAATCACTATTCGTGTGGAAAGCTTGTCACCAATAAAATTGCAGTGGTCAAATAGTTGCATAAAATAAATAATATTCGCCACTTACCTAACCACGGTGAAGCAAAAGGAAGAATTGTATTCTAAAGTATTTTTTGACTCGAATAAGTCCGCGCTTGACCACCAACTCGCCTGATGGGAAGCGACGTTGTGGTCGAAGATGAAGCACAGAGACTTAGAAGATACCTATTCACTCTGATCTTGAAAAGCTTTAGATTAGATCTCTTAGGAAACAGGAAAGCAGGAAGACTGTTCCATTCCCTGGCGGTACGAATCAGAAATGTTGAGTCAAACCGCTTCGTATGTATCGAAGGAAAATCGACAGTGTAGTGTCGGTAGTGAGGCGTCTTTCTATTTGTCCTGTAGTAATAAAGGGATGGTTGGAAAAGGTCGTGTAGCTCAGATGCACACTCTCCGTTGAATCCTATAGAAAATGGACAGACTCGCCCCATATATAAGTTATTGTTGACATATCGTTTTTGATTCTGCAGTATTATTTATCATTATTTTTAACGTATGTGAATAGCTTATCTTGTCTGAAAAGAACTACACGGGGTGTTTTTCTTGACAATGGACATAATTTTAAAATAGGTATTGTAGTAAACAAGCTACCAATGAAATCTTCTTGCGCCTTCGATATAAGTAATATTAATATTATTAATTAATTATGATACATCTCATTTCTTTGCGCTATACGTCGGTCTGATAAAAAAATTATAAAATTGAATATGTAATGTTGTAGAAAAGCATCCGTCGTCCACAAAAACAAGCAGTGCACAAAGGTATCTAAATCTCAGTGATATTCTTTATCTCATCTGTACAAACAGCACTCGAGCTAAAATCCCAACATCAGCTTTTACTGCTTTTGTCGGTAAAAAGCAAAATAGCTCACTCCGCCAACGCAGAGCTAAACCGCTCTAATTCTGAAAGCTAATCCAACTATCTGACAATTATTCGCTTTGTTTAACTCCTTTACCAATAACAAGGTTCCGCTGTGAAACATTAAAACCCTTTTTACGGCGCCATGGGGTTTAGCTAAGTGTAGATAAAGATTACGATTAACTTGAGTGTCCAAACGTTTACCTTGGCAAACGCTTAGAGTCTAAGATCCTGCGAAATGGTTTTATACTGAATTGGTATTAAATTTTACGGTAATGTTTCAGGGAAATCACACTAAAGCTATGAAGATGTAGGTTTATTAATGCCGTGCGTGTATTTGTGTATGCCTGCGTGTTATAATGGATCAATCATAACCTATCATAGTCACGTTAGTCGTTGAATAGCCCCTCCTTGACATAAGCCTTACCAATTGATCTCCAATAAGACACATTAGAAGCCGCTTGCATCCCATTACTGATTTTATCAGATCGTCTCTTCATTTTACCGGTGAACATCGTCCACTGGCAAGATATTGTATTGCAGATACCCCTGTACTGTACTAGCCTTTTTTAGGGTTCCGTACCCAAAGGGTAAAAACGGGATCCTATTACTAAGACTTCGATGTCCGTCTGTCTGTCTGTCTGTCTGTCACCGGGCTGTATCTCATGAACCATGATAGCTAGGCAGCTGAAATTCACAGATGATGTATTTCGGTTGCCGCTATAACAACAAATACTAAAAACAAAATAAAATAAATATTTAAGGGCGGCTCCCATACAACAAACCTGATTTTTCAGACGTTTTTCGCTCTATATTAATAATGGTAACAGGTGGATGCTTAAAATTGTCACAGAATATTTAGTTTTATATTCATTTCAATAGTAAAATTAAAATAAAATAAATATTTAAGGGGGGCTCCCATACTGTACGGAACCCTCCGTGCGCGAGTCCGACTCGTACTTCGCCGATTATAATAGTCCACTGCAGGACGTAGGCCTACCGACGAAGGGTGATTGGGCCATATTCACCACGCTGGCCCAGTGCCGGTTAGTGGATTCCCATACGCTATCGAATTTCTTCTACGAACGTAGGCAGGTTGCCTCACGATGTTTTCCTTCACCGAAAATTGACCCTGTCCCATCGCTATTCGAAATATTTACCACCTTATCGGCAATCTGTTCGGCGTGCTTTGGCTAAATTTGTCATTTAATCTTGCTAATCAGTTCATTCAATATTTGTAAAAAATGCTTACTTTGAATCATTTTAAATTGCATCTAAATGCGCTTTTATTGACACAATCCCCTCTCTTTTTTACCGACTTCCAAAAAGGAAGAGGTTCTATATTCGTGTGTATGTATATTTTTTTTGTGTATGCTCATCGATAATTTCGCCAATTGTGAACCGAATCGAAAAATTCTTTTTTAATTCGTTTGGGTATACTCCCCAAGTGGTCCCATTTAAATTTTACAGTAATCGGATGAGCCTTTTTGGAAAAAAAACAACAAAAATGTAAGCAATTCGAGCGAAATATCCGAATTTTGTACACGATGAACATCGATAATTTCGCCAATTGTTAACCGAATCAAAAAAATATTTTTCAGTTCGAAAGGGTATACTCCTAAGATGGTCCCATTTAAATGTTACAAAAATCGGCCTAGCCGTTTTTGATAAATCAACAATAATGTAAACAATTCAAGCGAAATAATCGAATTTTGTACACGATGGAAGGCGGTTTTGCCATTTTTTTGCGAAAAACAATTATTAACATGATTGAAACGACATAACTTTTCAAAAACAATTTTTCATATAAAACTCAGGTCGTACGATGGAATTCCCGCAAGGCTGTCAAAGCTGTCGCACGCATGGGTAGTGGTAAAGTGAGGTGTGACTACGTTTGAACACTGCTCACGGATCCGCTGATATGACAGACGAACGTGGAAATATAAATACACTGACAACAAAGTATTTTTGAATAGGTGAAATAATAGACTCCTTTCAATCATTCGTCATTATGAACCGTCGGATATTCAGAACTGCAAAAGCGGCACCTAAGGTCAATTGTCTTAAAAGTCATCTTATGCTGCGTTTTACGGTAAGTAGGCTCCTATTGAGTTTTTTTTTTTTGATCCTATTATTATCTGTCCTGCAAACGATAAGTATTTGGCAGTTGGCAGCACGTTATCTAACCGTAATAATCGACCAGGGCCTATGCTACGTCGTGTAAAGAGGACGTAGCTTTTTTCGATTCGATTCTGGGTACATTTAATTAAGTGATATTTAATTATTAAATGATGCTATCAACGCTAATATGGCTCCCGCTGGCCGGGAGTGCCATAATAGGGTTTAATTAAAAAGATGCCTCGTTAAAACATTAAAATTGCATGTCAAATAGCCCATAAACTTTGCAGTTATAATCAAATGGCACACCGAAATGTATTATGTATGAAGTTATATTATACTTAGGCTTAATTTTGATAGGTTTATTTGATAATTAATTATTATTAATTTTGGCAATAGTAAAATGTTTTTGTCGTGATGGGATCTACTCGTAAAAATCATCACATATTTGAAAGAAAATACGCATATCATAATAGTATCTAGCACAGTTAGCAGAAAATATAAGTAACATCACAATGAACACGCACGATTTGGGAACCTCCTCCTTTTTAAAAGTCGGTTGTCATTCAATTTCAAAAACTCGACTAACAATTTGAAAGTAAACCTGCTATTATTAAATGATGAACACAGTGTGGTCATCATAAGTTGTTAAACCTTAAATAAGGAATCAAATACTGCTAGATTTGTAGATTTTCTCCCAATGTCTAGTCAGCTGTATTTTAACTAATGTGACCATTGGTTGAATTACACCTGACTAGACACTTGCCATATCAGTGTCCACCGAAATTGTAGGTCCCGGTTGTTTTAACCGTTTAGCCATGTCAGAGGTCTTGAGGCGGCCTAAAAAAACTCTAACACCAGGACCGGGCTGATATTTTCTCTTATTAATTTATTATTTTCTCAAAACCACTTCCTAACGCTTTTGTAGGCACATATCGGAATTGAATAAAATAAGTATTGTTGTTTATCGTCTAAATATGTTAACATGCAGAAAGTCGTGGGCGGTTTGTGAATTTGGCAATTTTCAACAAGGTTGAACAGAGTAAAGCGAAAAAATATAAGTAAAGAAGTCAACTGTTTTTTCCAACAAATCTCGCCATTACAACTTGTTTTGTCTTGCCCGGTTCTTATTGTCACCTCTCCCGCCTCCACAAATTGTAAGGTTTTCCTTATTCATATCAAAGTATCGCATCTTTCGGAAAACTCGATATCTTCTTATCGCTGTAAATATATTGCTTATTTTTCCTCAAGGTTGAATACTTTCAGAACTTCCTTGGTTTGTTAGCGGTTCGTCATTTTGTCATGTTAATTTGACACTTATTTTGTTTATATACCTAAAAAAAGCTAAATGTATAGGTATAATTATTATTATTTGTCAAATTTTATAAAGGTACATGTCAATACAAAAAATGAAAATAACATATGCAAATTCAAATCAAATAACCCCACGTGGTTCCCGGTTATACCGTCACAATAGGTATACCTAATAACACAGAGAAAACTTTAAAACCGATTTTATTTTGTACGCCGTTGATCAGAGGTTTAAGACATACATGACAATATGACATTCATAGGTGTCAATAGATTTTGATATATATAACTGTTTGAAACATGGGTATAATATAGGTAAAGTCTAAATACGTCAAAGAGTTAGTTAAATTTCTAAGGGGAAAGCTATTGAATAATCTCTTGACAGTCGAATCAGAAATATAATTGGCACTCATAAATGATGTGCAAATGCTTAAAAATCTAGTTTAGTTAGAAATATCGAATTAAAATTATTAATCCACAATAATGATCCTTCAGTTACAACTGGGGTCGTTCTCGTCTCGAAAATGAGTTTCTTTCAAAGAAATATCTGCGATGTCATTCCACGGGAGCCATTCAACCTTGCCGTTTTGTCTTCGCTCAATGGTGTACAATGTAAAGTCTGGATTGCGGTGTACAATGAATGGTCACGATTTGTACAATGAATGTCCCTTACTTTCATTGTACTCTCTAGAAGCGCCGAGAATTTAATTTCTTTAGAATTTGGAGCGTACTCGCTGAACCCATTCTTTGGTAATCGGTTTTTGGTAACTGACCCAGGAGATGGGTATAGGGTAGGTACTGGGCGGGGCAGGGCAGAGAGAAGCAAGGGATATCTTTGACTATGACTATGTACTAGGTGTCTGGTATTTCGTATCTTTTCAAAAAATATTTTAAACTAAAATATTGTTAAAGTGTCTTTTAGTATTTTGACTCCATTAATGCTTGCTATAAGCAACAAGACCGGGTGTAGACCCAAAATTAGTGTAAGTAGGAATAGTAATATTAGACTGCGTATATCGATATGCGAGCACGATGCATACAGAGCGGGCTCAGTTGTGTGTGTTGCTGTGTTTACCGATTCACTAACAACTATTACTAGGTTATTATACTTTACCAGGTTTATCTATATGGAATCAATAAAAGTCTTGAATATTTTTACAGTGGAGCTCCTAACATTAAAACGATATACCTAAAGGTACCTAAAGTTAAAATGATTTGTTTTCAAGCATTCACAGTTCACAGAACTTGTGTTGTTTATTTGTTGTGAAACAAGTATCTAGTAGTAATCTTCAGTGACACGTTTCTTAAAATCTGGAAATTGTATGTAGTGGAAAGGATTTAAAACTTGTATTTGTATATGAATTAGTAAAAAGTACATAACACAAATATTGCTCTCGTTTATCTTTTAGATTCTGATACAAGGAAAGGTTTCCTTGCCCTGGGTCAATATTTTTACTGCAATACGAACACAAATAATACCACAATATGTACAAAAATAAACAGAAACAAAACCCAATATGAAAGTTCATTGATATTAATGTAAAACAGCCAAAACACGGCGCCGGTCGATAGAGCCGCGAACTTTTGTTTCTCTCCGGTGCTGCTATTAAACACACGCACACTTATAGCTTGCATTCAAGTGTCTACTATAATTTAAAAGAGAAAGCGAAAACATACACATTTGAAAATGCTATTATATATTAGTACTAGCGACCCGCCCCGGCTTTGCACAGGTGTATTATACAAACAAACCTTCCTCTTGAATAACTCTATCTATAAAACAAAACGCATCAAAATCCGTTGCGTAATTTTAAAGATATAAGCTTACATAGGGACAAACAGACAAGAAAGCGACTTTATATTAGACGTTACTAATCTAATTTGCTGGATTCACTGTATTAAAATTTTAATCATAAACTGCTTCTGACAATCTAAATAATACTAAAAGTGTTTGTATGAGACGTCTTTCTTTTGTCAACAGCTCGTAAATAAGATTTTATTAGCTTTCTATTTTGATATAGCAAATATTGCTCTTAATTTTTAGCCTTCTACGCTAAAATGGAAAATATAGCTCATATCAAGAGATTATACAGTTCTCGTATGTGCATTAAATTATGTTTATAGATATTTTGTAGGCAGATGTTTTATGTTTATTGTTATAATAACTCCATCTACCGAGGTTTTCTTGATTGATCATTTGCCAATTTATTCACTAATTAGGAAATATTTGATACAATTAGATCCAAGTTCACTAACGCTTGATTAAGTTAAACGTGTGATTACTGTATTTAAACAACGATTAAACTCGGATTTTAGACCCTAGTTCACCAACAGATGTTTAATTTATCAACCGTTGGTTAATAAATCTTAAACAGCTTTTTATTAAAGTTTTGCTGTTCAACAAGCTAAAACCGTTGGTTAAATACAGTAATCACACGTTTAACTTAAACAAGCGTTGGTGAACTCGGGGCTAAAGCACGAGGGATTCTAATTTTTCCACATTTATATATTTTATAAATATTACGATAATTTTGAAATACTTTCTTCTAACTTGCACCATCTTCAGCATAGGTATGCTACACGTGTTCGCTTCGCGTCCATATCACTTGTTTTCAGACAGTAGTTTCCTACTGTCTTCAGTTGCGAAATTAAATACACTCTTACGACGACTGCGTTAAGTGTGTAATCGCTCAGCATGGCATCGAACAGTTAAAGACTTGGTGATTTGTAACGGTTAGAAAAGGTTTTCTTGAGCCGCTTTGCAAAGTTATAAACTAATGTAATTTTGTTAGGTAAGGGGCAGGGTTTTTTATGGACTGTTTTTATGTGCTTTCTTCAGAATGTTTTCTTACCTTATCACTAGTTCTATTGAAGAAGTAACATTATAATGTTCATTGAAATGGTCCACCCTCTGTTACTTTTAATTAGTTATTTTAGAAAAAAACTGTGTATTTTATCAATATCTAGCTTTTGCCCGCAGCTTTGCCCGTTTGATATTTTGGTGTTTGTGCTACCCTGGGAAAAAGTCTATGACACTCTGTGACCTATAACTAAACTAAACAATCTTTTTCAAATTTCGTTTTTACAATGTCTTCTAACTCGCCTAAATCTAGTTCTAATTTTGGATTTTTTTCAAGCCTCTTTATTGGCGATTAGTTGATTATTATGTTATTAAATCATAATTGTAAACTATTCTAACTGCACTAACGAGATACATTTCAGTAGGAATGGTCTCCATTGGCTGAAATGTTTGCTTTTCATGCTGCATAATCTTGAACTGCCAATGTAGGTAAGTACTAGCTATGATAAATATTTTTTCGCAAAAAGTGGAAAAACCAACTTCCATCGTATACAAAAACCGAATAGTTCGCTCGAATTGATTTATATTTTTTTTCCATAATTGTTGATTTTTCTAAAAACATCTCGGCCGATTTCGATAAAATTTGAATGGGACCACTTCGGGAGTATAAAAAAGAACCCTTTCGAACTAAAAAAAGATTTTTTGATTCGGTTTACAATCGGCGAAAATGTCGATGAACATACACAAAAAAAACATGCAGACGAACCTAGAACCTCTTTATTTTTGGAAGTCTGTTAAAAATATATTCTCTCATGTCTCCTCGCGTTGCTACCTACAATAGTTTAGGATGAATAAGTTAAGTTTTAGAACCAGTTATCATACAAATGTCTCAACCATTCGACCACATCGTTACTAACATGAAGTGAGCTGTCGAAACTGAGTCCAAAGTAAAAGGCAAGCGTATTCAGGCTTTTCGTATTTGCCATCTGCTTGCCCTTCCCGAAGTCATCATGTATATTCTCTATTCCATTCACGATATTGTTATGAATGACAACATGTGGTGCCACGTGTATCTTTCCTGTTGAAATACATTTTCCGGTTGTGCTATCTTACTGTGATGGAACGAGTAAATGAATGGCGTTGTCAAAGTGTAATCAAAGTACAACTCAAAACATGGTAAAAGTCTCGGCATATATGTGTAGCGCTGAGGGAAGTGCGGAGGGGATGGCTGCGCATGGGTTTAGTATGGCGGTCACTATGCGCAGCCATCCCCTACCCTCAGCGCTAGACTTACGTGCCGCTACCTGTATATTAAGTTACTTATTTTTGCAACTTGGTTTTATATTAAAATGTTTAAATTTGTACAAACAATCCAAGTGCAAAACATGTTTTTAAAAGATCAAAAGAATTTATTTTTGAAATACATAGCTGCCAAAAATAAAAAATTCTTCTTCGACTGCCTACAGAAATAATTAAATATTTTAAAATTAATTGGATTCTCAGCATAATTATTTCATGTTAAGAAAACCACAACATTGCAAAATATCCCTTTGCATCTCACTATCATTTTACCGAATATCAGTACTTATCAGAACAAACGGAGACATAAAGTGACTTCTAAGTATTTGAGATAGCAAAAATATATTCCCAGTTCTCCTTTATAGATGCTCAAATTGCTTTTTCGACGTAAATGCTCATGCGAGTATGTGATATTTGTCTCTTGGGGAGTAAATGTGTTTGTGCAGCACCTATGTGTAAGTACGAAGGTAATTTTAGCATTTTCAATTGAATTTCAAAAGTGTTTTGTTTCACAATAGCTAACACCTTAGTATGTGCTATACGTGGAGACAGAATATTATTTTGAACCGACGAAACGGAGGAGGTTATCAAATCGACGCGTATATTTTTATGTATGAAAGTGCTCAGTTTTTACAGAGTAGTCCTGTCTAGTAATTGGTAATTCTTTTTTATTCAAAAGAGTCGAGATTGGTCCTTTATAAATATTATTGAAATTGGTTTACTGGTTTTTCGTAAAAAATAGAATGACATGGCATACATCAATTCGAGTGAACTAAGTAAACAAATTTCTACGTAGATTCCAATGGCTGAAGTGTGTTGTGCTATTTTTTGCGAAAAATAACTATTTTATCCGTCTATAGCGAAGGAGTGATATAATATATTCGCTGAAGTTCAGTAGTTAGTAAATTGGAGACCGGTCCGTTTGGAGATCAGATTCACCAAGTGCCATAGTGCCAGTGGACAAATGATACACTTCTAGTAATAAAAATATACTAGCATTGAAGTCCGTATCATGAGCCTTTTCTCCTACCATCAGGTTCAGCATCATCAGCTGGTTCTTTTTAAACCAATGTAGTTTTCTGCTAAGCTACCTACCTCTACTATATTGAGTTACTTTTTAGAATAAATTAGTTAGTTCATTTAAGTCAAGTGGCCAATACTAACCAAAGGATTTTTATTCCCTGATCTCACTCATTCGGTTGTGTAAAGACCTCTGTCATGGCATTTGACTTGGCTAAACAGTAAAACCAACGAATGTTACTAATTTAGATTGATAACGTATCCACGGTAGCGCTCACATGTAAAAACCATCCAATGGTCTCTCATCCAAAAAAAATACTGTACTAAAATTTTTTTCACTTCGGTGATTACTAGGAAACTTAGTTAACTGGCCGATGATGATAATTGTACCTACCAAGTTTAAAGACAACTGTAAACATATACTTTATCAGCTTTTTATGCATGTTGTAACATTTTTGGGTATGCGTTTAATGGTTTGGTGCTTGTACTAAAACGTTTAGAATACCTCGGGTTAGCTTCCTGGGCAAAGTCTACTTGTCATTCCACACACAAGGGTAAATCATAACCGGGAGCGCGTGTAGCGGTTTTTATACCCAACGAATTATTGTTTTAAGTCAGATGTACACGAGAGGCTGCAGGTAATAATATAATAGTCAGTTTAATTGACATTGAAAAATTCATACCATTTGCGGAATTTGCGGGATTTTAGGCTTTATTGTCATAAGCTCTTGATGCAAGAAAACTAGGTGTTATGATATCTGTTGTTTGTGTAGCTTTTTGCCTGTTGGTGGCAAGATTTTTCAAATAAATAAGTGGATTTTAATGCAGTTTTTCTTTTAAAAAACTGATGTGTTTGAAATGGTTTTTAAGTACTCTTACAATCAATAATTAAAGTCTGTACTTAGCCGTGGGCCTAAAAAAACGTGGCTCTTATTTTACGTTCCTGCTAGCTTAATTCGTTCAAATATTAATTTATCATCTGCAAAATATATGTATTAAGTGACCTATGTTCATACGCCGCGAACTGTATATATTTATTGTGTTCAGAAAAGACAAAATCTCTTGTGTGCACGCCCTTATCATATAAAATAAATTTCGCTCCCAACACCCGAAGGTAATTTGTTATATAAAATGGGAACAATAAAAGAGTCTTTATTTCCGCGTGTGATAAGTATCGCACGTACTCGTATCCTAACTTATTTTTTTATGATTACAACTTAAATCGACAAAAAATAATATTATGATTACCGTTTGTTGTTCATAGTGGAGAAATTTCTAAATCAATGGCATGTATTTGCTAGTTTGTTCATCGTTTATAAGTAGGACAAAGAGGAAAAAAAAAACTATACTAAAGAAAACTATTTACAGTGATGTAAATTCTCTCAACTGGATGTATAATTGCATGTTTTTTTCGACTCTTGATTATCAATTATAGTTCTCTATTAATTTCTAGTATAGTCATATTTATTAACACAAAATAAATGCAGTAAAGCTTTTCAGGAAAAAGGTAGAAGTTAGAAGCGATCTTGTACAATATTGGAAGATTATTGGTGAATAATGTACTGGGATAGTTTTCTTGAATACACCTATAGTGATAAAACAAAGGCGCATTGGCACGTACGCTAAACGAACGATTCCATTGTACCGAACGGTATTCCATCACGAATCGATTTATTGCATGTCCGAGTGTCGAATGCAAACAGATAACGTAGTTCTAATGCATTTTGATGTTTGCAGTTGTATAACAAATCGTTTATTCAAAACGAGATTTTGCTTACATTTTTCTGTCGGTAAATAATTGGATAACATTACCTGTTCGTGGTACTTGTGGACTCATGATGTCTCGCCAACTATCTCTATTTGAGGACAATCTGGTACACTCATGCACAGGCCCGCCCATAGCAGAATTGATTTGGTTGGAATACCGCATGGGCCCCTACCACAAATACTATGTGATGACCGATCCTTCTGTCAAGAGCGTAATGACTAAGAAGAAGAATTGGATGTCAAAGTGAATATAATAGATAATATTATTAACCCATAGAACGCGTTAGATGCAAGCTGCTTCCGAGTGTTCTAGGTTCTGTTGAGAAGACAGAATGTCGAGCAGAGCAGTTTCTACAGATGGTATACTGTATTGTACCGTATCAGCTATTATTACTCCACTTTTGAACATAGTCGTACTCTTGGAGAACGTTTGAACCTGGATCTAAAAGTTTTCCAAGGCTGAGAGGTTTTTCCAGCTAGTTGGACTATCCCAGATTGGGAGATTTATATATTACTTACTAATTTGTTCTCCGCGCGGACATATGCAGAATTTAAATATAGGACCTTAAGATTTTAAGCCAAGCGTTTCTTCACTAGGTCACTGCGTCTGTACTTACCATTAACACACGCACCACAACGTTTAGCACAAAAACCACATTCAAATACTTACGTATTCAGAGGTATTCAGAGAGGGATCTTTACTCGTATATACTTATCGGTATCGTCATAGAAATTGTCGAATCTGAGTTGTAATTTTGTACGGGATAACAAATTTTTCTACCTGGAATTTGAGTTGGCCCAATAGTAAAAATTGATCTGAATCTCCCCTTTTCGGCTTAGTACACGCTTTCCGAATAACCATGTAGTAGAATAGTCCGGATAAACAGTAAATGAAAGAAAATCAATGTACACATTTCCTATTCGGACAATTTACATCTAACTCCCCGTGCACACGGGTCCTTAACTTTTTCTTTTAAACAGGCACTAAAGTTTATGGCACAATAAACCAAGTTAAAGTTGCGTACCCACCTTGTTTATTGTATGGTGAAGTGTTTCTCTAACTGGATGTTAGGATTGGATTCTTTTGAAAGCTTTTGTTTGTTTTGGTGATTATGTTTTTAAATCTAAAATACATTTTTAACAGTTCTTGTTTAGGAATCGATCTAAACGTTCTGTAAATTACTAAGGATTATAATATTACAATATTTCAAATAACCCGTCATTGCTCTCAATTTGTTAAGCATCATTAGCAATGGAATTGTGGAGTCGTGAGAAAGATTTAGATAAAATATACAGTATACATCTTAATTTATTGATATTTATTAGGATGTATTGAAACAAAAGTTTTATTTACTTATTTAGTTTTCTCACACTTCACAAAAGAAACGACCTGACTCTTCACACGGACGTTTTTCCTATAGTAGTCGTATATACTGTTCCTAAGGAATTATTAACGACAATGGAAGCGCAGAGCACTGCTTGTAACTATTAAATACTCTTTTTTCTTATTACTTTTGTTTTAAATATGTTACGCGCTTTGAAACCTTTGAGTGCTTTTGCACACGGCATAAATTCTGATTTAAGCCAACTAAATCCGTACTCGCCAAAACTAGATTTGCACTGGAAAAAACCCGTTCAAACCAATTTTAGCTGGCGGAGTTGATAAGATTTTCATTTAACTCCTGAATTACAGCAAAGAGGAGCTCTATGATATTAACTTTGCGCTTCAGGCGAGACTGGGCGAAGCAACTTTAATCGCTCTGGTCTCAAATACAAGTGCAAGCGCTTGAAATACAAGGGTTGATTTGATATAGAGGGTTAGTAATGAAATTTAGTCCGGTAATTTGGTTACTTTTTCATTTTAGTTGCAGATTATTTCGCGTGAAGTTGAGTTTTTTGTAATTCACTGACACCTCTTGTGGGAATGGTATTTCGTTTGACTTGAAATAAATTTGTGTTATGGTTATTTTATCCAAAGCTGTTTCTCTAATCACAAAAAAGTACCATTTATCATTTTAAAGATTTAAGGATACGATACCAAAAATTAAACCAATCACGATAATTGTATGACTGTAACATGGTTGTAACATGATTTGGTTATACATAATATTTATTCCACTGCCAAGACATTAAAATTGGTTCGATAACAGACTGTAGATCAGTATAATTAAGTACATGGGATTTCCTTAATTCCTTAATTTTCACGCTTACCTCGTCGCCTGGTAAATAGGAGCTAACAACTTAATGTAAAAAGATATTCTCATTCGAGTCGATTGAGCGTAGAATTGTAACATGACTCGCCATTTGTACTCGATATAATCGACGTCACATCGTTTCACGCGATCGCTTTCCGATTAGAACGAGGGAACGCCGAACGAGGTCTTAACGAGGTTGTGTGTAAAGGTGAGACCAAAGCAATCTTTCCATTGAAACTTGGGTGAGAATCAAATATAACAATAATAAAACCGGTTATTACTCACGTATGCGACAGCGGCCCGTGGTGCCCAATAATAAAGCTATTATTGTTATAAACCAAAGCAATCAGATTTCACTAAAGTGGAACAGAGTGCCTAGCGTAGAAATCCGCGATTCTACTGAGTAAGTTCGTTTGGGCCGGGTAGTAGTTAGCCCGGGTAGCGAATCAGAGATTTTAAGTCGCCTGTATACCTCTGACGTGACTAAGACTTAAGGCAATCGTGAGACGCTAACTTGACCTTACCAAATCAATAAGCTGTTAACCACCTCTAAATATTATCTGATTTGAGTGATTTTTTTGATGTAATCAGCATTTTAATTGGATTGATCGTCTTAGTTTTTTAAATGACCTTAAAGTTATAAGCCTCTAAAAAGTCGTATTTTTACGCAAAAACTTGGCTGAAAAGTATACTTTAACTAAAAGTTTTTCTGAAAAATGTAAGACATACGATTGTGCAATACTTTCTTACTCCAGCGATTAACACCAAAAAAAATAACATTTTGGTACAATTTAAGGAGTGAAAAAAGTTTTCTCCCGGAACGTTATTTTTATCAAAAATGTACTGAAAATGTTCTCGATGTTTTACAGGAAACGCGAAAACATTGGTCGATTCAAGATCCTCTTAACAATAATTATCAATTGTGTTAGTACTTGTTAAGTACTTTTTAATTCAGAAAAAAAAAGTGTTTAATTTCATGCTGTTAATTTAGTTACATAAAACCGCAAAATTCAACTTCTTGTTATAAAACGTATGACATGCAATTTATTTGCAAAGTTACGTTCTGTTTTCAGTTCATGAGTTTGGCCAAAGTTCAATATTTGAGCGATTGTTCAATCGTATTATTTCGCCTTTGGGGTCCTATTTGATTACACCTCTGGGAACGTCGTGTTAAATTGACTCGACTATAAGCTTTATTGCTACGTCTTTAGCTTCACTTTCCAGTGCAATAGGAGCTTGTGGTTCCAGCACGGACGTGGGTACGATTATTGTTGCATAACCTACCACTAAGGCTAAATTCTAGTGTGAAAACTAGTTTGATTGCATATTGGCAACTTGGGTAATAAACTGGACCAACTAACTTCTCTAGATGAAAATCTATAGAGTAGAATAATTGGCTTTCCGTTTTCATTGAATAGTTTGAAATCAGTGTTTTAGTTTCTGAAATATCTATATGAATATCAAAGTTGTCGGTTCAGGATAGTTAATTTGTAATAGACAAAACACACATTATAAATGTATTTTCCAGAAAACCTGTATTATCACTTATTATAGACAGCGGCTTGGTATTATTTTTGGATTATAGTCATTGAGGACAGCCATGGTGGTCTAGTGGCAATGACACCCGCCTCACGGTCGTGGGGTCGTGGTTTCAAATCCCGGTCCCGTACCAATGAATTCCTTGGAATTAATGTACGGAATCTACGCCACTGGCTTTTCGGTGAAGGAAAAACATCGTGAGGCACCTGCGTACGCCCGGAGAAGAAATTCGATGTCGAATGTGAATCCACCAACCCGCATTGGGCCAGCGTGGTGGATATGGCTCAATCACCTTTCATGGGTAGGCCTACGTCCTGCAATGGACTATTAAAAAGGCTGTTACAGTACAGTATAGTCATTGCAGTCACTCATCTGAAGCCATATTTCATATTAGCACATATTTCATAGCGTTTACAAATCAATCTAATTTTTTATTTACAGAAGCAAAATATGGATAGGTGATTTGTTCTATTAGGTAAGATTTAGCTACTATTGAAACATAGAAAGTAGGTAACCACTTTTCAAGTAGGTATAGTGTAAGGTAGCTGAGGCAGGAAGTTTTCAAATAAAATAGCTCTGCCGGTTGCAGTTTCCCTTCACGTCGACGAAGAACGACAAAACTTAGAGTTTTCATAATGTTTTAGTAAAAGTTCGAAACCGGTAACCGGTGGATGAGATTATTTTATCAGTGGACTGTGATTTTTGCGAGTCTGCTAACCGTTTGATGCCTTAACACTCAATGTTTGACTACTTTACTATTGTCTCCTTGTTTGCAAAATTTTACGCATTATATAGGTTTGATGAATTGTTTTAATATGTCATATAAATACTTAGGGGACCAGCTCGGTCACCACGGTCTCTCTTGCTCAAGAAGCGCTGGTCGGATTGGTCGCCACGCCAGCCTTAACGATGTCATTCGCAGGGCTTTTGCCACCGCCAATATCGCAGCCACACTCGAACCGAGTGGGCTCGCGCGTGGTGATGGCAAAAGGCCTGACGGCATGACGCTGGTCCCATGGAGGTGTGGCCGGCCCTTAGTATGGAACGCAACTTGCGTAGGTACTTTGGCCCCGTCGCACCTTTCTGAGATTCAGAGAAGGGCTGGAGCGGCGGCCAATTCGGTGGAGCAGCACAAGCGGCGCAAATATGCTAACCTCGATAGTGGTTACATATTTGAGCCATTTGGAGTTGAGACTTTGGGTCCGTGGACATAATAAGAGAAAACGAAATTTACAGGATTTCCTATGATAAGGAAGTCGACATACCTGAGAGATACTAATTTGGTAATTTATTATTTTCTATTTAAATTTTACTTTTGCACTCTTATTGTAATCTAATTGACGTTGGAGTGTTTCTATAAATGCCTATTAAAAATCATGATGTATGTTATACATAATCACTAGTTCTATGTCCTCAAAAATACGCGTTGAGCCTTCTAACACATATTTAGATAGTGTTCTAAAATATGGTCTAATATAAACCTTCTCACAACGAAAACAAGCTTAAAATCAGCCCATCCATCTATTCGTCAACCATAAGACGTCCACTGCTGGACACAGGCGTCCCTTACAATCCAATAAGACCGAATAAAAGCTGTTTATTCAATCATAGAACTCGATTTAATATAGGGCCAATAACGAAGTTAGGTTTTGGATTTCACAGATCTTTAACAAAATATTGGAATATGATTTAATATAGTTAGGTTTTGAATTTAACATAATTTAACAAAATATTGGCGCGCTTATACCTAAAAACGCGCCGGCCAAAATGGCACGTTTCACAAAAACTCGTAAATAAAATCTTTCAATTGCACTTTCAAGGGCGGGCTTGTGGGATTTTGTGACGGCTTTTCATCGTAAAGCCAGTGTTTTCTAAAGTGCATACAGCCCTTAGTATAAATTTATTATATGCATTATAGTGTAAAGAATAGTGCATATTCATTTTCAGTAAAAGCATCTCACGCTTTGCTACTGTTCATGCTGTCCATTGGCATCGCTTCTAAGTGGCGACGTTTTAACATTCAATGAGCGTGATATTGATATTTTATGAAGAAAAGTGGTCTAGATAGAAATAAATTTCCAGAATATGTTCTAGAAAAATAAATGTTTGGTTATTTTATCATAACCATTTTCAGCCTGTAATTGCCTACAACGTAGATTAGGCTTCATCATTCTATAAACTAATTGGAGCGTTGTTTATAAACGATAAAAAATGGCTACAATAGCCCGTAGAACCGAATTTCAATTAATTATGTTTGCTCGTTATGTTCGTTTCAAAAGGTTTTATCTCAATACCTTTTTAGGTAATGTTTTATTTACCAGCAAAACTATATATTGCGGGTTTTGTTCAGTCAGTAATATTGTTAATATAACACTATTTCCATACCGAATTTGAAACCGGTTAACGATATATAGGAATCGTTCTGATACATATGTACTGTGCCGCCTTTTTAGTCCAGTGTTGAGCATCGGGCTACTCATAAAAGGCAAAAACCACCACACTGGCCCGGTGTAGGTTGGTATTGTTTGGCAACCAAAAAAATATGGGCATACGAACAAATATCTTATTTTCAAATATACACAAAGATCCAAAAAGTCTTTTATGTAGGTTATCCTGGTCTGGATACAACACTGAAGTCAAGTTGCGAGCAAATTACTGGTTTATTCGTACCTCCAAGATAAGTAATGTTAAGACGGCTCTAAGCTGGGCCATGGTTGCCTTTATGGTTTGGTATAAATTGTAAATAGGAGCGAGTCATTGTTAAGAGAACCTCGTGAAACGAGGTCGTATTTATCTATGGGATAAGCCAGGCTTTAAAGAGGAGAAAATATTTAAAAAAATATATTTAAGAGGTATGATATAAATAAATACTTAATTCAAATTAAATTAAGATTTATTGTTAAATAGATACTTAGTACAGACTAAAGATTTCCACTAATAAATCTCTCTAATTTCTCGGGATTCATTCAAAAGTCTGAAAAGTGAAAACGAATACAACTTTTACATTAGTACAACATTTTTGATATAATTATTTTCGCAAAAATGGCATAACCAACTTCCATCGTGGACAAAATTCGAATAGTTTGCTCGAATGTAGTACACAATTTTTACATGATTGTTAATTTTTCAAAAACGGCTAAGCTGGTTTTGAAAAATATTAAACAGGACCACCACCACCTATACCCTATTGAAGTTTTTTTTTTTTTGATTCGGTTCACAATTGGCGAAAATATCAATGAATATACCTACACAAAAAATACATACAGACGAACATAGAACTTCCTCTTTTTTGGAAGTCTGTTAAAATTGTGTCAAAACTAATGTAATCATGACCTTTAACGAAAATGTATTACATTGCAATGATTTTTGCGCCGTATAATGTTAGAGTAACGTGATGTGAAAGCCCGTTTATAAACGAAGATTTAGTTACTAGTCTAGTAGCTTTATATCCGCTAATAAACAACAGAACAATTTAAACCAATTTTAAAACTGACAACCCTTCAAGCTTGTTTACATAACGTAACCAACTCTGTAAAGTTTTCGGAAAGTTGTGTACGTCATAATATTATACTCGTATTTACTAGACAGATACGCAAACTGGAGCATCGTGCGTAAAATGTAGTAAGTATGATTCAGTGCAAGGACGGGCGCCTCCTTAGTTAATTTATAAACGGTTGCGTAGCACCAAACGCCTTAGGCCAAGCCCTATGACGCTTTTATGGATAAAACGGATTTTCGGCACAATATTTCCTATCAACGAGTCCTTCCAACCGACAAATGGAACGTTTGGGTCGCTCGGAGATAAACTTTTACCCCGACGCGACCTAATTATTATTGGGGTACCTACATAACAGAAATTCTGACGCGTAGGTTAACGCATAATTACGTTAGTGTTTGAGTAGCGCGTTGCTGTTACCGCAAAAAATTTGACAGAAGATGCAACAAGAAAATCGGTGTCAAGTTAACACATTTGTAAAAAAATTAAATAACACTTTAATATTTGATCAAAAAGAGGGAAAATAAGCTTGTTGCACAGAAAGGTGAAAACACTCATAGAATTAATTGAAGCATTGAAATAGCTCTGTTGACAAGAGTATTTTTTTGTTACGTTAAGATACATAACTTTAACCCATTATTTTGTATTTAATCAAATCGCGGGCGAAACCTAAGTATTCGCTGTGGAATCTCTAAAATAAACTCAAAATCGTAAGGCATAATTTATAGTAAATTTTCACCCCTATACTCGTATAATTTGACTACATGTAAATGTTGTTTAATCTAAAGCTGAAACTGTTTTCTTGCAGACTACATTACTCAAGAGAGCGCCTAGATCTACTCACTATTAATTCAAAAGAGATTTCGACGGAATTTTACTATGAGTATAGCCTGATACTTTACCCCTGATTTGAAGTTATCTCTCCTAAATATTTTGGCAAATCCCTAAAGCTTAAAACACGTAAAACGCTCAAGTCTTATCTAGTTTATTCGTGTGATATGAAACGTTGAATATTCATATACAAAGTAAATCTTGCGCTGCGCCTAAAAACGTAGGATGACTGTTTACCGCTGGTTTCATTTTATCTCATGCTGTTTGAAATGCTCATATTTTGCTGAATTTTATATTATGTGGGCCATTTTTGGGGTTTCGCGCTTATAAAATAAAACCGGGTAATTACTTTTCTTTGATAACGCGCGCTTTAGATAATGTTGATTATCAAGTAAATGTATCTTTCTAATCTTTTAAAAGTATTGTTGGAAGAACATAAATAACTGACGTCTACCGTCTGTTTGTCGATCTGCTATTGGTTTCTATTGAATCATACGAATAACCTATACGTTATGGCTAAAGGCAAGTAAAGTGAATTGAGATTTATTCTACGAGTATAAAATATAAATCTGAAAGTGTGTTTTTTGGTTTGTTATTTTTCACGCAGCAAAAGATAGACTTGATTTTTGGCATTGATATAGGAAAAGTAGGAGAGTGATATAGGCTACTTTTGATTCTGGAAAAATAAAAAAATACGTAGAAAATTACACTTTTGTTGGTAGGTACAGAACCCTCGCATTGTGAGTCTCACTTGCACAATGCCAGTTTTTGGGAGTTTCTCGCTGGCTTGGTATTTAACAACTCTCGTTTAGAAGCATTTTGTAATTTTGCTTCTGAAAAGCATTCACTCGTAGTTTCAGGCGACATGTTGAAAAAGTTTGTTTGTAACGCGCTGTTTGTAACGTTTTAATATAGATGTTAACACGGTATTTACACCAATTATGTTAATTTGATTCAAAATTATCGTTACCATACCAATGAACATTATAGTAGGTATTTCATTAATTTAAAAAACATTTTTCATGAAGTAAAAACAACATTAAAAAATCTGTCATAACGTAACCAGAAAAAAATCCAGCATAACTACATAACTTTCCCTCAAATACTGCGCATGGCGTAAAAATTTGCAATTTCGTTCGAGTACAACATTTGGTCCCGAAAACATCAACTTTAATAAAATTATTGCCGCTGTTGAAAAAATATAGCAAATTGGTATTCACATTCAGAGATAAATTTCCATCAGAAACGACAACACGTATGATTGTGGTTTTCGTAACGAACAATGCAAACGAAATTACGCTTATGCCAGTCGCAATGTCGGATTATGTCGACACATGCAATTTCTACTACTCTTTTGTGTACAACATGTAATGAATGTTATAAACGTGGAGAAAACAGACTTTTTGTGAAACTTTTTGTTTGATACAAGATCGAAATTTGTGCCTCATACATAATGCCATGATGGATTCTGCTCCAAATTTGTTGAAAACGGTTATTTACTATGATGATAATTGTATGTTAATTATGTTCATATTTTGCTGTTTTCTACCACATAGTCTTATTATCTGTATCTAAGTATATTGTTGTGTCTGACCAAGATATTAACAGATGTTTTTTAAATACAGGGAGCTATACTAAAATATGCGTTATTGTCGAAAGTAATGATCCTGAATTAAGTAGTATAAATAATTGGCATCGTTAAAATTTCTACTATTTCAACAATAATACCCTTAGTTAACTTTTCCTGTCTAACTTCGCCGTTACTGGAGTTTGAAAGCGACTCCTTTTCAATGTCTCCTGTCAATCGTTATGTTTAAGCTTCAGACTGTCCTTGTTTCGTCCTTCGTCCGAAGACAATGATGAAGTGGGTTTGCCACTTGCTTCCGTAATGGGGGCAGTGGGTCTCTAACTTGCAAACTTAGCTGGTACTTACGGTGCGTACCCTGAGTTTGTAGCTGGAGTATATTAAAGAGATCTAATAAATTAATTACTTGTAATTTTTATTATAACTTTCAATTCAATGAAATCAGACCTTGTTTTCGTATCGGGGCCAGTGATGTAGGTCTCAAACTTGCAAGCTTAGCCGGTATTTACTGAGCGTACCTTGAATTTGCAGTATAGCTAGATTATTAAGTGATCTAATAAATTAACCATTTGTAATGATTGTTATACGTTTCATTATAATGAAAACGAATCAATCTACTCACATGATTGTTTGGTAAGTTATTTTGTAATGTTTGTACTTTTTTTCGTTTTCGGCATCTTTACTGTACTGTGCTGTACCGATTTTCTAATTTTCTTCTGCTGAACTTAGGCTTGTCCACAATAGGCAAAATCTACCACCTATTTGTTCTACATGTTTGGTCAAACAAAAAAATACTTTTAATAAACACCTAAATAACAAAACTTTGGTTTCATATAATAGTAACCCGTTACTTATTTGATTGTGTGATTGGGATAATAATTAGATTACTTCTGTATAATACTGTTTTTCAAAGTTTTACTGAAATTATTATTCAATACTAATGCACTTACTGCCTCACAATGCTGTATTACTATTATATTTATACATTGATAAATACTAGAAAAAAATATTTTTTACCGGCATTTATGCTAATGAATTTTATTCTTCTCTCTTCTTAATTAAAAGCCTTAATTTTGCGCTACCTTTAATTAGCCCTCCAGCGTCCAGTTAACAAAGGCTAAAATGAGTTTTTATAAAGAGAAACAAACGCTTTTATGCCTATTGATGTACAGAGTTACTTATAATCAGCTAAAAACTTCTCACAGTTAATTTTGTTAGTTGTAAATTTAATTTCTTAATTTTTCTTAAATTGCTATTTAATTAATTAATGATCATTTTCAGTTTTTTACGTGACTACGTACCGTAAGCTTAGAATATTTTATACGTATAAAATGCTCGAAAATAAATTATACGAATTGAAAAAAATATCATCAAAATCCATTGCCTAGTATACACGTAGTTAGCCATACATATATGTTGACTAAGCTGTTGAGAATCCATAAAAAAGCTTATCCCACCTGAAAAGTACAAAAAATACGCACGGCAGCGGGCGTAAGACAGATAAGATGATAAATACCTGAATGAAATATCTACACAAACACATCTTCAAAATAGGAACTTGACATATTTAAGATAGACGTCATAAGTAAGAGAAAATAAGATTAAACGATTGACACGACGAAGAAGAATTAAGTGTTTGTTAAATGGCGCTTCATTAAATAAAATTCAATCACGTAACATACATTCTATAGCATTTTGTATTCCGTGGCGCCTTTTCCTCAGCGTTCTCTAAGAAAAATGCCTTAGAGAAACCCAATCGCACTAATTGTAAATAGCGAGAGCTCCCCAATATTTATCGGCGGTGGGCACCTGGCGTCCTACCTGGCATTCCGGCAGATTGCCACGCGCATCACGTGCCCACCTCATTGTCCCATCCAATCCGGCATCTCGCATGCATATTAATGACTTGCAGGCAAATAAAAGTATGGCTTACGTGCGTATCGTTTGATGTAATGCGGGAAATACGAGCTTTTCTTGATAAGCCGGTAAATGATGTCTGTAAATCTTTGTTTTGGAAAAATATTTTGTGTTTATTTGAATAAGTTTTAACTACAATCAGTTTTTTTACATTCAACTTGAGATTTTAATCATGTTTTTAAATCTGATAAAAAATGTATTAATAATTATAAAAGTAGGTAATAATTTGAAACAAAATAAATAACAGATGCTCGAAAATTTTTTTTTAAATTAAATATTTAATTTCAGTAGGTAGGTTTAATAAATTTGATAAAAGATTGAGCCTCTGATGTTACTACTGGACCACATTGTTCAAAGTTATATTTCGTATCCATGATAAAACGTACGATATCTATTAATCAAATCAAGAAATGTTTGAACTCTACTTTGGTTTCCGCTATTGTATGAAGGTAAAATAAAATTGATCAAAGTGCTACTTAGTGAAGAACAAAGAAAAAATTAAGTACTTTTTCTCCCATCTCTTCGGCTAGAGGTAATTTAAATGATGTAGTAAAAAGTACAACCGCCAAATTACAGCCATACTACAGCACAATTTATATCAAAGGCTTAAAAACCTGGGTATTGTGTGCTATGTATTGAACCAGCATTTTTATAGTTCACTGCTATATACAATAGGTATACATCCTACAAAGGGCGAACGAAGGGGCTGAAATCACAGCTACGCCCAATAATAAATAATAATAAATACCTACTAATGCTATTTTAAACTGAAATAAGCATTAATAAAACTAACTTTTTTAGTTTTATTCATACTTTTAATTGTATGTAAGTGATCATACATGTCCGATTTAAACGTATTTTATTAACATTTTTCCTTAAAAATTCTTAGTCATTGCCACGAAATGATGATGATGATGTCATTTTTTCCTTCTAACTAGTATTTATTGCACGAGTAGGTAAGCCAGTGAATTCAGTAATTTCACCACCACACAAAACTTATCCAAAGTCATACTATAAAGTTAATGTTTGTGAGAACTATTTAGGCAATCACTAATACCACTAATAATACAAACTTCATAAGATTTACTACATCGAGTTGCCAACTTCGAATCCTAATCTTGTAACAGCAAATAGCTTTATTGTTTGCAATCTGCAAAGTGTATTTGCCAAACATGTTATGAGTATTGACTCCATAAACATAGAGATTTACGTAAATTTGCAATACCAGTGGTATTTATGCTAAAACTTATAGGAAATTTGAGCCATACATTCGAAATTACATAAGTACAAATATTTCAAAATTATGATAGCATTTTACCTGATTGGGGTATAAAATGAAATGCAGAAGGATCTCATTTATAAAGAAATCAATGCCTACCTTATCTTTGTGCTAAAAATAATTGTCGTGTGTTTTTACTGACTTCCAAAAAGAACGAAGTTCGTCTGTATGTATTTATTTTTTGATTTATGTTTTGTGTATGCGAAAGGGTATTGGTTACTTCTACTCTCGAGGTGGTAATATTTAAATTTTATGTAAATTGGCTGAGCCGTTTTTGATAAATCAACAATAATGTCCATTAATATCCCGTCGATTTGTGCAAAGTATTAGGATTCTGTACAGGGAAGTCGGTGCTGCCATTTTTTGAGCAAAACATATAATTATCTTTTCCATTAAAAAAAATTGTATTTAGGTACTTAATAGCCTCTGAAAGACCCACGGTGTCAACAGTGATATCGCGTTTTTTGCGAAAAAAAATATGTATTCATAAATTGAGTCCAAATTCTCAAAACAAGATATTTTTAAATACTTAGGAATACTTAAAAGTGTAATAGGGACATTCATATTATACCACTAAAGAGTTTCATAAACCTAAAACAGAATATTTAAGCTAATTTACTCCGCTAAACAGTTTATAAATTATCAACTTTTGGACTTCAGTGCACTTTGGGGACAACTATAATCGAATTTCTTAAAAGTTCGCGTAATATTGTATCTTGTGCTATAAGCGAAGATTGCTTAATATTTAAAAGGAAACGTTGAAATTTTAGCTATCATCTTGAAAAACCTCACCGAAATAAATGTAAAAAATTAAATAATGCTGGTTTTTTATAACAGTTCGAGAAAACTGGTTTAACCCGTGTGATTTTGATACGATATGCCATTGAATTTTATTGACACCTGACTTGGGCACCTGTGACCGAGCACACTGCGTGTTTTGATACAAAGTAGTTAAGCACTACTATTAAAACTTAAAAGCATTTAGTACATTTGAGGCTATAATTTACACTCTTGGGCACCTCATGCTTAGAACGTTCGTGCTTGTATATGTATAAATACTACTACTGGGTTTTATGTAGGTGCTACCAGCGTACTGTTCATTTTGTTTTCATTGTTTATAATGTAATGAAAAGCTCGTTTCAACTGCAAATTGTCTCACACGCTCTTGTGCTTCCTGCATAAGTGCCACGATTCTCCAGCCTACAAAACCACATTTTCATTACCGTACATGTTTATGTATTTACAAGTAATTTAAGAATTAAGGTTCCATTTACAAACAATTTTACACTGTGTACGTACCTAAGGATATCGAATTTTACTAGTATTATTACATAAGTATTCATAATGAGTACAACTTGTAAACTGTTAGAATAAATAAAAGTACCGGTACCTTCTAAAAACAAACTTAATCATATGACCCAAAATTATAACAAGCAATAATTATTTTTCACAAAAATGGCAAAACCGACTTCCATTGTGTACAAAATTCGAATAGTTCGCTCGAATTGATGTCTACATTTTTACGTTATTGTTGATTTATCAAAAACGGCTAAGCCGATTTCGATAAAATTTAAATGATACCACCTCGGGAGTACACCCTTTCGAACTTAAAAATTCGATTCAGTTCACAATTGGCGAAAATATCGATGAACATACACAAAAAATACAATTACAGACGAACATTGAACCTCCTTTTTGGAGGTCGGTTAAAAATATATCATTTTTAAAAAAAATCTTAAGCTAAAATCCAGTCGTAAAATAGTTTTTTTTTTACAAAGGGTACAGACCCTTTGTTGAGTAGTTACATTTTAAAGAATTCGACTGTACTATAGAGAGAGGTTAGTTTAAATCTTAGTATAAGTTAGTAGTTTCAGTGCATTGCGTGAATTCCGCGAGCAAACCGGCGACCCGCACGCAGCACCCGATCACGAGTGTGACGCATGTGCCAGCTATCGCTCTCCTCGACCATATTTGAGGGAATAGAACGACCCGACACACGACGCCGCCGCAAGAAGTAGCCTTCGATGGCGAGCATGAATGCTCAGAGCATGCACGCAATGCTAATTTCTATACATTACATTACACAATCACGTACACACTTATTATGATTTAATTTGTGAAAGCGATCACCAGCAGAGTCCGAGGCTACGTTTCTGTGTGTTACTCGGTGGTATCTACTCTGCTTGTGATCGCTCCCTTTTCCTTCTTTTACAACTCTATTGCCTACTTCTGGCCCAGAGACTCTATCACCTCCGCGTTCCGATATCTGATAGCCGCAGGTTATACTCCTTGATGGCCCTCAATGACGCAGATAATGCACGCCTCACGAATCGACTGATGGCATCATCTTCGAAGTCGTCGGCGTAGTAGATGAAAGTCCCAGTATGCCGCGACAATGCAACGACAGCGTGTGAGACGCTCTCGTAAAATAGATTCTGTAAATTATAACAGTGAAAGTGAAAATTTTGGCTAATAAGAGAGATTGTGTTTTAAGCAACTCAATGAATTCGTAGTAAAATAGGGAATAGAGAGCTTATACCTTGAATTAATTGGGATACCTACTATTATTCTATCGTCTGCTACATAGAGAATATGCTGGTTCTACGAAGCGTAGCTCTAATGATGTAGCAAAGCTACGAGGGTTACATACAGATATATTTTAGGCGCCAGGTTGCAAAACTAGAATTTTCTTGTTATCGTTTGTTAGACATACCAACCTACAAAAAGTATTTTTTAACGTATTCCTGTTATTAAAGATTTTTTTACTCTGTTTTCTTGCGACAGTTGAATGATTTTAAGTAATTAAAGTCGTAGACCTAAGTAGATTTTAAACGATATAAAACGGGACTCACTCACGTGTTCGTATAGTCATAACACGACTATAGTTTCGGTCGCGTTCGGCGACCTTTTTCAAGTTGGCGAGTGCTAGCACGCGGAGCCGTCTCGCAATGCACTCATAGTCATCGTGTAATGTCGTGTTATGACTATACGAACACGTGAGTAAGTCCCGTTTTATATCGTTTAAAATGTGTGAAAACCACGTAAATTTCCATAGTTAAACCTAAGTAGATATTACATAAATTTTTTGCCAGTGCACAAAAATGTATACAGTGTAAAATAACCTATTTTTGAACATAACCTACCATCCGAAATAAGCATTACTCCCGCGGGACCAATTATACGAATATTAGAGGTATAATTATTGTACCAGCTTGAGTGCACATAACGCGTAAAGACAGCCTATATTCAGACAGACATTCCCAAGGTCATAAGTACGCCCACGGCCTAGATTGTTCTGTGTATTGTTCATTTCGTTTTCTTTGTTTACAGCGTGTGTAATGAAACCCTCGTTCCGACCGCGAATTGTCTCGTTATTGCGCTCTTGTGAACGCTACATATGTCTTTTTTTGCTAGAATACGGGATGTAGGTAACTTTATGGTAATTTGTGAACCTGTTTATGGTTTATTTTTGTGTTTGGAATTTGAGATTATCTATAATACATATAAAACATAGCACATATAATGCGCAAAAAATAGTACATTAATTATAATGCGCAACAAAAAAAAACGGCCAAGTGCAAGTCGGACTCCCACACGAAGGGTTTCGTACCGTATGGGAGCCCCATTCTTCTTGGCGTTATTAATAGCAAGCAAAAACACCTAAAAATCACGATTGTTATATGGGTATTTACTGTTATAGTGGCAACAGAAATACATCATCTGTGAAAATATCATCTGCCTAGCTATCACGGATTATGAGATACAGCCCGTTGACAGACACACAGTCGGACAGACGGACATCGAAGTCTTTCCCGAATCGAAGTCCAGTTTTTACCCTTTGGGTACGGAACCCTTAAAAAATATAGAGGTATAATTAAGTTTGCTAATGAGTTATATGCTGCGTACGTATTTCAGTACTAGATGCAGAATTTTTAGGTAGTTCTCTTTTGGATCCTTAGCTGAATATAACGTAACGGTGGTATTAATTTTATTTATCAATTTATTAAATATTTTACATTGCACATGGTACGATTTCGCAAAAAAGATATCTAGCACGTAAAAAAATCATCATCATCATCCACAACCTTCTGTATCCCACTGCTGGTTATAGGCCTCTCTCTCATAGTGCTATCTACCGTAGAAATGTAGGTATTTAGAATTAAAATCAAAAGTATCTGTAATTGAAACTGAGAGTGACTTTACCTAAAGTCACTTTGAACTTTTTATCGCAGTTGATGAACAATTAGAAACCAAAAATTAAAATCTCTTGCAAACTTTCATTTATGCTCAAGAATGCTAAAAGTTTTATTAAAATCTTCCACTACTTGGATAAGTGAAACTCAGAATTCAACAGTGCTCTTGTGAAGCATGACTTTCGAGAAAAATGTAGAGTTCACTTGAAAGAACGTACACTGCGAAAAACTCCGAGATAAAGTCTGTGCATTTCAACTTACAGTTGTAAAATATGTTTTATTTGGTGAGAAAGAGAGTACTCAAGATGTAGCGGTAAACTATTACTGCTAGTTACTCAAATTATTGAAAATAATATGTTCAAATATTTATTCGAGCCAGATAATGTTACCGTATGTGTGGCTTTTCAACTAGTAGGTGCTAAAAGACTGACAAACTACGGGTAGTTGCTTGTTATTTATCTTTTGAAAACACTGATCATAATTATTTTTAATAAATGTGAAAGTGTGTTATATTAGGTGCCAGCACAAAGCCCATTTGCCTGAAAAAGTCAGTTTTTAACAATGTTGCATTGTTGCTTTTGAAAAATACATAATAATTTTAAATGAAAATTTGACCGCTACCTTTGACATACAGATATTACAATTATGCTTTAGTGACTAACTTTAGTAATTAACTTGAACTTAAAAATATAACTAAATTTAATCAAACCTAAGTCTGAAATGGTATTTAATACTGATTCCAAGAACTTGGTCGGCTGTATTTTGACAGAAACGTGTCCTAATAAAGTTAGCTTTGCTCTCCGTTGGCCAAGGACAGGTTCGTTAGGGATTTGCATTCAGCTGCAGAATAGGTATGAGCTTAAGAAGTTCAAATTTAGTTTAAAATGCGGTGTGAAACTTAGAGCTGAAGCTTTCTCTTTCTTGAAATTTTACTAGGAATTAAGTTAACGACAGACAATAGCACACTGCTATTATACAATTATTAGGTGCTAGAACAAAAAATCCAGGCATGCTAACATTTTTTAAAGTAAGGCTAATAAAAAATAAATTAATAAAGTTTTTCTATGCGACCGGCGGCGGTCTTATTTTAGGATGTTACCGTAGTAAAAATTATGACTGGCTTTTGCTTGGAGACCAACTTTCAAATTGCTACAAATATCAGTTGTTTCTAATTATCTCAATTTTTTCGGCATTTTTTTTATCATTGCTGGGTTGATAAATCACGGTCATAATGATGATTACAATGATATTCCGTAATATGTCCATCGCCAAAAAATACACTTCGTAGAAAACTTCGTAAAAAACCATAACGAAAATTCTTTAGTAACACAGAAGCTACTAAGTCAAGCTCAAGGTTAGAGTTATTCTTATAAACATTTCGTTCCAAAAAAGTGGGTTGAAAAATATTACCCTAAAAACCCTAAATCGTCGACATTTTCACGTAGGAGAGGATTAGCGGATATGTAGTTAGTGCTCCCGCGGCTGCCCATGTTTTATGCTTCTGTAAGCCTCGTCTGACCCAGAGTTATAATAAAAACGGTATCTTGATTATGCTGCTTTTGAAATTTTCACATCTAGTGCCGATGGTTTTTTTTTGTCTTTTAGTAAGTAGGAAAAAACGTTTTCATTCACATTTCATAAAAAAAGGTCAATCAAAAGAAGTCGATCGTGTGGAAAACCAAATCCTACCTAAATTCAATTTTTTGGATAGGAATTTAATTGCGAGACATCTATAGTAGTGGACGTCTCACGGCTGATATGATTATTGTGATGATGATCTTAGAAGTATTCCATGTTAGTGGTAACTAATTTAAAAAGAACGTCATCCAGTGACAATTTTCGTAATTTGCAATACCTTTACTTCTTTTACACATACTTAGACATACATAAATGACGGCGGGTTTGCTATGGTTTGAAAATCATTCATTGAATTCAGTGTTTTAGATGTATAAAATATAAAATTAATTATATATTATGTAGACTCTCGTTGATATTCGTAAAAAGGTCTTGTATTGTAGTTCAAGTAAAAAAATCCGTTGTTTTTATCATTAATTTGCACAAAAATAAATAAATCTTAGGTATGTATTTTTAGATTTAAATGAAATGAGATTTCTTTTCGTTGTTGTGTGCCGAGTGTAACTTTTATAATTTATTTAGACAAGCAGGCGTTAAATTCTTTTTCGTATTCCTTATTTTGATGTTTTAAGAGTACCTATGTAAAACACAAAATGCAATTTGTTATATTATGTTTTGTTACTTTACTTTCTTTTCAATAACTTTGTTTCAGAAACGGCGCAAAAAGAATTTCTTAGCAACTACTCAGTGGAATACTGTGAGTACTTTAAATCAATTTAAACACCCTTTCTTCAAATGAAAATTTTCCATTTTTGTGGACAATACTAACGGAATACAATAGAAAATTTTACACATACTCGTAGGCATAAAATTAAAAGTGTTGCAGTCCAGTCCTTTACGGGTATTTGTACTCAGAATTATATGAATAACTTTTACTATCTAAAACAGGGAAACCAATCCCGAAATTACGATAAAATCAGCTTTACAATACAGAATGGTTATCGATTCTCAACAAAATGTATGGAATAGCTGAGTTTTTTTTCATAATTTCAATGGTAGCCCCATAGAAAAGTTGTTAAAATGATTTTTATAGATACCTAAACTAAAAAATACTTTTTACAAAGCAACGAATGGAAAGGCTAGGTATTAAAATAAAAAGGTCAGAAATAGAAACATCCTTTTCAATACGATATCAAATTGTTCCCATTTTATACGCGACATGTGGAATAGATTGAATTTTATTTATATCCATCGTATGCAAGCGCAGTAACGGCTGCATTCGCTGGAAATCATATAACCGGGTATAAAATAGATTTTAAGAGCCTTCCGACTGGCTGCAGCGTCTCACTTGTACAATTCCAAGTTTTTAACCGACTTCTAAAAAGGAGGAGGTTCTATGTTCGTCTGTATGTGTCGATGATTCTGCCAATTGTGAACCAAACCGAGAAATTTGTTCGAAAGGGTATACTCCTGAGGTGGTCCCATTTAAATTTTACAGAATTCGGCTGATCCGTTTTTGAAAAATCAACAGTAATGTAAATAATTCAATCGAAATATTGGAATTTTGCACACGATGAAAGGCGGTTTTGCCATCTTTTGCGAAAAATAATTATAGAAATATTGAATCTCCGAAAACCGTGTTGTCTTTATTTAATCGTAACACATAAATATATGTTAAAATTACTAAGACTTAAAAGTGTTTAGATAGGTTTATTTAATAGGATTTCTTTCATTCTTCCTCTAGGCTTCAGTTAACAGAATAGTTCTAAAAAAACTTTAATTTTTGTTTTTGCGGCAAAACATGTACTTATAATTTTTTATGCAATAAAAATGCAAAATAATATTTTTTGATTGTGATTTTTTTCTTAAATAATATTGTATTGCGTGAGCGATGTGAGAGGGAATTTTGCGCTTACAAACCCCTTAACCGGATAAGGGTAGCGAGTGCAAAGTCGGATACTGAAATGTACCCGGTTGTACCGGTTTTAAAATAAAAGCTGAATAATTTTGATAAATAATGACCAGGTTTACCGTTGAAAAATACAATTGCAACCTGAAATAGTATGGATCTGTGATACAGTTAGTTTTATATTTTTAAACCGTTGAAATTGCCAACAGAAAAAAATCTCAAATAATTATTGCAGCATGACATCAACACCGCAAGGGATATTTCAAAAACTCAAGCATAGATTTTCATCCCAGTCGACTACAAAAAGCCTACGTTCTAGTTATGGAGCTATTGTTTTTTTATCACTAATAAACATACGATCATGCATCATCATTTTGAATTCTAAAAAATAAATATTGTGAAATGTTTTCAATACCTACTTAAAAATGTATTTTCATGTCGTGGAAACAATAGCATGTTTTCGGCTAGCTTTTTGTAAAATGTGTGTGATAAATTCAATATTATAGGTAGAAACAGTGTTGTGACGTAACAAATGTAGTGTTCAGGTGTCGGAAAACCGGATAGAGTGCGCAGCCGGATACGAAATAATACTTCAAAAATAAACTGTTGGACTTCAGTTTACGGCAGAACACGTTGAGGCTGTGTGCGGCTTGGATAGTAATACTTCAGTGTATCAAAAAAGAGAGAATAAAATGTCACAGCGCCTCGCTTTTGTAATGTTAATTTGCGGAACAATTTTGGAAATAAAGCTTTATACTCATAGCTTTTTGGTGTGAAAGATGGTATTATTATGCGAGAGAAAAGAGTTGATGATGAGATGACGTTTGATAGAGTGGCGAAAGGAAACGTGCAGTGTCGACCCTAAATTGCGGAAAAGAGTTAGAAGATGATGATAATTTATAGTTTAACAAATACTTTGATTCACTATAATATTGGTAATTAATATATAACTTAATTTCAACTGAAACTAATTTTAAAATTTTAATTGATGATTATGATTTCAGCTATATGATGTCCACAGCTAATTATTATTTTATTTAACAGTCATAATATGGTTACTTTAAATCAGGAGTGCTCTAGTGATGCCGTACGTATGCAATAAAAGCATATAGGTATGACTATGAATTTGTTTCTATTGAAGAAAACCATTTTTTTTCTGCAGCGAAAACTTTTCAAGCCATAGTAATTTACGTTTTCTCTCTAAATAGAAAGAAAAAGGTACCTGTGGTGTGTTGTTTAAATACAGTACTATCCCAACACGAATTCCCTAATCGATAAACGCCTTATGTCTTGTTTGACACCTATTCAAAAAAACGAGTCGTTATGTTCATATTAGTTCTTTAAAAAAATCCCTTAACACTAAAAAGCTATAAAGCTGAGCTTGATAGCTTTATTTTAGTTCATTCAAATTTGGCTAAAACACAATTTCATATCAAATGAACGCTAAAAAAAATTGTCAAAAAAGAAAACCTACGTAACTGATATATTTTTCAGAGAAACGCACCCATTTTATTTCCCTTTTATTCCTGGTGCAGAATCGTCCAATAACCGGGCCGCATACAGCTTTAAAATACAACCGAGATTCAATGCAAATTTAATCAGTACGCTTTGAACAGACTTGTGATATCCAGCCCCTATATGAGGGCAATTTACTTCAATTCGTTCGTAGAGGATATGTTCAAATGCGGCATTTTATGTGACTCCAATTTAAATTTAAAGCGTTGAAAGACGAATTTTTGAATTGATGAGTTGTTGCATTCTTTGGTCAACAATTGACAAAATATAATGCACATATTTTGAATTTTATGATTGTTCTAATTTGTGTTCGGTATTTTTCACAAAGAAGAGGAGGCAGTTCGAATATTGTAAATAGTTTGGCAAATCTTAAATATTCAGTGGTTTTAACTATCCTGCTCTTGAAGGAGCATAGAACTACTACACTGGCTACTATTTAGCATGTTGTCTGAGCTACGGTAGAGCGTAGCTTTTGATCTCCCATACCTACAATCACTTACTGTTGCATAACGTAAGTACTTAATTATCTAAACGTAATACCTATTTAAGCTACGTTAAGTAATTTATGCATTTCCATGAAAATAAGTAAATGCCATTGTGACATTGTTATAACTATTAATAAAATTTCACAATTTTGAGACAGACATAGTTTTTACTGAATTTATAGATTGTACTTGTGATAAAACAGTATTTTTTTTAATATGTAATAAAGTATCATTCATTACTAACTTATTCATGTTAATCAACGAACTAAACAGATAAGTCACTATGTGACGAAATGATTTCATTGTATTCACAGATATACGGGGATTCTCACTAATTCGTTCGTTGATTGCTCGCGTCGCGTTTGTTTGCCTTCAACGAATACCTACTGAACTCCACCTTAATCCGACCCCAAAGTAATCGAATTGAACTGTATTTATACATGTACTATGTTGATTGAGGATAGCAAGCCAAGCAAATATCGACTTTATTAAAAAAGTAGTGACTATATAGTAAAATAGAAAATAGTAATTTTAAACAATTGAACTGTATTTATATATGTACTATGTTGATTGAGGATAGCAATTCAAACAAACATCGGCTATATTGAAAAAGTTGTGACTTTAGTAAAATTGCGAATAGTCGTTTTAATCTAAATCGTTGGGTGACAAAAAGAAATAAGGCGTCACTGTAAGGTTTCATCTGTATTTTCTTCTGTTGTCAAAGCAGATAAATGCATAAAATACTACAAATTCTTAACTTATGTGAAATGTGTGTCGTCTGAACGATGTCAGAAATGAAACTTTAAAAGCCGTCAAATACGATAATTATTTTTCGCAAAAAGTGTACAGAGTTCACGAATATTTCGCCAGAATCGATGTTACATTTTTCACGTTATTGTTGATTTATCAAAAAATGCTTAACCGATTTAAAAAAAAAATAATGGGACCAATTTCGAAGTATACTCTTTCTAACATTTTTTTTATTGAAATCACTAAGAAAAAAGTTATGCCTAATTATACATAAAAATATATGTTTATATACGCGTTTTGGTTCGTCGGTCAAATAGACACACTATTTTATTCATTCGATCATACTTTTACGAGTTATTTAAATATGTTTAAGAAATTCTACATTGTATTTTCAATGCTGAATAAAGTAATTCATTCATTCATTTATGTAAATTCGTACATAATGTGTTATTTAACTTATATTTCATATTTACAACACATCAATCCGTGTAATAAAAATTCAAATGCAAGTATGATAAAAATTTGCAAGTTTTCGTTTCATGAAGACTTATCTTTGGTTGTGACGCCTATAAAACTGCGTGTTTACGAGTTTTCCTAGCCTTTTAGGTATCAGTATGATAGTAAACTAGATTTACGGTTAGTACTGAGCACTTTAATAACCAAAGAGCTAATAAAACAAATTTAAATTTGAAGTTTAATACAAAGAGGATAATATCATTTCAGTTTTATGCTCATAGACGTGCGAGACCTCTCACAAAAAAGTTGGAAACAAAAACACCGATACCTCCATATTTACAAAGAATTACGGTATATCTAGAGATACACGTACAAATATAGCTATTAAACCTAATTAATATGGCTTTTTCTTGGAATTTCGTTTAATATTTTAAATTGAAAAAAACCTCTCAAAATTACGTCCAATAAGATAAAAATCAGATTTGAAATGCATTAATATTTAAATCCACGGTTACGTCGTCCAATTTCCTAAGAAAAGTCACGTTTCGCCCATTTCTAGCAACTTTTGCCATCTAATTAAGATTCTGCGATGGGAACCATGGAACTGAGGGGCTATTTTCTTGTTTCTTTGTTGACTGAAGGTACTGTGTTGCCATAATAAACAGGTTTTACTGGGCATGGGGGAAAAGAGTCAAGGTTTCAGCAGAGAGCTAAGATAAAATTTGATGATTTCAAAAGGCATCTAAAGCCCTGAACAGACTGGCACTATTCTGAAGTGTCTGCTTTCCTTGTTAGCCATTTTGATTGCCGTTTCGGTTTGTAAGCGATGCCTCTAAGAAGAACGGAGTTCACAAAACGCCCTACAAAATATCAAACGCAAGCTAAATATTTAAATAATATTGCTTTTGAAATAACCTACAATTTTGTGAAATGTTTCCCTTGTAAGGCTTAAAAATCTATTAGATAATTGCGTTTCTTCTGCTAATAACTTTGACAATCTGTTATTAGCGCGCATAACGTAGATTGACAGATGTCCTTAACCCATAAAGCCGTACTAAGGGTTACTCTGTTAAGGGTTGCTCTGTGTCTGGGTGTTATTTAGGTACTATCTATATAAGTATGTATTTAAAATATGTGTATGTAGTATATCAGTCTCTGGCAGCCATATCACAAGCTATGCTTAGTTTGGGGTCAGAGACCGTGTGTAAGATGTCCCCTAATATTTATTTATTTATTTATTTACTTATTACAATACATGAGCCGTAACATCATGTCAGATATTGGAAATGACGAAATGTACGTAGTTACTTATAATATAATTATGTTGTACTGTGTGTAAGACTTTGACAACAAGGCAAGTTAGCCAATTACTTATAAAGTCGTCATTTTGTAAGAATGAGATTTTTTCTATTTTAAGGTAACTTAAGGACAAAACTGGCAACATTGGTTTACGTATACATGTTTATTTTTATGCCTCAGGTAATCGAGTTCCCGTTACGCTGCAAAAATGTATTTTAACACAGTCATTCCGTGTGATTGTATTGCCAGTTTCGGTGTAATGAGTAAAATAATATGTTAAATAATGTGGCGACGTCAAATTAAATTGTTTATTCTCTATATAGCTTAATTTCAGAAAATTATTCACCCAAAATTCGCTGTAAACCGTTTAAACTACTGATATTATACGAAAAACAGTACATAAAAGTCGCTCAAGTATTATTATTATTTTTAGCAGTTTGGTTTAGTTTTTTGCAATATTAACCTCAAACTAAAGAAGTAGGTAGTTGACCTATTTATACTAATCCTTATGATATATAATATAGTGAAACAACTATTAATTATATTATTGTTTTGGTGTAAAAACATAAAAGTGACTTAACCTCATTGAAACAAATTGTAGTACTGGACTGTATACACTGTATTAATAATATAAAATATAAAATTTACTAAGTATTACATTTATATGACATTGCAAGGAAAATTTTATTTCCAAATAGCTTATCTAAAAATAAGTATTGTTTTTATAACAATAACAACCCGATAAACACAACCGTACACATAAAAATAAAGTAAAAAGTAGATTACAAAATCACAATTGACTATCAAAAGATTCATAAAATACAAAAAAAAAACAGTTTCGTGTAAAACAAGTACCCCGCTCATATGATTGATTCCTCCATAGAATGCCATCTTTCTATATTTTAAAACTTACACAAAAATAAGCTAGGTTAAAAATGAGCTATATTATTACCTACGTAACTTTCATGCATTATTGCATGTATCAAATTCAAGGAAAATAAGCTGCAAAAAGCGCTCTAAAACCAATAGAACGATCCATTTGGCTCTTTCAGGAATCCAACATAGCGGCAATTAGCGCAAGGGTAATTGATTCGATGCATATCTTGCAGCCGTCAGACGTTAATCAAGGTAGGCGTTAACGCGAGCCGAGTTGTAGAACCTCGCCTTGTAAGCAAATGTGATATCTATTTTGTCGTTTTTAACCTGTGTTACTACAAATCTTACTACCAGTAGTAGGAATGGTAAATGAATTACTCTTCTTACTACTGCAATAGAAAGTTGTTAGAACAGCAATAAAAAAATTACCCGTGTTACTACCGTAAAACTAATACGTATCATTTTTAATTCGTGATTTTTTAGGATATTGTTAAACAAATAAAACAATTCACTTAGGTCTTACATTAATTATGCGTGTCGGAAATTAGTAAGTATATAGTTAATTATTAATAATAGTTTCAAATCGTCATCCAAACTTTTTATCGGTATTGTTCTTAGCAACATTAAGAGCATAAGAAATAAATATACATATACTTAACTTATCATTATATTAATTAAATATAATAGAGGGACTAAAAATACATACGAAATATAGATAGGTCAAAATGTGATAACCTGAGACTACCATACTCAAGAATTAAAATGTTAAATGAAAGCCCTAACTATATGGCAATAAAAGTATTTAATAAACTACCAACAAATATTAAAAACGAACCTAAATTTGCGTCATTTAACACAAAATTAAGAAACTTCTTGTCCATGAATTGCTTTTATTCTCTCAATGAATACATAGAAGCTACCAGCTACAAAAAATGATTACCTATATAAACAAAAATCTTTAGTTGATTACATTATAAAAAAAAAAGTAAAGTTATTTATAAGAGATAATAATTAATTATCTAAGTATGTCCTACTACAAAGTAATAAATAGGCCTATTGCCAAGTAGGTATTTAAATTTATATTATTTGTATATTTGTACGACGATCTCTTAATAGCTGATTGCTTGATAGCTGATTGATAAATACTGTTAGAGAGCGCCCTAGCCAACTATAAGTTTGCAATGCCCGACAAGGGCGACTAAGTTGTAAGTACATAATATCTTAATTAAGACCTCGAATGTAACACTTAGTAGCAATAAATAAATATGAAATGAAAATGAAATGTTTTTCGCTTGTAATACTGTATGCTACATATCAATACATGGAGTCTCTCTGCGAGATCGATGAGCCAAAGTTACCGACATAGCCTAGCGGATTAGCAAATTAAAGTTGCAGAGGGCAGGATACATAGTTCGGAGAACGAATGGCCAATGAGGCAGTAAAGTTTTCGACTGGAGACCACGAACCAGCAGGCTGCAGCGCAGGATGTCCACCGACTAAGTCGACTGACGACATAATAAAGATCGTTGGAACGCAATGAATGCAGGCCGCTTCCAATAGAACTTATTGGAAATCCATAGGGGAGGCCTATGTCCAGCAGTGGACGTGTCATGGCTGATGGATGGATGGACGTATCAATAATTTTGTGCACCGACCCTATGGGTATTGGACCAGCATGATGGGTATGTCCCAATTGTCTTTTAATTTTAAATTGGGTAGACTTGGATGTTCATCAGTGGAGTTTGATAAAATGTTAATAGAGTTTAGTAAATTCGAATTTAAATGAAATATGGTCTTATGATGAAATATTCAAAATCATCCCAAATTCATCAAATTTCCTTCATCCGCAAATATCCTGCTTTTAGCCGGTCATCGCCAATATTTTACGATACAAATTCCGCATAAAACGTTGAAAATGGTGCTCCATCAATATCCTGGTTTTAATATCTCAAGACAAAAGAGGCGGAAAGTGAAAAAGATCGCTAACATCTATAATATGATACTGAGACCGTTTATTCACTTTATGATTAGAGTTTTGATTCCGGATTTTTGTATAGATATAGACATAACTTTATTTGCAACGAAAACAACATATAAAAGACACTTTACTGTTCTATAAATGTATTATGAGTACGACACTGTTTCTCTGAGTTTCGTGCTTAGTTTGGGGCTCACTGCACCACTCCTACAATTTGTTTTACAATGGAATCATTTGCTAAGCACATTCACATATTATATTGAAGAAAAAAAATTTTGAATTGAACAAAATATTTCTTGTAAGTTTTTTAAGTACTCGTAATAAATTTATCGTTCTTTCTCTCTTTGTCTACATTCAAATGGGACATTATTTAGTGAAGTGTTCTTTGGTGTGTGTCAGATAAATGTTACGTAATTTATATTAATAATATTACATTGATGGCATAATATAGGTATAAGAAAGAACCGTCAGTCGCTTTGTGTACGAATGATCTTACTATCCATCAATGTCGGTAACTAGAAAACCTTTCTTACAAAGTTATATTGTTTACATGCGATCCTTTCTTTCACCATGAATTTACTATGAAATAGAGAAATTTAAATATGTTTTTTTCGCACTTGTTTTCTTACTTGTATGCTTGTACAAGCAATAAAAGGTAATACTAATTTATAATTTACCAATACGGTATAATTCTTCCTTAGAAGCTAGTCCTCGTTATATTCTTATTTTTATCTTGATATTTTAAAAGCATCCGGAGCTTAGTATTTCGGACTATCATAGGACACATCCACAAAATGTATGGAGGCTGGTATAACAATAGTAAAAAAATCAAACCACAGCACTCATTACTCACACTCGTGAAATTAGGTACATGCTTTTTTGAGTCCATTACATCAGTTAAAAACAAAAAAGAGCCGTCCGTTTTTTTTTAAATTCATTTTTAAATAATGGAAAACAAATTTATTTGTCACACTAAGTAGCTTATCTCTGTCAAATCTGACTACGCAACCCTCATATTGCTGAAATAAAATCATTTTTATCAATTGGTCACTATTTTTAATGATTTTCTTGAAATAATTCTAATAGGCGTTTTTTAAGTATAGCAGATTATGGGATTAATGTGGAAGAATAAAGTAATATTGCAAGTAGAAGAACGAAAGAAGCATATTATTATTGCTCAAACAAAAAATAGTAAACTGTGTTGTTACTTGTCGTACAATTTATTTTAAACATTAAAAAAAAATGAGATGTGAAAAAATTTTAATTCAATATTTTTGGGAAGCCCATAAAACCAACTTTCAAATGATGTAGGTATTTAGGATGTATGTATGTGTGTATATATAGGTATTGATAAATTTTGGTGAAATTTTTCTCTGAATGTTTTTTACCACTTGTGGATGTCACCTTTAATGCTAGTTATTAAAAGAAAAATGAAGACTATTTAAAATGTTTGACATAATAGCTCTATCAAAAAAAAATCACAACTTATGACAAAAATAAAGTTAATTATTTATTTAAGACTTATGATTATTAATCCCTAAACACAATTGAACTCAAACTCGACTCGCGTTAAAACATCTCGAACTCTTCAAACGTAAACAGGCATGCGTAAAATGTGAATATTTCAACAAGAACAAGGTATAAAAATGTACATTACATCGGCATTAGACCTGTAGACTCCCATAGGGACGCATGCTCCACTTTCGCTGATAAATATCTCCCGAGAAAGCTGCCCTGTTAGTATGAAGAACGACTTGGCCTAGCTGACAGAACTGATTTTATTCGTCCTCAAAAAAATCCTGCCTTTCAGATTGAAAAAGGTTTCTGAGAAATAGCCGCTATGTAGTTTCAGTCACAAAAAAAGGTAGATGAGATCAACGAGTAAGAAAGTTCTAGAGTTTTGTGATATTTTAGCTTGGAAAATTTATCATTATAAGAACATATGAGATCTTTATGCTACTAAGTAGTAGTTCTCCGAACAGTAAACCTTATCTAATTAATCTATGATCTATGAAACAACTATTTAACTGAATCTTCATAAGCCTATATCTTGACTTCGTTACTGTTAGAATTTAGATATTAATGACCTTGCCAAATATTATTGAAATCGGCTGATAAATAGTGCAACAGACATTTTTTCCTTTTTATGAGGGGTATATCGCCCCATCAAAAACCACTGCCAACAAGTAAAATCCATGTGCTTGAAACGTGATTCGTTGAAAAATGTGACTCTACAGGTCAGAATAAACATTCGGGCAGACAAAAGCAAAATCATGGAGTTATAACGAAAAAAAAAAACAATAATATTACTGGCTGGTCACACAGAAACACAAGAATATTGTCTTTTCGTGAATTTGTTTCAATAAACCTTTAGAAAAGTTTCGAGCAATAAATGACTTCCAGAAGTTAAAAGTTGAACCACATAAAAGCTTAAAAATGCAACAACACGTTGGGAATGAAGAAGTAATTTATTTGTTTTCTCTCTTTGTTTCTTTTCTTGGTAAAAACGAATACTTGTTAAGTCTTATTTTTAAATGTTTCAATCTCACAAACAATACATAAATAATTGGGTTTTAAATGTTCAGTTCTGACAATTTTTTAAATGTTTTAGCGTCTTTTGTAGCGAGTAATATAATTTATAATTTTCTGGAATAAAAATTATGCTTATTATTATACAAATTTACATGTTAGTTGGTTAAATTATGTAAAAATATTTGTGATACTTTTTTAAATTTTAAACTAACTGATCTTCTGCTTTAAGGCTTAGGCTTTTTTCAAGATTTTAATAACACAGTGTACATAATTCTAATCTCTGAGTAAGTTACTAAAATCTTGCTAAAAAATCTTTATGGAAACCGCCTTGTTCTCATTTGCCTTTTAAATACAAGTTTAGCTAATAAAATAAGGCGTATAAGAAAGATTCTATAGCTATCCCAAAAATAAGATTGGCCTTGTGTTTACCAAAAACTTCTATTGTTTGCTTTTTATCTAGATAAATTTGGTATTGTATAATTTTGTTCGTCCTTTCAGCTCTAATATTCTGAAACCCTTCCAAAATCTAAGCGTGACAAATTACATAAGTTAGGCACTGAAGAAATAGTTTATCCAAGTGAAGAGATAGCGGCCATTGTAGTGGCTATCCATCGGATTACTGAGATACAGCTTTTATCTGTGAACCTGCCACTGTCGTACAAAATGTTTTACTGTACTAACAAATCTTTTTGTGTTTGTAACCGAGTTGGGAAAGAGTAAAAGAAGTATAAGTCCATTTCTATTCGTGAAACAAATAGACACACGCAAAAAAATATGTTTGTACTAGCTTTTTCCCGTGGCTTTGCCCGCGTTTTTTGATTTTTATGCTATTCCACAGGAACCTTTATTTTATTTTTTCGGGGTAAAATGTGGCCTTTCCAACCTTTGAACTATGTCCATACCAAAAATCACGTCTAGCCGTTGCTCCGTTGCTGCGTGAAAGCGTAACAAACAAACTTACATTCACATTTATAATATTAGTAGGGATTTTCTAATTATTAAATAGTTAGGCTGTACGTTCAGTACCGATCTCTTAACAGTCCACAGCAAAATATAGATCTACCTACGAAAAGTAATTGAGCCAAATCTATCACGCTGGCCCCATGAGAATTGCAACTTTTTGCATTTTTATATGAAAATACATTATAACTAGAAACGAAACATAACTAGTCATAACATCTAAATACTTATTAATGCTACACCTACACGTTTAGTAAGATCAGAGCATCATATGCATTACAATTATTTCAGATCAATGGTAAACCGTGCTTTTTTATTCTAACACAATTTAGCTTATTAAAATGTAAGAAATTAATTAAAACGTAGCGCAATCATAAATTGGTATTCCACGGGCAAACTGAGACTGGCCCCTGGGCAGACTTTTTCATAGCCTCTCGGGCCAGAAACAAACCTTTTTTGAATAAATTTCACAAAGTTTTATTTACTGTCTTAAGTAATTATGTGCCCCAGGTAGCGTAAACCTTAAACTGGACAAGCGCCTTAAAAATAAAATTATGCCACTCAAACTTGGACCGCTTTAAGTAAAGCCGAGATCGAATTAAGTCTGCTGATGTTTGTTGTACAAAAGAGGATGTTATGAACAAATTTTGGCATTATTTTTTGTTTTTGTGAAGTTTCGATTTTTTTCCCCACTATATACCTACGAAAAACTTGTGCGAAATTAAGCTTTTAGTTTTCAAACGATGACAGAGAGATATGAGGTTGACTATTTCACTCAATGGCGACTGCGCGCAGCACTGATGTTCTCATTGTAGTACAGATGCACAGAATACGCCATTATGAGTACGTTTGGTTACGATAGTTGTTGCAAATTGCATTAAAATTTGATAAAAGTGATATTGGTATAATGAATATGTAGGTATGTATCGTCTTCTCCATACGCGGTATATAAAAAAGAATAAAATTTCATTAAATAGTTCTTAAATGAGTAAGTTCATCTGTGCATTCAAAACTCCCTTATTCATTTATTTTCAATTGATCTTCATCGAAAAAAATTAATTTACCAATATTTAATGGTTTGAAATAGTCAGTAAGTAACCAAGGATCCAAGGCTGTCACAGAATGGTGGCCGAGGCAAGGTAAGCGGAGCGTTGGTCGTCCAGCTGCAAGATGGGTTGACTATAATATAGTCGAAATCGCAGGTCGAACATAGACACAATTGGCACAGGACCGAGGCAGATGGCACAGTAAGAGAGAGGCCTATACCCATCAGTGGGATAAAAAAGGCTTTGGATGATATACCAAGGAACCTTAAAGAACATCGCCTCCACTATATTTCAATAAGACTTTACACTCACACACACTCATACCACATACAATTTTACCCCACTAAAATACTAAAGAATCTCTTGTCAAAACTTTACCCTCACTTTGCCGAGAAGGCTTTTTTACGAGTCACTCTTTATGCAAAGCTTGCCATTTTAATATTATCATTTTTATTGAAATTTCTTTAAAACTAAGCAGAAACAGTTTCGTTCCTTCTTGTCTCTAGATTTTATCTTTTAGTTTTACATCTAGTAGAAACATTGAGTTTTGCTCTGAAAATTTTAAATAGTACACGCACTGTATGAAAGCAGTTTATGATAGCGTACCAGCCTTTTTAATAGTTCACTGATAAACGTAGGTCTACTCGTATAGGATGATAGAGTATATCTACTGCGCTGGTAAAGTACGAGTTGGTGGATTCACATACGCCATCAAATTTTATTTTCGTATGCAGGGTGTTTAATGTACTCGTTTTTAATTTGAACAGAAACCTAAAAAATGTAAACGCAATCATTTATCTATTTCTAGCTTTAATTTGCTCTTAAATTCTTTATCGCGGCTTTTTGTTTGTCAGCTTAAGCCCGTTTTAAAAGAACGAGAAAACCTCTAAAGCCCCTCCTACACTGACTCATAAATTTCACAATTAAAAGGCATTTGGAAACACTCTTTAGGAATCACTGAACCTAAGTTGTTTCTGTCTTCTTTTAATATTTTACGAGTTTTTTCTATTGTTTTCTCATAAAAAGTGTCGCGCTCGCGACTCAAGGTAGTTGAGTTCGACTAAGGATTTAGATTATAAGAGGAACAAAAGGAAATGGCTGGGTGTGTAAAAAATTGAATATACGAGGAGTGCTTGGCCTGATATAGCTCGGTCTTTTATAGCTCAGACTCTTATAGTTACAATGGAAATTTTGAGAGTTGAGTGATTAAAGTCTGCATGTCCTATGATTGCTCGTACTCGTACGACAACACAATGTTAACTGACAGCAATATTGTATGTTTTAGTGTGGTTCAAATTTGCGAGATATGAGCATTTACCTATAAATCATCATGTTCTTCTGTGGGTTACAATAATAAGATCTGTTGGAAGTAGTTTGCATCTAGCGCGTTCTTGTGATCTTGATAACCAAGTCGATTAAGTCGTGCTACGCTGCGCTTGCCAGTACGTAGTCTCTATTCGAAGAAAACTGTTATAACCCCTTCGACCGTCTTTTCTACAAACAGACGGTCGATGAGGACAGTGTGAGATGAAAAATAAATAAATGTATAAAGTACAATAATGTAGTCAAAATATTGCCGGTGCAAAACTTACAAGCTGTCAATTTTATTTTTAAATGAATTGTAGTCAATATTCCTCAAAATCTTCACAGTATCTCATCATCTCCAAGGTTGTTCAATATTTGCGTACGATAAATGTGTTTCTGTTGTTAACATAATTAAGCCGTAATCAAGGTTGGGGAACTGCCTCGATAACCTACTTTGGTTGAAGATTATGAGACAAAACCTTATTTAGTTAATGGATAGCGATCAATCTCGATCTCGTTATAATTAGCTTGTCTATAATTGATATCTAAGCTTGGATTAACTAGTTGTATTGAATTCGTGATAAGCCTAATGAATGTTTAGTGTTGATAGGTTTCCATTGTTAGCAAGCTTTTCAGTTAGGCCTCTACCCGAATAAACTGTTAGTAACTGATAGAATATGGTTAGTATCCCATAAAAATTATCGGACCACCATTTGAAATAATATTTTTATTTATTTATTTAAAGCGAATAGAAAAAGTTTATAATACCTATTGATATGGACGAAGTATTGTCATTTTTATCATTAAATCAGCAGTAGGAATGTTCAGTGTGGGATGCAGGGCTCTACCATGTTTTTTTAATAAGATTGGTTGGAAGCAACTTGCGTCTTAAGTGTTTATAGGTCTTCGGCTCACTATATTGATGGATGATATCTTACGATTATGTTAGTAGGTACGTGGTCTCTGCTTGACAACTTTTCGACTCCATACTTATTAAGTACAGAAAGAGGCTTAGCTTAACAGTGAGATTTAAATTTGAGAGAGCTAAATGGTGAACAGTGAGAGTGAGAGAGACATGATGCAATAAAATTTAACGATCATATTAATTGATACCTCCACACACGTAGCTATATTGTATGTGGAGATTTATTTTTGATGTTAAATTCCAAAACATTATAAGAATATTAGTCACGCAAAGCGATGAATTATTATTGTTTGAGTTGCGGCTAACTACGTGAATAATGAGTATAAATTACGGTCTGTCTGTTCACAGGCACAGATTACACTGCAGTTAATTCACGTTGTTAACGCTAAGTAATAAATAGGTACACAACTACATGAACTAAGAAACTATTTAGTACTGTACATTCAGTGTTGCGTGTTCCTAATGAAAGCTTTAAAAAAAAAACTCAAATCGTCGTCGCCTCAGTCTTTGTTTAGCCTAACGACCACGGACAAAATTTTTCAGGACACGTTATTTTTAGTTTAAAAATCAGATGATCATGAAATCATAAAAAAAAATAGCGACATGGGAAGAAAATTGTAAGTATTTATGTAACGTCAAAATCGCATTTTAATAAAACAAGTTCAAGTGTGTTATTTATGGGTTTTTTGTGGAGATAGGCCAAATATTTTCCGAAAAATTTTTGAGACAGGGATATTGGCACAAACACATGATGATAGGGCTCGAACGTGTAGAGAGAATTTAGTTCTTGAGTGGTCAAGTGACCTTCGTGACGCGCATACAGCGTGTTCCAATATTTTATCATTGAATTTAAATAGTTTAATGTCTAGAAAATGAGGTAGGTATTTAAGTAATTTTACAATTAATGTACCTAGTGAAATAATTGGTGTAAATTTTTATTGTAATATTATTATTTAATAAATTATTAACTGACTGCAAAATATTCTACTACATATGTTATTTGTGATTTGTAAAGTAGGTACTCTCATAATTATTTCAACGGCGGAGATGATGATGATTATCATAAATTACTTTTAGTAGTTTACTTCGCGCTCATTGAAACTAAACTGTAAATAAAATCATTTGAGGTACTTATTTAAACCTGTATAATATGATAATAAAATCATTACCTAATAAAAGCCTAAACACAAAAAAAGTATATATACTATTTTATGGTGTAAAAACTAACTACTATAAAACCAGCCAAGTGTGAATTGGACTAACGCACGATGGGTTCCGTACCGTAGATAATATCATAATTTAAATTACATACTTTAATAACTTATTTTCGAATTGAATAATAAACAATTAAATATCATGTTACGTCACCTTTATACATAAATATGGAGCGAAAAGGCAAAAAAATGGGTATGTTGTATAGAGCCCCCTTTTAGTGTTTTATTCCGTTGTAAAGGAATATTGAAAATTTTAAGCTTATACTATACTATACACAGCTTAGTTGTCATTGACCTCACAAACATATTTTTTTCTCACAAATTATAACATTTAGTAGTTTTTTTTACTCATAATCATCGTCACCGTCTACGGAAGCCTAATACGCGTGTCTCAACACGCATTTTTGTCAACTTATTATCCTTTGGTTACGGAATCATAAAAATTATCACATACAAAAAGTTACAACAAGCAGAACACGACCTTAAAGGGTTACAAACATTTTGAAAACAATAGAAATTGAGTTTCTTTGTTCACTCGATGCTATTAGACATAAAAAAATAATAAACGAATTTCTCTCTATTATCAACAGCTCTCTGGGCGCTATGCAATGTGGTCATAAAAGTTTTTTGCCACCACCCCGAACGTTCTTTGTTTTAAAGATAGGTGTGTTTATAGTTTTGGCCACGTGCGAAAAATAGTAATGCTTTTTAACTTTTAAATAGTGATTAAGAAATCAGGTCGTTACTAAACTTTTTGGTTTCCCTCTTGTATTTATTTTAGTAGTCTCCATATTAGTCAAAATATTTGAATTATTTTACTTTATTACTATTTATTCTTTCTTCATCGTTTGTTTATCCAACTGCCAAAAAAATATGGAACAATTTGTTAGATACGAGTACATGTTGCATTTCAAAGCTTTAGAAAAAAAGTGAAACCTACAGAAATAGGCTGGTTTTTGCTTCATTCAAATAAAGATACTGTTATAAACCCAAGCGCGAGATAACAAGTCATTATTTTCAAGCAAGCAGTTGCAAGAATTAATAAAACGAAATATCGTAAAAAAATCTCGTTTTGTTTAAAATTTAAAAAACAATAATACTGCCGAAATCACATCACCCTATATGTTGTGAGACGTTGATTAAATTTTAGAAATATAGAAAAATAAATTAACTGAATGCCTTGCCTTTCTAAATTCAATTTAACTTGATCACAACTTTGCTTTTTTATCGTTACAGACATTGTAATTAATTTTTTTTAAAATATAAATACTCTAAAACAACGAAATTCACTACAGAAACGCACACGCACGGCAAGTTTTTACACGAAATAAACTTCACAAAAAAGGTCGGGGTGGCGTCATGGAGTGCGACCTTCGCTGTGATTGGTAGATCAGAGGAGTTGAGGCGAACAAACACTGAATTTGAGTATTCAATACGGATGTTGGCGCCAGCTACGTATATTGGCTAAATAAGGACTCAAAATTGATTTCGATTTGGAGATTGAATATCTTAATTTTACAAATTGTGCAATTGCTATCAAAAAATTGAAAAAACCGATTACACCATTAGACGTGTAAATTTTTTCTCTCTATTATGATATCAAAAAGTAATTGTTGATAAAAGTGGTCGATAACCCATTCAAAGACTGAGGCGACGTCGTGTAATTATTATTACTCGTGCATAATATAATTTATGGTTCAATGTGAGTACTGCTTTTAAAGGTTATGTCGAAGAAGTTTGTTTACTTTGGGATAAAATTGAGCAGCTAGAAAAAAGTGATTCATAACGGAATAATTGGCTTAACTTCGATGATCGTTAACGATCGTATTCGTACTTCGGATGGGTGACCGCGGGTGGCATTTAAAACTGAACGCTACCGTGGCTCGCTCGAATAACACGTCAAATTGTAGGCCCCGGTTTGTTTTAACCGTTCAGCCATGTCAGAAGTCTTCAGCCGGCTTAACAAAAAACTCTGACACCAGGGCTAGCCACCCGGTTTATGCGAACTTACCTACTTGCTTTACCGATTTATTGATTTAAACCAAGGAGCGGTACGAGCAGTTTGGCAGATTTTCACCGGAGGGAAAATCCAGTTCTCATTTACAAATGTGCACTATTGCGACTTGGATGACACTTCAAATTGGACATAGGACAAACTAGTTTTACCGCTTTGACACTAACTTTTAGGTGATTACCGCTCTGACTCTTACTTTTAAGCGACTTAAATTTTATCGTCGCAGCTAGCCATTCTAGCTTGGTAACTATAAAAATAGTTGAGGGTTATTGAAAAGATTCAGAACAGAAAACGAATAAAACTGGACAAACTTTAAAGGATTTTCGCTCAAGCAGTTCTCGTCTGATTAGAGTCACAAAAAAATCACAGTCGCCCGTCCAATTATGATTTGAAACTGTAGTATTTTCATAAACTCAAAAGCTTATCCACATCTACCCTTATCAATCTCTCCGCCCTAGTAACCTACTTTATTCTCTCTTTCATCGCTGTTAATTCACGAGATTATTTTGGTGTTAAACGTAAAGTTTCCATCAAATCCATCAATGGTAGCATTTACGAATTCGTCTTGTCTTCGTCTCTTGTCTCCTTGTCTGAGAACCTTGAAACTTTAAACCATATCTACCTTTGTGCGGATCAAATGTTTTTAAATTATAGCTGCACTCTCTACACTGTTAGTAATTCTGCAAGAAACTGTAGTTGAAATTACGAGGCTAAACACGTCAGTAAAATAAGGTACATCAAAACTACGGAATCACTACTTTAATCTATGTCAGTCTTAAACAAAAGCAAGAGTTGAGTGAAGAAAACTTGAGTGAGTACAATTCCGTGATATAAAACATTAAGATGTGAGAAAACCACGTAAATTTCCGTAATAAAAAAGCAAGACTACTTAGCACTCAAGGTTTACCACTGAGGTATTTTTTAATTATTATTATTTTGAAACTCAGAATGTTAATCTAGCAAGACAAGTGCAAATTTCAATTCATATATGCAGCTTTATATGCTTCAGTAATATAATATTATAGGTCATGACCGGGTTGAAGGGTCAACTCCCAAAAGGGGTTTAAATCTCTAATTTGACAACTCGTGAACCCAAAGGTCTGTTTTTAATGTGGCATCTAGGTAAACAATTAATTTCACAATAAAACCCTTGGCTCCTGTATCCTTATACTTATCTCTAACCATGGATGGACATTGGTAATCATTATCATTTCGTGGCTAATAAGTTTTCTTTTTAAATATAATAGGTAATTATGTTATACGTAATTTGCAGCAGGATGTAATTCGTCGTACGTAGTAGGTACATAAATAATATGTCCATACTAATTGCAAGACTCGTTCGTGATTGATCAAAACAAAAGCGTGTCAATCAGCTTAGTTAGTCCTTACAATAAGCAAAAAATGCCTTCTAGTAGTACGTAAAGTACGCAAAGTCTTCATGATTCAACAGAATAATTATTGTATCCGAAACTGTATTAACCAATTATGTAACCGAACTGTACGATATAAATGGCTTAGTTTCTACAGAGACCGCACAGGAAACGGCTATGGCTATGTACTGCCCACCCCAAATGAACGGTGTGGTTTGACCATTACGGAAACACCCAAAGGTCCGTTAGACTTGGATATCTCTGTGTATTTATGACAGGATGTGAAAAAGGCCTCAAATGTGGCTCAAAGCGCTCGTACTGTCCTGTATTAAATACCTACTCTCGTTGCCATAAATCTAGGATTATATTAGATTTTAGGGTAAGGTTATTTGATTAGGTTAGGCAAAGTTCCTTTTTGTACCCGCAACCTCAGAGCTAGCGACCAAGAAGGAAGCCCCCAGAGTTTTTAGCGATTATACCAGTCTTTAGGACTCCAACGAAACCACCTTGCCTCTCCCGTGACGGGTTGATATCATTAACTTGACTTATATTCCTAGGTCCCCAGGGTGGGGCAGAGGGCGTCTACAGAGACTCTCCATCGCAGCCTGTCTTGAGCTTCACGCTTCACCTCCGGCCATGTTTTGCCAATTTTCCCGATGTCCGCCATGATAGAACGCCGCCAGGTGTGCTTTGCTCGGCCCGGTCTTCTCTTGCCTTGCGGGTTCCAGTCCAAAGCTTGTTTTGGAATGTGGTCTGGAGTCCTACGGAGCGTGTGACCAATCCAGTTCCATTAACGGCGTTTTTCCTGGTCTTCAATTGGACTTTCGTGGCATCTCCGATGTGGTCTATGTCAGAGATTTTGTTAGGCCAGAAAATCCGTAGTATTTGGCGAAGACATCTATTGACAAACACTTGGAGCTTCAGCATAAGGTCTTTTGTCACCTTCCACGTCTCGGACCCGTAGAGCAGAATGGTTTTTACGTTGGACCGGAAAATCTTCAACTTTATCCGTCTGGTCAGTTTCCGTGATTGCCATACGGGTCGAAGTTTAGCAAAAGTGGCTCTAGCTTTAGCTATTCTTGAATTGATGTCCTGTATTGTTGATATCATTAAGGGTTTCCAAAAAAAGCCAAAGTATTTAGTCTTGTAAAATAGAAGCACATAACACCCAACCTCCGTATGTGTATATTTTTTACATATGACAGTAACGTCTACCTTTCCTTAAAAATGATTTGAAAATAGTCTTTCTAATCTTACTAAACATGTGTATAATTTGTTGTGTATAATGTACATTTGCATTTAATTTTGTTAACTAGTTAAAAACCAATGAAATTGCATAAATGCTAATACATTTCTAGATATTACACAAACACAGTCATGTCTCTAGTACTGTGCTAGCAATCTGGAGGCACTTACACGTTGAATAGCAATTCTTACAACTTGGACCAGATTATCAACACTGTTGAACATTTTATTCGCACTACTTCGTACCTTTTTATAGCCAGACCTTTTATAGTCCCTATTATTAACACTAAACTAACAATGTCAGAAGCTATTATCTAGCCTGTAACAGTGGCCATTAAGCATTAGCTAATAAACTAAAATTAAAATTGAAATTAACGATTATCACAGACCGAGAACGTAAACGTACCGCAATGAAAAGATAAAAGTCCCTGGGAAGCAAGATAGTATTTAAAAACTCGTAAATCGTAATTAGTTGCACTTACTCCAAGTGTAGCTCTAACACTTAGTTATATTGACTACATGCTCTGAAATCAAATGTTCTATTACTATTCCAGAGAGTTTGTGAGTTCAGCGTGATATAAAATGTAGAATTGATGGTGATGGTGGTATTGCATTCAAATGTCTTACTAGAATATTATCGTAACATTTTAATTTATCTTCCTACTCGTAGGACGGTAAAACTGGTGATTAAAATTTTAAAGCATGGCGGTTTCATACAACAGTGCTTATGTATATAAGAACATTAAAATTAAATGTGATAGTACTTAAATTTTTTTCTTAAAGATTCGAATTTAAAGAAAATGTAGATACCAAATTTACTAAAGTGGTCTAATAGATCTTCTAAATTTAATAATAGTGCTAAAATCTCGCTTAAATTGCTTTAGAAAAGGCAATTTATCCTATTCATCGGGAGTCGACGGTGCCGACGTCCATTTGGACAGGGAAATGTGTCAATTTACGTGGATCTATACCGTCCTAGTGATTTATTTGCTCTCGCTACGTCAAATTTGACAGGGAAAATCTGTTTTTCAAGCCGGTTTTAAATAGTGGAGAATACTTTCTCTAATTAGTGAATTGTCATGTAGATTCGAATGGTTAAGCTTTTAAGCTCAAATTCTATGGGAAATGTAATTAGCTACCTATATGTATATTTGATAATAATACTGACGATGGTAGCTGATGATAGCAGCTGTTTAAGTGACGTGTTGTATAGCTTTGTTTTATAAAATGTAAATAATTTAATTATAACAACACGTTTTATGTCAACATTACTGAAACATGATAATTATATAAAAAAAATTACAATATAAACAGAAAATGTAGTAGTATTTAGCTGTCTATACCTATTGTACCTTAGAAAAAATTTGTTTGTGGTTACGCGCGTTCCATTGTATGGTCTATAGTTAGTTCACTTTTCACTTTTTTGTGCTTTTAGTGGTTTTCTGTCACTATTTGTGGAATCTATAACCAAATCCCAATTTCAATCTAACACATTTTTTTTATTGAAATACCGGTTGAAAATAATACGAGTAAAATGCAAGAATATTTATGATTTAAATCTCAACGATGTGTGCTACTTTCCCGGTACTTATTTAGGTGAGTAGCTAACTAAAAATTAAAGTGTCAAGAAACATTTCTAGTAAGAAAATATAAGAGAAGTATAATGCAGTTTCCCTCTCGCGTTGTCAGATTAAAATATAAACTAAGTTCCACAATATTTATTCATGAAAGTTGATCTTGAACGTCCCGGTGGCAAAGTTTCCACTGTAAAAACTTAAGGTAATATTTTGTACTGATTTACATATTTTTTGCTTTCATAATATTAGTTTTAACAACTTTTTGTCGTAGGTACTTAGCATTCATTTATAATTTTCTTTGCCCTGAATTTTAATCGTCCGATTATTTTAAGTAAAACAATTTAAAGTTTTATCTCAAATTCATACTCTTGTTTTATCAAAATATTATTCAAGGTGTTGTACTTTCCCGTTATAAAAGTTACCAATGATGATTATACATATACCCCTCTGCAAGGATTCTTGAGCTTAGCAAAACCAATACCCCGTATAATACACGACGCGTTACATAAAAATTTTAAGATTTTTATGTGATACAAATGATGATGAAATTAGCATCATAAAATGATATTTTAAACAATACCCTACGGATTGGCTCTCAAATGGTTGAAAAATCGCAATCATTATAAAGTACAATATCACCCTTGTAAAAACTCACAGGCCCTTGAGTAAATTGTGAATAATCTTCAGCCGAATATAAAACCTTTTAAAGTTATTGGGGTTCAGAGCCGAATCCGTGATTAAAACCGCACGTGTAAGGTCCTTATAGGAAGTTTGGAAGCCAGTAGCACGATCATATATTTCACTAAAGCTTTGACTCAAAAATCAACTCTTTTATTGAAAGGTCAAGCTCTATATTCGTTTCTAAACAATAATCGATAAGGACTTGTCGTTTCAATAATTCATGGTATGGGCTTTGGAGGAGAGTATTTTGACGGCCTTGGATACTATTTTTATTTGAAATGGATTCTATTTTAAATAGTGGTTTGTACAGCACAAACAATCATCTATGCCCTAAAACAGACTTAGAATGTCGTCCATACATTTTATCGTAAAAGTCTTTGATAAATTTGAACATATTTATATTACTACAGATTTGAATGGGGAACATCCATTTTTTTGTGATAAAGGGTTGGTTTTGCAATGAGAGTTGGTCATAAAGATTAGTAGAAATTTAATTTACGATAATTATGTCTGTCGCGTTGTCTTGAGATACACCTTATATATATACATTGTATAACTAACTCATACAGTCACTGTGGCCTAGTGTGACATAGAACCGTTTAATTTAAAAAAGTTTTTACCAATTGTATAACTTAAAATAGTACAACTAAACAAAGTTCCGTTAGGTTGATATCTGTATCGGTTAGGAGTAGGTATGACCTTCAGACGCTGACTTATGAAACTGACATTATCATCACTTATTTCTGACAGGAACCGGAAGTAAATATTTGTTGTTCGAACTCGTAACTGTTACTTTGTTATGATCGGAAAATAATTGAGGAAAATGCTCTTGGTAATATACCAACTTGTACAAGATTCTTTTTAGTAAATCATTTTAACACGAAATACAAAAACTTTCAAGTAAAATTACTATCTCTTTTAAAATACTCTAAATTATTCATTGAACTAACGTTGTTATTTATTGCGTTAAGATATTGTCATGAAATAATAATTGATTAGATGTACTCGTATGTTAACATATTCAATTGCTATTAAATATTTTTGTATAGGGTATGTATAAAACATCATTTACTACCATGGCATATGACTGTAGTAAATATACAGTACATAATTATGTACAATGAATTGAAGGTTTTACATGTTAAAAGTAACATGTTATTTAATAGGTAATAATAAATTATTAAAAGCGATATCACGGCGTTTTCTTATATAAACTGTGTTGTAAGCAAATGCCAAAAGTAAACCAAAAACCAAATAATGGTTAGCAAGATTTTTACATATCCGTTACTGTAAAAGTAAGTAAGTTCGTATAGGCCGGGTGGCAAGCCCTGGTGTCAGAGTTTTTAGGCCGCCTGAAGGCCTCTAACATGGCTGAACGGTTAAAACAACCGGGGCCTACAATTTAACGTGTCATCCGAGCCACGGTAGCGTTCAGTTGGAAAATGCCACCCGCGGTCACCCATCCAAGTACTGACTGAACGTTGCTTAATTTAATTTTTTTACCATAAAAGTAAACCTGTATTACTGGTTTTGCTTAGTTACTAATACATCCTTAAATTTACATTTCCAAGAAATTGTGCCCAGTGGGCTTACTCTTTACCCATCCTTTGAGAATTTTAGAGCTTACAAAAGAAAGCGAAACAAAATGGTACAACTTAAATCATCATCATCATATTAATATAGAGTTCTTCCAATATAACTGGTTGGAAGTGTAAGTGCAGTAGTGCAATCTTGCGATCATCAGTTCATTTATTAACATCCGACGCTATGCTTAACGGTTTGTAGTCTTCACTCCACAACTGAAATATCAAAATAGTAGGAATGACCCCAGATTTCTCTAAAACTGGAAACGTCATTGAACAAATTGGCAGAAAATCCAAAGCAATTCAATACATATGCAGACCATCGGTTTATAACAGGTTTACGGTGCAAAAGGGACATTTACGTGCAATAACCAATGAATGATAATCATCCTTGGGCTTTCGGATTCCTTCGCTTAATTTTATGGCTTATAACTTCAACGACTTCCCATCGTTTTCCAGCAGAAATTTAGCAAAGTGATATTTAAAACAAAGTTAGCTTTGGTGTGCTTAGGATAAATGTTTGGAAATGCAATCTCTAAATGCATAAATTATACTTTATGAGCGCTAAACTTTGCAACTGAATTTAAAACCAGTTATCTACAACCGATAGAGTACACTTTGATTTGCACCGCAAAATACTGTTAACTATAACCATTATAAAACTGACTACCTATGTGAGCCGATTATTTTTTCAATAAGAATGTTTTTATTACAAAAGCGTTGTTTATATTGCAAAATACTCTTATGTTATGGATATGCAAGAAAAAAGAAGAAAAATACTAAAGAGAAGAATAATAATCTAAGAAAAAAACTCAAAGCTCAAAAGCAGTTGTAGTTTGTTTGCGATATTATCGGATATTTAAGGGAATGCTTGTGAGCAGTAGTGGACGTCCTGCAACTGGTATGATGACTATGAACATATTTTAATTTTTTTTTTTTTTTTTTTTTTATTCAGAATAGGTTTGCGTTTGACCACATACTGCCTGTTGTTAAGCAGATATGCGGTCTAGGTTGTAGCACGTTAAATTTAAAAAAATAAAATTTAACGTTAAAATAGGATAAGTTATTCACGTTAAAACTCCAAACCTGTCATCACTAAAAGTCACGTTGCTTAGTTTATTCTGTTTAGCAACTGTAACAGACAATCCCGGTCTCAGCTCTACCTTTACAATTTATTCTAAAGTCTGGCAAGTTCTCACAATGTAAGTTGTCTATCTTGTCAAGTTTAGTAGCCGTAGGCATCTGTCTAAAACAATGTTAGTAGGATATTAGAGAAAGCCCAGTTTGACCTTTATCAAGTTAGCTTAATCATTACCAGCTTTTGCGAGTAGGCGATGGGCTAAGTAATTATTGCTGAAATATTTACAAAACTTAGATTTTAAATGTCATGGTGAAACCTTAATCATTTCTTTAGGAACTTTGAGCGATAAAAGTGAGGGGATGACCAATAAAGTATGGGTGTATTCTGATATGTATGCTAGAGAAACAAGTTGATGATGAGATGACGTATGACAGATTGAAGTGGCGCTGGAAACTAGATGTGCAGACTTCGCTTTGTGTAATAAAGTTAAGAAGATGATGTTCAGGCAGACAAAAATGAATGATCCATATTTTCTACTATAGTGCACGAATTGAGCAAAAATTGAGTTAAAATTGGCTAGATACACTAAACGACTAACTATTGAATGTGTTTTTAAAGGACACCATGAAAATAGTATGATTAAAGGTATTGGAACTGCTATTTTTGTGAAAGCAATTTAAAATCGTATTTAATGTTATGTCTATCGATACACGAGTGAGTGTTTTAAGTTATTTATAAAATGATCTATGAACGTCGTTTAAGTAAATGTTGGTTGGTCTGTTTTTATTAATAGTACACCGGCGGCATTAACTTTTCCAGAATTTTCTCTTACACGTAGGTATGTTCCTTATACTCGTATGCTATGCCATCATACAGCAATCAATAGTCCAAGTTTGTTGTTATCAATCTTCGCAAACATGCAATAGCAATTTCGAAAATACGAGTAGCTTCAATATTGCATCCTCGAGAACCACGTTTCGATTCCAAACTCTTTGATGTGCACTGATCTATTAATTTTAGTGTGTGGAAATACAATTCTGAGATGAGCTAAAGACTATTATTTTATTATGTGTACAAGTATAATATATTCCAAATAAAAAAAGACTAAAAAAAAAAAACAAATTCTTAGATACATAACACTATTCCTATAACTGAGTAGGTACAATGAACCACCCATAACAAGGACGAAACGACAAGGACGGTGCTAAAATATCTCTTGTATGTTTACAGAGTTCTTCTGTAGAGTGATTTAAGGATTAGTCCCATATTAAAAGTTGATAAAGATGGTGATAAAATTATATCCTAAAACTATGACCGCTATCTAAATAAACACCACACATTCACGTATTTCAGCCACATGTTTCTGTTTAATTAGATAACCAACTGCAAAAACGTATCTTGCGTCAAGTAAAATTTTCCCACCAAGAACTGCAAGTAAAAATAAACTGTAACATTTCCACTCAACGTATATTTTCATTTAGTTTCTCTGAAGACGTTCACGTAGTGTCAATTTCAACAGAATGGAGCTGACGTGGAAAAAGCTGAAACATTTTCATGTCCCAGCTGCATAGACTTCACCGACGTATGTTTGCTGGAAATTGTGCGATATTTTCACTGTATGTATAGGTATGTTTCATCGCTCATGAAAACAAAAAGATAACTTACTGAATTTATTTTATCTAAATTAAAGTAAGTGCGTTAAATCATGGTCTCATTTTTCTGCTGTTATTTTGCACTCCTTATTTTGGCGAGACTAAACGTTGGTTTATAATTTTCTCGGTACTTAATATTCAAATAAAGAACATAATAAATAAACAGACTTGAAATACTAACAATTAGGAGTCCTTTAGTAGTTGTGCCAAAGATAAAATGTCTCACAATATCACTGTCAAAGTTAAGTTAACCTAAAAGCACCCATATATGCATAATTCATAAACACGTGATAGGATAAGTTATTCCCGTACTTTTTGTGAAAAAATAAATTCAACCAGTAAATTCTAATTTCAGTTTGACCTGCCCAAATGCTATACTAGAGAGCGACCGTTGTCGCTACATGGGAACAAACCATGTAGAAACTGGCGAGCAATTGAGTGTCATATAATATGGCCTCTCCAGTCCAAATTAAACATTAACTAACTACTTCTATTCCTAGAGAGCCATGCATAACAATTATATTTATGGTGGCAAAAGTTTAAGCAACAGTTGAGAGATGCGTGCGGGACCGAGCGGGACGCGAAGCAAAATCAATAGAGGAACCCTCCCCCCGCCTAAACTCTGTCTGATGTGTGCTTGAGCCACAGTTTTTTGTGTTGCGATTTTTGGCGGGCAACGTTATTATCTGCCGAGGACGATGTGATGTAAACGGATGAGGATCCCGGGTCACGGGTGCGCTAGAACTTTTTGTAGGTTATGTTTCGGGCGCATATTGGGTGTTTGGATGTGACAATTTCCTGGGATATCAGCTCGGGGAAACCAGGCATAACAGTGATGGAAATAAACGGATCTAGCCTAGTTTGACATACTACATATCTTCTTTAGGTTCTTTAATAGAATGCGGTCACAGAATATCAAGCAATCTCACAACCGCTGTGATAATAATAACTGGAGTCACATCCTAATATACAAAGTATGGCAAAGCAAAAAATCGTATATTATGCTTCGTTATGACGAAAAAAAAACATTCAGTTTTTACTGACGAATAGTTTATTGTGGAAACAAAACATTAATTGGCAATAAAGAAAAAAAAATGACAGAACTAGATTGGACGTCGCATATTTGCATCCTTAATTTTTTAAATTAAAGATTAGCTCTGTTTTTTTTTTAAACTAAGATGTAACTCCGATTGGGATAATACATCCAAGCTCGTCAAAAATAATATATAACCTTCGAGCTCGCAGCCTCAACTCAGCCTTTAGGAAATTTCCCAACAGTGTGTGTGTGTGTATCTTGTTAGGACCGTACTAGATAATCTTATAAGGTGATATGCTTAGTGACCAAGATTATCTTATACTTAGCACTGTATGTATAAGCGATCGTGTGGTCGTAAGGGGAATCGTATCGTTGTCCGGAAAATGTTTTGATAGGCCTGTCCAAGTTGTGATAGTGTGAATAGGGGATAAAGGCTTTGTGTCCAGTTTTGTAACGTAAATATTAAGTTCGGGATTGCGAACATATCTTTGCGCCCAATAGGTAGTACGGTTACTACTGGTTAAAGATAATTCGAATAACTAGATGAATTTAAATATGAAAGTTGCCTCAATGGCATCAAGTTTGAAATATATTGACAGGTTGTATCATTTGTCTAATAAACACTGCAATGGAATGCAATGGTACTTTCGAGCTAATATCTAGAGAGTTATAATCGTGCAAAAAAGTGTCCCAGCCAAAACCCTGCCCAAGCTTCGTAGTGGGCAGTCTTTTAAGTTAGTCGTAAGTCGATTGCAAGACGACTACGACGCCGTGCGATGCCAAGGTGCTCGGTTTGAAGCACTTATTAGGTGACATAACGTCGAGATTCGAAAAAACGGGTCATTGTGAATTTTTTAACGTAAATATCTAAGTCGGTATATATGACGGCGCTCAGAAATTATTTTACTACTATCACTTAGGGACTGTGGCTCTCTAGATATTTGCTCGAAGAATGGAACATTGAATTTTTGTAAGCTTTGTATATTGATCCCGATGTATTTTTTTTGTATGCTATTTATGTTTTATTATGCAATAACACGCATATATCATCGTCTAAATCAGTTACTCTAAAAATTCTCGATACAGAGAGTTTTTTGATCTTTGAGATCTCTCAAGATTTTTGTAGCTTTGAGCAAAAGATGTCAAACGGACTAAAATAGATGAAACCCTTTTGATCTAAACAAGTTTTCATCTGTTTTCGGATTATTTTCATTTGATTTGATTGATTTTTTTACTACTAACGTTGATCGTGATTATAAATATTTTTGTACTCGTTATTTCACAAAATTAACTCAACAATAAAATTCACGACACTACTGGTAGATGCTAAGACAAAATATTTAAAAAAAAGATTTTTCGTACAACATCCGTTACAATAATTTCCCATCACAGAAACCTTAATGTGACCTCACGGATGCTAAGACCTTTTTAATGCCATTTAGCGCAATTCCTCCTGAATTAATGCTAATTTATTTTTAATTTTATTCAAGGCTTTGCCATTGTGGAGCATTGTAAAGGTCTTTATGACTTAGCAACATTGTTTTTAGCACAATACGGTTTATTTGTCGCTTATACAGAGCTTGTTGGCAATTTTCTGTATACAACTGTGTTTTAATGTCAAGGGTTAGGTTAATCTACTCAGTCAATTCTTAGAAATTATAATGGGTAAGCCCTAAGCAAGTAAAAAGCTGTAATTTCTGTATCTAATTTTCTTTCGTGCATTTTCATGTTGTTAAAACATTGCATTAATTTGAAATCGATACAAAATAAAGTTAAAATCATACTAAAAAGTTATTTTAAAATGTTTAAGCTTTACTGATCTGTTAATTTGTATTTTTTATGTATTTTTAACACCGTAATTTTATTTTATACAATTCAATGAAAAGACAAGCTCTTCTTTGTGCTTCTGATATAAAACGTCACTCATATCGATAGCCACCTTTACTTTTAAAATAAACTAGTTCAAAGCCCCATGTGCTTGTTACTGTGAATAAATAAAATCAATAATATCTATTGATCTTAAGTAACAATAAATTAAATTACATGTACATGTTCTGCGGCATCTACACTAAGTAATACTTGTGTCTTAGGTGACTGCATTCCCTTCAAAATATCGTTTTCTCAACATGGAAAATTACATACATGGAAAATTGTGAATGTAATTTACCATGTATATTATTAATAAGTTTAAGTATATGTACTTTATAAATGATTTCATGTATATAATACATATAAAATGACCTAAATAAACTATATTTAAAAGTACTATCATCATTTATAAATAGCAATTATACAGAATAATTACTAAGTATGTGATTAAATTTTAAGTAAATTTCGCACTAAAAGAGTTATCTTTGTGGTAAGTATTTCTAAAATCTAAAGCGAACGCAGGATTTGAATCTGCCCCATCGGATCACTGGCCTAACGCTCTCCCAACTGATCTAGCTCGTCTCCTACGCAAGCACCGAATTTGCTTATCATTACCACCAACTGTTCAATGCTTGTAAGCATTGAACAACCTCAGCTCAACACGATCAATCTTTTTAAGGCCCTAACCAGTATAATAATGCTAGTCGAGTCATATGCAATTTACTAGAACTCAATAACAGAAAGGCTAAACTAGCTGTCTACAACTAGCTATGTACCTTAGATTTTGATGAAATTGATAATTTACAATCACTAATTTGACAAAAGATATAATCCACCAGAAATAAGCTGAAAAAAAAAGAAATATAAATTTTAGAGGAAACTTCGTCACCACAATTTAAATATAGTAGATTTTAGCAATATCGATCGGTTTTAAGTTGCTTTAGGCTGAGCAAGGCTCGCCAGTGAATTATTAATGTGAATCCAGCGAAACCGGAAGCGCACGCTGTAATCCTTTTTTAAGGTATACTCAACAAAACTCCCGTGTGCCCCGGCAATAAATATTTTAACGAGAGTTTTACAAACGGGCCAGGTGAAGATTTTTCTTAGATGTTTTAATATGTGAAGAATTTAGAATAATTTAAAATGTGGCTTTTTTAACTTGTTGAAATTACATTAATAACTTAATAAAACAAAAATACTACCCAGTCCGGTAGAATAATAATAATGGACGGCCTATTCGCCTAGGCGCAACATTTGGATGGAACAGGTTGAATTGAAGAAATGGTGTGATCGGTGTTGTGCAATAGTATTAGTAGGTACATAAGAAATGAGAGTAAAAATGAGATTTTATGTCGATCGCATATTCAAACAGTTTTTAAACTTTTGGGATATGAAAACACTACGGGACTTACTCATATCGTGAAATTTTAATAAGAAATAAATAATTACCTACCTCATTGTCAAACGTTTCGATCGAGTTTGGACATTTCACGTGATCGTTAGAATTTGAAATTTTAGTGTAGCAGATTAAATAGTTTGTTTCTACCTATGCATTTGAAGATCTAAAGTCTAACTGTAGCTTAATTGGGAAAGAAACCGAGCCAACTCCTTATTTATATACTGTGATAGCATCCCAGTTGCATTTTTGAGTTCTGCCTGATGTCAAAAAAAACACACAAAAATAAAGTATGCATGCAAATACGTTGAGATTTTTTTTATGTAAAGATTAGCATAAGCCCTTTGGGTATGAGGCGTTTTGACCTCCATATTTTTAGATGCAACCTCTATATTTTCTCACTCCTATAACCTCAAAATGGTGTTTTGGTAAAACAGGCCAGTCTTCAATATACATAAACTCACGTGAAAATATTTTTCTGACGGTAAGTTGGTATTACGTGCATTGATATTTTCTTCACGGTCTGAACATTACATTAGAAGACATTACTGAATTTCTAAGCATAAAAATACGAGAAGCCGCAACTTTCGATACGGAACCCAGGATATGCGAGTGTTCCACATGAACACAGAATTAACGCGAGACGCATACCTAACGTCTTTGGCAGAGACGAAGTCAGGAAAAAGGGGCTAGTTTGTTATGTACCCAAAAAAAACAAACGAAACGTTATCCCACTGATTTTTATACTGTCTTCGATTTGAAGGTAATGTGTGTCACGTACGATTAAATTTGGTTTTCAATGCATTTATTTACCCGTTAACGTCTTAAAAAATGTCCAAGCATCTGCGATGAAACTAAGTTACGTATTCAAAATTTTTTAGTATTTCAACAGCTGATAAGCACTAGTTGAGGTTGTCTAAGACATGATTAAAAACACTTTGCTTTTAAGAACTGTTCTTAAAAGAATACCCTTATTTTGTAATTAGACTATCTCATCCTAGATAGACAAAGTCATCATAGATGGCTAAGCAGTTTAAAAACCTACAATTAAACGTGCACTCTTGTATGGTTGGTAATAATTAGCATAATTTTATTCGCCCTCTAAATTTAAGCCTTATTATGACCACGTTTGTTGACACAGCCTTCACAAAACGACGACGTCTTTGATCATCTCGAAATATGGGAACCCTATTATTTTTTTATGGTTTGAACCATATGGCTGGTACATATCCAATGCTCACGTATTGGGTTTATAAAATCGTATCTAATTCCACGTTTACGAATGTAAATGGTACGAAAGGATTTGAATTTTCGAACACGTAATCTATGCATATTCAGACACGGTAATCTTAGACTTTATTTTCAGTTCTAATTAAGACTCTGGTTTTGTTATCTTGCCAGCCAATGAGCACGTTCTTGAACTATTGTTGAAACAATTATGACTAAAATTAACGTTAACTTCTTTCACTTTCCGTTGCTCGAAAAATATGGGAGCTCGAAGTTGTACCATTATGTTCCAGCAGAAAAAATCCTATAAGGCCAACATGTGCAAAGTCTCACGTAAACCCACTGGGAAGGCTTAAAAAATCCCATGACATCTATCAGACCGGTCCTTTAATGCCCATCGCAGCCTGCTGAGCCCCATAACTGACATAAATCATGTGACGTGACCCCATAAATTTTAATATTTACTGATATACCCCATTGTCGGAGTCCATCCCTTTTTCTTGTTGCCTTTTTAATTTCCTTTAAGAAATCTTTTCCGTAATGTTTGGGCTCGTTGTGAATGTTGTGAAAAATGTATTCAGTAGACAGGCAGTGGTCCAAAGTTAATGGATTTTGTGTAACAAAGGAGAAATCATGCCGCTTCGGTTGAATTTTTTGGTTGAATGATTTAGTGGTTGGCGGTAATCATTGTTACGCAAAAATGACAAATTATAAAAAATTCAACAGTGTTGATAGCTTAAGTAAACATTCTTACTTTAGTTTTCAAAATTGAATTTGTGAAGTAAGCACAAATTCAAAAACTACTCATACTAGTACTCGTACTTGCTAATAGACTTCCAAACAATCTGCTCGAGTTTCAAATATAAACTTTTCTTGGCTTTTATCTTGCTAATCACGTTTTCATGTTAGGTCCAAAATTTTACCTCAATTGCATTTCCAAAGACTTGAATCACAAAATAGCATTCTTTGTACCACATGACTTGTTTGGAGGATGGAATCGAGGAAGCGGCGTTTTTTCCCGATAATGTGCCAGTTAAACTTTGAGACCCGTTTTATTAGTGCTGGTCTGTAAGATAACTTTTATTGGACGGACATTCCTTTCGTTCGGAATGATGTCCGCGCTTGTGCCAGCGGAATTTCCTATATGAACTAAGGGGAAGTGTGAAAAAGTTTTGCGTTTGTGTTTGTGCCGATCTTGGGAAGTTTTTTGAAGATGACTTTTGATTTGTAGTACTATTGTTTATATTCATTATAAATAATATAAATTATCATAATTACTTAATATAAGTAAATATTGTGAATCGTACTCGTTTAGCCGCAGAAGGACCAATTCTCAAAATGGTGTAGGAGTCTTAAAAATCAATTCTACAAATTCCCAATTCCATAAATGCATAGTTCTCAAAATGGGAAAACTATCATCTAACGACATAATATTTGTGGTTAAAGTGAAATGGCTAGTTTATTTTCCTTGAAAGGGCTAATGTAAAGTGTAAGGTAGGATAGTCAAATACTTTGAACTATTGTAAAAAAGTCAAATACTTAGAAGAATACTTTTTTTGAATACTAGTGTTGATTACTAATCATTAAAATAACTAAAATAAAACTCTTCGTTGTTTTTTCTTATTTTTGTTTGTGGTGAGGATAAATAAATAATAAACTTAAATCACATTTTCGCGTAGTACAAAAGTAATAGGGCTCTAGACATAATTCTTAAAAGAGTTCCGGTGTTAAAACTGTTGCCTGTACTGCACTTGTTGCAGCTGCCAGTTGGAGAATCTCCAACAAATTAGCTTAAACGAAAAATTTATAATATTGCAATATTTTCTCTGCAGTTACAACAAATACTCATTTAATATGCATAATAATTTTAACGTTTTAAAATATGAATTTATGTTGATTTGATATACTATGTAGCTGACTGGTTAAACATTTCCCATTGACTGGGTTAAGTGAATTTAATTATCGACTATCAATACAATTGAGTTTTTTTCTGTTGCAAGAGGTTTTAAGAAGCTTGATAGCTTTTGTTATTATTATTTAAGCCTAATACTTTTACGCTATGAACGCTACAGGGCTACGCTTAGAGTGCTACACTGCTACGCCATGAACGCTACATTGCTACGCTATGAGCGCTACACTGCTACGCTATGAGCACTACACTGCACTGCACTGTTACGCTATGAGCGCTACAGTGTTGTACTATGACCGCTACACTGCTACGCTATGAGCGCTACACTGCTACGATATGAGCCTATTTAAACTATTATTCTCCTATATAATACTCCTTGTATAAATGGCGACCAAACTATATGGCAAAGTGAACTATTTATGCATATGTGATATTTTTACTTTCATGAGAATTATTTTATGTTTTTTAGTATCGCTCATAACATAGTTTGACTTGGTTTTTATCAGCGATCACCGAAGTTAAGCAACGTTCGGCACGAGTGACCGCGGGTGCCATTTACTACTGAGCGCTAATATGACTCGGATGAGCATTAAATTATAGGTCCCAGTTTAGTCGTGTCAGAGGCCTTTAGACAATTTAAATACTGTGACACCAAAGCTATTTAGGTATACATAATATTAGCTTGGTTAAGTGAGAATTTTAACAACGTAAATTTTGTATAACCTTTGCTCTTTAATTAAAATAACTATTTTACAAGCTTATAACTTCCACTGCACTGTATTTTGAGAGGATTCGTACAAGCGCGAACTATAAAGTTGGTAAACTTACCCATTTCTGAAACCAATATTCTGCCACATAACAATGGCAACTTTGGAGCAAAATCTTGCGAAGATTTCCAGTGCAATACAGTGAAATAGCTTAAAGCTCAAGTAAAACAAGGATTTAGTTTTATACAGGTGTGAATATTATCTGTACACCTAATGTAACTTTGAAAATACGAGTATCGTTGCTTTCAAGAGAACGCTTTTATAGCTTTTGTAAATAAGAGCTTATTCCGTAGATCATAACAAACAACTTTTGTTCTACTTTTGAATTTTCCCTTAAAAGGATGATTATTGAATACCAGTAAACCTGTTTAACACACAACATAGCTATGACAGGTCAGCGTCATTCATAATGTTGTTATTCTATTTTAAAACTCTATGATGTACAATAGAGAACTGCGCTGTGATCGTCTTTTTAAAATGTATGTGACCTTTATTATCATTACAGGTAAGAGGATCACAAAAAATAACTAAATGTTATGCAATTTTGAGTCTTCCTTAAACGTGGTCTATAACAGAAGTGCTATTATTTCCGATGACCCCACTAATTTCTTAAGTGTTCGGAACTCGCAATAACACTACACAGCGGCATAAGTGTTTCGTTTTCTGAAGTGCGAAGCCACTAAAAAGGCACTCGACGTACAGGCGAAGTTTTATGCTCGACCTATTTCTTTGTTGGATAACACTTAGTAACTTTATCTGTAGACGTAATTATCGGTGATTCTAGACACCAAATTCACGGAGAGCTCCAGCCTCCAACCTCAATATAAGAAGTAAAACATTTTTGCTATGCCTTTCGTACTAAAATGGATTTTCAATGCTCAGTCCAGGTCTAAATCGGTCTCGTAATCATTTACCCAAACGTCCTAGCGAGTTGTAGATTCAAAAATATAGCACTTTCATCAATTGGAACGGGTTGATTGTATAACAGTGTTGGTTTTGGTATAAAATTAAAACTTATACAGTCTTCGAACCTCTACAAAATGTCAAATCATTATAGAGATACATGGTAAACTTTTTCGTATTTAGTGGCTATCTAAAAAAATGTTCCATTTTATTCCATTTTCTTTACTTTCCTGGCGTAGCGTTCTCACGTAGACGAAGTTTTATGCTTGACCTATTTCTTTATTGGATAACACTTAGTAACTTTATCTGTAGACGTAATTATCGTTGATTCGACACCAAACAGAGTCACAGGGATCAATCGACACGACTGACTGTGGAATAGGGTTGGGTTCGGTATAATATTAAGGCATGTAATGACTGGTTTACATTATTGTAGTACAACGATCGAATTGCAACTGAAATAATATGAACGGGCCCTCCAGTGCATTCCAGTGCCGGTTTACATTAATCCAGTTGCAATTGGTCATAAACCTCTTGAATTTTCGCGAAACGTCATATTGCAAATATCAATAATTTATTGATAACGTAGTAACAAGTCAGTTTAAAAACTATCCAATTCAAACTAATTTCACCAGTTAGTAAATTACTGAAGAAAAAAAATTACTGTGTGTGAATTTCTAAATGTTATTGTACTTGCTCTGGTGCAGCAAACAGATATAATTTGCTCCGTTAGTTTACCATACAATAACACCCGTTGTTTTAGTAAACTTGGAAAAAATATGAAACAGCCGATGTTTTCCTGTTCTTTGAATGAACACCTTGTAAGAATAGTATAATAGGCGCAATATACGTTTATTGTACATTGAAGCATTACGTACTCATGCAAATGTGCAAGTAAGATAGCTCTGGCACAACTACAAGGCCATTAAGGTTGATATCTTGTGTGATGCCAGTCTGTTCCAGGTCACGTCTTGGTCCCGGTTCCGAGTTTCGTCAAGTCATTTATGATCTGTTAAGAATTACTTAGCATTTTAGATCTATTTTTTTAGTTTGATTTGTAACTCTGTCTAAGCTGTCATTAACATAATTTGTAACATTTAGTTTCTGAACAGTTGTATTCAGAAACTAAATGTGCAATAATTTAACAAAAGATTAAACGATGAAGTTCGTATTAAAAAACATACTTAATCATTTAATTATTTTTTGTCTAAGTATAAATGAATCGAAAAAATATAAACGAAATTTCCGTAAATAATAGTAAAACTAAAGTAAGAGAAAACAAAAAAATGGAAAACGCAAAAAGTTACACAGTTCTGTTTATAAATAAAAGTGGGATATACAAACTTTGACATTTATTATGTTAATTAAGGTAACAACATTTTCAGGGGTAACTTTACTAGAATTTTAAGCACAAACGTGCTAATTAGAACTAATTTATTTTAATAAGTCGCCATAAAAATTAATGTGTACGAACAGGATAAGGTATATATTTCATGGAATACAAATTAAGGCAAAGTATTATTTTATAACGGGTGTTATAAGGTTTATGCTAGAAAATTATAGTGCTAATACCGTAAAATTTTATGATAATGATACTGAATTAATTTATAACAAATATGAAGCTTAATTTGTAATTATTACGAGTATGAAAATTTCAATGAGTAAATGCAGTACGGAAGCGTGAACAGCTCAAACGAAATAAGCTTTTTACTCAAAATATTTCTGAAAACATTTTTATAGCGCGTAGTTTACTTACTTTATTTATTTATCATGGTTTTTATCAAATGTGGGAAAATGAAATTATTTACCTAAGTCTGAAAATGTGTGAATATGGCATGATTAACCAAAGTCTGCATTTTTTGTTTTATGTTAAAGTACAACTACAAAGTACAAGGTACAATTAATAATTTCTGTACTTTTACACAATTCTTTGAAAACGTATTTAAACCTAGTAGGCTCACTTTTTAGACAAGCGTTCTAGATCTTAAACCACACATTCGCTTTACATCCGAACGTCGTAGAACACGAATTTTATATCAACAAATAAAATAAAAAACTGTTTTGTCCAAGAAATAATTGCCCAACTTTATTTATAAAAACGTTTAAATGCGCGCTTGACCCTAACTCGCCCGATGAAAAGCCGGATAAGCGACGTTGTTTTTCATTGTTTTGTTGTTCAGTAAATCATTATTTTTTTATTATCATTAAGAAAGCGCTAGTATATGTAGTCACAATGAATTCTACGCGATAAGGCCGCCGATTGTCGCACTATTATTATTATAATTCACGTAAATCATTCCGACATAGTGTTGAGTGGGTACTCAACACTATGTCGGAACGATTTACGTGATTACACCACAAACTTCATTTCTGATTTTCTCGTAACAAAGTAGTATGCAAAATAAGCAACATTGTCTCATTTTCTCACACAAAGTGGCATCTTTTAAATTCATGACATCGTAAAATAAATCTTATATCAATCAATGTAAGGAGTTTACTATGTACCGCTGGCATATTGCCGGCATCAAGTCATCAACGGGGATTTATAGGCGTAGTATCGGTTTGTAATAAACACTGTTTACTGTGACAGTACAATCAAATGAACAGTATTGCAGATTGCAGTGTATACTTTTTATTTTTACTCTTTAGCCACGCCTTTAATGGTAAACTTTTTCTTTGTTCTGTTTTGAAAATAGTAAATTCTATACTAGCATAGTAGTATAGAAATAATAGTTACTTAAAAGCTCTACGAGGGTGTTGAATTATTTATTTATTTATTTATTTGTTTATAGGCGAGCAGTGTATACTGATGTGCCTATATCAAGCAGAGTCGAATAATATTAGTATTTATCTGTCAAGGAAATTTTTTCCTTCTTTATCCAAAGGTCCAGTCTATTCTTAAATGTGTTTAAAGTTCTTGCTGAGATTACATCCTCAGGCAACCTATTCCAATTGTAGACAACTCTATTGCAGAGCATTAGCATGCATTTTCGGGTTTGTTTTTAAACTATATCTATTTCACCGTTTACAAGCGTAATGAAGGTTATTAAAAAGTTCTCGATACGCGTCTTTAGCTACATTTTGCTTAAAAATATTTTTTTCTACTATGTCTATTTTAGATTACGTCACAACTAAGCTTTTACTGCGAATGATGTCACAAACTGTTCTATTTTAAGAAGGGGTTTATTGTTATTTATAAATAGAAATATGATCGTCTCTGTCTATGTTTTCTGAGCTTTGTCTAGTGCTTTTTTATGTTTTTTAATATTTGATTTTTCGTAAGTAAAGAATATCGTACTTAAATGTACTTAAGTACTAAATATTTGATACATTTTTATGGTAAAATGTTTCACATGTAACCTATTCCAAGGTGGTTCCCGCACTGTGGCTGCAGTAAAACATCTTTCGCAAGATAAAATGCTGACTTACATTGTGTTCATGGTTTATCTTGGCTTTATGTCTTGGTGTTGCCCTTGTTTCTCGTTTTATGGACCAGCATTGTACCTGGAGCGCCGCATTTGGACCAGACTTAATTATATCCCATGAATTCTACGACCTATTCTCGACCTTTCCAATAAAAAGCTCTCAATATAAATAAAGGTCAATTCCGAGTTGAATGGAACACGATTTTATTCACTTGAGGCTCGAATTAAATTTTCCACGACTTGTACAGTTTAGTACATTTTTTTGGTAACTGGTCAGATACGAGTATATAGTTCGATAAGGCTTTATTAGACAATCGCATGTTATAACAAAAACTAACAAATTACAAAGACAAAACATCACAAGGTTTTCTAAATTCCTTAGCGCTTAATGCAACTTACTTTTTTCCAGGCATCCAAGATACCCACAATGGCAACGAAGTAAATATATTATATACCTATCTATATATGTGCACATGTTCCGTACTGAAATAGTTGGCGGATTCCAAATGTTCCTTTACTTTCTTTTCGTATAGCCAAAAACTTTAGCTTAGAAAAACCTCGGTGATTGTAAACAGTTTAATATATTACCTTTCCTTAGTTTTTGTATAGAACGTCTAGTGTTTTAATGCAATTGTATGAAAGAATATTATTATGTATTGTTTTTATAAGTGTGAAGTACCGAAGTACCGCGAACAATATTATGATCAAAATAAAAAGATTGTACCCACAACCAAAACCGACAATAAGGATCTAAGATATCAAAGTAAAAGCAAGATAGGTAGTTTCATAGAATAGATAATACATCTTCAGATTACTCGGTGACCTTTCTCAGTCACTTTTTTGTGAAACCTATCTTCTGACCTAAATGTATTCAGGAAACCTGCATAAGTAGGCAAGATTCTCAAAATCTGTTTGCGTTAGCCAGGTTAGATCGTGATACCGGTACTATTTATATCCTTTTCGATACTTTCGAGATAAAGTTCTGTTTGTTGCGAATAATAATGTTTTCTTCTTGTTTTCAAGTCCATGTTGCGTGCTAACTTCATATAGCAGATTTTGACCAAAAATTTGCCACCTCACTAGCGTTTATATTTATATCTTTTGGATACTCGTTCTTTAGAGGTAAAGTTCTGTTTGTTGCGAGTAACAATGTTTTTTCTTTTTTTGGAGTCGATGTTGCCTGCTAAAATTCATATACCGATTTAGACCAAAACAGTCTTAATCCGAAACACGTTTTAACTTTAGTACTGAACTTAAACCATAGACTAACAAAAACGATATTATAAAACGAAGTTTATCACTAAACTGCGAATCAATTATGGTACTAAGGAAACACCTGCGAGACCCCTAGTTTAACCATGGACTAACTTCTGTACTAAGAGATTTTTTTATTATTCTGAATTTGATTTGAATTATTTCACTCAGCACTTTTACTAAAAATTAGAATTTAGAAATATTAGAAAAATTAGTTTCTGTGTAATTAATAGCCTAGAAAACATAAATAAAAAATATTAAGTTCATAACGACAAAAACAAAGACTCAGTTTTTTCTTGCCTGGGGTTTGGCCTTAAATACTTTCGTATTTGCCAACAACGAGAAAAAAATTAAAAATAATGAATTAAGTTTTCATTTTCGATCGATACTTAAATAAATAACAAATTAGATATATTTATGCATTAAGACGCAATTATTTAAGCATTTGAAGGTTGTTTAAAAAAGTTTTAAACATGCAAGAACGAATGAGTGCTTGTAATTTCTATTTTATATCTGTGGCTATCGCTTAAACCATAGCCTATCATTTTATCTAATCTTAGCATAGTTCTTGATTTGTAATAGGAACGTATTTTAATCCTTGGATTAGCTCTAATACCGTAACAACTGTGGATCTGCTAAGCCTGGTTTAAACCTGGTACAAATGAACTTTTTTGGAATAAGACTGAAAAAGACTAATTGCAAAGGAAACCATCTAGTATGTCAAGTTGTTATTTAATTATTTAAATTTAATTAGTGGCGTTTTAACATAAAAAGAACCTATGATATTTTGCGTCACAATAAATAAAAAAATCCTCTAGCAAAAAAACACAGTCATTTGAAAACTCGCTCTTTCTCGGAAGTCAAATGTTGAAAATACAAACGACTTTATAACCCATTTCCTAAACCATTACACATAAAAAGGTAAAAGTCTGTAGGTACCAAGCCACCTTTTTATTTGTGATCATTGTTGTGTAGAGTTTGTACAAAAATAAAACCGTTGTGGAGTTACGGTGAAAAAACAATAAGATTTTAATCAGCAGCCAAGGTACCGACTACTTGGTAGACGCGAGTCTACTGAAGAATACCGAATTGGTGTCTACCACGTATCAAACACTTTTAGATGTACTAGCAATTACAGAGCAGTGTTGTGAACGTAACAAAGTTAGTAAAACGGCACACGGCAATAAAACGCCTTTTTTGCACAAACTCTGGGTACCTATAATTTTACTTCATGATCATAAATTTAGAAGTATGTGGCTGAAAGGCTTATTACCTTGCCTGCGCTCATTAATTTTACCTTTTCACATAAAGTTCGTACCGTGTTAACTTTAAAGTGCTTTTTACATGATAATTTTAGTTTTAATAATGCAATAAAGTGCATTTTACGGGCTGTGAGGTTTATAGCATTTTCTGAGATGAGTATTTTAAGTATAAACGATTTTTAGGAATACTTTGCAATCATATATGCAATTCGAAATGCGATATGTCATCATCTCAACGCCATAATTTTCAGCATTACGTCCACCGGTAGACATAGGCGTCAACTGTGGATTTCTAATAAGACCAGTAGGAAGCAGCCAGCGCAATCCTTGAGTCTAGATCAGGTCTTAGTTTAAAATGCTGTATGTAATTCAATTGCAATTAAATATTTTATCACCAAAGATAGATTATATTGTTTTCCTGCCTGATGATAAAGCCACAAAATGGTTGAAGATGAAGTATGAGATTTACGAGAAGTTTTTTCACTCTGACTATACGACTAATGTTATTTTTGACAATAAACCTCTTATTTACTTCACGAAATCAAAGATTTAGGTAAAAGTTCAATTTTGATATTTATAAATCTAAATCAAATCAAGAGTATAAATTTGTATAAGGTGTTCCGTTTTAGACTACGTCTTTCTATAGGAGATATCTAGAGAAAAATACTTAACACCAAGCCAAAAATGAAAATATTTGAAAAGACAGATTCAGCGTTATGAGTAATAATAATTATTGTTTGTGTTGTTTCTGTATTTTAAACACAAATAAAAACTGTGTATCAATTTCAACCCTTTTGCAATGTTTCCCATTAATTGAATTTTAAAATTTGCTTGATACCTTCGCTGCGAATTGAAAATTTAATTACTTAACAATTTAAATTCATGATATTCAGAACTTGGTTTCGGTTAATCAAAGGGGATAAAGGCTTTGCAGGTGAGGTGTGTTTCCAATATTGCTTTGAGCCCATTTAAGATTCGTATATCAACCAAATTAATTTGATAATCATCGAGGTTCTTACATAAATAAAAGTTGAAAATGTTGAGTGATTGGTTTTCGTTTGATCTTGATTGGATTTTACTTGATTCTATAATCTGTTGTATGAAATTTAAGTCTTAACAGTGCGATAAAGAAAATTTCAAAAAGTGTATGGCTATTAGCTATGCCTACATTCGCATGTTGCATATCATAAATTGATATTTTAGTAATTTCAATCGTGACCGTGAAAAAATCAGTTGCTAACTGTATGTACAGCACTGGCAGTTTGATAGTCCACTTCTGAACATAGATATACTTATCCATGAAAGGCAACCGAGACATATTGACCTTGCTAACACGGTGAGGGTTGGTGGATTCACATACGGCATTTTATTTCATCTACGGGCGTATTCAGTTGTCCCGTATTGTTTTCCTTCACCAAACCAGTGATGAGTAAATCTGCGGCTTTGTTGTGTACACGTTCTGGCGTTCGGCTCCTGCTAGCTCTCGTGGCGCTAGTAACTGGCGCGAGTAGGAGAAAATGCAAAACTGAACATCAGAATGCGTACACAATACGGCCGCGGGTTTGAACTCACGCCTCACGCTTGTTGAGCAAGGTATCTGTATAGGTATATCTACGCCTTAAATAGGCTCATTTTACGCGCAGTTGCACTTTTCCAGAAAATACAGAAATTGTTCTGTTCATGACGTGAGGTAACCGTGTACCTTGTTCATTCATGAAACGATAACGTTGAAACTGAATTATGCAAGTTGCTTCAACCAGTTTTATGCATACGTTCTAATGGTATGACTATTAAAAAACTAGTAGCTTGCCAAAACTATTGAATCTCAAGGCATGAAAGAATTTTAAAAATGCTGTGTTAGCATTATAAGCCAGTCCACTTTTCGATTATTTACAGCTTCAATTAATCGTCCCAATTACTTTTATGATCATTTAATAGTCACATAATAAAAACGCCCATCAGATTATCTGAATTAAAATACTCGCTTTTGCCGTTGCTCACTTTGCCAGTCTTAATTATCATAAGATGTGGAAGCTAATAGCATTTTCGTTAGTAATACTCATCTTTGCTATCAATACAGTAGGCGTCACGTAAATATTTGTTGGTTAGAATCAAAATAAAACGTTGTCACTAAAACAACATCTACAATCCACTCATCTTATGTCCTCTCGTTTTATTAATTAATTTTCACTCGATAGACAAATGCGAATAGTTTCTGAGAAGTTCTTGCAAATCGACCGCCACTTTTTTCAAATTGCATGAATCACACCATAGACTTATTGAGAGTCCACAAATGACACTAGCGTTACGATTGTTCCACAGGATTACTCGAATAATTGCGGTATTTTCAACTCGATTACTACAAATGTATCATTGACTCAATCATAATAAGGCCAGTTATTCAACTTCAAAGGCAAATAATCCCAGAGAGCAAAATTTTATTTGAATTTTACGTAATAATTACCTCAGCGCTAAAGCTAAACAACATTTTGTTATTATGTTTACAATTCTATTTAATTAATTACTCAAGACGCTTCTTTACCCTCGAGAAGTTTTAAGCTTTCATATTTTTATTTCTGTTTGAATTAAAAAGGTAGCTTATGAAATGACTAAACCTAATTTACTCTCATTGTAATGAAGATAAATATTATTTTTATACTTTTCTGTAGAAATTGGCCGTAGATTTTTGTTTTAATTGAGACAAAGACTTTTCAATAACGCAAACAATTCAACGAGTACCTTGCCTACATACGATTAATACCAAATAAAATAAATTGGACATACAAATGCCTAAAAGTTGTTTCCACTCATATCCAGCGTGCTCATTCACACACAGCGCTTGTTGTCTTCTGCTGGAAAGGTTTTAATTTTTTTTATTGACTGTCAAAAACAGATGTGACAGTAAAGTGCAGTCTCTGACAATTTCTTACTAAATAAATAGTTAAATAGCTAGGAGACAAGCCCTATTCATGGCGTTTGGGTACAGAGGTCAGCCCTGACCACACGGCAAAAACACTTGTTTTTACTTATTTTTAGTAGGCGTACTGGGTGTAATAATACCAGGAACTAATAATTCTATCTTGTACACTTGTGGTTAACAGTTGGAATATTTTGAAAAGTCTGCTCAGTGCTCTACTTTTGTATGACATGAATTTTCCTTGAAATTCTAAGAGGCAATTAAAGTTTGTAAAAATTAAATAAATAACTTTCTATAAGCCGAGTAGCTAGCTCTGGGCCGTCTAAGGGCCTGTAACATTGCTAAACGGTAAAACAACCTTTAAAAATAAACTAGAGTCATCAAACCTGTCTGTCTTATCTCAAACTGTTTCAAGGCAAATAAAACAACAGTTTACAGCTCTTAGAACGCATCTTTACTAACAATTCAGTTATCGTGATAAAAAACCCCCATCCGAGGCTGTTCGTAATGGACCCACTTAATCGTCCCACTAGAAGAGCCATTGCAGCTGAGTAATGGCCTATTTACATTCTCCACGATAATAAAGCTTCTAACATGAACTATCTTGGATTTCCTAATCTTCACAGGATCTGGAGAAATCCCAGTAAATTAGATATTGTGTACTATGGAAATCGATTTGAGATATTGACCGGAAAATAATATCTCTAGATTTTTTTCTAGAATTATCCAATTTTTTCTAGCATTACCTTTCACCAGTTTTAACTTTAAGTAGGTATTTAGTAGATCCTAAAAGATGCAAATGACTCAAATTGCTGAATTACTTTAACTAATTCTGATGTAACACAGAAATATAATAATAATCACTAAGTTATGTCTTGTCAATATCTAGATTATGTTAGCTGCTATTGTAGAAGAAATTGAAGTACTAAACTATTTGTAATGAGTTGTAATTATTATTCGGTTTTCGGTTGAGTGACCATGCGAGGCATTAGAGCTGAACTTGAACGATACCTAAGTTCATGTTCATGAATAACTTGTTATCCTTAGTTGTTTATCCAGTCTAGAATAATAAATCATTACCAAACTAGAACCATTCTAAAACTTGCTCACTCCTACGCTATATAAACTTATCAGCAACAGTCTTAAATGATTTTAGATCTTGCGTCCAATCTACGATATAATTTCTATTTTCGATTCATAAACAATAACATTGGCGCCGTTAAAATTACTTCTCAACATTCAGTAAACCCTATTAAAACTCGACGATGGGTCTTCCTACATTGTGTTATTTCGAGATAAGTAATTCCTTCATTTAAGTACCCTGAAGTGTACAAATTGAAAATACAAGATGTACTCGTAAATCTACACAATGGGGATATTCTACAATAACATTGTACTTATAATTATGACCAAACTGTTACAAGAATCATCTGTGCCATAAATTTTGTCGAAGGTTGGTGAACTTTTTCTGTAGAATAAGTGTTTTTTTTGTTTAGTCACACGTAGAAATTGTTCATAGGTGAAAAATAAAATCATTGTGCTAAAAAAATAGACGTAACATAGGTAATTACGAGATTTTGAATTACTAACAAAACTAAAGATGTTAGATGTTGGGTACCTAATATTATACTATATTATTACATAGTATAAGTCAAAGTCGCTGTCTGTCCCAATGTATGTTTATATCTTTAAAATTAGGCAACGGATTTTGATGCGGTTTTTTTAATAGATAGAATGATACAAGAGGAAGGTTTATATGTATAACTGGTGGCCCGCCCTGGCTTCGCACAGGTGTATTATATAGGTACATATAAACCTTCCTCTTGAATCACTCTATGTATATTTAAAAAAACCGCATCAAAATCCTTTGCGTAGTTTTAAAGATATAAGCATACATGGGGACAGACAGCGACTTTGTTTTATACTATGTAGTGATGATACACCTGTGCAAAGCCGGGGCGGGTCATTAGTTATATTTATAATTTACGATAATGCTCCTTTAAATTAAATTAATGTGTTTAAAATTATATTGTGTTAAAAACATAAACGTAATATAGGTAATCATGGGATTTTGAATTAACACCAAAACTATTGGTCAGATGTTACGTGTCCTTAGGTATGTTAATGTTTTACGATCTTGCTCCTTTAAATTTTTGAAAAGTGTGAAAAAGAAACATTTTCAAAGAATAGTTTCAGTTCAACTAAACTTAGTTTCTCATTAGTGCGCTTTCAGAAGAGAAGAGGCACGTCATTAATTCTTTTCATTATTTTAAGCCTCGCGTAAAAAGGTTTTTTTTTTTTGCCGTGAAAACGTTTACCTACGTATTGTTGTGCCCCTACCTACCTTACCTGTTATACCAGCCTTTTTAATAGTCCACTGCAGGACGTAGTCCTCCCCACGAAGGGTGATTGTGCCATATCCACCACGCTGGCAGTGCGGGTTGGTGGATCTACCCACCTTACCTACCCATTGCTAATGTTGTAATGGCTGTTTTTTTGTTTGTTTAATGGGTAACAAGTAAAATTGTATACAGTTACGAGATTTTTGACCGTTCAACTGATTGGATAGAGAATTTCCGTTGAGTCCAAAAGTGAATCTTGGTATGAAACTTGCCTATATACTCGTATGTATATCTGTTTATGTTTTTATCTACGAGTCACATGCTAGATCATATCTTTGCGTAACATAAAAACAGCTCTTTTCTGTAAATAAAAAAATGTGTCCACGGAAAACCCAACTAATAACTACCAGAGAACCTATTTGGCCTAAATCTTACTACTACCATTTATTTAGTCTGCTAAATATGAGAAAATGCATTGATTTGGGTTTTATACTGAGAAATGGTTTTAACACAGCTCTGTGTAATTTGAACCATTTCTACGATACAGCCGTAAATGATTAAGCTTATTTTTTCCTATTCCTGTTATTAATAGCCTTAAATACTATGAAAGCTTTCATTGTTTTGCTTCTAACTCTAAATTCAATACTTATATGTTAGCATGTTACCTACATTATTTTTAACTTTTCATAAAGTTTATTTAAGATTATTGCTACTCGGGCTTGCGACATTTGTTTGTATGGTTTGTCGTAAAATAACTCTTTGAAACAACTCTAGTGTGGAAACCTCTACAAATAAAATAGTTTTATTTTTAACTGCTGTTGAAATGAGCTTAAAGCAACTTTCTTTTATAAAAAACTAGCGACCCACCCCGGCTTCGCGCAGGTGTATGATACATATGAACCTTCCTCTTGAATCTGTTTTAAAGATATAAGCATACATAAGGGACAGACAGCGGGTAGCGACTCTGTTTTACACTATGTAGTGATATGTCTAAATGCTTTATTTTTTTCTTTTTTTTAATGTAAAGTCCTCTAAAATAAAGAATCACAGCTTATCAATAAATCAAGCTAAGTAAATAAAACAAAATCAAAATTCGCATCAAAGATAAATCTTATTTTAAACTAAACAGATACCACAAAACCAGATTTCGTAAACAGTATCGGATGATAAGAAATAAATTTATGAAATGATTGTTGGATAAAGCTCAATTCAACAACATGTAACACCACACCGATAAAACAGTTTAACCAATAGATCAAATAAAAACGGGACGTTAAAGCATCCAATTTATGGCTAGATTTTTCTGTCGTCTAAACATTTACTTTGTATCAAATATTATTTTGAAGAGTAAATAATTTTAGAGAGCAAAATAAATAAAATACTCAAAAATTCGAATAGTTTGCTCGAGTTGATGTACTAATACCATTTTTAAGTGATTGACGACCAATTTCGATAAAATTATATGGAGCCAAGTTTGGGGTTATAGGTACGAGTACCTGCCATTTACAATGAAAAAATACATCTAAATTGGACTACTCCGTTAAAAATTATGCATGATAATTCTTGAAAAAAATGTACACATTGACTTGTACAAATGTTCACCTTATCCGATTTTTCGTCGGTTAACAACAAAAATGTTAAACTGCAGCAAAAATAATGGATCAAAATAATAGTGTATTGTTCCAAGGTCACGTGCATTTAAAAGTACCTTGGGCAGCTACGTCAGTAAATCGATTAAACATTTCAATTGTATTTAGCGTTAATGGCCTTTACTGGACACATTCTTTTAAAATCCTATGGTTATGTTACATTTATTAATCATATCTAATTCGATGAGATTTAAAAGAAGTTTTTTTTATCTAAAAATGTATATTATAATAATGACAAATGCTACAAACTTTGTTATCAAAAAAATCAGATCTGATGTATTTTTTATGGAATTCGGCATATACGCACAAATGAGTGCAAGAGTGGTGTATTGTCATTACGCCAAGTAAAAACAATACCCGTCCATGTAAGTGCAGACGAATAAATTAAATCTCGTTTTATCGTAGCTAATAAACATTTACCATTTCCCGAACTAAAACAGAGCAATAACTGACAAACATTTACACCGCGTTAAACTATTTCCAGTGTTAATCGAGAAAAGTTTTAACCCTTGAACGTTTGTTTAACCGTTTTAGTTTCACAACGGATCATAATATAAATCATTGGCTATACACACCAGGATACTGAGCGCAGCTGGTTTTATTCGCGCCCTGACCCACTTTTCTGGGGACTCGGGAGATTTCCTCCCTTGAAGGTCAATACTCGTTAGGACATTTTACGCGACACGACGAGACCCGATGCGATTTTCAATTGTTATATCAAAGAGCGTCCGAACTTTGCTCGCAGCAATAATTATAAGAACATCAAAGTTCGCATTTTATCGAAAATACTTTTAGTAATAAAAGAAAAATTTAAGAAAATTAGCTTAATTAGTAAATTTAAAAAAAACCTCTTATCTAAATAGTACATCAAAATTGTTAGGGCTTATAACCAAATTGTGTATAAATAAACAAACAAATGTTTCAAGTGTTGCTCCTTTGAATGTATAAGATTAATCATATGTATACAATTTTTTGTAAAAGTCTTGATTTATTAAATACTATCGAAATTTTGCAACAAAAATTAAAAATTATTTCTCTCAGAAACATATTTTTATTGTTTTAGTATTAATAAATTGAAGTGATTTTCGGCAGACGTTTTCCTTCTGATTTATAAATTTAGATTTAGAAATGGGAGAGTTTTTTTCATTACTAGGCAAGAATAAATGCAACGGCTCAAGCGACGGATTGTTGTAAGTAGATTTGCGACTTATTTTTCATCCAGTCCCAGTGCCTTCTCACCCTTACCCCCGCATAGCAGTAAAAGTGCATTCTCCCCAGTTTACTTTCTGAGATGCAATTACACAGACCTTCCTCATTATGAGAGTATCGTTGCCTATAAAAAGAAGCTGTATGTTTGCTTACTCCGGAATCCTAACCTTTTCGTGAATGCCGTTGTTATTCGACGTGCTACGAGTACACCGACAGGCAGGATTGTAACAAATTGTATGCAGAAGTTTCTACGTGTGTAGTTCAATTTGGTGCTCGTCGCTTTTGCATTTCGCCCATTTCGAGTACTTGGCGTACGTAAACTAAAAGTTTTTGCATTGCGTTTTAAAGCAAAGTGCCACATATTGGGAAATTCGAGTTCATCGTAGAGCGCGTAAAGTTTAGATTGCCTAGCTTTCCGTCTCAATAGTTTTATTATATATTTAGGTACTTTGGTTAAAATGTGTATAAGATGATAATACACGCTAGGTAGGGGAGTGAGTTTGGATAGTCAGATAGGGACGAATGGATTAATAAATAACCAAACTGCAACAAAATTGACGTTATGATAGTTTAAGTACAGGTCTTAATTTTCAATACTACGAGTAAATTTTTTCCAAGATATATTTGTATTGAAGGAGATATATCCCATATATTTTAAGTGGGAATGTTTTTAGGGTTCCGTACCTCAAAAGGAAAAAACGGAACCCTTATAGGATCACTTTGTTGTCCGTCTGTCCGTCCGTCCGTCTGTCAAGACCCTTTTTCTCAGGAACGCGTGGAGGTATGAAGCTGACATTTATATCAATTACTTAGGTCTACTGTCCCTTGAAGCTGTGAAAAAATCAAACTTCTAAGCCAACGCAATCAAAAGATACAGCCGTTTATGCCGCAAATTTTCGACACTTGCAAGGGAATCAAAACCTACAGGGTGCTTCCCGTGAACTCAGAATCTTGAAATTTGGTACGAAGCAACGTATTATAGCATAGATAAAGGAAAAATTACGAAAACCATAAATTTTTAGTTACATCACATAATATATATTTTTTTAATAATTTTAACCTTACTACCCATTTCCTCATAAACGCGTAGAGGTATTAAATTGAAATTCATACCAAATACTCAGGTCTATAATACATTTAAGCTGTAACAAAATCAAACTTCTATGTCAACGCAATCAAAAGAAACAGCAATTTAAGCTGCATATTTTGAAACTCGCAAGTACTCGCAAGGGAATCAAAACCTAAAGGGTACTTCCAGTCGACCTAGAATCTTGAAATCTGGCATGAAGCAACGTTTTATAGCACACATAAAGGAAAAATTCCGAAAACCTTAAATTTTTAGTTACATTACAAAATATATATTTTTTAATAAATATAAACTTATTACTTTTTTCCTCATGAACGCGTAGAGCTATCAAGTTGAAATACTTACTTAGTACTTAGTTACTTAAACGATAAAGAGATCTTTGTCTTAAATTTATGCTCCTCCATCTTTTTTTAATAAATATAAACTTATTACTTTTTAGGGTTCCGTACCTCAAAAGGAAAAAACGGAACCCTTGGTGCGCGAGTCCGACTCGCACTTGGCCGGTTTTTTTTTTTTTACCTAACTCCCCCGTGTAGAATATAATAGGGTGTATGTCCCACCTCCCCATAATTTCTAAAGTGTACAAGATATAATCTTATAACTTTCTGAGTTTATAGACCTTACTAAAAACCTTCTTTGAAAATTATTTTGAGCACTTCAGGGTTATATTTTTTGAGTTATAAAGAAATCATGCTGGATGCAAGCCGCTTCCAACCGGTCTTATTGGAGATCATTGGGGAAGCCTATGTCCAGTGGACGTACTTTGGCTGATGGCTGGATTATGATGATTGCTGTTAAAGTAAAATTTAAATTTTGTAATTTGTACACAGTTAAGAGGTAATTGACCTTAGAAATATTATATTTCATACTCAATTACGTTTTTCTAGTGGTCAACCGTCTAATGACATCATAAAAAATGGTTATGATCATCATCATAATCATCGCCACCATTTACAGAAGCCTATTATACGTGTTTCTCGACACGCACTTGACAACTTACTGATGTTTTTTTGTAGTTTACTTTTTACACTCTGAATATACTCACGGTTAATCATCGCTAGCAAAGTTATTACATTTAAAAACTGTTACTGGACTTTTGCAGATAACCATTACACAATCAACTAGTTAATCATTCTATGACTAGCCATGTCGCACAGATCTGTCAAATTTTTTAGCCAATTTACTACTTAAAAATACACACTAAGATTCTTATCTTGATTTATGAATTTTACTTTGTTGCTACACCGTAAACTTTGTACAACTCTTGCATTATAATAAGCTGCTCAGAAGAATTTTTCATTAAAATTTCCTCCTGAGATTAGAGCTCACACACAAATTCAGATTTCAGTATACATATTTTTTATTATTACAAAGACATAAAATTGGTAGGTTGTTACTATATTGTGATTTTATTTAGATTTTATCTATCTCATTTGACGTTAAGATTTTATGACACAAGTCGTGAATTATACATTCTTATGTGGAAAGATTTTGACAGCGAATGAGTATCGATATCGGGAATGATTACGGTTATGCCTTCGTTTTACATAGGTCCGTACATAAATAGTTATTCTCATTAGCTTTGTATAAGTTGTGCCTAGCGGTTTAAGTATGCAAAATTTTATAAAATATAGCGCAGTGGTAGCGATTTTCTTTAATACAGAACAAACTACATTTGGCTAACAATTTGCCTCTTGAAAAGCAATGTTGCAGTCAAAGTTGAAGTATGTAGAGTAAAGGTACGTTTGAAGCTTATTGAATTCAAACGTACGAGTATTTGTAGGTATGCTTGAGCTGCACACCATGAGAAAATATCAGCAATAGCAAATTGTGTTAGTAACGACCTAGCTACCACTTCAAAGTAAATCTATTGATTGCCAAGTTCGTGTCAGTACATATTTAGTGCATTAAAAAGTAATATAGCAGAACTATTTTAAAAGTAACATTTCATCCAACAAATGAAAAGTGTTTTTTTATTCCCTTGATATAATACCGTCGTCTTTTGTAGCACCGCGCGTGTACCCCATAAGTACGCTTGAAATAGTGTGATGTCAATCTTTGAATACGAGTATGTCTGTCTTCTCTTATGTACGAGAAAGACATTATTATTTGTAAGGCTTAGATTGTATTTCTCTTTGTAAAAAACTGAAAGGGTTCTGACGGCGACTGAAGTAAAGGGATTACGTCTCTGTTAGAAATGATTTGATATGTGATAACTTTCTGCTTCTTTTTTTTTTGCCAAGCTAGAACTGACTTTTATACAGCCAATCGAGTAAATAGATATCGTCTAGGTAAGGTCTTAATATATATATATATATAGGGATACCGCATATCTGCGTAACATCAGGCAGGATGTGGTCAAACGCAAACCTATCATATAAAAATAAAAAAGTAATGCTATCGTGAAAGGCTCTTTTTTTCCCGTAATTATGAAAATGTTAAATGAGTTGCAACGATATAATATATGAATCACAGTTGAATTGAAAAGTTAACACATGAAAACACTTTAATAAGTGTATTAGAAAAACCAATAGCAATTATTAAATGAAATTTCTATTATTTGAAATTTATTAACTGAACAGATAGCTAGTTGCATTCGAGAAACTATAATTGTTTGTTGTTCTTAACGTCCCTGGAATCTTGTCGGACCTTCGACTTTGATCGTTAATCCAAAGGATTTAGGGACCTCTAATTTTGTAAACTACAAAGTTCCTGATGAGAAACAGATCCTTGAGTTCTAAGTTACGAACTAGCACTATACTATGATTACTTCTAACTATAGTAGGTATAATAAGTTTTGAGAAGTTAACAAAAATATTAAAAAAATCCTTAAAAACGGAAAATAATTCTAGGTATATAGGTATGTCAGAACTTTTTACGTAACTTAAACATATTTTCCTAATGTCATCAAGTAAAAAGGTATATTTTACGTTATTATGGACAACTTTCTCACATGTTTAATCATGACTTTTATTCAAGAGTACTAACGTACTTTACCGAAGTTGTAAAGAACAAACTTGTATAATCTGATGGAACGAGATGCTCTAGAAGTCTAGAAACTCGCTTGAAACTATCTAAGCTTAGTTCCAAAATCGTGCACTAAATTCCTGTTGACCGCGCTCAGAATTTAACCAACTACAGTGGCAGGAAACTGTCATCTAAACGTCTTCAAGAAGCGCTAAGGAACAACCATGGAACAACAAAGATGTGAAACTTCCGTTGTGTATACTTGTTGCATCAATGACATTAGTGTATTCTATGACGTGTACTTCATAGTCAGCTCGGAATAACGACCCTCAGAAGAATGACAACTAATAGAAACCTTGCTAAATTTTGCTCAAATAAAAACTACGTTACAGCTGTCTTATTCATATCTGGTTATACAGCATACGCGAAAGTGAGTGGAACAAAAAATAACGCATTGTCTGTCAGCATATGTCAAAATCACAAGTTGGAATGTCCAAATGGTTAAAATTTGGTTGCACTTTGTATTTTGCGATATGATCGGAAATTCGAACCTTCTAGTTTCAGCAGAAGGTTCCCAAGTAGCATTCGGGGTTCTATATAAGATGTCTAGTCGTTCACATGTACTCCACAAGCTGTGCAAGTCAGCTGTATAAGAGCTATATAGCTTGCTATAACGCTCTTATAGAACCAGTTTGGGCACAAATTAGACAGCCGTAAGTTCACTATGCTGTACATTAGCAGTATAATAGCATTATAATAGCAGTTTAAGTAGTAACATCGGACTTAAGGCTGACTTGCGGCACTATATGGGACGCAGTGTGATCCATACAATGTACATGAGCGTAATAAAGAGTAACACGTGGCTAAATACACAGCCTTCACAGTTAAAAAATCCGACAAAAGTACTCCAGTGCTACCTAAAATTCACGTGTGCCCTAAATTATTTCTTCATTTTATAATTTTATTCACAATTTAATTGTTTATGGTTTTGTGTGTGCCATCCAAAAACTTAATAACTCCGGCGGATATTTGGATAAAAATTTATGATAACACGCGGTAATGTACCTGTTTCAAAGACTTAATAATGTTAATTGCCATGGGAATGCAACTTTATCGTGAAATCTATACATATTTACAGCTAAAATATTCACGCGCCTCTGTTAAAACGCGATATTCATTTAAAAATATTTAAAAGTGGCTGAGAGGAAATCTACAATTTTCAGTTTTTGATATTATCTTGGCATTATGATTATACTACGGTAATTAATTCTAACATGAAACCAAAATTCAATCGCTCTATCTGCGTGTTTTGTGATAAATCTGCACGATAATTTTTGAGATTTATGATTTGGTAAATTTTAGGTTAGAACAAAATGGTGGAAATGAAAGCAAATAAGAGTAGTACTTGTGGACAAATAAACTGCTATTGATGTTAATGGACAACACATATAGTCCTTTTAACAGCCTACAGTGCACATGCGAACCATTTAAACACTTCTGTACAGATAGTAAAAAAGGTTATTTTAATGATCACAAACAAGTCTTACTACAGCTACTAGCTGTATAACAGTCTAAAACAAGTAAACATAACAGCCTTTGGCTTTATAAATGACCACGTGTGTTCTATTAAAATGCCAGCTCTACAACATCGTACAAGTAGGCTGTTAAACAGCGGTTGCCGTATCTCTACCCTCCTATAATGCTCTTAGTCAGACGGCTGACTAAAGGATCATTGTTAGAGTATTATAACACCAACAAACATATAAAAGTATAACTCTACACTCCTATAAGTCCCTTAGACAGGTGTAGGTGTAATTAATCGCAATAATGCAGCTTATACATCACGAGTGAACTGTAATAATGCTTCAAGTACACCTGGGAACTAAATGTGTACTCTTAAATGGAGTAAAATGCTACTTGGGTTATACCTTCCTAATTTTTACGTTTTAGATTTGGACAGCCAAGATAGCTCAATGCTCAACCCTTCGAAATTACGTAAGTTCGGGTCTATGATCATCTTTTTCTAACACCTTTTAAATGTTATATTTAAAGTGGGACAAAGTGATGTATATTACGGTTTCTATCACTTGCCATTCTTGTGAGTAACAACCCGAAAAATTATCCACTGGGTATGTCAAAAGTTTGGCTAATTTTGATTTTGTATGCGCAATGCGCATGCATAAAATGACAGACCCTTCTTTTACTATGGAAAGTAACGTTGCTTTTACACATTTTATACGTTTTATGTCTCAAGTTGGCGAGTGCTAGTAAGGCTCCGCGTGCCTGCACTCGCCAACTTGAGAAAGGTAATCGAACGTGACCGAAACTACAGTCGTTGTTATGACTATCACTACGCGTGAGTTGAGTCCCTTTATAATTACTAGTAGTCCGCCCCGGACTTAGACCTCGCGCTATTCCTATTTTATATCATAAATACTGTGAGACAATAAATTCGTAATATTCGTATAGTGAGTTGTTATTCGACGACGCAACCTACCGCCGACGCACCACCACATATCCACAACTCCGCCGTCTGTCTGTCACCAAGCTGTATCTCATGAACCGTTATAGCTAGAAAGCTGAAAATTTTTATTTAAGGGGGGCTCCCATACAACAAACCTGAATTTTTAGCCGTTTCTCGCTCGATATTAATAATGGTAACTGGTAAATGCTTGAAATGTTGACAGCATATTTAGTTGTATATTCAATTTATACGGAACCGTTCGCGCGCGAGTCGTACTCGTACTTGGTCGATTATTTAAACAATTTTGAATGAAATAGATTACATTAGGTGAAATATTTAAAATATAAGTTTCTGCCTAAAATTGCTATTATTCTGCTACAATGTTTGAATTATGCTACACTGGTCATACTGAATGGAATCTAACACTCGCAGAAGTCGCATAATATAGCATATCGGGCTTCATAGAACAATAATGTTTGCGACAACTCCTACTCTATCTGAAAGCTCCTGCACGGGTAGCATGGCAAAGGGACAAATTGTCTTTCCGTCATTATATCCCCTCGAAGCGGAAGTAAAGTATGGATTGACAATGAAAACTGACATTAAAAGTGGAAAAAATTGTTTGTTCCCTTTGCCATGCTACCCGTGCTGACGTGAGATGAGAATGAATTAATTCCGAACAGTCGCGGAATCGGTCTAAAGCAAGCTATGAGTTTATTTCATACAAAGTGGCGACACCTGACCTGAGAAAAGAGTTACAAAAATAATCGGCCAAGTACGAGTCGGACTCGCGCACGGAGGGTTCCGTACTGTATGGGAGCCCCCCTTAAATATTTATTTTATTTTAATTTTATTATTTACTATTGAAGTGAATATAAAACTAAGTATTCTGTGAAAATTTCAAGCATCTACCTGTTACTATTATTAATATAGAGCGAACAACGTCTAAAAATTCAGGTTTGTTGTATGGAAGCCCCCCTCAAATATTGATTTAATTCTCTTTTTAGTATTTATTATGTATTTATTATAGTTATAGCGGCAACAGAAATACATCATCTGTGAAAATTTCAGCTGCCTAGCTATCATGGTTCATGAGATACAGCCCGGTGACAGACAGACAGACGGACATCGAAGTCTTAGTAATAGGGTACCGTTTTTCCCGTTGGGTACGGAACCCTAACAACCGCTAAGTGAAGTTTACACTTTGATAGCACTAGGTGGCGCTAGGCGTCCAAAATTAGCTTGATATTACATAAATATTATTACAAATTAAATATTATCATGAAATTTGCCTGAACAATTACAAACAAAATATTACTCTAAATTTTGCGTGAACATGAGTGGTTATTCTTACAATATTAAATAAAATACTCGAGCGTGCAGTAATTTTACTGCGCAACTCCCGCAGAAAGTGGCGCCGTTTTGCCTCTTTTTACCACCGGTCCTGGTATCTTCGACACCACTGAACAGAAGATGCTCATATTAGAACTTAAAAATTCTATATATATAAACTACGTGTATGCTAAATTTCATGGAGATCAGCTGAGCGGTACTTGAGTTATCGTCGAACAAAGAAACATACAAACATACATCTGACAGCTCAAGTGCCGGCTCGTCCCATTAGACTCAGAGACCTCGCTAACGCTCGGTCAATTATATCGTATAAAATGACAGACCCCTCTTTAAATGGAATTTTGCTTAAGAATAAGGTTTATGTACAGAAGTTCATGGTACTCGGTACAATTTACTTGTTTTTGTTTTAGTTTATTTATTTGATGAAAAGAAATACACCTACGTAGTTCTCAAATTCTTTTTAGTTAACTTAGTTATCACAACTTTGTTATTCGTTGCACTGTTAAAGATGACTGTCTAAAGTTATCTGAAGAAAAGACACGGAAACATGGAACCGCAAAACTCGATACTTTAAATCCGCAAAACAACCTGTGGCAACACAATCTTAACGTAGTAGGCTTTGATGGAAGTGTGTCAAACGTTTAGCGGAAGAATCTTCGCCGCATGACCACTCCACGAGAAGTTGTTCCGTGAAACACAGCGAAGTACACGCTGAAGCGAGGCGGTATAATTAACAAAGTTCAGAATGCTCCGTTGAGTTAATTCCTTTATACATAGATCGTCGGTTTCGTTGCTGCGCCTGATTCAATGTTTGAAATTTTAACTTGTTTGTACAGTTTGGGAATTAAACTTTCTCCACATCAGCCTAGTCGGGCTGAAAAGAGCGAAGATAGTCACTTGACTTCATTTGGAGTTGACTTGGAGGTCGGTTTATGTAGGTTTTCACTGAGTGATGACCTTTGCTCATCTCACTTTTTTAATTTATGTTCTTGAAAATGTGAAACGGAATAAAATATTGACCACTTACAGCGGTTTAGCCTGAACATATTATTTCGAAGACGCCTTTTTTAAAGCTACTGACATTTTAAAATTAATTTGTAACTTTTGATACTGGAACCAGTCGAACTGAAATGGCCGTGATAAGTTTCCAACAACCTGCCTACACATAAATTAAATTACGGAGAATCGAATGACTAGAGTTCTGATGTTTACGTTGTTTTTAACGTAAATTGAAATAGTTCGTTAAATAAAGATAAAAAATTCTATCATCATCATCATCCGCAGCCTTCTTTATCCCACTGCTTGGTATAGGCCTCTCTCTTACTGTGCCATCTGCATCGGTCCTGTATCAATCGTGTCCAGGTTCAACCCGCGATTTCGACTATATCTTCGACCCATCTTGCAGCCGGACGACCAACGCTCCGCTTACCTTGCCTCGGCCACCATTCTGTGACAAATTCAATAGGTCAGTAAAAATACACGTTTTTTGGTCAACTTTGCACTAAATTTCCGATCCAATTTTTTTTCATAAGGTTTAAGGATCGCTTACTGAACATAAAATCCACAGACATATCCAGTGGAGCTTCAAGCGCCATCTTGAAAAAACATTTTTGGCCGATATCTCGGAAACTGTGCACTTTAGGGCAAAAGAAAAGTCATGGAGATCATTATTGTAGAGAATAAAATATCGCATTTCGCATTTTTGTTTCCTGTAAGCTTTTTTGTAAAACTCACCGTTTACGATTTATGGCCCCTTTAATGAACCGGTTTTTCTATCGCGGCCGATGATGACAGCTCTTAGGTTAATCAATAAAAACCGCTTACCGAGCTACTACAACTAAGAGATATTCTGGAGCATAAAATTGTATAGCAGTTGTATCAGTTTGTAATATTGTTTTCTTGAAAAGGTTAAAAAATAAAACAGAAGAGTTCTTTTATATTCTCAATGGGAATAAATCTTTCTGCGTGGCTTCAGAATGTTCAGTGGAACTCCAAAAACGTTTCGGGGTGGTCGTAAAACGTTATAACAAATTGGATGGTTTTTAAACAAAAGTTTTCTTAAACAAGTTTAGTAGCCTACTCGTTTTTGACCTTTAAAGTAAAAAAATCATGTTCCATGTTATCAAGAGCAATTTTCTCTTCAGATACTCGTACAATTACCTGTCTACTATTGTCGTAAATGCAATTACAAATGTTGAAATGTATATTTGTGAAAAGGTGAAAGATTTTTATTTTCATTATTATTGTGTTTAAAAAATAACATGCAAATATCAAACCCACATTTTGCACAAAATAAGGAGAATAATTAACCTACTCATACCAGAATCAAAATAAAATCTCTAATATCATACTAGTACCTAAATAATAAATTATTACTACTACTACTATATCAGATCAGCTCTATGGTACCATATTATTACATTGTCACGCGATATACACATGCGTGCAAAATGTCAGCTCAATCGAAAACCGGGAAGTTGGTCAAAAGATTCCACCCGAACCCAAATCTTTTGTCTACAATGTTTATTTTTATCAAACTTTTTTTAAATGTCCTTTACTTACTGTATCTTTTTTTATAGGACTAACAATGCCTTACTAACTACAACATAATTATTTTTCGCAAAAATGGCATGACCTACATCAAAATTGTACAGAATTCGTGAATAGTTCGCACGGATCGATGTGGCAATTTTTACATTATTTTTATTTTTTCAAAAACGGCTAAGTTGATTTCGATAAAATTTAAACGAGACCAACTTCGAAGTATAATAAAAAAAAAATTGAAATCATAGTTACCATTCTGTGTAAAGTTATGCGTGGTATATATGCGTCGACTTGAATACCTCCACCGTTTTTTCGTCGGTCAAAAATACAATATTACTTACTTCGGAAAGGTTTTGGGTGGCATTCACAACTGAACGCTACCGTGGCTCGGGTGACACGTTAAATTGTAGGTCCCGGTTGTTCTAACCGTTTAGCCATGTCAGAGGCCTTTAGGCGGCTTAAAAACTCTTGACACCAAGGCTAGCCCCCCCGGCCTATACGAGCTTACTTAAGCTAAAACTATATACTACATCTTCCGCTACAACATTGCTTTCCATTAAGTGAGTTGGTGGCCAAATGTAGCCCAATTATGTCTAAAAAAACATAAAAAGTTGAAAAATTAGAGTTGCGAAGACACTAAGTCTTTGGATATAGATAGGCTCTATAAATACACCCAAATCATCGATGTCACGTCTCAAGTTCGTGCGAATTGCCGAGCCATCGGAATGTCCCGCTATCGAGTCATTTGCCTGAGTTATTATAGTCTCCGGAGGCCGAATCATGCCAAAATAACACTTTTCTGAATACAAATCGGCCGCTTAAAACCCTGGCTCGTTTTTCTTATATTGACATTGCTGTGTACTTAGAAATCGTTAACAAGATTTTTGGGATATGAAATTTTATGATTTTGGCACGTTCTCGTGATACAAAGTACGTTAAATTGTTTACTAGCGTCCCACCCCGGCTTCGCACAGGTGTATTATACATATAAACCTTCCTCTTGAAACACTCTATCTATGTATTAAAAAAACGCATCAAAATCCGTTGCGTGGTTTTAAAGATATAAGCAAACATGAGGACAGACAGCGGGAAGCGACTTTGTTTTATACTATGTAGTGATTTGTAATCTTTTTAGAAGACTAATTTTAATATTTTCTTTTTACTAAGTAATCAGTTTATATTTAAACAAACTTACTTTCTATATCATACCTTTGCCTCAGGCAGATAACTAATGTAGGTAGTACGATACTTGCCTGGAAGACAATTCCATTGCATACTTACTTTGTTGTCACCTTCATTGCAATCTAAGGGAAGAAAAGTACTAAACACGAGGCACAGAGAGCATTGTCATCTTTACGGTTATTTTCAAAAATGTATATTGTGCAAAATATTTAAATATACATTTTCAAGCGAGTGTAGGAATGTCTCTTTTTGTTATTCAAAACTAGTTTAAAATAGTGCTGTTGGGACGAAATAAATCTAAGTAATACCATACAAGCAAAATCTATTGCTAGAGCCATTAATTTGTTTTTTTGCGAATACATTATCTGGGGCTATAAAAGTCAGTGGCAACTGGAATAAATACTTAATCTATGTAAATTTTAGAAACCTATCTGCATTTTATCAATTACAAAGGGTTAATTGAATTGCAAAATAGCTGGCGTACGATCTATGAGAAGAAAGAATAATTCTCGACTTAACAAAGCAAATTGAACATTCATTTTAACCACAGAAAAGAGAGAGAGTTCTGTTGAATATATTTTATCACAGTTTGTTTGATCGTTTGAGCTGACGTGGAAAACAGAACTCCATTATTGAAGCTTTTACAAAAGATGTTATTATGTCGCAACGTAAAGTAGGTATAATATTTCATAAAAGTAGAATGAAAATTAACAGAAATATTTATTGAACCGATCAATTACAAACACATACAATTCTAAACACGCACAAAGCTCGTACGTGAAAAGAAAATAAGACAAAATTGCGACAAACTCCAAAGACTTATCTAATGTTGTTTCTTTGAATGATAGTAAATAGTAACAAGTTAGTTGAACTTAAAATTCAGTGTAGTCTAAGTTGAATAAAAAAACTTTATATATTTTGCAAGCAAAGCATTGCGTAGCTAGACTAGAATATAACTTTTGGTATATTTAAGTTTTATTCTAGTCTAGGTACGCAACGCTTTGCTTGCTTGCTTTAAGTATTTGCAATCTGTCACGCTAGAGAGTCGCTCGTCCCGCATAATGGATCACGCTGTCCCACAATAACGCTGTGAGACTATAAACAGCGTAATTTATTTTGTCCCCTTGCCATTCCACTGCAGTCTACATCTGGTCAATTCAACCTTATGCAGTTATGAAACGGAAATTGCTGAAGTAAAATTCGAACGTTACTGTTCAGAGACTTTAGGTAAATTAGATGAAATCAATTTCGAATAATAAAGATAAAATTTGCACAAATAAGAACATTCTTCACACAATTACACGTCTCACAATACGCCTTGATGTCTCGTGTGTTGCGGGAATGTTTTGTAGTAAAATTTGTCTTATGGCCCGTTTCATTTCAATTTGCATTCAAACATAGCACAAATGAATAATAGTGTACTTTAGCAGCCTTTTTAATTCTAGTCAACTGGACCACCATGCTGGGTGCGGGTTGCTGAAAATTGACGATGTCATACATTAAATATGTTGGTAGACCTAATCTTTGATAATATCAAGTTGATGGAAATCTAGGTAGGATTAGTCGAGTTGCTGATGTGGCTAGTTTGTATGAAATCTTAAATTACAATACTAGAGGAATGTTACAAAATATGGAGTAGTATCCCTTACGTGGAATACCGGCATTTCTCATAAACTATGACACCAAGGCACAATAAACATTGATCGTCTCTATTATGTTATATCACTAAACGCAGATATATTATACATAAAGAGAGAGAGAGTTCTGTTGAATATATTTTATGGTTCCAAACATCTCGGTCGACCGAGTGCTTCGTTTGCGGAGAGAGTGTTGCTTGCAGAAAACTTTATTACGTACATAACAATAAAGGTAATTGCATATCTAGTAGTACTACTGTTGTACGTTTGTATTTCAATTTCCTTTAATAAAAGAAAATAAAATATCTTTCTCGTACAATAGATCATGCCGTCCCGCAATAACGCTGCGAGACAGCGACCTTTGTCCCGACCCATTCCGCTGCAGTCTGCATCCGACCAATTTAACCTTTTGTTGTCATGAAGCGGAAAAGCACAAGTGGACAATATGAAGCGGATAGAGCTCGGATGTGTTGAGTTGTCCATATTAGATGTGTTTTTTAATCAAACTAAATGTTATGTTACTTTTGTAAATATTATTATATCCACACATGAAATTTGCAATTCTTGTATAATATTTACTGAATCTATAATATTTTTGATGAAATTTCAAAAGAAAGAATTTCTCCGGTTTTCAGGTAGTGTTTTAGCTGTCAAATCTATACGGCATTTTTTCGCTAAATGCTGCTTTAGTAAAAAAAACTCTAAAAATAACCAATTTCTATTTATGAATTAAATATTTTAATTTTAATCTTATTCAGCCATAACCACTCAATTAACCATCAAAGCCGTATCTTAGCATGTAATTTACAATAAAACAAGCATATTTTACTCAATGAATCTACCTATAGCAACCCAACGTTTGTGCTAATATTGTTTCGAAAATTCACTTATTTTCTTCGACTGTCACTTCTGGGACCCGCGCGCTCCGCCGAGCCGCCGCCGCGCCGTGTCACAACACCGCACATTGGGTAACGCCGATCCGCAATAATAATATCTACCTTTGTCTCATGATCCATTCGGTCATATAGATTAGACAAGTTTTTTTACCTTGCACGGCATATTTATCACGTCCAGGCCGCTCAAAAAGTTTTTGTTAGCATTAAAATTTTGTTTTGTAGAGTCTACATTTTTATTTTCATACAATCTGAATGTTATGATTAAAAAGTTATTAACCATTTTTAAAGTGTCTGTGTCCTTCCGGCTTATAATAAAGAATTGACAGAATTTTGAATTAATTAAGATTTTGACTTCCCAAAATATGACAGAAAGAAGCGGAGAATCTGCAATTTTATATTGATATAGGCACGAGTACGTATCCATATTAACTACAACAAAATACAATACTGCTTTAAGCTTTATAAGCCACAACTACAACACTGCTACTACATAAATAATCGGCCAAGTACGAGTCAGACTCGCGCACGGAGGGTTCCGTACTGTATGGGAGCTCCCCTTAAATATTTATTTTATTTAATTTTTATTACTTATTTAATTGAAGGGAATATAAAACTAAATATTCTGTGAAAATTTCAAGCATCTACCTGGTAACATTATTAATATATAACAAAAAACGTCCAAAAATTCGGGTTTGTTGTATGGGAGACCCCCTTAAATATTAATTTTATTTTGTTTTTAGTATTTGTTGTTATAGCGGCAACCGAAATACATCATCTGTGAAAATTTCAGCTGCCTAGCTATCATGGTGCATGTGATACAGCCCGGTGACAGACAGACAGACAGACGGACATACGGACAGACGGACATCGAAGTCTTAGTAATAGAGTCCCGTTTTTCCCTTTGGGTACAGAACCCTAAAAAGCAATTGGATCATCCACAGAAACTTGAAGGTCTAAAGATAGGTAATCCAAATGCTCAAGCCCACTGCCAGTTGGCAGCGTGCCCAGCATGCTGGCTGCTTTGCCACTCAGAATGGCAATTATGAGCATTGCCATTGAGTCAAATAAACACCAGCATTTTGGTCACGCGTCGCGCCCACCAGACGCTCAAGACGCTTTTTTTTTCTTTAATAAAGGCACATTTGCGCGTTAAAAAAAAATCAATAAATATTACTAATTTCAACATGTTAGTTCCTAATATAAAAGCCATTTTCCATCTTTGCGTTGTAGTTTTTATTTGTGTAATAAATTCGAATACGTTACTTGGATGTATAAATATCCAGGCTATAACAGTTGGGCTCTAGCTGTTACTGTATGCTCAAGATATTTATAGTTTTCCGATACGCGATATTTTATTTGCTCGTTATCGGAGATAAAGCCTCTACATTCCAAACATCTATATCCCTATATTCCTAGTAAACATGATAATGTCCAGGTATACACGCGCTACTGAATCTAGGTTGATATTTGCCATCAGCAGATTTTTTCGCACGTGTAGTAGTTTTTCTTTTTGAATAATGCTTGAAAAGGTACAATTTACCTTGGCAAAGGCGGATGTTTTTGTTGGCCACCTTTTGCATTTTGTCACTTTACCGAGCTAAGCGGTAGACAAATAATTTTATCCAGTTCCGTATCCACTCACTTTCCAAAGCGGATCGCCGTAGTTGAAGATAAACTGTTGTGATTTTTTTCTGTCACTAGCAGGGAAACATGTCGGATATGCTAACTCAATACATGAGGTAAATAACTAAAAAGTTCTCCAGAAAAAAAATTGCTAAATAGAAAACTTTTAAATGAACCCCTGTAGGTACTGTGCAGGCTCCGCATAGGACGTCTACTCATCAGGTGGATAGATGACCTCTTTAAGACTGGAGGATCACGCTGACTTCGTGTTTCGTTAGGCATGATTTACACGGGAAACCTGTGTGTTCAGCAGTGGTGTCCTATGGCTGAAATGATGATGATAATGATGAGAAAACTCCATTACAGACCCTTTTTTTTTAGATGCATCGACAAAGAGCTACGTTTTTATCGGCTTCTGGATTAAGGCTAAATCTGTACGGCTTTTGGAACGTTCGAGGATTTTGACTCAGCTTTATTCAACTTTCGTCACGTGGTCTTTTTTCAGAAAAGGATAAGTCATATTAAAGCGAATTCTGCTCGTTTGAAGTTACATTGATGGTACTGTGGTACTTGTTTTTTACTATAAAACAAAATCTGTCACTTATACTTTCATTTCTTCTGTGTCCCATATCTATCTATGTCTTTGTTGACCAAAATCATGATAACTAATGTTTTTTTTAATGTTATTTATTTTGGGAGTTTTATCGAAAATAAATGTTGTATTTTTTTAATTTAATATTATGTCAGTACACATGGACACTTTTTCGTAGTTTTTTGACGTAGGACTGGAAAGCACTTGTATTGTAATGTAGCTTATGTTGCCATTGAGAATAGAATAGAAAACCCTATATTGTACACAAAAAATAAACAAAACGAACAGTAATAAAAAAAATGGAATGTTGAGCATAAGCAAATGACTTCTTGCCGTCAAGATTAAAAGACCAGAATAATTTTTTTATTTTTTAAGAACTTCAATAATGTTTTGAACTTGTACATTTTTGTAACATTAATCAAGCGTTTCTAGAAATATATGGTATGGACCCCTGATATGAATGGCTATTTCAATAACTTACTATAAATTGCATTGGATACAAGCTGGAGAAAGTCGAGGTATATCCGCCGGCCAACAGATTTATTGTTATTAGAATATAGATAGTTTCTTCGCCCTTACTTTTATTTATGATCCATTTGTAGAGAAATCTCGTTGGTACAAATGTTATTTACTTTTGCTCTAGACACATAAAATATTGTAAAATATGTACCGGTTGCAAATATACCTATACATTTTATGGAATTATATTTACATTTTAGAATAAAATCAAACAAGATTTGTATTGCATTGTGTTATTAAGTAAATAGTTTTTATACTGATTTAATCAAACAGCTAATAAAAGATAACATTTAATCCTAAGAGCTATTAATTCTATGGGCTACTAGACCTTTTAGGATGTTTCATTAAGTTATAGACTAGTAAACAATATTTCAGGCAGAGTGCTGCATTAGTCAAATGTAGTAGATATTTCAATAATAATGTTAGTGTTACAAAACATAGTGAACTAGTCGAAATTGTGAATGATTTGATTGAATTGAAACTATAATTTACGTAAAATCAGTATAGAAAAAAAAACTGAATTTAAAATGTTGAAAAAACAAAATTAAAACAATCCCGAAAAAATGGCTAGTAAAAACATTTGGAATGTTAATCAGTAAGTAAGTTAATTAGTAAGTGATCTTACCATTTAATTTGAAAGGAGTAATAAAAAATCAGCCAAGTGCGAGTCGGACTCGCGCGCAAAGGGTTCCGTACAGTGTTGGAGCCCCCGGAGCCCCATTCCTCTTTCCATTATTAATAGAGAGCAAAAAAATACCTAAAAATCACGTTTGTTGTATGGGAGCCCCTCTTAAATATTTGTTTTATTCAGTTTTTAGTATTTGTTGTTATAGCGGCAACAGAAATACATCATCTGTGATAATTTCAGCTGTCTAGCTATCACGGTTCATGAGATACAGCCTGGTGACAGACAAACAGAAGGACAGACGGACATCGGAGTCTTAGTAATAGGGTCACGTTTTTACCCTTTGGGTACTGAACCCTAAAAACAGCATTATAGCCCGATATTAAATGCAATCAAGTCGTAAACAGTACTGGTTGTATTTAATTAAAATATATCTGTGCAGAACATTTCCATTGAGCATGCAAATACGACATATTTTATTGAACAAACATCACTTGAGTTCCAATTTGCGTGCAAGTGTTTTTTATCACGAGAAAAATGCAATTTAATTTACGTTTCGCAATAAGCAACACAAGCAAAACCACTTCATATTGCACGACTACATAAATTATTTCACGCTATTTGCTCCTTCATATTGCTATTCTGACCCCAACTTGTTCGGACAAATTAATATTAGTGCAAAGTTATTGCGTCTCCAGCTTAACAGAAGTTGCTGAAAGCACTCTCTTATGCATGGGTTTCGTGCTTCAAGCTTTAAGTGAACTTTATTATCACTACGTTTTAATTAAGCTGAATTAATGATTAAACGTAACGTTAGTCGTCAAGTGTCAATGGTGTCAGACGTGGCTTGGTTGCTAGTTGCTGTTTGGATAGCATATTCGGTATGGCCGTGAATAGCGGGCCTTAGCATGTGATGTCACTCTTCTCTGGAATCTGGGTCTGAATTTTTATTGCGCTCCTTGTCGTTCCAGGGTTTTAATGTTGGTCTATATACCACATACAAAAATCGGGAAATGGAAAATCGTGTAAGGTTTCGTTTAAACAAAATGACCCAGTTTGTACCTTTTATATTGATCCTTTTTGAAGTTAAATAATGCGCTTCATAGATATGGAGATGAATTCAATTGGTTTCCACTCGACCGACATTCTTTGTGCAAAATTTGATGATTGATGTTGTTTGATATTTGCATGAAATTGTTTTTGTCTACGTTTTGCACTCGTAACAATGTAGATTTATATTTATAAAATTTAATTCGCATAATATAAATAATATGCATATTATTGCTTGGGTACAGTGTTTTTTTGAATAATATGACAAATAGAAGTAGATAAACTGTCAGGAAAACAAATTCTTTTCTACCATCAAAGTACCTAGTAATATGCTGAAAACTTACACGCTAATGCATAGCGAATTTTCTCATTATAAATTTTAAATTATTTACTTCACAGAGAGTTTTTGCTAGCATAAATTTCTCTTTATTTGTGTCCACTACTTTGAAATTTTGAAATATGTTAAAAAATATACATAATAATCATTATTATTATAATCATAGAAAAGGAAAGGTTACGTTGGTACCTATATTTTATATTGTTGTCGTCCATCTAGCACTCACTCCGTGACGATCCTTGCCCATCGATCCTGAGAGATTATGGCGACTTCTTGATATATTGTTACATTTTTTAGGATTCCGTACCCAAAAGGTAAAAACGGGACCCTATTACTAAGACTCCGATGTCTGTCCGTCAGTCTGTCTGTCACCGGGCTGTATCTCATAAACCGTGATAGCTAGATAGCTGAAATTTTCACAGATGATGTATATATGGCCGCTATTAAAACAAATACAGCCGCTATAACAATAAAAACAGAATAAAATACATGTTTAAGAGGGGTCCCATACAACAAAAGTAATATTTTAGAAGTTTTTTGCTCGCTATTAATAACGTCAAGAAAAATAGGACTAAGGGGGTTCCAACACGGTACGGAACCCTTCGTGTGCGAGTCTAACTCGCACATGGCCGATTCTTTTTGTTTCCGTTGTATATTCCGTATTATATAGTATTGGTGACTCTACAAAGAGAAACAGAGACAGAAGTAATCTCAACTGCTTTAGAATGAGACCTCCACGTAATGTTTCTACCATCGCCGTAGTAATCTTCAGAAAATCATAGGGTGCAGCAAAATTACTATACTTATCTAATAAATGTGAACTATCCATCAGAAAGTTACAACACTTAATTATATCCATAAAGGCTTGACTATTAGTTATTGTAGAGGATTACCAAATTATTCAGTGGCGTCAATCAATTATGAAATTACAAGTTTGGGGTTGGGATCCAATTAAGCGAAACATCGAATAGTTCTAGACAAACTTGCCATAAACAAAATTAAATCATCAAACAATTTGGTATTCGACAAGGTTTCTATTGTAATGAGAAATCAGTACCCAAGATCCAGCAATCCACTACATAGCCTTACAAAAAACTCTCAGTAATTTTTAGAATATTTTTTTTTACAAGTAAAAATATTCTTCTTTGTAACTTGAGTGTAATGTAGTGTAAGGTTATTTTATCCGTAATTAAAAAGTAACGTACTGTATAATTAATTTTGAAACTGGTCAACTGCAAGTTGGACTTGTATACGTCACGTAAAATTTTCAAAAAAAACACTAAATTATGTAATCTACATTAATAATTATTAAAACAGGTAGAGCCTTAAGCAGTGGGCATTTTTTTTTTATCCTTTTAATGCAACAACCAATTTTTTATTATTTGTACGTATAACTCCACAGAATCACCCATTATTTAATTAGCTTTTCCAGTACTTTTTGATTGAAAAACGGGACCCTATTACTTAGACTCCGCTGTCCGTCCGTCTGTCCGTCTGTCTGTCACCAGGCTGTATCTCATGAACCGTGTTAGCTGCAGAGTTGAAATTTTCAGATGATGTATTTGCCGCTATGACAACAAATCCTAAAAACAGAATAAAATAAAATGTTTTTCGGGGCGCTCCCATACAACAAAAATGTTTTTTACCGGAGGGCTGCCACACGGTACGGAACCCTTCATGCGCGAGTCCGACTAGTACTTGGCCGATTATTTGTAAGATTAGATTTAAAGTTCTGTCTCTAAGTATATATTGCTATCGTAACAAATAAAGTAAAACAGTTAGATAGGAAACAATAACCCCGTCTTAGAAACGTTCAGTCCTTGATTGGTTGCCAATTACGACTGCTGCAACCTTCTCTTCAATTAATTTCGTATCGAACAGAAGCTGACTCTCGAGTTTTCTCGGAAACAATTTTACTAAAAGTGATTTGTTATTTTTGGTGAAGTTATTTTAGTATACTGTACTGAAAGTTGACTCAACTGTCGGAATTGATGTTGTTGTTTAAAATATAATAAAATTGGATAAAATACTATCCGTACTTAAAGACTTTTTTATTGTTTTTTTCTAAACTTAGCAAGATATTCTTTTACAAAACACAATAAGTATATAGCCACATACCTACTACCTACACGAAAAGCAATCAGGTAGATTATCCACAGACCATAGAAAAAATAGAAATAATCCAAATGCTTGAGCCCACTGACAGTTGTCACCGTGTTCAGCATGCTAGCAGCATTATTTTCCGATAAGGAGGGACTATGTTCGTCTGTTTGTATTTTTTTTGTGTACCTATGTTCATCACTATTTTTGCCGATTGTAAGCCGATATTAAAAATCTTTTTAAATTTTAAAAGTGTATACTTTCCAGGTGGTTTCATTTAAATCTTATCGGAATCAGCTTAGCCGTTTTAGTAAGAATATATCGGTATTTAATTTTTACAGTGGATGATATTTTAACGAAATATAATTTAACCATCACTCAGGTATTGCTTTGTTTTCGCAGTTATTTTACGACATAGCGCTCGCATCTTCCACAGTGATGCTTTATAATGACATTATTTAAAATGGAATCTAATGTTGTATATCATTTTTTTCCGGGGTTGTTGTACTAGTATAGTTTATTTATAACAATTTGCAGAACGTAATAATTTTCAGTTCAGTGGTTCAAGCTTCTTTCAAAGAAATTCTCAAAGCAAAATGTTGAAGGCAACTGCAACGAGTTTCAAAACTAGTACGCTTATTGTATGGGTATACCCATACTTTGAATAACTATTGTTTTCTAGGACTATACAACTTGTGTTTTATACATTTTGAATAACTTTTGTTTTATAGGACTATAGTAGGTTCATAGCGTATTTAGACTGTTTCATAGGGATCACCGTAATTAAGCAACGTTCAGCATAGTCAGTATTTGGATGGGTGACCGCGAGTGGCATTTACAACTAAGCAACTTAAAAACTCACATCACCATCATTAGGGCCAGCTACACGGTTTATACGAACTTACTTGAAGGTACTTACCTACTTATATGAAACAAGATACTTACGATCAAAATTAGTGCGATGAAATAAATAACTAATTAATAAAATTTCTAAGTTCCACTCATGTTAATTCTACTTTAGATTTAATATCATTCCAGTAATCATTAAAAGTTATTGGTGTCGATAATTATTGACATTTAATAAACAATTTAATGAAATAAGTAAGTAGGTATAAATGTAAAACCATGCGTCATTATTTATAAAGAAGCTAAGTAGCTTACTAAGTAAATCAAATTAAAAAAAGATAGTTAAAAGTGAAAATAAAGTTAGAACCTTTTCTAGACTTAGGTACATTGTGAACTGTAACATTACGATTCCGATTCCGGATTCACGCGTAAATTATTCAACTGTCGTAGTAGTAATAATATAGTAGGTATCTAGTCACATTTCATCGTATATTTTTCATAAGAAACGGGATTTCTCGATGTAAGATTTCCCAATAAGATAAAAGAAGGTTTTAGTATTTATTGAGCTCAAAAATATTTACGCAGACTTCGCCCTTTAAGGTCTTTGAAGATATTAAGAAAATTGTATGACCGTCGTACACAACTTGTGCAATTAACTTTATAACTTTTTGGTTCTCATTAACAGCATTATAGTGAATCGGAGAATTGTTTCAACTGTCTATTTTGTCTCAATTTCGAAAGCAAATTCAGTTTTGTAAGTAGAAAAGTCTAATTGTTTATACAAGTCAACACCAGTTGTTTTGCTTCAAAATCGAGTCCACTGATATTTTACAAAGAGTTGACACTAATGTAGGTTAAAGTACATTTTGTTATCTCAAATTCAGCGTCTTTGTTCAATCTTGTCACTTCTTCACTAAGCAAAAAACGTCGACATTTTTCTAGCAAAAAACACTCGGAAACGGTAGGCTCGTTTGGAGAAAATTGTTCTCTCCATTGTTCGAATACACCTAATTATACGCCAAAAGAAAGTTGTCATACTTCTACTCGTTTAAACTTTTCTGCAAGAAAAACTTTTACGATTTTTTACACGTTATTAAAATGAATCGGACACGCTGGTTTTTAAAAGTGTGAAAAGGGCAAGTTTTTGCTAGATTGAATAATAATGATTCACTATAAAATACAGAAAAACAACAAAAAAATATCTAAAAAATCACCACAAAATATCTAATCATCCGTTAAAGTTTATAGAACTATAAACCTACAATCAAAGAGCAGTAGCATGCCCAACAAGCTTTATTGAATAGAATTTCTTGTAGTTCTATAAGCATACTGTACTGTACTGTACCAGCCCTTTTAATAGTCCACTGCAGGACGTAGGTAAGCACCTACGAAGGCTGATAAGTATAGCTATAGCTATTATTAGGCCAAATTAACATCCGCACTTTTATTTCGCATTATTTTCTAAAAATTTTGCCATAACCTTCTCCTTACATGGTTCCAAAATACACTTTTATCGCCAAGTTTTTGCTCTGGCAAATTGGTTGAAGCTCCAGCTCTACCAACTCTATATCTTATACTTGCTATTTTATATCTCATGCACTCTAAAACTGACATTTTACTTTATACCTAATATTTAACTCGAACAACGCGAAAAGCGCTTTTACATTCACGTTTTTATTTGTAAAAGCGGTACTTATATTTCATTCACAAATAGAACTGTAATACCTTTCCACAGCATCTTTGGTATTTCACTATTTCCTTGTCTGGAAGATAAATAACAAATTCTTCAAAATTTAAATGTCATGGCTCAAAATCTCAAGAGTTGGACTCAGCTAAAAAGGGTCGAATTTCGTTAGGAAGACGTAAATAGATAAGTACTTCTTAGAGTTTGTTCTGTCGTCAGCAAGAGCATTTACTTTTAAGGAGTATTAATTTCCATTTTGATTTTACTTTGTAATGTGACAGATTTTCTACTTAACAGGATAAAGTAACGAAACAGTTAACTAGTAGGAAAGCTACATAATTAAATATTTCTCCGTTGTGTGCCATGTTTAATTCTTCAATTTTTAGAATATCTTGTAGAATTACTTGTGTTATTAAATAAATAAATTGAAAAGGTTGATAAGTTTTTATTTTCATGAATAATTCAAGCTATTTGGAGTCGTTGTCGTTACAAAAAAATATCCAACATCTTCAGGAAAAATAATGAAATTTTGATTACGAAGATGATAAAGGTTTTTTATACTTATGTATGAGTTTATATCTATTATGGTAGTAAGACGTAATCACGCATATTCAATTATTTGTAATTAATTAATTAATAATAGTATCTAATAATTGCTCAGAACATTGAAAATCTGTACTTAAGCAGAGCAAACACAAACTGAGAAATTCTAAATAAAAAGGGAAATGAAAAATATTAGAAAGCAAGCGTACTAAAGAAGATAATAGCAAGTATGAGTTTATATCTATTATGGTAGTAAGACGTGATCACGCATATTCAATTAATTGTAATTAATTAATAATAGTATTTAATAATTGCTCAGAACATGTAAGACGTGATCACACATATTCAATTAATTGTAATTAATTAATAATAGTATTTAATAATTGCTCAGAACATTGAAAATCTGTACTTAAGCAGAGCAAAGACAAACTGAGAAATTCTAAATAAAAAGGGAAATGAAAAATATTAAAAAGCAAGCGTACTAAAGAAGATAATAGCAAAAAGAAAAGGAATTTCCTTCGTAACAAAGCCATTTATCTGCGATTATAACTGTGGAACATTGCGTAGGTATGAATGGTAATTATTTATCAACCTGTTACGAGAAAAATTCGATTTTTTGTCAAATAAAGTCTTTGGGAATAGAAATAAAGACAGCTCTTTCAATAACATGAAAAAGTTATGTTGTGAACAAAGTCGATAAGAATCACGGATCAGTACTCAGTTATATTTGAAGATTCAACGTTTCGATTTCTAGGGAAATAAAACGTACTACGACATGAACTGAGAATTTTTGTACCCTGGCTTAGTTTTTTGTATTGAGGATTTTATTCAAGTGGGTCCTAGTGAACAGTCCGTCTGTCTGTCTGTCTCCAGGCTGTATCTCATAAACCGTAATAGCTAGAGAGTTGAAATTTTCACAGATGATGTATTTCGTTTGCCGCTGTAACAACAAATACTAAAAACAGAATAATATTGCGTTTGTTGTATGGTAGTTTTTAGTATTTGTTGTAATAGCGGCAATCTCTAGCTATTACGGTTCATGAGATGCAGCCTGGGGACAGACTCGTACTTGACAGATTATGTACAACAAAATGTCATAAAGAGCAAATTATTATTTTTTGCATATAATGTCAAAACTACCTTCTATCGTGTACAAAATTCGAATATTTCGCTCGAAGTGTTTAATGTTGATTGTTGATGATTTTTTGTTTATTGTTGATTTTTCAAACACGACTCAGACGATTTCTAATTTAAATAGGTCCACCTCAGGAGCATACCTTTTAGAACTAAAAAATACTTTTTCGATTCGGTTACAATTGACGAAATTATCGATGAATATACACAAAAAAACATACAGACGAACATGAAACCTCATTTTTGGAAGTCGGTTAAAAATAAGGTCAATCAAGCATTATTTCCGTATTATTACGTCAGTGGGTACAAGTTTATTACCAGAGTCGAGCGTTTTCCCACTCCGAGGACTTTACAAAAGTCATCAGAGGCGCCCAGTTTTCCTCAATTAATTCAGGATCAACATAACAAGTTGCCGGCGGGTCTTGAGGACGGGACGTTACATGGACGAGAGAGAAAATGACATCTCTGTCATGGATGTATAAGGGACGGCAGTAAAGTGTCTTGTACTCTACTGTACCGGCCTTTGAATAGTCCACTGTTGAATAAGCGTACTCACGAAGGGCTTTATCTGAAGCTGCCGAAAAAGCTTTATCTGACACGCTGGTCCAGTTTGGATTAGCTTGGTAGATTCAGATACAATGTCTTCTATGGTTTTATGCACGTGTCTTTACGATGTTACCTTTCACTGAAAAGTCAGTGGTATAAAAATCTGTGCAAGAATATGAAAGAAATCATGGTACGGGACCGGAAGTTTATGGCAAACATAGATATCACTAGGCCATCATTTTCCCGCTTGAAACGCGTTTTTGGGTAGGTCCCTGTAAAATGGGTTTTACTGTAGTTTTAATGCTTTGCAACTAAGGTTGACAATATTTTACGACACACGTTAGCTTCAGAGTTTTAACCTTATGACGCATATCCTTCTGTCTTACATCCATGATCTATCTCTCTATCTAGAGGGTGCGTCGTTTTTTCGCACTTCACTTCGAAAGATTCCGAATTTATGAAGAGGAGACAAAAAGTGAGACCTAAGTATTTGAGTAGGTATACAAGTGAGCTCGAGACAGCCCAACGAGCTATGGGGCTAAGCTCGGGGTTTATTTGCGTAGTAGTCTCGTCAAGTAGTAAATATACACCTACAAGTTCTGTTCGTAAATAGCTTCACTAGATTTTCAGGAATTTTAAATAAACTTTCGAACATTTATTAATTTTATTACAATTACCACAGTTATAAGTACATACAACATTAGTGTCTTCAAATTAAGACCATAGGTATCTTCTAGGTTAACGTGCTACTTATAATCTATCTCAACGTAACATTATGATGTTTTTAGGATTATCGGAATATCACTATCACTACATAGTTTAAAACAACATGTATGCTTATATCTTTAAAACTACACAACGGATTTTGATGCAGTTTTTTTAATAGATAGAGTAATTTGACTGCCTCGGTGGCTCAGTGGTTAGTGATCCTAACTTCTGGGTCAGAGAGGCGTGGGTTCGATCCCCACCCAGGGCAAATATTTATGTGATGAACATAAGTGTTTGCTCTGTGTCTGGGTGTTATTTAGTTACTATTTATATAATTATGTATTTAAAAATAAGTATATGTAGTATATCAGTCTCTGGCAGCCATATCACAAGCTATGCTTAGTTTGGGGTCAGAGGCGGTGTGTGAGATGTCCCCAAAATATAAATATTTAGCTAACGCCATCTATAATTCAAGAGTAAGGTTTATATGCAAAATAAAAACCGGGGCGGGTCGCTAGTTCTCTATAAAAATGACATGTAAGGAATTTCGTGAAAATGTGAGTGTAATAAATAAATAAAATATAAGCGAACCCTTGTACTTTGTCCCAAGTCCCCCGTATGTCTTATAGGTTCAGAAGCAATTAGACCAACCACATCACGTAGCCGTTACAAATCTTTCACCGAGGAGAAAATATTAGTGTGATAATTTAAATCGGGCGTGCGTGATGGTGACTCAGAATTGAGTTTCCTGAGCTTTCCTTTTATGAGCACTTTGTTCCAGATAGAGATATTTGACAGCATGAAATATCTCAAAAGAAAGTCACGTATTTCAGATACGAGTACTTTTTAACTGACTTCCAAAAAGAAGGAGGTTCTATGTTTGTCTGTATGTATTTTTTTGTGTATGTGCATCGATAATTCCGCCAATTGTGAACCGAATTGAAAAATTGTTTTTTAATTCAAAAGGGAATCCTCCAAAAATAATCCCATTTAAATTTTACGCAAATCGGCTGAGCCGTTTTTGAAAAATCAGCAATAATGTAAACAATTCGAAATTGATTCAAATTCGAAATATTCGAATTTTGTACACGATGGAAGGCGGTTTTGGCATTTTTTGCGATAAATAAATAAAAAATTGAAGTTATTTTATGTTATTGAGAGCTCGTGTGTTTTTTAATATTTACAGAGAAAATACATACAAGTGTATTGTTTTACGCTAGCGATGTTTTAGTAAATAATTGCATTTGTCATAATGATGTTCGCAATGATTATGACATTGTAAGTAAGTTAGTATAGATCGCGTGGCTACCTCTGGTGTCAGGTCGAAGCCGTTAAAACAACTGAGACCTACAATTTAACTAAATATTTCATATTTATAAAATAGTTTTACTATGGGACAAACCCTGGATTCGCGAAAAAATCAGATGTTACATACATATTGGTTAGTCCTTGACATTGGGTATTTCGTTGTACACAATGGAAGTCGTATTTGCCATTATACTTCGCACTTTGTCCTCGAAATTAGTATAAGTAGATATTATATACACATGTAGTTTCGCCAAGTTACACCACTCTTGCACTAATTGTTGAGAGAATGAAGGTAGGAACAAAATAAAAATGAAGTATCTGAGGGTAGCTACAAGTTACTTCGCCATTTTGTCGGTCTGTCACTTCACTTCATTCGCAATTTAGTGCTCAACCACTCCAGACACTTTTCTTAAAACTAATCGGAATTAACAAAAGTTGTTAGCCTTTTTTCTTTAAAAATCCCTAAAAGAAAACGTTCAAAAGACGTAGAACAAGATCTCGTGACGTTAATGCGTAAAGTTAAAAAGTTAGAACGAAAAATACGTCGCAGAAAAAGTGATGTTTCCAGCGGCGGTGATTCAGAAGATGCATTGCATAATCAAACTACTGTGCGCAGTACCGTACATTGGCAAGGTATGTAGTGACATTACTCATTATGTTACCCTAAGTATAGTGCTAAGTCCAGATGAATGCAACCGAGATCGCCAGTAGGGTTATTTCACCGCATTCAACTTTTTTATCAGTTCGAACTGATAACCGATCTTACCGCACATATTAAAGCGTGTTATTTTAGTGAATGCAACCGAACTAGCCATTGGGGCTCTTTCACCGCATTCAACATTTTATCAGTCGGAACTGATAACTCTGTTTACTTTTCTAATTACCCACTTGCCATCGTAAATATACCTCTGAGCAATACAATTTAAATAATTAATGTAAAATAATCGTAAATTGATAGAAATTATCGTACATAAATACTTTGAAATTGTATAAATTATTAAAATATTTTATTTCCTGAAATAATATACATTATTAAAATATCAGATTATTCTATACTACAAACCTGGACTTAAAAGCCTATTGACTCTTTTCGAAGTCACCTCAACTAAACTTGGAACCAGACGACTGGATCCCATAGTCTTCAGACCACGCGACTGTAGACAACAACGTTGACGACTTTGCCGTTGATTCCGCCGACATTGTCTGTGGTAAATCGGTGACGACGCCGCAAGATACCTAAACAGGAAATAATGCAAAGGGAATCAGTGTCAATGACCTAGTGGCATTAAGATTATCACAAACAAGCTGAATTCCAAAGACACCAACAATGAAGTACTTCAGAACCTCATGGATCCAACACGGTGACTCAGCGACCAAATGGAACTTCATTCTGACAGCGTTAAAGAATGACATGAAAGAACATTTAACAAACGCGAAAATTGATACTTTTTTGTTCGGCGATAAGTTATCGGATACAATTAAGTCGGCTAAAGCTGTCACAAAATCTGGCGTCGAACTTAAAGCGGATTTTGGTGCTAAAACACAGCAAAAAGAACAAACACGACAGCTGTGGAACCGTTAAACCGGAAAGCTCCAGCCCCGGCGCGCAGTCCGCCGAGCGCATCCCAGCGCTCCACGAGCGCCGCAGCCCAGCTAACAGAGCATCGTGGCAGCCTCAACCGCCACTGCCGCAGCCGCCTCCCCCGCCGCCGCTTCAGCCAGCTCATCCAGCGCCGTCAGCGCGCCGTTACTAATTCCAGTTAAGTACGCAGGACGTTTGTCTAATTATTACCAGCAATGGGCTCAAATTACAAATGACAGCACCATCCTTTCCTGGATTAGTGGATATGAAATAGTTTTCCTCGTCGGTTATCGAAATTCGCTCCTCAGCCACGCGTTTATACAGAGACCGAAAAACAATGTTTCAATGAAGCTATTGAAAGTCTTATACTGATTGGTGCTATTTCTGAATGTCCTGTCAAGGTCAATTCTGGTCAAATAAACTTAAACTCAAATCATTTATTGCAACATATGAAATTTACATGCGGTTCTTAATTAACATGTTCTGTACAGTTATACATAATTATGACCCTATAAGGGTATGACAATTTTATTATTTGTATTGGAACGATTTATTATTGTTTTCTAGATTATCGTTAAAAAAAAATCGTCTTATGCATAATAGCATTTGGATAATAGAATAATTTTTAGTTGTTTTATTAAACAGTTTTGATTTTCGGTATCTTTTAGATTATTTGGCAGTTTACTAAATATTTTTATAGCCATAGAATGCGGGCTGGAACTTTGCGTTGCCATATATTAAATATTTTTCTCACTCACTCACTTAAAAATTTAAATAAATTCATACAAAGTGTCATTTGAAATTGGAAGACTTACGCACCGCACTAAAACTGGTTTCGTGCGGTTGTTATATGTCAACACTTGATTTAAAAGACACTTTCTTATAAGAATTCACGAGTCTAAAAAGTACCTTTGATTTATTTTTGACTATAAAATGTATGAATTTAACGTCGGTGCTTAACCCGAACGGGAACGGACCGCACCGTGTTTTTACAAAAATCTTCAAACCGGTTACAAAAATCCTTCGCTTTATGGGGTTTTTGTCTATCCTTTATTTGGATGGCTCCTAATAAGTCAACAGCCTCAACAACTTCTCAAAAATATCGAAACCACATAAAATACACTTACTTCCCTGGGCACTTGCACCTTCTATGACTTGCAAATTTTTGGGTATGATAATAGATTCTCATCAAATGTGTGATCTTACCTTCTGACAAAAATACACGCATAAGAACCGAGCTTGATAATTTCACTAAAATAAAACGCTGTAGAATTAGAGAATTCGCTGAAATAGTAGGCTAATTAGTGTCGGCTTGCCCAGCCATTGAATATGGGTGGCTATATACTAAGGAACGTGAACGTTGTAAATATTTTAATTTATTGAATGACAAGTTTATGAATATCCCAGATACCGTATTACCTGATATTTAATGGTGAATTAGCGCCATAGACCAATCCACGAACCCTATCACGAATTACGTCTACGTTACTGAAATATATAAATAGTGATGCCTCAACTACGGGGTGGGGCGCGAACTGCAATAGCCAAAAAGCTAGCGGTCAGTGGTCAATTAAAAGAAAACAGCATATAAATTACCTAGAACTTTTGGCCGTCTTCATAGCTCTCAAAATTTTTGCTAAAGACTTACATAACTTTTGCGCACAGACAACACCACTGCTATAGCGTATATTAATCGAATGGGTGACATCCAATTTCCCCAACTCACAAAAACAACAAAGGATTTATGGCAGTGGTGTGAAGTTAGAAAGATTTACATCTTCGCATCATATATAAAATCATGTGACAACGTCGTCGCGGATGCAGAGTCACGTAAAACGCACCCAGATATAGAGTGGGAGTTAGCCGATTGGGCGTTCCGCTACTTAGTAACAACCCTCGGGCAGCCGGACATAGATTTATTTGCGAGTCGAATCAATAATAAATGCAATAGATACACATCGTGGCACAGACATTCTGACGCATTCGCTACTAATTTACAGTCAGCTGGACCGACTTATTCTTTTAAGCTTTCCCACCACTATTCTCAATGGTCTTGAAAACACTGAGAAAAAATATTACAGACTATGCATACGGCATTGTAGTAGTACCAATGTGGCCTACCCAGCCATGGTTTCCCCTATTCAAAGCTCTCTTTTTACCAGAGATCATTACGTTTGCACCCAACGATAACGCCCTAAAATCACATTACAGCTCGCAGACAGTCCACCCTTACCCTGGCTGCAGGACTGTTATCAGGGAAGCACTATCAAGTCAAAGTTGCCTCATTAGAAATCATTGTAGCCTCGCTATCTGAAAGCTCGTTTACGACGTATGTTTCAAAAAATGGTGGACGTATTGCTTTAATAACTCAATAGAGTTCTACAAGGCCTCAGACCCAAATGTTCTTAACAAATATGTTTAACGACGGCTACCAATATGGTTCACTAAATTCATGTCGATCAGCATTATCGTTAGTTTTGGAGCCTAGGTTATCCAAGGATGACAGAATAATTAGATTTTTAAAGGAGTGTTTCGGTTTAGACCTACAATACCTAAATATAGCGCAACCTGTGTACTAAGCCACTTGAGCTCATGGTACCCTAATGAAGAGCTTGACTTAAACAAACTCACTAAAAGATCATAACATTACTGACGCTCGCTACAGCGCACAGGTTACAGACCATCTCTAATATTAAGATAAAAAACATCGAAATAAACAATGACCGTGTTAGCATCAAAATTCCGGACATCTTAAAAACTTCTCGACCTGGCTCCAAGCAGCCCGTTCATTTCTTGCCTTTTTCGATGAAAATCCTTCCATAGGTATGTCCAGCAAAAACCTTACAGGCATATTTAGACAAATTTAGGTCCCTAAGAAAATGGGACATTTTATTCATTGGTCTGGGAAGCCCCCATAAAGCAGTAGAAAGACAGACCCTTAGTCGCTGGATTAAGGGCACTTTGAGCAAGTGCGGGGTAGACGTCACCGTGTTCTTAGCACACAGCACGAGGCACGCGGCTGCGAGCGCCGCGCGCTCGCTTGGTGTCAATTTTGACACAATCCGCAACACAGCGGGGTGGAGCCACAGCTCCACTACCTTCGCACGCTTTAACAATAGGATTGTTACCAAGAAGGATCATTTGTCTTTAGCTCGAGCTATTATTAATAACTATACGCCATCAAGCGAATAAGTTAATGCTTAAATAGTTACCATTAAATCTTATTAAGATAATAAAATTGTAATATACGTATCTATAGAAGCTTTATAAAGCATTGTGTATTGCAATACTTATGCTAAAGAAATATTAAGTTGATTTCTAACATGGATGTGTCATTGACATTACTTCCTTACATATATCACTCTCAAAGTCTACATGTGTATATAATATCTACTTATACTAATTTCGAGGACAAAGTGCGAAGTATAATTAGTGATTAAACGAACTTACCTTAGTGAAGTTCTATCATAATTATACGAAGCACTTTGTCCGAAGAAATTAGTATGTACTCCCACCCTCCCTAGGAGCGAACGCAACCCATGAATATGATCTAATTATAAACTAAAGAAGCATGCCAATGACAAAAATCATGTAGGTAGTGGGTATGTATATGGCTCTGAACTAAATGAAGTGACAGACCGACAAAATGGCGAAGTAACTTGTAGCTACCCTCAGATACTTCATTTTTATTTTGTTCCTACCTTCATTCTCTCAACAATTAGTGCAAGAGTGGTGTAACTTGGCGAAACTACATGTGTATATAATATCTACTTATACTAATTTCTTCGGACAAAGTGCTTCGTATAATTATGATAGAACTTCACTAAGGTAAGTTCGTTTAATCACTAATTTTTTGCGAAAAGTACTAATTTAGACTACTGAGGTATTCTAAGATATTAATGTACCCATCATTATGATTAACCGACACGAGATCAAAATATCAGGTATTGTTTACACACGTAAACAATACCTGATATTTTTATTTATCAGGTATTGTTTACACACGTAAACAATACCTGATATTTTGATCTCGTGTCGTTTACGTGTGTAAACAATACCTGATATTTTGATCTCGTGTCGGTTAATCATAATGATGGGTACATTAATATCTTAGAATACGTCAGTAGTCTAAATTATTACTTTTCGCAAAAAATGGCAAATACGACTTCCATTGTGTACAACGAAATACCCACAAAATTCAAATAGTTCGCTCGAATTGATGTGTCCAATTTTAACATTTTTGTTGATTTTTCAAAAACTGCTCAGCATATTTCGATAAAATTTAAATAATACCAGCTCGAAAGTATACCCTTTAGAACTAAACAAAAATTTTTTTGATTCAGTTCACAATTCGCGAAAATATCAATGAACATACACATAAAAAACATGCAGATGAACATAGAACCTCCTTTTGTTAGGAAGCCGTTTAAAAACGGGGTGCATTGTAACATTTAACAGCTTAAAGTTGAATATTGAATAGGACTACATATGGCCACCAACTCACCTGATGAAAAGTGAAGTTGGAGTATGTAGACCTAGAAGATACCTATGCACTCTTCACTTGAAGATATCCAATAATATTATATTATTTTCATCGTAAAACTACGCACTTGACTAAAACAAATTTTAAGGCTTTTACGGTTCTTTTAGAAACAAAAACAGATGTAAGTTAGATAATAAACATATGTAGCGTAATTAAATTTTAAGACTTGCTTAGTGTTTCAAATATTTCAAAGCTTTATCTTAATAGAGGAAGGCACGAGTAAATTTAATTTACGTTTGTGGCGTTTTGCTGCTTTTGAATCCACTTTGTAAGTTTAATAAATAACGTAATAAATTAGTTTAGTTTATACACACAACAAAGAACGAAGTTAATTTTGCCGATGTTTGAGCAGCACACAAAACTATAGTTTAATTTATTTATTATTGTAATGAGAAGAAAACCATGATTGTGATGATATAGTTTAAAAAAAGCTATATTTTGAGCTTATTTTATGAATAGCAACGTTTTGCTCTGTACAGTACCGACCTTTTTCAATGCTGAACTCACGACCGTGAAAAACGATTAGGCTAGGTATATCCAACATGCTTGCCTCGTGCGGGTTCGTGAATTTACATACGTCACAATCTGTACATAAATTCTGAAGAAATTATTGGTACGATACTGAAGGACATTTGAACTCATTCCCTTACGATTGTAAGGCGAGCTTTAGGTATTATTGTTTTACCACTACTGTTTGAAGCTCACAGATACGGGTAGTAATGTAATAAAAAGTAACTAGATACTTTATATCTAGCATTTGCGAAAAATGAAATGTATTTCTCAAATTCATTTGAATGTCGTCGTATATTTTAGTCATGGCAACTCGAGAGGTTCTGCTAAACAAATTGCCGGGAGCAAAACAGCTGTGAGTAAATCGAAAACCTTATTTTCATCCAGCACACGACAAATGAGCTCATTTACTTCGGAGTTCAGTTTATGCTGGCCTCTGTTTTCTGTCACGCGATATCCGGATGTCCGCAGCAATGTCTTTGTTGTCCAGATTGCTTAATTAATTTGATTTTGAATTTAATTGTACTAAAGTGATTGTAAATTATAGTTCTATTTGTTGTGGTTGAATCTTGGTCGAAATTGTTCTTTAAAATGTTTTTGCCTACTTATTAAATTGTAAAGAACCTGTGGATGCTTCCAAATTGATTGAATACATATAAAGCCCAATTACAGAGGCGCCATCGTAATTATATTAGCTAAATAGCATAGTTCTGTTTCTTTTTCACTTTAGGCGTTCGATAGAGAGAACGCTCTTTACGTTGCTAATAAATTTACGCTGGCGCCTCTGTAATCGGGCTTATTGTATTCTAGAATAGCATTCTGTTTGTGAAACGAGTATGAATATTTCAAGTTTGATTTCAACAAAATGTGAGCAATTATAAGTACAACAAATACACTGAGCACAAAATAAAACGTTTAAACCCATGTCATCTAAAATACTATTTTGTTCAACCACATCATAATTTATACCAGAAAATAAAAATATTAAGTTCTTCTTATTTCTTATCTAAATTTGTCACACGTATCAGAAATCTTTCACCAAGCACCATGTACCAAGTATTGACGTTTCCAATGAAATTTTTACGATAACTTTTTTATGTCTCCTCGTTTTCACTTACCTAGACACTTTATTTAAGACATGTAGGTTTGTAGCTCTACTAATGACGGAATCGTAAAAATACACATAGGTACGTTTGTAAGACCTCCGGTTTACTAGACACATAAAAGAAATAGATGTTTCGTGCAACTAAAAATGAATTTTGAGCTTCGAGCAAATATCTACAGAGTCACAGTGCATAAGTGAAAGTAGTAAAAAAATGTCCGAGCGCCGTCATACATACTGAATTAGATATTTACATTAAATAATTTACAAGAACCCGTTTTCTCGAGTCTCGACGTTATGTCACCTAATTAGTGCTTATAACCGATCACTTTGGCATCGCGCGGCGTTGTAGTCGGCTTGCAATCGCCTTACGACTAACTAATAATTATTTTTTGCAAAAAATAGCATGACGGACTTTACCCGTGTATAGAATTTGCGAATATTTCGCACGGATCGATGTAGCATTTTTCACATTATTGTTGATTTATCAAAAATGGCTTAGCCGATTTCAATAAAATTTTAATGGGACCAATTTAAAAGTATATTTTTTCCTATAAAAAAAGAAATATTGAAATCGGACTACTATGAAAAAAGTTATGCGGCGTTATACAAAAAAAAAAAATATACGCGTCGAATTGAGTACCTCCTCCGGTTCGGTTCGTCGGTCAAAAAGCCTGCCCACTAAGTAGCTTGGGCAGGGTTTTGGCTCGGATACTTTTTTGCACGATTGTGACTCTATAGATATTTGCTCGAAGATTTTTAGTCACCGTTTAAGAAAGTAGAAAATAAGAATGAAGAATATGATTAGATTAAATCTTGGCATTAAGTTTATAAATGACACACTTGTAAACGCTATAAAAGCTGCAATTTATCGGATCTATATATTTTCCTTGGAAGTTCTCGAGTGGAGACACCGTACCGGCAAGCGCAGCGTCGAACATCCACCAAGTAGGTGGACGTAGGTAGACCTAAAGAGCGCGTTGGTTGCAAGCCGATTCCAACCAAGTTTATTGGAAATCCATAAAGGCTTATGTCCCGAAGTGGACGTCCTACGGCTGATAATAGTAATGTAGATGATGTAATCTTTCCAAAACGTAATTATAATGAAGTGTTTGACGATCGCTAAAAGACACGTCTTGCTTGTATAAGTCATAATTTAGCAAGCATCAAAATATTGAGCTTGGAATGCCAGATGTTTCTTCGTTTTGGCAAGCTTGTGCTGCCAAAAACATGTGCTCCCAAAGTTGGCAGTTTTCACACACATCTTTCTTGCTCCTACTTCATCAAACAAACAATAACTTGAGCAAATGTTATTCCGCGTCCGTGCCAATAGCGTAGCTGCTGCATCTGGCGGCCTTTTCACTTGTTGCTTGCCACTGACTGCCAAACATCTGCCATCCTATTTTTAGCTTATTCGAAAAGAAACTTATTTAAAACTAAACATTTTTAATCACTTTCTTTTAGTTATTTTGGAAATCCCAATATTCTCAATTTCAAGTAAGGGGAGACATTTTCAATTCGGCAATACTTGCCCCTTTTTACTCGTATGTGTATGTTAGGCAATGTGTTTGCCGTACAGTGACTGATTCTCGTATCTTTTTTAATCTGTAGTGGAATGAATCAGTAAATTTCTGTAAAGTTTTCTGTTATTCTCGTAGATATCAAATATCACACTCTAAAGATATGAAAAAAATGATCTTAAACCATTTTTAACGAATTGTAATACATTTTAATTAAATAAAACACAGGTGTTACTCAAGTTTGATTTTTAGTAGGATACTACTATAGTTTCGATCGCATTTGGCGATCTTTCTCAAGGTCGGAGTACTAGCACGCGGGCTCGTCTCGCATAGCACCCAAGAAAGATCGCCAAATGCGATCGAAACTGTAGTAGTATCCTACTAAAAATCAAACGTGAGTAACACCTGTGTTTTATTTAATTAAAATGTACGAAAACCACGTTAGTTTCCATAGTGAAATTGTAATACTATGTCCTAACCTGTTAATATATGAAACCTAAACTGTCAATGGAACTTACAATATCTCTGTAATTGAATTCTCCACGCAACATCTTTTTAGCTTTAAAATTAATCGTCCTAACTACTCTTGATGAAAATTCTGCCTGCGAGGCAACTGGCGGTGATTCCCAATTCCTTTTTGGCACGTTTTTTATTTTTCCCTTTCAAATTTTTTATTTGAATTTTTCCAATGGGAGTAATTGGAATTCTCGCTGTACCGTATAGTATAACAAACACAATTATTTCGTTGGTATTTTGAATATTTGCTATCAAAACATTGCCTACTTTCATCTGGTTTTAAAATATTTGCTTCGGTCATATTTTCTTACTTTGACCAAAAATGTGTAGAGTATTGAATATTTATTTAATGAAAACTGAAAATTGATAGCTATTTACTTGAGCTTAAGGGAATTGAAAAATGTTTCTGGGAATTAAAACCTAAATGTTTTCCCACGAGATAAAAAAATACTTCAGCCAATACTTAATTTTGTTTTTTTAAACCCTCTAGTAAATTTAAACTAGGTATCTAATAAGATAGTTTTTAGGTCTTCAAAAATCTCGGAATTGACTAACCAAGGACCAGGGTTTGGTTAACCAACACACATAAAAATTTGTGTCCATATAATAGGACAAAAGAAACCGTGTCAAAGTTCAAAAAAATACTGAGGACTGGTGACATCATCTCTAAGTACAACTTAAGAAGATGTAACGCTGCCAACTGGCAGTGGGCTTGAGCATTTGGATTATCTTTAGGCATTCAAGGGTATGTGGAGGATGATGATCCAATTGCTTTTTTATGTAGTAGTAGTAGTGTATGTAGTTTTAGCATATAAGTAGTATTGTTTTTAGTTGTAGTTAATAAATGCACTTTTGCCTGTAAAAAAAGTCAAATTCCATATAAAAGTGACTTTAATATCTTCACACTTTTTGTTTAAAGACATGACATTATGACAAAAGAAAAAATACAATATTTTTCGAGAACTGAACGGACGAAATTATATTTTTCAGTCGTTTAGCTTTTCTAAAAAAAAAAAAAATTTCTTCCAATCTATCTATAAGCTTTACAACATTAATTACTACGCCTTTAGCCCTCCAGACGGTGTTTATCGTTTATCTCTCCGTTCTGATCGAGGAACTAATTTAATATGGCTATTATCGATTAGAGTTTACTCCGGGCCGCTCTCAACTTGTTATTTACGGCTTGGACTAAGAATAAATATGCGGAACAAGTGAAGAGGAAAATGAGATTTGTAGAAGAACCAAAATTAGCGACTTGCCCAGTGAGTTGGCATGTTAAAATGACAGTGGGAAGGGTGTATAGCAGAACAAATGATGACTGATGAAGTTAATAAGTCATTGAATAGATGAAATCACGTAACGGCAAGTGTACTGCCCGCAAGCTGCACAAAGTACATTAAGACTGAGTTTGATTGGAGATATTTATTGAAAAGGCAGTGGATTTCCTCAGATTTATCATCATGATGAGAAACATGATTCATTGTCTATTAACTATTCTAAGTAGGTATGTATCGAAGAGATTATTCGTATAGGTCAAGAAGTTGACCCATAACAAATTTTTATTTGTAAATTGTTACATAATTAATAATTTTAGGATTATTCACATACGAGTACATATAACATTAGATTTGTACTGACTGACTGACTGAAAAAAGCACGTTTTATTGAGTTGTAAATAATTAAGTCACCAACAACTTTTCTTAGACTAAAGCGTACTTTGAGCAAATATCTACAGAGCCACAATCTCTAAGTGAAAGTAGTAAAAAAATGTCATACTTACCAACTTAGATATAAATTTAATAATTCACAATGACTAATTATCTTGAATCTCGATGTTATGTCACCTAATTTGTGTTTGTATCTGAGCACTTTGACATCGCGCGGCGTGGTTGCTTGCAATCGCCTTACGACTAACTAAAAAGTATGCCCACTACGTAGCTTGGGCAAGGTTTTTTCTCGGACACTTTTTTGCACGATTGTGACTCTATAGATACTTGCTCGATGAGTACGTACAATAAAATCTCGTGGCAGTCCTATGAACTCAAATAGACTTTTATACGTCAAGCCATTTTTTTAACCGACGAAACGAGTCTATGTTTGACAACGAATAACAAAGTGGTCTGATTTTGATAATTATTTTATTTTTTGGTAGATCATATTTCAAACGTGGTCTCACATAAATTTTATCGAAATTAACTAAGTCATTTTTGATAAATCAAAAATATTGTGAAAATTACTACATCGACCCGTGCGAACTATTCGAATTCCCGGTCACGGTTGAAGTCGGTTATGCCATTTATTGGGAAAAATAATTACTAATAGTCACATTTTTCATGACTTGAGTCGCAATAGTCGACTAGCTAGCTTCTAGATAAGGACAGTAACCCTGCTTACTCGGCTAATTGAAACGTCATGTAACTTATATTGGAAATGTACTGAATGTTGTACAAAATAGTCCTTTATCTTTTTATTTACGTTTATTTGACTCTGTCCTATTGTGTTGGTATTCTTAATCAGATTAAAAAATACTTAAAAAAAATTAAGTTGGAGAGATTGCCAATTTACTGCATAACATTGCCAAAACTGGAAAGATGGGGAGAGGCTTAATACTATATTTAAATTTAGTTATTTATTATTAAAGTGAATATAGCAATAAATAATCTGTAAATATTTCAAGCGTATAGCGAATAGCTCAATTACCTGTTACCTTTATTAATATTGAGCGATAAACGGCAAAAAATACAGGTTAATTCTATGGGAGCCCCCTTAAATATTTATTTTATTCTGTTTTTAGTATTTTTTGTTATAGCGGCAACAGAGATCCATCATCTGTAATAAACAACTATTTAGCTATTACGGTTCATGAGATACAGCCTGGTGACAGACAGGCAGACAGACGGACGGACAGAGGAGTCTTCGTAATAGCGTCCCGTTTTTCCCTTTGGGTACAGAACCATAAAATGTACAATTTAAAAACTGAGATTAATGTTCTTCACATTTTTACAGAAAATTATAGCTGATTTTATTCAAAGCAATAATGCAATATCAGATTTCGTTCTAGCGCTTATAAATATGTGCAAAGAGCAAATGCGTTTCCATTACTTTCCATTATATTTTTGTAAAAACAAGACACAGTACTTAATATTTCCAGTATGTTTTGAATGAAAATACTTGTATTTTGGGTGCCTTATAAATAACAATCGTTGGTTGTAGTTTTAACATTAACACAAACGATCGTAAACCGATAGATTCTACGCTACATTAAAACTGTTATTTTTATTGTCCAAGACAATGTTGTGCTCGGAGCTTTCAAACTGCTTCATTTAATACGATCAGATAATATTTTCTTAGGCAAGTGTTTTTTTTAAATCTACGTACATAGTATGTGTATGAACATAAAAGTAAACATAATAAATATAATTTTATACCACACCCACTCGGAAAGTGTCTTATTACTCGTTCATAAACGGGTTACAAAGTTTGTAATTTCTTCCTTAAAAATGTGCGGCGGGAAAAGTTAAATGGAATTTCATTACTGCCCTCCGTAGCAGGGCAGGAATGTTGTATGAAAATCCATTTTTGCCCGGCTAGCTTTCTTTTGTTTTTTAGCAGCGAACACAAAAAAAATACAAACTTCAAAACTCAAAAAGTTTTTGTATGAAATAATTAGAAAATAGGCGGGAAACATATGAACCTCATATCTCAAAAAGGTTTTATATCAAATAATTAGAGAAAAGAGGCGGATTTTTTGTTGTTGTCTATTTTTAATGAAATGAGGATGGCAACCTTATTCTGCAATGCGAAAAAAAAGCACGGCAATTTATTTCGTTGCGTTAAATTGTCGTCATGGGTATCGTTTTTGAGGTTTTTGGGGGTGTAGATTTCGAAAAATCGTATTGAAATTAAAGATGGTGGATGTCACTTTTTTGAAAAAGTTGCCATGGGTATGGTTTTCGAGGTGATTGGGGGTATAGATTTCAAAAATGGCGTCCATTTTGAAATTAAAGATGGCGGATGTCACTTTTTTGAAAAAGTTCATGGGTATTGTTTTCGAGTTTTTTGGGGGTGTAGATTTCAAAAATGGCGTCCATTTTGAAATCAAAGATGGCGGACGTCACTTTTCTATAAGTTTAAGACATTGTAACGATTTTAATATAAACTTTAATTAAAGAAATATTTTATTTTATTTTCCTCGTAGGTGTAGTATAAAGCACTATGTATCACTCGGGAGAAAGTTATATTTCTGTTCTCGAGTTTCCTTTAAGCCCTCCGCTGCGCGTCGGGCTTAAACATACTCTCGAACAGAAATAGATCGTTTTCTCCCCTCGATGTACAATGTACTATTTCTCTTTATTTATTAGCTATAATTTATTTTTCGCAAAAAATCGCAACACCGACTTCCACCGTGTACAGAATTCGAATAGTTTGCACGAATCTATGTGACATCTATGTACATTATTGTTGATTTATCAAAAACGGCTCAGCCGATTTCGATAAAATTTAATTGGGGCCATCGATTGGTACCAACGCTTTCGAGCTAAAAAATAATTTTTAAATCGGTTTTTGAAAATATCGATGAACATACACATAAAAAACATACAGATTAATATAGCACCTCCTCCTTTTTGGAAGTCGGTAAAATTAGCTCAACTGAAGCAAGTAACTTGCTTATCCTGTCAATTTTGTCTTAAAGTTGCAAAAAAATCAAGTTATTTTGGATTCCAATCTCTGTAAGTGTTTTAGTAAAAGCCAAAATTAGTTTGAGAGCATCTAAGTACATCTATTTTATTGTTCACTCAAAAAAAAAGTTATGTCTGGAGACTCCTTTTTGATTAGAGTTGAGGGCTTTGGCTTAAGCACTTTCATACTTAATGAGAAATGTCCCGTGGCTAGCTTTTTTTCCATAATATTAGTATATATTAATGGAATATAGTTTAACAACAGGCTCGATAATTACAAAAAAAAAACTTAGTTTTTGAAGAATCTAGTGCACTTAGTTTAACCGTAAACAACACGCGGGCCACCGGGGATGCCGCGGTAATATCACGACGTGTCTTGCTTTGATGACAAATTACAATGGCTTGTGTGCGATACAACGCTGCTAACATACGAATAGTGCTATACATCTCTCTTAGGAAGCGGGAGAGGGACGCGTTACTCTTTGTTACTCCCGCCCGACATGTTTCCCTGACAGGTACTAAGTAATAGTTGATTGATAGACTGTGATAAATCTCAGGCCAAGTTTGTGTACCTAATATCCAAATTTACGGTAATAGTTATTCGATAAATTTGTACTTAAATTTTGCTGCAAAAAGGATGAGAGGAATTAAGTCTTAAACTTTTTTAATCTAATTTTTCTAAGACAATTTTGACAGTACCTGAGTTTTAATATTCCATGCATCAAATAACATACTTACCGTTAAAATTGATCTGTTATTGCTCTTAGAAAAGGAAAAAAATAAATAATTTTAGACTTTTTTTTTATTTGTAAGTAACGCCAAAATTTGTATCGTAACGCCAATTGCTATTCTACATTTTTAATATACAAAACGCACAGTATCATTTAACTAAATTGAAGAAGTTCACAAAAAATACATAATGTAACATGTTACATGTTGTACATTTCTCCTTTAAAATACAAATTGGTTGATTTTTCCAATCCTAAAAGCATTCTTTGTTGGTTTTCCTGTATTAATAAAATATAAATAGAATGCTCATTTTTGTAATGCAAGATTTGAGTTTCACGTGGAAATCTGGTAAAATCGGCAAATAAGGCAAAATGAAGGAATGGAAATAATATTTCAAAAACGGGAAAACGCAACTCTTTCATCTTTCAGAATAAACCTTTTATGGGAATGGATCGTTCCATGGATACCTATATAGAATTCATGGAATGAAAATAAATTTTCGCCAAAATTAAGCCTTTTCAATATTTTGCTCTTACATTTCATTTAAAATACACTTGGAAATCATCGAAATAAAACATTCATTACTCGTACATCTGCCATTAAATAGCACACACCTGAGCAACGTAATTTAAAAAAAAACTTTAAATATAATATGTCTCATAAGTTTTATTAACCGTAAAACTTTGAATTCATTTATTTTTGTATTAAAGTTTTGCTCTTAAAACGCAGTTAAAGCTGACAACATCTAACGTGACCTTTTTGTGAAATGAGATCAGAGCTTATGCTAATTATTCTCGAGCTAATGGCCTTTAAAAGTGATACGAAATTAACATTTCAAATTAAAAATTGAAATAAATGTGCACTAAATAAATCTGAATCTGAATAAGTAGAAACTACAGACGTATAATAATTACAGGAAATTTACAACATAAAGGTATTGGTGAAAACATCACATAATTTTTACCAAAAGCAATATTTTGTTATCAAACTTTTCTAAAGATAATTGACCTTTTTGTGAATTCCCTGTAGTTATATAATATGTGTACATCTTCTTTTGTGATTTTTTTTAATTGATTGTGATGTTAGTGCATACCTACTGATATTTTTGAAAGTTTTATATTTCTGTGTCCGTTAAACAAAATGTTATACCGCGAAGATTTTCTCGCAGAATAGATGGATAACTCTGTTTAATTTTCTTACTTGAATCTTATGTAACAACTGCATAATGAAAATTCAATCTAAATTTGGTTCCCTACTGGATTACAATAACAATTATATTTATTGAATGTGTGCTAACAAACTTCTTTAAGTTGGTATCACTTCGTAACTCCTGGCGGATGGATTGCTAGACAATTTAGCTTACCTTTGGGACGTTCAAAATTCAGAACCTGATTCTCATAAATACCCGTATCACAGTTTCCGGAAATTGTACACCAACTAAAGGGAACTTCCAGACTACATTGTTGAGATATGGTTTTCATATTCAAATTTCAACGGCTTCAGGTAACTAATTTTGAAAGTACCGGTACCTAGGGCTACCACACAACAGTGTTGGGCAAATCTTAATTGCAAGAACAATTAAAGATTAACAATTAATTAATTGGTAAATGTAACCACAACAACTAACAATTAATCAATTGTAATTGTGAAAAATTACAATTAACAATTATTTAATTGTTAACTGTATTAGCAACAACTAACAATTAATTAATTTTCAATTGTTTTGTTAATTTTAATTAAAAATAACAATTACAAAAATACTGCTGTATAAAATAAATCCTACCTATATAAATATACAATATACCCGTGTGGTTCCGGGTAGTAAAATAGTGCCCCCCCCCCCCACATATTTTCATGTAGTTAAATAAATGTGTTGGCAACAAATAAAATACCGATCCAAATAATAATCAATACCTTTAATTAAACATGATTAGACAGACAATTTAAAATTTCTTTTAATAATTTAAATTACACTTCAGTACTACTCTCTTCTCGAACATGCTGTCTGACAGTTTGTGGCTCTTTGGCAGATTTGTCATTGTCGCAAAAGAAAAAAGGCGTTCCACTGCAGCTGACGATGGCAAAGGTGTGTTGTATTTAATAAAAACACTTTTTATCTCAGGATATCTATTGAGAAGTTGCAAATCTTGGCTTTCCTCGGCAAAAAAAATGCGCTGTAGAAATATTTAACAATGCAACATTGTTATACATAAAACTAAACACGTATTGAAAGGAAATATTCGTTCCTTTATCTACTAGCAGTTTTTTTTTAATGTAGAAAGAAAGATTTAAAAAAAAATTAGCTATACTTACAGCCTTTGACCACTTTTTTCTTAAATCTTTATAGCTTAATTTTCTTAAATCTTTACTAATTTCATTTTGATACATAAAGTTAATTGTTAGTTTTAATCGTTTCATAAAACAACTAAAAAAGTTAATTGCAATTATTTTAGTTGTGAGTTACAATTGACACACGTTAATCAAATTAATTTAATTGCAAGGTGCAATTAAAAGTTCAATTGCGATTAATTTAATTGTAATTAATTTAATTGCAATTACTTTTTTAGTCAATTAACAAGATAATTGACAAATTAATTGATTAATGCCCAACACTGCCACACAAATATATCAAAAATGTCCCGATCCGTAAAATTTGAGTCCGTAAAATCTTCTTGTTTTTAGGCTCTTCTAAGGATTGCGAGTGGACTTTGGCAACCACATAATTATTCAACTGACTTCCGAAAATGCGCAGGTCACTTACTATGTTTTTGTCCTAATGCTACCAAAATTATTATTGTTTGTGAGACTATAAGAAAACAGCAATAATTTAAAAAATAATTTACTTTAGTGTAGAAGTTTTAAGGAATTTTTAGAAAATTAATGAAAATTGCAACGGCTTTCAGAAAAGACAGAGCAAAACTAATTAGTATTGCTTATTAATTTCGGTTTGAAATCTATTCTATGAATGATACCTATTAGTAAAATCTTTATTTTTCCTAATAGGTATTATAAATCAGAAAGTGTGATTGTTAGCTAGTGCGTCGAAAAATTTCACGCAACAACATAGTAGCTTTACTTTTAGTAGCTTTTAGTAGCTCAACTTGAATGTCTCATGGTTATAGTTAAAAGGTCGAAAAGTGATATAAGTTACTTATTACCTAGGAAAAATAGAAGGTCCCTATGGGATAGCACAAAAATTAATAATCACGCGGGTGAAACCGTAGACAAAAGCTAGTAATTGTATTGCAGTGCTAGTAAGGAAAAAAGTGATTATAAAATTGCGAAATATCTTACGACACGGCTTTTTCCCCGCGTAAAGTTTTCGATGTGGCAACCCTACCTGTACCTAGGTTTTGAGTTATACAGGTCAGCTTTGGCCAGTTTGCTCAACCAAGCGTACTGAGAAAACAGTAAACGCTGTGACAGCCGATGGACACTGGACAAGCTGCACCGAATTTTGTGTTTCGAACTTACGCAATAAAATTTCAGTGCAGTTTTTTATTGTTCTATGCTCACTGAATATGTATTTTGGGTGTATTTTATGTGTTCATATAACACATTTAACAAACAGTGTTTTTACAATAACACTTTCGTATTTTTAGGTAAGTTAGAAAGTTCGAGTACGAGTCAGTAAGCATCTACCTACATTAGTGGGTATTTACTGTGTGTAGGCAAATACTGTACTTATAGCTCTTTATTACTTTATCGGTCGATTGCAATTTGCAATGGGCATACAACATCAACTAATGTCCGAGGTCTTCAGACGGCTTAGAAACTCCGACACCAGGGCTAGTCACCCGGCCTATACGAATTTAAGTAGTTATATCAACCAATCAGCGCATAGCACGTGGCATCCACACAGATAAAAATGAGCTCAATAAGTTTTGCAAGATTATGAAACCTAATTCATAGAGTATTCTTAGAGAAAAAACGACTTATTTATATTAAACAAATAATTATATTACCGTGCAAACCACTAGCCAACGCATAATTTACCTTATTCCATTCAAAAGATTTCAAAACCTTTCAATCATAACGAAGGTATAATATGTAAAAAGGTAAATTTAATTAAGGCAACCCATCAAACCTTCATTTTTATCATACAGAAAGATAAATCATACAATAACTATGACTGACTAATCTTATTTGCGGATGTACAATGAAATGGCACCGAAGACAGACTGAATAATGTATTAAGTAGAAGTAATATGATTATGCCTTCATTGCCCGAGACCGAGACTTTTGGTAAACGTCCAAAAATTAAGGCCAGAAAATATTCACAGTAAACAGCGATTCAGTTCGTGCGTCGAGAAAAGATCTCATATTTTTATATCGGTTTCGTACATTTGTAAGTGACATAGCTACGTAATATTAGCCGTTGGTATCTTCCATTTAGAATAATTTACTGTGTAACAAGGATACTCTTAGGAAAAGTAAATTCAATTTTCTTCCTGAAAAGTGAGTAACGTACCAGAAACGCCAATGGTGTTGTCATGACATTTTCAAAAGGCCCATCACCGTATTTGCCACTATACCAAGCTTTCTGTGTGAAAAAAATATGATACTAATAAGAACATTTTTTCCTTAGAGAATAAGGAAATACATTTACTTGTATAGCAGCTCATAATTTTTGTCAACTTTTTGTGAGACCGAACGCTGAGCCTTGATTTCGAATCCTAAATCACCGTGCATAAAGTCACAGGCGTTTGTTCAGTGTACAATAAAACAATGTCCATATTTTGTGTATGTAAACACCAGTTTGTAGGCATGCGCTAAACTCTGGATAAAAAAATTAATTCAGTTTGAGTCTCGAAAATATCTACTCTTACTGCAGTTAGCTTTTTAAACAACGAGCATTTTTACGGTGCAATAAAATGTGCAGTCAAACAATATTAATATTAATTGTCACCGTTGATTACAAAAGATCAAGAAACATAGATCAGCTTATTGTTAGTTACTTTACTCTCTACTTACGCCACTATTGTTACGAAATATTTTATGCTAATTTAAGAACAATAGTATGTCAAAGCCAAGTTGACGACATACTCGTAGACATATCAAAAAACCCAACAGCGTAGTGAGTAACTTTTATTTTTAAATGCTGGCTACTCTCGGTTCTTTTTTCATGATACGTTTTTATACCATTTGAACCATACTTAATTATTTAGTAGTTTAATATATATATGTTTATGACATGCACAACATTAAATAACTAATTTTACTATTTTCTTACTCGGTTTACAGCATAATTATGCTGCAGCAGACAATTGCAGCTGAAACTAACATTTCTGAAGTGATTTAATTAGTAGATAAAAATTGAAATTTAAGAAAATATCTATGTTGCTGTACCTACAATTGTATCATCTGACTTCAATAATATCATTAAAGTAAGATTGTGTTTAGTATATTCTATATCCTAACAAGATTTGCAATTATGAACCAAATTTGTTTAGGGCGAATTAAGTTACCTTATTAAGAGTCAGTTAAAAATATGTGCATAAAGAGTCAGTTAAAAAGATATGCTGCCAGCCGGGCTAGTATACGCGCCACTAATTATTTCGTTCGTAGTGTCAGAACGAGACAGCGTTATGGCAAAGTATATAACTGTCACTTTTTCACACGTCGAAATGAGTTCTTTTCGTCGCTTTTCGTATAGGTCTACTGTTCGGAAAACTGTTAGTTTTAAATTAGTTTATTTATTTTTGACCAAACCAAATATCAAACTATATCATTATAATAATACATACTTTCAGAAGTTTAAGCTTAAATAAAATGGCAAGACAGACGCTTTCAGCAGTGAAAAATGCACAGCTCGTACGACGCCAACTCAGTGCCTCCTAGAATTTTTCACTTGGCTTACAGCTCTACGTGACACTGCAATGCGTTCGTCATTCTACGTATTTTCTAAATTAAACTTAAAGAGTAGCTTTCGTTTCTGGGTTATTTTCAAGAACATACCGTTTCAGTAGCTAAACAGAATTTCAGCTTGTGTTAATTGGAATAATGAAAATATAATATTCTTAAATTGTATGACCACGACTATTCGTGGTTTTGATTAAGCATATAGCCATTTCTATAGATACAAATAAGTTTACAAAACGTTGCGTTTTAGGTTGAAGTGTTATGTCTTATTTTAAAATTTTGATGCTGATACCCGATATTTAAGATCATAAGACCCACGTAATAGTAACAAAGACTACAAATGTACATACAGAGAAGAAGTTCTATGCCATAATCTGAATCTGCGAGCCTGCAACTGGTTTGGCTCTAAAGTGGGCTCTTTTTATTTATGACAATTAACTTCAAAAGGTACGTCCATGTTTAATAGGAACTGATATTTATACGTACTCGTATATGTAGAACATAGACATTATGAACTAGCACACTCAGAATTGCATCTACATTTATGTGACTCTTTGTGTCAACATACATAACAAGATAATTCTCTAAAGCCGAAAAAACTCTTTGTAACCAACTATCGTCATGTAACTATCGTCATGGCGAGCATGAACAAACAAACAAAATAAAAATGCTTTTATAAAAAGTTTCCACCTTTGTGACGAAATAAGCTAGTTAGACTCTCATTGCTGGGTAACCGAGTCAGAAAATTATACGACCAGTAGAGTGCCTGCATACTTGCACGACCTCAGATCTATGGTAGTTTCCAACAAAACGAAGCGAGTAGAGGACGTGTGGTCCGAGGTAGAGTTTTGCGAGTCGACTGCCGTAAATTGCTTTGCAAGAAACCAAACACAATTTTCAGCAGAACAAAGCTGTATTTAATTCTTTGCTAATTAGACATAAATCTATAGCTCTGCTTAGTTTGCACATCTCAGATTCACTCCGCTATGATAGAGTTTTGCCCTCAGTTTGATTGTGAACTTCACATAACATAGTAGATTTGTAATAAGAAAATCTGAGTAGTTTTCGCTCTCGTGATAGTTTTTTCGTCCTTCTCCAGTTAGAATGCTTTCGCAATTGTAGAATCCAATTTTCAAAGTGAAGAATCTGCTGATTTTTCTCGTGTCAGTCGAACGGCTTCCAATGGTCGTCTGACTTGTTATCACATTCAGTTTAGGTATCCGCAATTGTTAGATCGTTACCAAGAATTGTTTTTTAAAGTTCTTACCTATGGTTTGAATGCTAAGTATTTTAGTCATTTTCAACAACGAATCAGCTTGATTTTTGGAATGGATATTGCTCAAATGTTTGAAAATCTCATAGGCGACTTTTTGACTATTAAAATTTACAAATATTGTGGGAATTGCAGGTAAAGTTTGTATTATAATTATAGATACATGCAAAAATTGATGGTGTGCTGTGGACTATCGTGAGCAAAACGGTTAAAACCAAGAGTTACAAAACACTGAAAGTATTGCGACTACAAATGTGCAAATGCGTATATTTATTTGTATTACATACAGTAATGCAATGTTTCACATTCAGACAATCAACATTAATTTTTAAAGCGATGTCCACGATAAAACTTGGTTTAAAATAACAGCATATTTGTGAAATAGTATTTTATTTTGATGATGGCAGATGTAGTATTTGCCTGATTGAGTGGCTTTCAATAGCAGACAACCTCTTTATATGCGGACCAGCTGCTTGATGGGCAGACAAAAACAAATCTGTTGTGGGTCATGGGTGGATGAGATTAACCCGAGACAGAGAATTTGGTGTAAGGAAGAGAAGGCTCAATATGCAGTAGTAGGTCGATATTGGCTGGTGATGATGAGGAGGGGATTTCAAGACGACGGTCATATTTACATCTTTATAAGGACTATAAGTACTAGCGACCCGCCCCGGCTTCGCTCAGGTGTATTATACATATAAACCTTCCTCTTGAATCACTCTATCTGAAAACCGCATCAAAATCCGTTGCATAGTTTGTTTTAAACTATGTAGTGATGTCATAAAGAGCACAGACCTTGGTGTCTGTGGAGTGTATGAAATCAATAAAAAAGAACATCTTTATACTGATCATTATGACCAACTTTTAGTAAAACCTAATCTGAAATCCAAAAAATCATGTTCCGTATCAAATATGCACTGGCCAGTCTCCTAGTTAAAGTTGGCCATAATGTTGGGTATAACTTTTATCATAATCGTTTGTTATGTGACCACATATTAAGTGGTAAATGACCAGATTAAGATCTCACACTTGCACTGAACGTAGATCGCGTGTAATCGCTCTATAGGAAATTTATAGGGAAGGCATAATTATTTCCAGCAGTTGACGTTCTACGGCTGAATAATTAGTACCATGATATCTAAGAATATATCCGTCGTCAAGAAATACACTCTATAGATGCAGGTAGAGTTTTTTTGTCGCAGTCACCATGTGGTCGAGTCAAATCAAACTTACATGAAATGCTCGGGTTAAGGAAATTATCCCTTCGGGTTGGCACGGAATTTTCATATTACATTATTTTGTGCCACATTTTGGGAATATTGCGCGCTTCTTTTATTAGCTTAAATGTTATTAACTTAAGTCACATAGCGGAATATAAATTGTAATTTAGTGGACAAAAATGGCGAAAACTGATATCTTGTAACGGTAATTTGGCGTACCTATTTTTAAATATATTTTTACCAGTGTTTCTGTGTTCATTTAACCAAATTATGATTACAATACATGATATTTTTAATAAAAACGTAGGCAACACATTTCGAGAATTTTTCAGATCCTCAAAGCGCTGAATGATTCGTATGTTCATTAGAAAAAATACTGTCAATGAAAGTATTTCAAAGTATCAAAGTATTTGTTGTAAAGCAAGAAAAAAGTTAGGTTCAAATGGTGACTAGCTCTTTGATTTGAGATTTTAAGCCATGATGAATATTTTAAATTTTGAGATAGTTTTAAAAAATAGTAAGATACAAACAATACAATTATTTTTACACACTTTAATTTTAATTGACACATTTACTAGAATTATGATTAGTGTTGGCTATTTCTTATAGGCAGAATTATTGATAGGTACGACTTATAAATAAAACATCCATATTTTCATAACGCCTTTTATTGAATTACTTTCGGCCGCAAAAGTTAAGTGTCAAATTAAATGTCCATTCCTGACCGCGATAGCAGTGCTTTATTTCGTGGTTTGTTAAAGCGGCATTCTGTCGCGAACAGAGAAATTGCATTACGAGTATTCTATGTCAATTCTGTGCCCGTTAGTACTGCAGAGAAACGAAGAATATACAGAGAGCTTACTCTGAAAGCAAAATAGTTATATTTACCGAACTATCATTATATTTGGGGAGTCATTTTATAAATTTGTTCTATTGTGCATGACCAAGAAAATAATTTGAATTGAAAATAATATACGAAAAAAGAGGGATGATGGAGAGCTCTAATACAGTGGATCATAAAAATAAATAGAGGAAACATAACGCCGAAACGAGGAAACATGCTCCCTATTGCTTATCTATTATATAAAAGGCTTCGCTGAGTGACTGACTGACAGACAGCCTACAGCCCAAACCGCTAAAGATACGAACATGAAATTTGGAACAAAGATACATTGGACCACGTAATGGAGCACTAAGAACGGAATTTTGAAAAATCGACCTCTAAAGGGGTAAAACGGGCCCTTTTCGTTTGTATGTAACTTTTTATTCCCTTTATCGATTGACTTGAAACTTTGTATACATGCTATTCAAACAAAATAAAAGTTACGTTTGTTCCTGTTTTTCCGAATATTCCTTATCTAAGGGGTCAAATTGGGTCCCAAAGTTGGTGAAAAAAGCGTCTATTACATCCAACGAGCTGAACGGTTATGGATGAAATCTGGTATGGAGGAAGCACACAACATGTTTCAACACATGAACTATTATTATCCCGGAAATTCTATGGGGATCCTTAGGGATAGCCAAAATTAATCAGTTTAGGCTACAACCCAATCCACTAAAGATAGAGACTTGAAATTTCGAACATAGGTACAATGTACAACGTCATGAAGCACAAAGGACGAAAATTTCAAAAAATCGACCTCTAACGGGGTAAAACGGGCCCTTTTTGTTTGCATTAAATTTTTTTTACCTTTACCGATTGACTTAAAACTTTGCATAAATGCTTTACAAATAAAATAAAAGTTACGTTTCTTCCTGTTTTTCCGAATTTTCCTTATCTAACGGGTCTGATAAGTTCCCAAAGTTGGTGAAAAAAACATCAATAATTACATCAGACGAGCTAAACGGTTATAAATGAAATCTGGTAGGTATGTAGAAAGCACACAACATGTTTCAATACAGTAACTATTTTTTCCCGGAAAATCTATTGGGTTTCTTAGCAATAGCCAAAATAATCAATTGTAAAGCTAAGATAAAAGGGGTAAATGAATTCTAACGAAATTTGGTACGACGCTAGACATTACTGCTATCCCGGAAAATTTCACTGGGTCTTTCAGGATATCAATTTCCTAAAAAAGTACTAAATGACTGTTCGAAAACCGATGCAATATTGTTTGAAAATAGCTCACCCTTTTAACTAATATATGACTATTAACGTCCTGGGAAAAGTCCCGGATTCCTTGTCTAACGCTAGACCAAACATCATATATAAGCGTGAAAAATAACTTGATCTCGTTTTTTTTAAACGTAGTGAAATATCTAGAATTAAATTGAGAAAATTTAGATCCTTCAATGGGGGCAAAATGGGCCCCTAATAGTTTATGAACGATTTTATTTTGTGAGCCAATAGACTTGAACTTAGGGTACATATGGATCAATTACTACTTACTTTACTATGGGAACTACCCTGAAAAAGCGAAAATTACCTATTCTTTACATTTTGTCGCGGGTCGATGAATTTTTTGTGTTGAACAGCTAATTTTATTTACGTGATTTCTGGGTTGGTACCATAGTAAAAGTTAGTCAAATGATGAGTATAATGGAATCCTAGAACATGCCTGTCGTCTAGATGTAGGTGCGCTATGTATTTTTCAAATAAATTGTACCTTCTTGTGTGCTACTTTTTCGTCTGTACTTAGTCAGAGAATGTCTGAAAGTCCTACAAGTGTCTCGATCACTTTTGACCGCGAAAACGGTTATGGGCGAGATTGTCATTGGGTTCAGAATAATCGAAATTAAATTTCTAATGACTTAATGCAACATGATGAATACCTGTACTGGCCTTTTTTAGGGTTCCGTACCCAAAGGGTAAAAACGGGACCCTATTACTAAGACTTCGATGTCCGTCTGTCTGTCTGTCACCGTAGGTACCGTAATAGTTGGGCAGCTGAAATATTCACAAATGATGTATTTCTGTTGTCGCTATAACAAAAAATACTAAAAATAGAATAAAATAAATATATAAGGGACATACAACAAACGTGATGTTTAGGAGTTTTTTGCTCGCTATTAATAACGGCAAGAGGAATGGGCTCCCATACGGTACGGAACCCTGCGTGCGCGAGTCCGACTCGCACTTGGCCGACCATGACGTGCGAATGGAGTTGGATAAAATTTGGTATACGAGTGGGAAACTACATGGCTCAACTCATGATCGTCATATATCTCATCATAAATCGAAAAATATTCTTTTCTAGCTATAAAAAAAATCAGTAGGTATATTAAAATATAACTTTATTAAGTATTTATTTTGTGACAAGTTATAAAATAACGCGGTCCAAACTTTAATAGCCCACGGGGGCTATTAAAGTCAAAGAACATTTATTGTTGAACTGTGTTACATTGAGATCTTACTACTAATCACAAAAATATTGAATTATCAGTTAAGTCCAATATGGCCATTAGAACGTGAAAAAATTATACAATCATTATTATTAAATTTAATTTGAATATTTTGCAATTTATCATCTAAAAATTGTCGTACTCCATAATAAGCTTTAGATACAAGTAAATTTAAGCAAATACAAAGCAGGCCAATCCGTGGGCTAATTATTATCCTTGCAAGTAATACGACAACGTGGGCTAAACCAAGAGCTATTATTTTAAGCAAAAAAAGTACTAAGACAACGCGGGCCAAACTGTGGGAAATTACCATTTAAAGTAAATACTAAGAAAATGCGGACCAAACCGCGCGCCATTATCATTTTAAGCAAATACTATAACGACGCGGCCCAGACCATGGGCTATTATCATTGCAAGCAATGCGACAACGCAAGCCATACGGCAGGCTATTGTAATTTTAAGCAAGTACTTAGACAACGCGAGCCAAGCTACGTACTATAAATTACCATATTAAGCAAGTACTAAGAATGCGCAGGCCAAACCGCGACCTATTATCATTCTAGCTTAACACTGGGACAATCAAGGCCAAACCGTAGGCAATGCCTATTACTTGAAAAGATAATGCCTACTAAGCATTATATTTTCAAGTAATACGTTATACGACAATGCAGGCGAAACCACGAAGTATTATTATTTTAAGCAAGTGCCAAGACAACGCGGGTCAAACTGTGGCCTATTTTCATTTTAAGCAGTTACTCGAACAAAGCGGCCAGACCGTGGGCTATTATCATTGAAAGTAATACGAGTACGGCAACGCGTGCCAAACGGTAGGCTATTACAATTTTGAGGAAGTATTAAGACAACGCAGGCTAAGCTGCGTGCTATAAATTACCATCTTAAGCGAGTACTAAGAATACGCAGGCCAAAACGCGACCTATTATCATTTTAGCCAAATACTAAGACAATTCAGGCCAAACCATAGACATTATCCTTGCAAGTAATACGTTATACGATAATGCTTTGCTAAACCACGACCTATTATTATTTTAAGGAAATGCCAAGACAACGCAAGCCAACCGGCAGCCTTTTATAATTTTAAGCAAGTAATAAGACAAACGCGGGTCAAACCACGGGCTATTTTCATAAGCCAGTACCTGTCTACTAAGAAAACGCGGGCGAAGCCGCGGGTTTTAAGCTAGTTTTCCATATAATTTGGAATAGAATAATAATGAAGGAGTCCTTTAATCATTACTCACCATAGTTATCGTAACAAAATATTGTGTTTTCCTTAAATTTTGCCTGTCGGTATTTACTTTGTATAGAACCGCTAATTCTCAAAATAGTGCTTAAAATTTGTTAATTCTGATAACATTTACAATCATGAGTAAAACAAAGACATTCGAAAAAGTATTGCAACATGTATGTGTTTAGACAATGTTCATGAAAAAATTCGACCTGTACTTATTTGAGTTAAGTATCTGTATGGTTCCAATATTCTCTAATAGGTGCCAGTGATGTCAATTTATATTGTGCTCACGTATTTACGTATCTGTTGGCTGCACTTTATGACTACTTCCGTGGTGAGGGTAGTTTACGATTATTTCCGGTTAGTTATATTGCGTGGTCCAAATATTCAAGGTATAATGTTTTTGTTCATATTTGTTGTGGTTGCAAACTTTACATACGTAGTCGTTACAATACCTCTATACAACTAGGTAATTACTATATTTTAATTTATAAACGCATTTGTTTTATAAGTTCAGTATTATTACGGAAGTATGATTAAAATTGTAATTAAAATGTTCTACTTTTGTAGTAAAAATATTTGTAGTAACTTCTAGCCGAAGCTCGTAGCATCTGCTACCAAAATGTTCCCATCAAAAGTTTCGTAGACGAGCTACGACAAACGCGCACTCTCGTGGAATTTGAAGTTACATTTCTGGTATATTTAATTTTAAGCGATCCTAATTAAAATAAGATACAAAATAATATTTACAAAAACATAATATAAAAAATCGAAAGTGGAAAGAAATAGTTCAAGTTCAAGCATCATTAACGTACTTAGGAGATTATTTCGTCTTTTTTCCCACACTGATACAATACTGTTATTATTTGGGCTTATTAATTTAACTTTTAAATTAAATTACATAACATTATTTTTAAATATACCTATGATTATGATATTGGTTGATTAAAAATAGGAAAATAAAATATTTTATAAATTGACGTTGCCACATCCTTATAGGGTCATATGTGTATAACTTTTAAAATATGTTATTTAAGATCCACATGTTTTACCACATATGTTGCAATAAAACAACACGTATGTAAAATCCAAAACAATCTCCTCATAAATCTAATATAACAACTAAAATTTCAAACAGAAACCTCGAAGTAACAATAGCTCAACTAGAACGTAAGACGAGCGACCTTACAGACAACCCCTATACTAAGTGACAAGTTGACAAGTGAAAACGTCCGAGAAAGGTCACAGTGCAGCTGGCACAATCGCCGATGGACGAATCACTAAATCGTAACTTGGAGCTGCTTAATAGCATCATAAACTAGAGGAGGCTTTTATCTCTGCGCTGCACGAGAAAAATAACTTCTTGTGTGGCTTCATCTGGAGTAGCAAGCCCGAGTTTTTATGATATAAGTAGTATGCGACGGAAAGAAATGAATATTATAGAAAAGTTGTATTAACTTGAATACTTCGAAAACTACCTTTGGGCATTTAAATTTATTAAGATCATAGATAAATAACTAAAATTAACATTAACTGTGGAAAATATTTCTGCGCAGAGTTAAAAATACTCTACATGAAATTTATTATTATAGCTTGTATCAACTACGAAACATGAAGTTACAGGTCCAAATAAGCTTTAAATATTTACTTGGCTTATTACATTAGGCAGCTTTGCGAAATCATGAGTAATTAATGTAATTATATCATAGCGTGATCGTCATCAAAGTAGCGCTCAGGAAAATTATTATACTCATCCCAAAAATATTATATGAAACATTTTCCTGCTACTTATGTATGTTTTCCTCAAGACACATAATTAGTTCTTACCGAGGAATTTGCATAAATGTTACATCTTTGTGTTTAGAGATTTTTGTATGAATTAACTGCAATCAGCTCCAAAATGTCGTAGGAAGAAAAAAATTTAGTCAAAAATGTTAACTAAAAACCAATTTGTATTTTTATAAGCATCAAAACGAGAAGCGTAACTGTCTTGTACTGCACCTGAAATAGACAACTGTGCGAGAACCGCTTCGATTCTTTTATAATTTTTAATTTTTAGTATATTGTACAAAGTAAAGCATTTAACAAAATACCAGGTAATTTTAGCACACACGTATTTTAAAATGAGTCAGATGATTGTCAAAATAAATAGTATACTAACTAGGTAGAGATTTTGAAATATGTACTGATTTAAGCTGTTGCTTAAATCAGACACATCTAAAGTCACACACTTGTAAGTGTAATTATAAACACATTGAATTTACTAATGTGAACAGATTTATAACCTAACCTAAAATAGGCATGCATATGATATTAAAGATTTATGTTTTAGATACTTCTTTGGTATTAAATATTCATAAACTGTTAGCGCAGGCTCTACACAATTTAGTTATCTTGAATTATATCGACACTTATTGCTGCGGAAAATACGAATCGTAAAAAAATTGTACTAATTTGAAAGGTTTCAAAGTTCTATTTAGAAAACATTTATACAGGGTCGTAGGTATTAAACGCAAAACGTTTAAAAGTGGGTCTAGTACATCTAGACAAATAATCTAGGACTTTTGGAAAATCACGAAGTAAAAAAATCTGCATTTTCAAACAAAAAGTTCGTCAACGCGCGGCAAAATGTATGGAGTAGCGAATTTTTTTGCCAATTTTCAAAAGTTAGTAGTACAAAGAAAGAACTGAAAAATTGTTTGTCGAGGTGTACCTACTAGACCTGCCCTTAAAAGGTTTTGCGTTTAATACCTATGACCCTGTATACCTTTTTGGTTAGAATAGGAAATGTGCTCCAGTTTTGAGCAAATGTTCTATTCCGGTCCTAAATTTCAAGACGCAAATCCTTTTACGGGTAGCAAAACCACTCGCCTGGAATCAATAGAGGGATACTACAACCTTCTCGCTATTTTCATGCATACGGAAGCTTTAGAATCTTCTCAATTTTCTACGTGATACCTGTTTTTAGGTAACCGATAACTTACTTTGATTCGCTGTTCATCTATTGTAAGATGTGGTTACTTTTATAATTGTGCAAGAAAATAAAGTTAGTATAAAATGAATTATGTACCACACGAAAGTAATTAATCAATGCCAAAATGAAAGTGCTACGATTAAATATCTTCCTGTGGTAAGCTGACGTTACATTTAATCGTGAACGCAAACAGTCGATGTTTACTACCAACGGTGGGCAGTTAGCTGACGCTGACACCACAGTGTCAACGCTGACAAAAAGCATATCGTGGTGTTTTGACTGAGGGGTAGCGTACAGGTGGTATAATGGTTGTGTAGGGCGCGGCGTATCGAGCGAGCGGCGACCGCGGGAGGCGGGACGGCGCGCGCAGTGCCTTGGGCGCGCGCGGCCAGGCAGCTCGTCTACCCTCAGAGCTCCTTCGCGCCGGCTCTCACCACATACGAGCGCGTGACATCGCATCACAAAAAATATAACAAACCCTTCCCCACACAATCCCATCGGTAACCGAATCTAAACTCCGGAATGTGACCAGTGTTGTGAAGTGATAAAATTTAATTGAACCACGTGACGCGTGACACGGGACCGCCGTTATATGTGTAGTGTAATTAGTTGATCAATTATGCAACTGTAGTAATGACGGAGCTTTCCAGTGGTTCACTGAGTCGTGTATAATGTATTGGGGTTGAGGGTGCCGAAATATCCGCGTTATATCATGACGCGCCGCTTAAGCCCGAGAGCCGATTTTTGCGGTCTCATTTTTGTGAATTATTCAACTTTAAGACAGCTTATTTTTATAAAATCTCAAAGATTTGAGAGGTTTTGATAATTTATGGGCCTGCTTTTTGTTTGAACCGGTGTAATTTCTCATTGGGCACCCTTTCATTACTTAAAACGGAAGCCCTTTCAAAGGGATTAATTTCAACCAAATAGCGTTTTCTTTAGCACTGTCAATGCGCAAGATTATAACTTAGTGTAACAGAGTTTAAATTGTTTAATAGCTGCCAACTTACATTAGAGCTGGAAGCGTAACTTCGTAGCACCTGCTACGAGCTACGTTAATGCTACGTTACGAATAATCAAATATTTACAGTCCATGTTGATTGCTTTACATGTAAATGTATGTATGTATAGTAAACATTGTAACAGTTTTTGCTGCTAATGAATTTGGGTAGAAAAAGCTAAAAGTAAAAGTAGCAAGGCGCGACCTTTACTCAACGTTTGACACCTAATAAACGAACCGATATTTAGTAATGCCTCAAAGCCTTTTCCTTTAAAGGCTTACACAGACCTTTAGCAAATTGAACGTTTCGTGGCCGCCATTATGATTTTCGCCGAAATAATAGCTTTTCTCGAAAAAGCACTTATTATTTAGAGATATCGGCAACAATTTAACATTTTATAAGTAGCTTAATATCTTTTTCATTGTTGAGAAAATTGTTAACCGTATTATTTGAAGCGTTATTTCCCTAAGATTTTCCTTATAATCCTCAGTAAACTGTATATTATATCTAATTATATAATAATGGAGTTCAAACTCCTTGACATAAAAAGGAACTGATGATAATTACTCGTATTATCGATTTTGTTCATGAACGCCACTTCTGGTATACAACAAGGAAAGAGTATAAGCGAGCTCATTGGCTTCGATAAATAGCTATTAAGCGACGGTCAAATATTCTTAGCGGCACTTCCACGCCGTTATTTTGTAAGTTACTCTGCTCAAAGTGTGAATATTAATAAAAGTTAGTCTGGTAGTTTGAGGAAAGGCACCCATGCGATATGGAAAGTTATGTTTGCGAGCTTCTCTCACTTTCACGCTCAAAAAGTAGTTTATGGTTTCAATCAGGCTTCTTTACTGCTTCGTTTTACTTTCAGGCCTCTCGCTTATCTTGAATATGAATTAGGAACCTCAAATGAATTTCAATTCAGATTTCATGGTTAGTGTAGCTCTCTGAACTAATAAGAATAAATTGGACGACTTTAACCGCTATTTTGCATTAGAGAGGCTGTTTCGAGTTAGCAGATTTAAAGTTCCTTTTCGGTCCGCGTCTATATTCTTTATTTAAAGGATTTTGTTAAAGATATTATTTACTTTTGATACTAAACTAGAAAATATTGTACCTACTCAATATTTGTGAAAAAATGGGTAAATTCAAAGGTTTTTTATCGATGATACTTACCAATGTAATAATATAATAAATCGCATAACAAAATAAATTTTGCAATCTGCTGAATGTAAAAAAACCACTCGTTTTGAAATCTACATCTAGATGAGCTGCTGGGGATATGTAAGATCGTGGCTTAAAAATTGATTTCTGCTCTATATTGCCAATTTATCGATTTTTAACCAAAAAATTGTGCTAATCATTGTAATTTTTTGAAAATATCTGTACAGATCTGATAAAAAAATCTTAAAAAAAAAACTATTGCCAGCTCCACACATTTTAAATATTACAAAGAACCGGAGTGCATTACGTTGAAGCAATCTAGTTTCACTTTCAGAAATGCTATCAAAGACATTTTAATTACAATGGTAGTCATTGTAAATTTTACGACTATGCTACATAATTAATTAATTAATTGAATGATGTTGTATCAAAAATAAATTCAAAGAGATATTGTTTTAAAAACGAAATATATTCTGAAAAAAAAAAAACATGTGATTACTATTACATTGAACAACTACTTCAACGATAAATGCGATGTACATTGCTACGCGGGGTTCTAGTAATTTTAAATTTTATGAATAGTGTTGACCTATCATGATTAAACGTGACACTAACGATTCATCGAATAACCTTTGAATTAATTCGATCCCCACAAAGGGCAAGCATTTATGTGATGAACAAAGGTGTTTGCTCTATGTCTAGGTGTTATTTAGGTACTATTTATACAAGTATGTGTGTTTTAAAATATGTATATGTAGTATATCAGTCCATATTACAAGCTTTGCTTAGTTTGGGGTCAGAGACCCTGTGTAAGATGTCCCCTAATATTTATTTATTATCATTTATAAAAGAACTAAAATTATTTAACATTTCTACATTATTTTAACAAAAAACTAAGAAACGTTGAAATAATATTTACCTTATACCGTCATATTATGACTATTAGAATACATATTTACTTGATTTTAGAGCTTATCTGACCGAATTCGAATATCCAGTAATATGTTCTTCTTATCACTGACTCAGAAATGATTGGTCCCCATAATCTTTCGATTTGTCTTTATGTATTTCGCTCGTGGGTCTTCAGATACGTACATTGTTTAGAAAATTGTGCCCCTGAGCGAGTTTTCCTTATTGGACCCTTTATTCGACTCGCACGCAATTAGGTCAAGAAAAATTTTATAACATGATCCTTGAGATCCATAAATATAAGGAATGATGAATGATGCAAAAAAATGGAGGGAGGGAATAATCAGCTTGAGAGAGTTGTACTATTTGAAGTATCTATTATTTATCTAAAGGTATTTTTTCTTCCCTTCTTCGTCTTCTTCTTCTTCTTCTCTCATAAATAAAAATGAATCGTTGCCGTTAACCTCGCTAAAACTCAAGAACTCCTGGACCGTTTGGCTAATTTTGACCTTGAAATATCTGTGGAAGTTAATAAAAGGTTTAAACGGTGCGAAATTATAAAAAAGCTAGAAAAATAATAAAAGCTTTAAATTAATTTTCCGATAAAAAATGTCATGCATATCAAAATTCGTATTTGACTGTTGCTGATGCTATACGCCATCGAAATTAGAATCAACCAAATTAGTGTGATAAATGGAAGTGATATGAAGTTCACAGAGTCAGCTTATTATACATAAAATGCGTATATAATTATTTTATCATTTGTACGTCGTTATATTTCTATCTTTTTAATTAATAATAATTAGTTCTAGTATAAAAACTCTTAAAAATACCGGTATAAGAAATGATTCCTTTGTTTTCAAATTCTTTTTTGACCAACGAAACGGAGTAGGTACTCAATTTGACGCGTAAATTTTTTTAATGTATAAACACACCGCTTTTTACGTAGTAGTCCGATTTCGATAATTCTTTTTTTATTGGAAAGAGTATACTTTTAAATTGGTCCCATTTAAATTTTATCGAAATTCACTGAGGCATTTTTGATAAATCGAACGTCCGTAAAACACTCATTTCTCTATTCATTTCAGGTTTCTTAGAATAGCTCATGTAAATGTATTACGCGACTGTTTATGCGGCAAACGTAGATTCTACCAAATTTCTAGAATCATCAGATATGTATGATATTAATTTCATAAAACGTAATAGAACCTACCATGCTCGGATTTGGTATATTTACATAATATCATCACGATATTTACCGATTCCTATTAGGAACTCGATCTACATTACCAAACCAATATTTATTATTCGGTAGATTCAGCACTTTTTCAGCCACATAAAAATACTTGTGTGTAAACGAAACGTCAGCGAATAATTTTAGTATATCATATAAAGCATGTGTGAACCGTGTTTAGATCTTTTTGCGTACATTTATTTTCGATAGAGTGTCTAAGCTAAACATTAAAATTATTACTTTTACTTAATGCTTGTACAGAAATCGAAAATATATTCATGTAACTACTTTTTGTTCTTCTTTTCTGACACCAATGGCAATCATTTTGTGTAACACATTATTTTTTTACCAAATTTAATAAGTAATTATTAACAATACCTAAAAATGTCCATCGTAACACAAATCAGAACTATTGATACTCGTAAATGTTTTTAAGATAGGTATAATAAGTGCATTTTTCATTTTTAGTTTGTTAATCGCCTGTAAAAAGTGTATAGTAAGCATTTTGTCTTAAATTTATCTAATCTAAGATTAATCTAAGCATTTTGTGTTTCCAATTATTATTATTATTTCAGCAGTTAACGTCCCACTGCAGGGTAAATGCCTTCCTTCCCTCTTTCCATTTTTCTCGGTAGAGAGCTTTGGCGACCCATACACAGCAGTGTTTTCAATTGTAATATTTTGATAATTAATTTGTTTGTAAATTAAACATATTAAACCAGATAATTTAGTTTCGTAAAAAAGTGAAACTCACAAATGCCACGTAAGATTTAGGATAACAACCGAAGAAACTAAGCATTCGAGGGTTGACGCTTAACAAACGGCCGTAGCTGTCCTTTCCAATTTTCGTGCAAAGTTTTTGTACGTAACCCTTCGCGACCTTATTATTCAGCACAGCCCTACACATATTAAAAAACAAACACGGCGTGGTTACGGTCTAAAGCTTTCGCTAATGTTTGCTGTTCGTCTCTGAGGTCGGATGTTTTGTTAAATTGGAGCTTTTCTTATATTCTGGTTCGTAAACAATGTGGTGTTTAACGACGCGGACGTCGTTGAAGAGAACCTGTTTTTAGCTAATATGTTGATTATACTCTCTTTTGGATGAAAAATTACATTTGCCCGAATTAACATTAATTTTGTCAGAGGCCTCCAGGTGGCTTAAAAGCGCTGACACCCGGCCTATTCAAACTTACTTAACATTATTTTTTTTGCAATTTTATAAATTTTAAAATGGGATTGTTAACTGCCACTTTTGTTAGTTTTTAATATAACAAAAGCAACTTGAACTACTGTTTCACACATCTGGATCATCATCTACAGCATACTAAAGGTCTAGATTGACCCGACGACCCAGCTTGTAGATGTATAATCTAGGCTCTGGATAATAAATCTACATTTATTATTTTTACACAATTATCTTTACGTGAGATTCTTCCCTATATAATCATTATTTCAACCGTAAGACATCCACTGTTAGACATAAGCTCTCCTCTATAGATTTCTAATAACACCGGGGTCTTAATCAGATTGCCGATCTTTATTTAGCAGTCTTTGCATTATGCCAATGAAGTCGAAAATCTGCTAAAATAATAGTTATAATCTAAAATACCTGCTAATTACCTAATAATGATTTGGAAATCACTTACGATCTTGTAAAAATATTTTCTACCTTCCATTTGTTTTAGTTATTATTTCTCTGCTCGTCTACATCAAAATTTTGTATGCAGATTACACGTATGAGTGGTTTCAGTAATAGCTTATTATTATGGACCATTTGCAGATCTAACGACCTCCCGCAGTTGATTGTCTAGACATCTGGCAGCAACAGGGTTAGCCTTTTCAGATTTAAGCAGTAATTTTCAGAGTAATGTTTCATTTTACCGCTCAAATATGCGTTTTGGATTTTGAAATCACAGATAACGATTGTGTTAGTATTGATTTTACAATCCAATATAAAAAAAAAAAGTTTCGTAAAAAAGTTGTGAAAGGTTTTCTATAAACAAAATACAAAATAAGGTACGCAGAATTAACGAAACAATAGGTGTCGTATAACCTTGTAAAATTTAAAGTTTAATTAAAAGCCGCGCTCTCTTTATCCACGTCACAATCAATAATTATATTATCAAATACCACAGAGTTACATGGAATATTGCACACATACATATAATTTATAAAATTATCAAAAAAATACATACAGGTATTTCTGTTTTACGAGATCCATCCAGACTGTCAGTAAAGTATTCCTGCTCCATCTTCACATAAAAACCCTGACATGTTCACATGTCTCTTACTCTCATTGAAACTGTTCTTATAACTGAGATTTGTATTTTCACTTTCAGCCAGTACACTATTTGAGAATATGCATTTCCCCATTTCGCGCTCTCTTTTTGAATTATTAAAAATAATTTGTCAATTTAGAACTCGTATTTGAAACTTTGAAAATGACTAATACCTATAATTTAATTTACTTAACTGGCGAGTTATAAAAATATTTGTCTTTGCTCTTTTACGACACTACCATTGGTTATCGGATGTAGTATAAATACGTTATCTCTTTTTGTGTTTTTACTGATTTACCAAAAGATGTTTCAATGTTCCTTCAAATCTTTATTTTTGCAGACGTCTGACCTCGCCGTGTTGCTCAGACCCGTCCCTGTATAATCTTGTCCGAAATTCTCATCAAATTACATCTTCCATTTATTCCTCTACCCTTTGAGTTCCCTAATCTCTGTGATGACATCATACGAGACTTGCCTTGGCATAATTTTCTAGATTACAAACACAATTTGCTTAGCTTGCCAGACTCACATATCAAGAGGTAGACTGTTTTTCACTTAAGTAATCCAAGCCACATCTTATCATATCATAGTTCTCTGTTTCATAAATTATTTTATTCTAACTATTAATATAATCATGTATATCTAAGATCGATGAAAAAGAACATAGCTTCAATTTATTAAGAAAGAAAACAATTAAGTACCCATTGTTAAATTTGATTGAAAACAGTAAACAGTATAATGAATATATACTCGTACCTACGCTCACTTCTAATCTTTTGACCAAACTATGTAGAAAATTTTTTCCTTTAACGGTTTAGATCTAGGAGTAAAGATTTTCTTTGGTTTAGATATACGAGGATTTTACTTTGCTTTTAGTCGTTAAATTGCTCGTCGCGCGTCGCCAAACTTTAATGATTTCTTTTTCTGTCTATCGCAGTGACAAGAATACAAAGGAAACAATACGTAAAAGAATCCTAGTTACATCGTTTTATCTTATGTGAGTTAGTAAAGAACTTGCCATGTAGGTAGATTACAAGACATTATATAAATCTATTATATAAAAAGCTTCGCTGAGTGACTGACTGACAGACAGCCTACAGCCCAAACCGCTAAAGATAAAAACATGAAATTTGGAACAAAGATACATTGGACCACGTAATGGAGCACTAAGAACGGAATTTTGAAAAATCGACCTCTAAAGGGGTAAAACGGGCCCTTTTCGTTTGTATGTAACTTTTTATTCCCTTTACCGATTGACTTGAAACTTTGTATGCATGCTACTCAAACAAAATAAAAGTTACGTTTGTACCTGTTTTTCCGAATATTCCTTATCTAAGGGGTCAAATTGGGTCCCAAAGTTGGTGAAAAAAGCGTCTATTACATCCAACGAGCTGAACGGTTATGGATGAAATCTGGTATGGAGGAAGCACACAACACGTTTCAACACAGGAACTATTATTATCCCGGAAATTCTATGGGGATCCTTAGGGATAGCCAAAATTAATCGGTTTCGGCTGCCGCCCAAACCGCTAAAGATATAAACTTGACATTTGGAATATAGGTACATTGTATGACGTAATGGAGCACTAAAGACGAAAACTTTGAACTTTTGACCTTTGACGGGGTAAAAATGGCTCTTTTCGTTTGTAAGTTAATTTTGTATTCCTGTACCGATTGACTTGAAACTTTGTATATATGCTTTACAAAGAAAATAAAAGTTACGTTTCTTCCTGTTTTTTCCGAATTTTCCTTATCTAAGGGGTCAGATAAGTTCCCAAAGTTGGTGAAAAAAGCATCAATAATTACATCAGACGAGCTGAACGGTTATAAATGAAATCTGGTAGGTATGTAGGAAGCACACATGTTTCAATACAGTAACTATTTTATCCCGGAAAATCTATAGGGTTTCTTAGCAATAGCCAAAATAATCAATTATAAAGCTAAGATAAAAGGGGTAAATGAATTCTAACGAAATTTAGTACGACGCTAGACAATAACATAAATTACCACTTGGGGTACTGCTATCCCGGAAAATTTCAGTGGGTCCTTCAGGATATCAATTTCCTAAAAAAAGTACTAAATAACTGTTCGAAAACCGATGCAAATATTGTTTGAAAATAGCCCACCCTTTTAACTAATATATGACTATTGACGTCCTGGAAAAAGTCCCGGAATCCTTGTCTAACGCTAGACCAAACATCCTATATTCGCGTGAAAAATAACTTGGTCGCGTTTTTTTTAATATATCGAGAATTAAATTGAGATAACTTAGATCCTTCAATGGGGGCAAAATGGGCCCCTAATATTTTATGAACGATTTTATTTTGTGAGCCAATAGACTTGAACTTAGGGTACATACGGATCAACAACTACTTACTTTACTATGAGAACTACCCTGAAAAAGCGAAAATTACCTATTCTTTACATTTTGTCGCGGGTCAATGATTTTTTTGGGTTGAACAGCTAATTTTATTTACGTGATTTCTGGGTTGGTACCATAGTAAAAGTTAGTCAAATTATGAGTATAATGGAATCCTAGAACATGCCTGTCGTCTAGATGTAGGTGCGCTATGTATTTTTCAAATAAAATGTACCTTCTTGTGTCCTACTTTTTCGTCTGTACTTGGTCAGAGAATGTCTGAAAGTCCTACAAGTGTCTCGAACACTTTTGACTGGGTAAACGGTTTTGGGCGAGATTGTCATTGGGTTCAGCATAATCGAAATTAAATTTCTAATGACTTAATGAAACATGATGAATACCTGTATTGGCCTTTTTTAGGGTTCCGTACCCAAAAGGTAAAAACGGGACCCTATTACTAAGACTTCGATGTCCGTCTGTCTGTCTGTCACCGGGTTGTATCTCATAAACCGTGATAGTTGGTCAGCTGAAATTTTCACAAATAAAATAAATATGGGATATACAACAAACGTGATTTTTAGGAGTTTTTTGCTCGCTATTAATAACGGCAAGAGGAATGGGCTCCCATACGGTACGGAGCCCTTCGTGCGCGAGTCCGACTCACACTTGGCCGATTTTTAATAGTCCACCACTGAACGTAGGCCTACCCACGAAGGCTGATTAAGCCATATCCATCACGCTGGCCGAGCGCGGTTTGCTGAGTTCACATACGACATCGATTTTTCTCTAAGGACGTGCATGCAGTGCGTGCATATGCAGGTTGCTTCAATGTTTTCCATCAATGAAAAGCCAGTAGTATGAAATTCCGTACACAAGTTTCAAAGAGCTCAGTGGTCTGACCAGGATTAGGACCTTACGATTGTAATGTAGACCATGCATGCGAATGGAGTTGGATAAAATTTGGTATACGAGTGGGAAACTACATTGGTCAACTCATGATCGAGCAAAATATCGAAAAATATTCTTTTCTCGATATAAAAATTCAGTAGGTGTATTAAAATATAACTTTATAAAGTATTTATTTTATGACAAGTTATAAAATAACGCGGTCCAAACCGTAGGCTATTAAAGTCAAAGAACATTTATTGTTGAACTGTGTTACATAGAGATCTTACTACTAATCACAAAAATATTGAATTATCAGTTAAGTCCAATATGGCCATAAAATAATTAGAACATGAAAAAATTATACAATCATTATTATTAAATTTAATTCGAATATTTTGCAATTTATCATCTAAAAATTGTCGTACTCCATAATAAGCTTTAGACACAAGTCAATTTAAGCAAATACTGAGAAAAAGCAGGCCAATCCGTGGGCTAATTATTATCCTTGCAAGTAAAACGACAACGTGGGCTAAACGAAGAGCTATTATTTTAAGCAAAAAAGTACTAATACAACGCAGGCCAAACTGTGGGAAATTACCATTAAAAGTAAGTACTAAGAAAATGCGGACCAAACCGCGCGCCATTATCATTTTGAGCAAATACTATAACGACGCGGGCCAGACCATGGGCTATTTTCATTGCAAGCAATACGACAACGCAAGGCATACGGCAGGCTATTGTAATTTTAAGCAAGTACTTAGACAACGCGAGCCAAGCTACGTACTATAAATTACCATATTAAGCAAGTACGAAGAATGCGCAGGCCAAACCGCGACCTATTATCATTCTAGCTAAACACTGGGACAATTAAGGCCAAACCGTAAGCAATGCCTATTACTTGAAAATATAATGCCTACTAAGCATTATCTTTTCAAGTAATACGTTATACGACAATGCAGGCGAAACCACGAACTATTATTATTTTAAGCAAGTGCCAAGACAACGCGGGCCAAACTGTGGCTTATTATCATTTTAAGCAGTTACTCAAACAAAGCGGCCAGACCGTGGGCTATTATCATTGCAAGTAATACGACAACGCATGCCAAACGGTAGGCTATTATAATTTTGAGGAAGTATTAAGACAACGCAGGCTAAGCTGCGTGCTATAAATTACCATCTTAAGCGAGTACTAAGAATACGCAGGCCAAACCGCGACCCATTATCATTTTAGCCAAATACTAAGACAATTCAGGCCAAACCATAGGCATTATCCTTGCAAGTAATACGTTATACGATAATGCTTTGCTAAACCACGACCTATTATTATTTTAAGCAAGTGCCATGACAACGCAGGCCAACCGGCAGCCTTTTATAATTATAAGCAAGTACTAAGACAAACGCGGGTCAAACCACGGGCTATTTTCATAAGCAAGTACCTGTCTACTAAGACAACGCGGGCGAAGCCGCGGGTTTTAAGCTAGTCAAAATATAAATAAGTTCAATGTCGTCAAGTTCGGGTAACTATCAGAATTAATGTACCGTGCCTTTAATACAGTACTAATTGTTGGCTGAACCCTCGTCTTCCATATATCTCATTTAACACGGCTCCTGCTTCATTTCACGCACTATAAGGGAAAATAGCGTACCGTATATTCTCTACATGATACGTATATTTTGTCACTTCTATGGCAGACACACATACATTCAACTCTCGCTCTAGGCATTGAATGTTTGATTAAAAGTGACCAATTTATCAGAATGGTAATTCAATTAAAAATTACTTTTACAAGGTTACCTGCTTGCCCTTTTCTATATAAGCCGAAAAAAGGTGACTAAGACCATTATTATGAACAACTTTTACTGTTGGATTACCCGAAATTCGATAAAAAAACAGCTGTTCCATACAAAATTGGAAATCTGAATCGACAAAATGTATGAAACAGATTCTGATGTTTAATAATCTCCTTTCGCCTTAGTGCACCAGTTCAGGATAACGCTGTATTATGCTATAAACTGCTTCCATAAATAAGCGACAGCGTTAAGAAACCTCAAACAATTAACGTTAGAAAACATTTAAAAAAAACCTTTGCTCTCGTTCGTAAGTTTGTTTGTGGAAGCCAAGCTAGCAAGTTGCTAGGTTTTTAACGGTCCAATAAAAATTACTTCAGGTAAAAACATTTTATTTTTATGCAAACAATTATAATTGTGTAACTGCGAATGGAAAAATACTCTTAATAAAGAGTTGTTGATTTTATCGAATAACACTTAAAATTTTACAAAGATTTCATTCACAAAAAGAGTTAAGAAAAGGTATATCAAACATAAACGCATTTTTTATTTGTCGCTCTAAACAGCAATTTACACAGTCAAACGAAAAACAATACCAGCAGATTAATCAATCAACAATAATAAGCTTGAAATAAAACCTTTAGTCTCCTCAAAAAACGCCTCGAAGCGGTTATAAGATCAAGTTGACACTAATGGGTATTATTCCAAGTTGGAGGAGCCGGGCGGAGGGGGAATGATTGATCGATTATCTTGAAGGTTCGTATAATTAATGTGCCCTGACCGATCCGTCTGCGAACAATTAGCCGGATTACGGCCATGGCCGGATGTCTTTACTAACACTGTAATATGGTGTTAGCTTGATGGGCTTGCTTATGCTTTTACATAGAGAGGATATTAATATGGTATGTTTTAAAGCTATACTGAAGATACCGTACTGAAATAGTAAAAATGAACAAAAGATATATTATGTAAATAAATAAAAATAAAGTCTTTCTTGAATATAATTACATAATAGGTGGAGTTTTATAAAAGTTTTTGAGCCCTTTAATTGAAGTTTTTTAATTAATGTTTTTGAAAGAACTTAGTTTAGCTTATTTGACATGAACATTCAAAATATGTAGTTTAAAAAAACTAAATACACTTTTTTTATTTGCTAGAGGACTATCTCCATCGATCGATGTTTTACATGTACTCATTGACACTGTGTGACATTAGGTTTTTGTCTGGTCATCATTCATTTGCTGACAAACATAAATCGGTCACGACCGGTCGAAACTAATACTCTGTCAATGACATAGTGTCGTGACATTGTTTATAGTAGTTCAAAGAGCGATTTTAGTTTTGTTTGGATTAACTCCTACTTGGAAAACTGATCGTCTTACTTTTAGGTGGGTTATTCACCTTAACAGAATAAATCAGCATTTCTAAAATCTTACAGAGTAAAATGGATTAATAAATATGTATTCATATGCAAAGGTTCTTTGATATCAACTTTTTTAAGACCAAATTTGTCTAATTATGCATAATTAGACAAATGTGGTCAAACAAAAAAATTATACATAAGTCGGAAAAATAGCCATAGTTATTAAATGTTTTAAATGTAATCTTCTTATAGACATTTGTCACTTTGTGTTCACATCTTTATTGTAAAGTTTAAATAGTTGGCAGTAATGACTGTTATAGGATTAGGGGATAATGGATATAACTTAGAACTTGTAGGTATTTAGGTTAGCATTTCATTAAGGTAAACTCAATCTTTCTTTGACTCTTATAAACTTAATTTTAAATATCAACCTAGATTGGCAATGGTGTATAGTACTTTCATAGCCTGATATATTCCAGTTTAGTAACTTCCTTTTATGTAACATCATAATGTGATATCCAAATTAACATCATTAACCGACTTCCAAAAAGGAGGAGGTTCTATGTTTGTCAATATGTATTTTTTTTTGTATGTTCATCGATAATGATCCTGTTCATTGATAATCCAATTGTGAACCGAATCGAAAAAAATCTTTTTAGTTTGAAAAGGTATACTCCCGAAGTGGAAATCAGCTGAGCCGATTTTGAAAAATCAACAATAATGTAAACAATTCGAGCGAAATATTCGAATTTTGTAAACGATGGAAGACGGTTTTACCATTTTTTTGCGAAAAAAAATTATTTTTATATTGCTATTATCATATACTTTTATTCTTCGGTAACATAAAGAAATTTAGAGTGTTTATTTTCATACGATTTCTAGAAAGACTCAAATAATTTCAGAGCTAAGATAGCAGGCTGTTTGTTTAATGGGTAAAATAACTCTCTTTGTTGTTCTGTACAAAACATTTTTTTCTAATAATTGTTTTGATTTTATTCTTATGATCAGCAATCAGCATTTCTACTTTATAACTTGCTCAAGTATAATAATATTATTACTAGCGAGAGCTTCGTTATACGAAACAAAAATATGAATGTTATAAAATATTCCAGAATCGGTACTTGCGGTTTTTATACGACGGAAGTTTCAAGGTTTACTGGCTTGGCTCGGTTTGGGAATCTATCAAATGGGCATGAATTGGCGTTATGCTTTGTAAGCACATCTGGGAGAGATTCGCGTGAAAAAATAAGTTGTTTGCAACTTTCAGGCGTATTTTGTGGCGTATCGTAAACGTAAATCGTTAAATATACAGCAGGTATTAGCATTTTTTATAGATTTCTTACACATCAAGTACACCAAAATCACTACATAGTATAAAATAAAGTCGCTTCCCGCTCTGTCTGTTCCCTATGTATGGATATATATTTGAAACTACGCAACGGATTTTGATGTTATTTTATTTAATAGATATAATGATTCAAGAGGAAGGTTTATATGTATAATACACCTGAGTGAAGCTGGGGCGGGTAGCTATTAGGATTATGTTTTATAATGTTTTTATTGGCAATAAATCAAATAAATATGCGTCATTTTGTCGATCACAACTATATTTTTTAATTGTTTTGAAGATGTAATACGAGTATTATTTATTTATCAGTCTTGATAATTCAATTAAGTATTTACACAGCAAAATCAATCATTTTAAAAATTTGTAGTCAATTTCGAGATGGAAACTAAAAGACCTAAGGTGATAAAATGTGATAAAAGAAGCTTTATCATGTGTTTCGTTTTAACATGTTTTGCTAGAACATATATAGTTAGATACTAGATAGAAAATCCTGTGCTCACAATGGATGAATATGATTTTGTTTATCCTTTAGTTCATGATAATTAATAACATTTAACAGTCCCAAGTCTAGTCAGTATGCTTCTGAGTTGAAAATATTTTACAAGCTCCAATTATTTGCGCTTTTATCTCATTACTAAAAATATTTTCATGACAAAAATTAATATTGATAACTGACAACATTACATTATTTTATTATGTACTTAGGATACGTTTCTACTCTTTAATATTATTTCTGTGTTCATTTTCCTGCTTTCACAATCGATGAATATGATTCTGATTACGCCGTAATAAATAAAACATTGAATAGTATCAAGTCGCGAGATTTAATATTTCTCTGGATGTGAAACGTTTTATGAGAGACGTTACTTCGCGCCTCTATCACGCCGCCGGAAGTAGGTATTTCCATGACACTAGCGTTGCGCTCCTTTTACGTGAAATTCTTTTATTTCAGCCACATTTTCTTGGAGGAAATAAACTTCTAAGCGATGAGAAGACACATGGAAATAAATCTTGTTTTTTGGTTTCATTTGACGTGTAAGCAAATAGAGCGAGTTATGCTGTCTTAGTGTTGTTGGGATCGCAAAACTTAGTATTTGTAAGAGAAAAAAATTAGGTAGTCTTGAAATAAGTGTCTTATTCTTTTTCGAAAAGATGAATAAATATTTCTAAGGAATAGCGTATGGAGGTTGTTGGGGTAGTTGAAATAAATTAAATCTACCCTATATCTAACAATTAGGATTTTCAATATCAATGAAAGAAATAAAATTGAAAACCTCACTTTCAGTGAAATGCAAACGCAAACGGCAAACGACCAGACAAAGACAATCACATATTTAGCTTTATTTAGCAGGAAAATATACTCCTACTGGCATCTAATTGACACAGAAATAGTAACAGCTTGACCGGCATGATTTACTAAATCAAGTTCTTGGAACGTTAGAATCGGTCCGACGCGACGCCACTTCCCTTCTATCACCATAGGAATAGTACCATTAGGAAGAAATTACGTACTCATAATAACTGAAACTCGAAATTAAATTCTGTTATAATTCCGCGAGAACGTTATTACATAACATTTTATTAGGCACGAGCGAAATCCTGATCTAAGGAAAAGGAACTCAATCTGCAGACAGATAGGGATGAAATTGTCTCAAAATTTTGTCTATACCGATATTGAGAATATACTTGACATTGAAGCGGTATCGCTTTTGCGATCTCGAAATTGTATTTTGTTCGTAGCTATCAGACAAAATCTCTTAACATTATTTCGGAAAACAATACCATTCTAGTTAATTGCTCTGGATTAACTTTCACACATGTGTGACTGATTTACGAGTATAAGGGAGAGTAGTTCATAGTTCATTTATTCGACAAATGGGTGTCAGAGGACACACTTTTGAATAGTCAACAATCTACATAATAGCAAAAACTTAGCAAGAAACTAAATACTTACGATAAACATTAATTGCAGCTAAACAATCAATCATTACTTTAAACTTAATTATTAACAATTAAATCATAATAAGTAACCTATATTGGACCACTTTTGACGTAAAATCATATATCAACAAATTATTTAGAGAAATATCTACTGATGAAATATAATTCAAAATATATCTTAATTCAGCACCTACATAATATCGATCTGTTAATATTATGAAATAATCGCAACTGTTTAATTAAATGAAGCAAAATTGGCTAGGTACGTAAATTGGAAGTACGATTTAGGAATCACGATGTAGTCTAATATAGGCCACGGCAAATTTGAACCGATCAACAAAAATGAAAACATAACTTCAATAGATTTGTGTTTGACAACCGACATCTGAATCAGTATAAAAAAACTTATTTATAAAATATCATACAAAAGTATAACTTAACCATTACGATGAACAAGGTCCTTAGGCAATATAAGCAACATTTACATTGAAACAGTTTTTTCGGTTTTTTTTTTTCGATAACAGAAGCAAACACTGTACAACTTTGATGCAAAATGACAGACTGTTGGTGGTGCTGTCGTATCTACATTTTTTATTGACAGTGTTTGATTTAGGAGAAACTCAGAAGTGATCTAATTTAAGCACCGGTTCAATACAGGTTACTCAAAGTCAAAAGTCAAAATTTCTTTATTCCGTAGACACAATACAGGCACTTGGAATCGTCTGGTAACAATATTTCAAAATTCTACCAAATTACATTTTTAATACAACTAAGTATAAGCACACCCTTTAGATTTTACAAGATCAAGTATTAGGTACACAAACAATATATTTAATTTATACCAAAATAGAATATGAATCAAAAATAAAATTGTACCAGTATCATAAAAATAACAATGTCATTTTCAGTTTAAAAATGTCTATGAGTATGAAAAATAAAGAAATTATAATCACATATCAAAAAATTAAAAATATACATGTTACGTTATTCAGCAATAGCATCGTCAAAGTAAAACTAATGTTTATCACAGATAACAAATAATGGCATGCTAACAAATTATTCAGCAATAGCATCGTCAAAGTAAAAATAATATTAAGCTATCCTTGTAGAAAACATTATTGGTTAAATGTCACATTGGAAATAGAAAAAATGTTCTTGTCAGAGATGGCGTCTGCTAGTTTGTAATAGCTCTTTATCATAAGCTGATTTTTGACATAGTTTAAAATGTCAATTTTACATTTAACTCTTATAGATTCCGGTATTTTATTATAGAACTCAATGCCCAGACAATAGAAGCTATTTGAAGTTTTAGCGAGTCTTCTACGCGGTCTCGCTAGATTATTTTTGTATCTACTATTTCGTCCATTAAGATCATTAAGTGTTTTCAAGAAATTTAGATTTTCAAGGACATACTTGACATTTTGGTATACTACTTCACCTACCATCGTCATAATTCCCAATTCTCTGAACACATTTCTGCAGGAATCAATTTGTTTCAGTCCTAATATATTCCTAACAGCTCTTTTCTGGAGAACAAAAACTCTATTTGTATGGCAATGAGCAGCTGAGCCCCAAAAGAGAATCCCATACGTTAGGAGTGAGTGAAAGTAGGCGAAGTAAACAGATCTCGCCGCTGTGGACCCGGCTAATTCTCTTATCTTTTTCACAGCGTAGGTCGCGGCACTAAGTTTTTTTGTCAGATCATTAATATGAGTGGACCACATTAGTTTGCTGTCCAGCCATACCCCTAAGAATTTTACTTCTTTCGAGAGCGACACCTTTATATCTTTCAGAGTTTCAATAGCCATAGGGCTGGGTAGTGATTTGGTATTATTGCCGAGGTTGAAGTTAACTATATGAGTTTTATCTACATTTAATAGCATATTGTTGGCAGAAAACCACCGTTCAATATTTTTGATAGTGTTTTTTATTTTTACACTAGCGAGAACATCCGTTTTTTCCTTAACTATAAGGCTAGTGTCATCCGCAAACAAGACTATGTCCACATCGACAGCCACCACCGACAAGTCATTCATATAAATAATAAATAACAATGGTCCAAGAATCGAACCCTGAGGAACGCCCATCTTAAGAGCTGCTATCTCTGATCTACAACCATTTACCTCTGTAACTTGGTGTCTAAGATTCAAATATGATTTTAGTAAATTAGACTCCCTATATCGAATACCATAATGACTTAATTTAGCAATAAGGATCTCATGAGACACACAGTCGAAGGCCTTGGACAGGTCACAGAAAACACCAAAGGTTTTCTGTCCTTTCTCCAGGCCAGTGAGGATGTCCGTGAGGAGCTGCGTTATAGCATGTTTGCAAGATTTAGCCTTCTGAAATCCAAACTGGCGAGTGTTTAGTAGGTTTTCTTCGACCATGTATCCCATGAGCTCATCGGTGATATACTTTTCAAAAATTTTGCTGATGCTAGGGAGGATTGAAACTGGGCGGTAGTTATTACAGTTAGTAATATCACCTTTTTTAAATATAGGTACAACTTTGGCAATTTTCATTTCCTCAGGGAAAGATCCACTACTAATGCATTCATTAATAATAGTTGTAATTGGGTCAACAATAACGCATTCTAGCTTTTTTATTAAATATGGTGAGATATGCCAGAAGTCATTAGACTTTTTGGGTTTCAGTTGTCTCAGAATTTTAATCACACGGTTTCTAGAAATAGGTCTTAAAGTAAACTTAGAATTACAACTAGGCGTAAAGTCATTCAAGTAGGTCAGGGAGTCGTCAGTCGAGCAGTCAAGATTTTTGCTCAAATTATCGGCAATATTTACAAAATAATTATTGAAAACATTGCAAATTTCATTCTTGTCATATATTAATTCATTATTACTATTTAAAACTCTATCGCAGTTGGGGTCATAACTTCCGCACTTTCCTGTCTCTGCTTTAATGATCTGCCACGCACATTGAATTTTATTACTGGCATTTTCCACCTTACGTTTCAAGTGTAGCTTTTTAGCAGTATGGCACACTTGTTTGAACAATTTACTGTACTTATTCAAATATGATCTAGAAACATTACGATCCTTATTATACATTTCATATAAATCAAACAATCTCTGCCTTGATATCAGAATTCCTTTCGTAGCCCATTCACAAAACTTTGCCTGTTTATTTGTAGTTTCCGTTACTGGCATAATTTTATCTAGATTTTCCAGAAAGGCTTTAAAAAAGGTTGAATACTCATGGCAAGCCTTAGGTGACTGCCACGCTCGATGTAGACTAGATTTGAGCTCATCAATCTTAATGTTCGTGGTTTTTCTATACTTATTTTTGGTACCACGGACATATTCGATCTCGAGCCCAAAGTTAGCTATTTGTGCAGAATGGTCTGATTTAACTCCTGGTATTACTTTTGTGTTTATAGTACAGTCGGCATCAGTAAATATGTTATCTACACAAGTTTTAGATTTATCAGCGATTCTGGTGTATTCAGTTATTAATTTATTTAAACAAAAACTGTTGAGAACATCCGATAAAATGTTACGCAACTCCATATCTAAAGCAAAATTCACATTAAAATCACCACAAAGAATTACAGATTTGTTATTATGATAGGTTACCTTATCTAGACATTGTTCTAGTTGGAGAGAATATCTATCCAGGTCTCCAGAAGGAGACCTATAAGTTACTAAGATGATACAATTTTCTAATTCTATACAACTTACTTCAAAATGTTTCTCAATGGACATTTTATTAATGTCAGTCCTAGTCTTGAATTTTATTTCATTTTTAACAATGATCATACACCCGCCCCGAATGTATTTTGACCTACAGAATGAGGACGCTATTTTATACCCTTCTACACGAAATACATTTAATTTTGATTCGTTTAGGAATGTTTCAGACATGCACATTATGTCAATACATTCGCTTTTTAAGAATAAACTTAGTGTATCGGCTTTCTTAAATATGCCTTGCACATTTTGGTGGCATAATTTTATTTGACACTTCCTTGAGGCAGAACTATTTGAAAATTTTGTGATGAGCCACAAATTCTGTCACCTGTCAATAGGGTTAGATTACTTTTATTTACCCCCTGCTTGCACGCTGTAGCTACGTAGCGGGCGATGTCATCTTGATACTTCCTTGGTGGTATCCCATTGAGATCAACGACATTAATGTTGTTTTGCAGGGACGCCAGCGCGTACAGTTTATTGTTAAATTTCCATAAACGCTGATTTGTGTTGTAGCCAGTAGTAGTAGTTTTATATGCAAGTGTTGTTACAATAAGTTTCTTGCCAAGTGGTTTGAGGAACCTGGCTAATCTTTCGATAGTGCTTAGATATTCATTGGGAGTAGAATTGATACTTGCGTGCATTCCGATCATTATTATGAATATTTCATTATCTGCTGGTGCATTCTTCATGTAGTCTTCATTAATTATGTCATCCCACGTTCTATCAGGTTTGCAGAAATTTGTAAAGGTGCAATTTTCAGGTAAATATTTTACTATGGAACTAGCCATGTTCCTACCATAACTGTCAGAGAACATTTTAATCTTGATACCACCAGAAAGTTTGTTTATCATTAGGAGGTCATCAATGTGAGATATTTTAGACTGATCTGTATCTGTTTTGTGAGTACTGTAACATTTATCATGCCCATTTTTTTCCAATTCCAAGCTTTGTTCCGTGGTTTTTGGTGAAATGAATTCATTTATACTCTTTTTTCCACTGTTGGTACTGTTTTCGAGATTTTCTATAACTTTTTGTAGTTTTGTGAGCTGTCTCTCAATGTACTTGACTTCTTCCTGTGCTCTGTCTCTCTTCTTTTCTTTCTCATCGAATTCCTGAACGATTTCTAATAGTTTTTCACTTTCTTCTTCAAAAGCTGTGGCGGTCATTTCTCTCCGTACCAATTCCTTCTCCAGTAGACGTATTGTTGTTACAAGACGCGCTATCTTCTTGGAGTATTTCCTTAACCTGGTCTTCATATTCCTTCTTTTTTGCCAGTTTTTTTTTAGATGATTGTAACCTCTTTTGATGCTTATTTCTTGTGTAGTTTTCAGCAACAGTTCACTGTATCTGGTTTGTATTTCAATGCATTCTTTTTCTTTTTCCTTTAATTCCTTCTCAAAGGTATTTCGCTTGTAAATTATTTCGCATGCATTCTGATCTTGAAGAAGGCTGTCGTTGTCAGCTAATAATTTGTTAATAAATCCTTGTAGATCTTCATTTTTTGCCTCTTCTTCCGAGATTTTCTTTTTCAGTAAATTTATTTGTACACACATTTTTTCAAATTCTTTTCCATTATTTTCTTGTTCTTCCAAGAGTGTATCTTTGAGTTTATTACTCTCGTCAATCTGCTTATTTAAGGTATTAATAATTTTTTCATAGTTTTTTATAACAGAATCTTTGTCATGATCACTGGTTTCATTAACCGTTTTTTTTGCCCTTACTTTGCGGGTCCGAGTGGTAACGGAAGCCATATTGTTATCGTTGAATCGTTTCTTCCTTGCGTTACTCTTTGTATGATCTATAGGATTATAGATTTAGTACAAAATATGAGATGTGAATAAATATTTCGTCATTAATTACTTTCTATAGCTAAGTATAATACATTCGTTGTGCAATATATTTTTGTAAAAATATTTAATATTTATTTCCGGTGCTATGTGCTTTAATACGCTATTTATATATGCTTAGTTGCTATAAAGCTAAAAGCTATAAGTTATAACAGTTATTTTAATAATAATTATGCTGTAATCGCTATTTTCTATTATAAGTAACTGTTATTTTTACGACATGCCATAATGCTATTTTCTAGGCCTTAGGCCAATAGTTTCTCGGACGTGAAGTTCTGCGTAAAAATTCTAAATATTTGTCAACTGTCAATTTATTGTTAGATGAACTGTCACTTGTCACTTGTCAGCGTATAACTCAGGCGTATAATCACAATACTGTGAGTCAAGTCAATGTTGAAAACATATTCTCCGTCATTCTCCGTCAAAAATTGCCAAAAAACAAAATAATCTTGTGTAAATATTTAAAATGTTGGTTAACGGTTTTGTGCTTGGAGTAACTCTGCCGATTTACTGCGGTTTTAAAGAGAGTTCAGCTCACCAGAGAAGATGCCAGTCGCCGGATGATATTGGAGGTTATTAGTTCTTGGTTTCTTGTAAGTTATTTTACACATAGCACCAATTTATTCACTTTTATGTAATTAAATAGCACAGAGCTCATTGTTTACTACTTTACATCGCCGGGGTTGCCAGCGTATCCTATATACTCTCCCCTATAACATATTTTAAAAGAATTATGAATATTTCTGGTATATCTAAACATAAAAATAGAAATGTTTAAAGTTCGTTTTAACCACTATTTGACACATTTTAAACATACTCGTACAAGTAAATCAGTTGACAGCGTGCCTAACATGCTAATAGCATTACCGCGCTGTATTAAAATACTAACTTATACATTAAGCCCAATGAATATCCGAATTTCGGTAAGGTCTCACGCTTAGAATGTATTTTGAAAACATGATCGTCTTCCTCATATTACTTAACTTCACAATATGCGAACTGTATGCTGCGGCTATAAGTTTCTACTCCATAACCTCGCTCTTTTTTCCTCATTGTGAAAAAATACTCCGTATAATATGTCATTACTTACTCAGAAGTTGTAACGTCCTCGTGGATTTCCGTCGGATACTTGAAACGGCTTTTCTTTAAGGTCTGGAGATGGAGTATCGGTCACGTACAACTGCGTAACAAACTGGAATGGGATATTTCCTATCTCGTCTTTGGAACGCGTTTCAAATAAGATGTCAATAAATAAAAGGCTAAAACTCCACCAAAGTGGAGCGGAGTAGAGCTTGGTGGAGCGTTGAGGCATATAAGATTGCAAATGCCATATATCTTACTTAATGAATTACATACGCAGAGGTGCATATCTCAAAGTTGTAATAACCCTCTTTTCCGTCGGGGTTTATTAACAAAAATAATATTCGCGAAACGTGATTCTAATTCTATTTTCATAATATCATAGCCTCAACTCGCTTTTTTAATTATCTTTAACGCGGTAATTGATATGAAAACATCGAATTCTTGCAAATGTATCTATCGACGTAACGTAACATAAACGAAATGTTACGTTACGTCGTTAGGGAATCAGGGTCTTGAGCTTTGGAGAAGTCTGAGGTTAAGACGTCGATAAATTTTACAGAGCAAACTTCGAGACGTAAATTAAGAATTTACTTCAACTGTAATCGGATTTAGTTCGGATTGAGGTCGATGTCACTAGGATTGTGATGGGAGGCTTTGATAGAAATGAGCGACTATTTAGTATAAAATTCAACTTAACCGTAGCAGCTATTTGGTTCACTTTCGAACTATTTATTTATTTCGTTTATATTTATAAACGAGGTGTTAGTTCATTCCATTTTTAAGGTCATAATGTTATTGTGCTTAGAAAAATCGACGTGAGAATATGAACGTGACTAATAAACTTGGAAACAATATAAGTCGGGGAAAATTTCAGTTTAAACGCTTCTAAAACACATAAAATGATTTAAAATATACAGAAAAACAAAAAAATTGTTGTGTAGATTTTCTCTTTGGGCGTAGATTTTATTCAACTTATCGCCTTTTTTATACAACGCCTTCGACATTAATATAGTTATTTTTACGCGCGCTTAGATTAGTAACAATTCTGCTCTAGATCCGAGTTAGGTATAAATAAAAAATGTGGATATTGGAACAGGTTTCTCGTTCTCGCCCTAGAGTCTCGAAAGAATGGCTGCGAGCATTGTGGCTGTAACTGGCTGGATCCGGCTCTCCGTTTCTAATGAGGTGCCGTCACGAACGGTATACAATCAATGCGCGATCTCCGCTCGTTGGACTCAATTTTACCTCATCTTAGGTGATATTTTAACTGAACTAAAACTAGTAGTTCTCTGTTTAGTAGACCTCGCGACTCATCTCTTTAACTGAATCTTCTTAGCCTATATCTCGAATTTCTCTTGACCGATTTAGTCAATACTGGCAAATCTTGTTAGGTTTAGATAGGTACTAAACAATCTTGCCAAATATTATCGAAATCGGCTATTAAATAGCGTGACAGCAAATTTCCTACCTTTTTGAAGGAAATATCCCCTATCGAAATTGCCGACGACATAAATAAAATCTATTTAGTACATAAAATCTGCATACTTACCAAGTATCGTCTTGATTTGTTAAAAATACGACTTGTAGAGGAAAACCAACATCTGGGCAGACGAAAGCAAAATTACCGTGTTTAAAAGAGATTCTTTCACTTTCGCTTCGGTTAATGAAAATTATAGGCTAAAAATGTCGGAGGAGGGTAAATTGTTCACGTATATGAAATCCCCTCGCACGTTTTAACAATTCCTGAATGAGTCCTGGTTAGTTGAATCAACCCAGAGCTTCAGAGACGGAGATTCAGTCTTGATAGACCCATACAACAATGTCGTGACCATTATACAGAAATTTTGCGAAAATCCCTGGATGAGACTGGCACACGGTGGGCATAATTGGTGAAAGAGATAGAAGTCTTATGCCCTGTAGTGCGCTGAAATTTGCTGATGATGAAGAATCCTTTAGGATGTAAGTAAGCTTTTCATTAGAACTTAAATAAATTTTACTATGGTAATGGGACCAACCTTGAAATCGTGGAAAAAGATACAACCGTCACATTTAATTTGTGGAGGTTTTAAAAACATTTTATGAGAGACCACGTATTTTTTAGCAATTGTATAGTTAATTGTACACAGCCTAGACTGTTCTGTCACCGTGTATAAGTTTAGGTTCGTCAGTAGTTTGAAGATTCATACAATTTAGCACTTATTTCGTACTAATTGGAATCATACACCAAAAAATCTCCTAATCATAGCATTATTAAAATATATTATTTTTCAAAACTAGGAAAAGTCATAACATTTAATTTCTGTTTTCAATATTATTAAATTACCAAAAAAGGTTTTTCCCATAACATTGTACCCTCCTATATTGTCAAAAAGGTGCAAGTAAAAACAATTTAACGGAATGCTTGGTGGTAGAAAGCGATTCAACCTGCCCTGACCTAATAAAGGGTGTCAACGTGACCTGAATGAAAATTAAAAGTCATTTTTTATAAGTTATTGGACGTTTACACGGACGGTTTGCTTTTAGATTTACGTGAATTAATTTGTTCTGGCAAATGTTCTGGTTTTTGTAAATTTTGTTGTTTTTAAACATAATTTGTAACCATCGTTAAAGGTTACGGAGTTTTTTGCTGGTTGATATATTTTAAGCAGTTCATTTTGAAGATATTTTACAGAATAAGAATGTAGATATATTGGACAGCTCTCTGTTCATAGTTTTATGAGATTTTTTTGATTGATCTTTATGAAAACCCGTTCAAAACCCTGGTTGGCACAGCAATATGCGCGTCACTCTGAGATATTAAGGCATTAAATCTCAAGTTGCTTCTAAATTCCACTTGTAACATTGCGTTTTAATCAATTACTACAGTTTAGTTTTGATACAAAATATACACACAATAATCGGCCAAGTGCGAGTCGGACTCGCGCACGAAGGGTTCCGTATAGTATGGAAGCCCCCCCTTAATAAATTTTATTTTAATTTATTTAGGTATTTATTTTTGAAGAGGATATAAAACTTTATATTTTGTGAATATTTCAAGCATCTTCCTGGTGTCGTTATTAATATCGAGATCGTTAAGAATAACGTTTCTTGTTTAGGAGCCCCTCTAAAATTTTAATTTTATTATAATTTCGTTATTTATTTATAAAGCGAACATTTAACTAAATATTATGTGAAAATTTCAACAATCTACCTGTCACCGTTATTAATATCGAATAAAAAACGGCGAAAAATTTAGGTTTGTTGTTTGAGAGCTCCCCTTTAATATTTAGTTTTCTGTTTTTAGTATTTAATAGCGGCAATAGAAATACATCATCTGTAAAAAAAATTATCTCTCTAGCTATCACCGCTCATGAGATACAGCCTGGTGACAGACAGACGGACATACGGACATCGGAGTCTTAGTAATAGGGTCCCGTTTTTACCCTTTGGGTACGGAACCCTTAAAAGGAACAAAATAACAGAAGACGCGAAGTCAGAAGAGATACACAAAAAACATTATTATGTTCGGTGTGTTTAGGATTAGTATTTCGTCGGATCGTTATATATGAAAGTGTAAATTGGCCGCTTTGAACTTCAAAACACGCGGGTAATTTGAAAGTAGTCAAATACACATCTGCAATGTAAACGAACTTTTCAAAAACTACTCGAAAATACAAAATGGGAACGGTTATGAAAACACAGAAATACAAAATGGAAACGTTTAGTAAAACACAAATAGCATTTTGAGAAATTCACATTTTGTAATGCACAGTGCACCAGAAAGAAGAAATCGCTGACCTAAATGTACCAACAGACTGAAAAAAAAGAAAAATTATACAAGTGGCTTCATGTTTTTTATGACTACGTGTAACTTGGTACATTAACACGCGGTTTTTAACCTATTATGAATACTTAACAAAGAGAAAGAACTCCTATGAGTAAGCAATAAACATGCAATAAGAATTTCTTAGAAATTGCTTTTGTTTGGAGACTGAGTGCCATTGTCCGGAAGATTGATGTAATTTGTAACATTATAATCAACAAGTAAAGTAAATAATTATTTGAATGTAGATTTAGATATTACTTAGTTAACTTAGTACTTTAATATCTGACTTTATTATCACTGATTCAACGTAGAAATAAATTATACATCTCACTTTATTTAACACACAAGTAATTTTGAATAAGCTGTGAATCTATGATTTCATCAAGTCTTAATGTTGACGTGCGTTTTATCGATTAATTTGAACACAAAATTTGTTCTTAATTTTTATATTATTGTCAATGAAAAGCTATACATAAATTATTTGATATCGTATGAAATCTATAGAGCGAATTAATCTCGCTGATGTTTATGAATCTGCTACTTTACTCGTCTGACAAAGTTTTATAAAATATGTTCTTTCAAAAAGTCAACATGAGTTGACTTTTAAAAAGTGCATCTTTTCTCTCACAAAGTAGATGTCGTATGCACACAACAACTTTTCCGATCCCAGTTTATTAGAAACTGGTGAGGAAATATTGCATGTTATAAGTTTAGCTTTCGAGCATGGAGTTTTATGACGCACGCACACTTCTGGAGATACAACACCGGAACTACTGACAATACTAACATTACTCGCGAAATACAAAAGCGTTCATAGCGTTATAGCGTAGCTGTAGTTTGACAAGGTGCTTCTTAGCGATCACAGATCACTTATCTACTTAACATCAGGCAGTATGTGGTCAAACGCAAACCTATTCAGAAAAAAAAAACAGAAGTTAAGCAACGTTCGGCACGGATAGTTTTCAGATGGGTGACCGCGGGTGCATTTACAACTGAGCGCTGCTGTGGCTCGTGACACATTAAAAGTGTAGTTCTGGTTTATTTAACCGTTTAGCCATGTCAGAGGTATTGAGGCAGCTTAAAAAGTCCAACACTGCCTATCCAGACGACTTATGCGAACTTAATTGATGCATATATTATTTTAAGTATAAATATGTATATGCCACTGTTACATTATGTATATTTCACTGTTTTAAATTATCCTAGTCTGTAACGGCGCATGAACAATGGAAGAACTTATAGGTTCTATTTTGATTTCTTAATTGCCTATTTTCAAAGTATGAAAGCAATTTAGCCGTTTAAAAAATACGTTTCGTACTCGATTTGTTAACGAAGCAACCTTTTGTGTTGGTCAATAATTTTACACATAATTTATGTATTGTCTTGAATTTTCATTTTTCTGTAAGAAACTGTTCTAATCTAATCAAATTGGCATACAATTGCTTATTAGGATTAAGTTAAGTTTTATTACTGACCTGTACAATGTGGACACTTAACATCAAGAGACCCCTCAGTAGGCCCAAAAAAAGATGGCGAGACGAGCTTGATTCCCACTGCAGTGGATGCAACACCAAAGCTCTCGACCGAGAAAAATGGAAAGAGAGAAGGTAGGCCTTTGCCCTGCAGTGGGACGATAACGGCTAAAATAATAATAATAATTTATTAGTGAACGATTTTAAAACCTTTTCTTATTGACTAGGTATTACGCATATTCTATCATAATGCAAAATATGGCTACGACCCGATACATTGAATAAAATATTCCGTGACCTAATTTAAACAAAATTTAATGGTTTAGCGTTCATTTCACATCTATAAGTGTGAATCTATTTACGAGTAGATGTATGACCTGGATTTTTACACCTTTGTGTTCAGTGAACTTTTGAGTTCAAAGTAAATTCGCCGTTACATCATTTTAACAAAAAGATTTAACATACGTAGGGTGACGAAATGTTTTGAAATGTAAATTTTCGTGCATGTATGAAAATTTGTCGGTAGAGGTTTGCTATTCTGAATTTGGAATGTACTCGGGATGTATTCAGGAACGGTGGACTAAGCTGAATTGGAGTGTTTCAGATTATCTCAATCTCGGAGATAAAATATAGCTGTGTTATTTAAAAAAAAACATTTATTACATTTTTTACTGTGGGGACAAACCATCCTTACTATTATTTTAAATCCGACACTGTGTTTGTGGGTTTGTTACTCTTTCACACAGCAACAGAGCAATGGAATATAGAATTAGTAAATCAAAGGCTGCTTTTTATCCAGATAAAATATAAGTTTCTTATTATTACTCAAAATATCACGAAAACAAGGCTGTAGGCAAAAGCTAGTTGCAAAATAAAATCAGCTGTTTGATACATTTTATTAATACCAAGTTTGCAATTTTGTAATTCGTTGGTGCCATAGTAAGAGTGGTTCATAGTGATAGTTTGAATCACTACTTTTTGGTTCCGTACATCTTTATTTTTAACCCCGTTTAATTAAACGTGTAGAATGCAAATTACCTCAACTGACCTCAATCATCAAAGTCAAATCATGCAACTTTATCGTTTGAATTAATGATCTCATCGTTAAGTTTAAAGATATTTATTCTCAATTTAAGATATTACATCGCTTCCATGAGAACACAACTAAATATAATTATAAATAACAGTTCGTCGTCGCTGAAAATGCAATTTTTAAATAATACACAACGTAACTACTTTTAAAACAAACTTATAAAAACAAGTGAAAAAAAAAATACATATGTACCTACATGATAACAAACATACATATATATGACAGATTTTACTTTAACAGTTAAAACTATGAATTGTCAGCAATAATGTACTCGGCAAGTTTCTTTTTAAATACATTAAACGAAGTAGTATTTTTTATATTCGAGGGTAAAGGCGCGCACCGTCAAAAGTTATCATAGTTTTACCGTAGTTAGTACGGATCTTTGGCAAAGCAATGAAGCTACCGCGGCGAGTGCAGGGGTACGCAACATTTGGTTTTCGTTTGGTGAAATGTAAATTTGTGTGATGTTTATTGCTCATAGTTTTTCGTATGAAAATACAAATATTATAAATGTGTAGTTGTTTTATGGTCATTAATTTTGTTTCTTTGTATATTTTTTTTAGTTTCTGTAAGGTTAAAAAGCGTTTTTAAGATTTTATTTTGTAGTATTTGCAGTTCGGCTATTCTTGTTTTGACCGCAGTTCCCCGCAGTTCTACGAAGTATAACAAGAGTGGTTTCACAAGTGTATTGTATATTGTTAAACGTAGCTTCAGGGGGATACATCGCACTATGTTTCGAAGTGAACCGCGTAATGAAATAAGTTTATTTTAAATGTGATCAATGTGGATTTTCCATGTTAAGTGGGTATCTAAGTGCAAACCTAAATACTTTTCATTGGGTTTTCATCGTTAGGAAAAATCAAGCTTGTTAATAAAATAATTATCCAATTATTTTGATGGATAACCAAAAAAAAAGCTTTAAAAATTTCCAAATTAATAGTTTACACATTAACTAGCTGTATTGACTGTCTCGGTTTTGCCCGACTACAAATAAAAGTTCCGGGAAAAATATCCTAAAAGATATGCTAGTTAAGCACGCGACCACAAAAATGCAACGAAAATAACTCTTTTCGACGTGTGAAAAAGTGACAGATTTATACTTTGCTATAGCGCTGTCTTGTTCCGACACGTCGAAAGAAATATTTCGTGGTGCGCATCCTAGCCCGGATGGAAGCCGCGTTGCTGTTGTGTAGTTTAGATTATCTAAGCAGAAACACCAGAGAATTAAACAAAAATAGCGGCTTGGCTTTATAATAAGTAGTGATATTCCCGTGAATCTCATTATAGTAGGTACCTACTTAATGAAATCTTTTTGATGAAGTAACGAAATAATAAGAGTATTATAAGACTGACAACTACTAAAACAAAATATTTATAAACAATGTTAGCATTGTATTTTTATTTCGAGCCCTATTGTTTTGTTAGTGTGATGCAATAATCAATTATTCTTTCTGCTTTCTTATATAAAATAATAAGAGCGAGGTTCCCGTGTCGTATCCTATTCATAATGCATCGTACAGCAGTTTAATTTCTGAAATTACTGCCAGGGAACAAACTGGGTGTCGTTGGAAAGAACAAAGGTTTTCAAAATTGTCTGGGCTATGATCATTCTAAAACAAGTTTACAAACCCAGGACCCACTTTTTACCGACAAAACGGAGGAGGTACTTAATTCGACGCGTATATTTTTTTTATGTATAACAACGTATAACTTTTACGAAGTAGTCCGATTTCAATAATTATTTTTTTATTGAAAAGAGTATATTTTGAAATTGGTCTCTTTTAAATTTTATCGAAATTGGCTGAACCATTTTTGATAAATCAACAATAATGTTAAAAATGCTACATCGATCCGTGCGAAATATTCGCAATTTCTGTACATGGTTGAAGTAGGTCATGCCGTTTTATGCAATAAATAATTATAGAACCCGTATCAACAAAAGATACCCATATCAATTACAGACCTCAACAAACTAGATCAAAGAAGTTATTATAATGGAAAGGATGAAATTGTTTCCTATGTTTTGCCATTACAGTTTTGACATCAACTTCAACTAAGTTACTTTTAATAGCAGTGAGTTGGATAAGTCTAATTTATTTCGGTATTTAGTTTTGATGTGGTGGCCCACTCAATGTTTGCTCCCGACCCACCAGTGGGTCACTCACTACTCCTAGTTTGGGAAACTTTGGTGTAGAGAATATAAACAGTACAACAACTTGTATCGTCGCGGATGAAAAACGAGGCAACGAAACACTGAGTTTAGAAATAAAATCATTTTCGGAGTGAAAATAAAATTCAGAAAAAAGATATCACTTATCTCTAGAGAGAGAGTCAAAGTATTGGATGACTAAACAGTTTTGTGATTTTGCTACCTTTTATCAGCATTTTTTTTATTGATTTGCCTTTTCTTTAATAGTCCACTGCAGGACTTAGGCCTACCCATGAAGGGTCGTTAGGCCATATCCACAGGGGCCATATATTAATTTAATTGCTTTTAAAATATTTTAACTGATCCGGAACACAATAGTGCTTCCAATCACTATTTTCGTGGATTTTAAATATTTGATAAAAGTGAGGTTATGTTATTTCTGTACCTCAACTAAAATATATCTATGATTTACACAAATGCGATTGTATTACATTTCAACATAAAAAACTGTCTTTTTTTGTTAGTATAATTATTAAGAAGACTACATTTGGCGACCAAATCACCCGATGAAAAACGATATTACAGCCGGGTATTTAGTAGTCCCTAAAGATGCTAGGGCGCTCCGGGATTCGTCATGGCGGGCGTCTTGGCGATTTGCATTATTAAGGAAGGGGCAAACCGCTTAGTAACCAAACATAAGACACTGCTTTTGACCGTACATTTTGCTCACGGTGTATTAGGAATATAGCCAATTGAAAATGTGCCCTTTGTCATCATTCATTAAGGACTACATTACGTCGTCGGGTCAGGAAACAGATACCTGTCGCTGACGACTGTCTTTGAATAAATTAACACTCCTTTGAGTGTGCTCTAATGTAATACTGATAAATAAGTGATGATGGCCAATTTCTAATGGTATTATATTACGATAACGATTGTTTCTGAAGTGAAAATAAAACAAAAAGTTAATACATTTTTGTATACAAAATTGTGAAAAAACACGAGAATGGGTAGATTAATCGTGTTATTATTACGCTTTTAATATTTCAATTTATCTCAAATATCACTAAATATGACAAAGTCACATGTCCTAGTTGCTGTGAAAAATGCAGTAACAAAAAATAAAAATAAGTAAAATGATACAAACACTTAACAAAGAACAAGCTATATGAGTAATGATTTAACTTTTTACAGACATCCAAAAAGGAGAAGGTACTATGTTCGTCTGTATGTATTTTTTTGTAAATGTTCATCGATATTTTCGCCAATTGTGAACCGATTTAAAAAAGTTTTTTACTTCGAAAGGGTGTATTTCCGAGGACCATTTAAATTTAAAATTTATGGGACCATTTAAATTTTATTGAAATCGGCAGAGCCGTTTTTGACAAATCAACAATATTGTACATGGATGTCATATCAATTCGTGCAAACTATTCAAATTCTGTACACGGTGGAAGTCAGTCTTGCGATTTTTTGCGAAAAATAATTATCATAGCGCTACGTCATCTTCGTAGAGGCACTACGAGCGTAGCGTCGTAGCACGTCTACGAAAATTCTGAGTCGCAACCACGAAGCGCGAATGCGTTCACAAACTATAAAACTGTTGTAAGGCGTGCCAATATAACCGAATAGTCCGATCACGTCCGCTCTATGCGGTACACGGATAACTTTCTTTATACGTACTCACATCTATATGTTAATGTATCTATGTGTGAGCATGGTCCCCGTCACGAGAAGCTATAAATTATGTAAACAAACATCTGTTACTAAGTAGACATTTTATACTGCGAGATAATAATAAATTGAACATATTCAATCGACATGAAATATAGACGGGTTATATTAAAGTAACAACCAATTTAATTTAGTCGGATCATATTTTAACGACGCAAAGCGCTATCGTTTTTGTTTCTTGGTACCGGAATGCGTCCGTCGCAGGGATTGTAAACTATCGGGACGCCATTTCGAAATAAACGCGTCATTCGAGTTTCGAATGCGTACGAGGTTTCATTGCTTTGCATATATCGCGGATCTGGTTGTTATTGTTAATTTTGTTATTGTTTCGTTATCACTTTTTATTGTTGTTAAGATATGGTTAATATAAGAAGTAGGTTTTAAATTGTGAAGTAATTGGTTAGGTTAATTGGTACACCAATGGTGATATAGCTTATATAGCGAATAATTATTCTTATATAATATATGTTTATTAATATTTGTTACTTAATAATTTATTAAATCTTAAACAAATTCATTTTTTTGTTGGTCCAAATGTTGTGAACTCCTGAACACTTGTTTACAAAATTTATAGCTTCTCGTGACGGGGACTTTAGGTATGCCAAGAGTTGGGAACAAGCGGAAATTAAAGAAAGAAATTGTATTATATTAAGCTAAGAATATTAAACATTGGAATAAGTATTGGATATGATTGTGAATGTTATGTAATCTAATATTTTCTTCTATTATATTTTATTGTTTTTTTTTAGGAATCACATTTACAAATAGAAAATGAAATTGAACTATCGATATGTTTATTTTTTGTTAAATGATTTTATAGGATTTAATCAAGCTTTTATCAAACGAAGATTAACATTCTATGAAACATTAAGAGAAAGCTTTTATAGATACTACGTCAAAAAATTCAAAGTATAAAATGCCAAGTATTTGAACCGTTATGTTCTCACTTTTTGAATTATAAAACTTGCCTACTTATTCATAAGGAATTGATTAGGCGTAAAATTTAATCTCAAAGATTGATTTATACGTTAGAGTCACTAAAACTTATATTAATTGTGAATAAAATAGACGACAATCAATATTTTTTCCTTATTTTCCTCAAATTAACGTAATAAAGGTGTAAATGCAATAAAAGAGCAGTTGGCGAATGGTCAACCGCTACAGGGCGCTAATGGCGCTTAATGATCATTGCAGCGGATGCAGATGCGGCGGAAATGGTCGCATCCTGTCGCGCAATTGTAGACCTTACGTTCTGTTGTTTAACGTCATTATTTTTTTTCCTGTAAATTGTGAATGAAAATATATATTACACCATTTGTTGCGGAATAAAAACTGGCAGGCAACAAAGGATCAAACTTACAGCTTGAACTACAAACAAAAGAGTAACCTACTTTTAATAGTGCAATAAAAATAATCTGGGCTTAGCCAACGAAACGGGAAAAATATCAGTATAATAACAAAAGACAAAACAACATATGTATACGTTACCTTTGACAAAATAAGATTATTACGACCATTCGTGTATCGTACCAATATCTCATTTGAGTGACAAACGTTCAATCGTTAGTTTTCCAAGCAAAATGAGAATAAAAAATTGAGTTGCGCATTTTAAATCAACATTTCAATTAGTTTGTGACGTAACTTCTAATAGATTTATCAGAAGTTACGTCACAAATATATAGAATTATCTTATTTTGCCTGCCTCCGTAAAACGAACTGTGTAGTGTTGAGCATGGACCTCATTTTATTATGAAAATGCTTTTGCCCGCGTCTTCCCGCGTGGTATTTTAATTTTTGTTCTATCTCATGGGAGCATTTTATTTTTCTAGGATAAAAAGTAGCTTATGTCACTTACCGTCTTTCAAACTAAGCCCGTACCAAAAATCAAGTCAATCTGTTCCTCTTTTGCTGCGTGAAAGAGGAACATACCAATAAACCAACGAACGCACTTTTTGATGTATAATATTAGAAAGGATTTATCGGTGGTGTTAAAATGGGTTAATTCAAAAATTAACACAATTCATTGAATTGTCGTCCGTTAGTGGTACAAATGCGGGTCACTGCTTTCAAAATATGATAAAAGCATCCAGAGTTGAAAGTTTTGATTTTCGATCCATGCAGAGTACAAACTTCGTTATATAATCCAAACTATTCCATTAGTCAGTGAACTAAGCTTTTAGCAATCAGTCCTGCGGCACCGTTCGTACAAGAAGGTGCCTAAAGTGTTGTATACCCGTATTGGACTAGCGTAGCATCTTTACGAGCTTTGAAGACGACACGATGGAAGTTTAACTTGAATGGATCTAGTCATTTTATCTGTTAACACTTCCCGGGTATTATTTCAACAGAAATTTAAGCTTCAATTTATAGGACTTCCATTTTATCATAGACTCATTTTTTGTTGTGTAACACTATCGTGATGAATAGTGATGAAATTTCAAAGGATTTAGGCATCTAAGAATCGAACAATTATGACGCTCAAACCAGGTTTTAAAGAGAACAATAATTATGACAAGTTAAAGAACCAACAGTGTATACTTACGTACTTCAGCTTTGAATCAAAGTTTAAGAGCGCGGCTCTTGTCGGAGTAACCTATGCATCTCGCGGTCTTCCGCCAGTGTCTTCACGTCCCTGTACGACATGATATCTTATCTTCAATTTGATCTGAGATTTCCCTCTGTCAAATTCCCTTTTCTTTTCCCTTCTACTTACCCTTCTATTAGGATTTTCATTAGATTGTCATGTAGTACCTTACCTTTACGTAGGTACTGTAAATTTAAGTCGCTTTGAATTCAAGCGGCTCCATTGACTATGCTATCGCTAAACGGGTTAATAACTAGGTTTGGCACAATGTCAGTCGTTAACGTTGTAATAACTGGTTATTTGGGAATTCGATGTGTGCTTTTGCGGTACTAATTCAATTAGAATTGTGTTTACAACCGCGTACGAGTATAATGGGTACTTAGGGATGCTACTTAATAATATCATCTATTATATAAGAACTCTTTTTGTACAAATAATATTTGTAACTAAAGCAGTTCGAAAGAGTAAAGTACCTAATTGGATTAAAATTTCGGCAAAAATATGTTTCTTAACAAATGATGAAAAGACACAATAAAACTTTATTGCACACCTAAAAATTTTAAGTAAAGCATTTAAAATTAATATAAATTTAAGTTGTTCAAGGTGTTTCTTTGTTATATAAAAATATTATATCATATGATTTGAAACAATTAAATACACTGTCTCCTGTGAAACCTAATATGTAAGTGTATTGAAAGTCAATCCATATTACACTACGTGGAACTTTAGCAATACCAATAAAACTTTGCCCAGTTTAGTTCAGTCGTGTTCAGAGACTTAAAATGTTGCATGATTTCCTATTCTAGACAATAGTTCGCTACGAATGTATTCCAACATTCATCAAAGATGTATTCTCAAAAATTAGGTCATTTCAACAATTGTTGACAGAGTGCGGTTCGTTTGATGAAAAAAAAATGTAAGCGAAAGGGTCAGAACGGGTATTTAGAACAAAGGTTGAGTTTTGACAGCCCCATAACGGGGTTCACGACCTTTTACGTGTACCTTTTGGGATTTTTTTCTGAATTTGTCACGAAATTAAAGTACGGGAGCAATTTACATGCAAGCTGAGCGTGTGATAAGATTCTAATTATTTAACATTGCTTTTAAACATTGCGCTCACGTACCTCGTTTTCAACCTACCTCTTTAGAATAAGTAGATTAGTATAGACAGGCTGGTTCTGATATAAGAATGTTAAAATGTCGCATAAAAAACTCCTATCATTGCTAAACGGTTAAAATAACCGGAGTCTAAAATTCAACGAGCCATTCTATCTAGAAGCTCAGTATAGCTCAGTAGTAATACATAGCACCTGCCGTGCCGTGGCATATCCGAAGACTGATTGTAAGTACTGAAAGATTCTGCGCTATTATAATAATTAATCGGTAAAAACACTTTTTTAAATTATGCTTTAGGCGAGACAGAATACGCACTACTTTTGAATACGAACATACACAAAAAACATGATAATAAGAAAAAGTACTCGTAATCTCTGGTAACACATTTCCATACTTTGCTTGTGGTATCGACGTTTCACGTCTCGATTCTCGAATTACGTGATTTCATCGACTGGATGGTGGGAAATTTATTTTTTTCCATATCTGCTAAAAAAGGGTATGAAAAACGATCGCCCTGAATGAAATGGCTGTGATGGTCATGACTTGGCGTGAAGGTAAACGAATGAAGGCACGCGCCGAATCGTTTTGTTAAAGTCTCACTATGTCTCCTATAACTAGCTTAAGGTTATAACTCCACCAAACTGGGATATAATTTTGTATCATCTTTTATGTTAGGCTACGTGACAAGTTAAGGAATCGAAATGTGATATTGTCGAATTGCGACATTTTGTATGTCAATTTCAATACCATTCATGGTTAGTTTCATAAAGATACCTAATTTTGCACGTAACTTATTAAGAATGATACTAAATTATGCTTCTGGAGTGGAGATAGGCAGAGTTGGGCAGAACTTTATACTTAGTAAGGCCATTGCAGAAACGCCTTTAATGCTTAGCGAAAACCAAAGATTAGTTTTGCCTGACGTACAGCTGTGCTTTTATTTATAGTCCCGTTATCGTAACAGGAGATCAAGTTCGGATTAGGTTGGAAGCTACGCGATCTCCAAGGCAACATGGAAACAAGACCCATGCCTTGGAGATCCCGTACCCCCCAAAAGCCCACAAAGGCTGGCCACCGACATGACTCGGGCTGCACCCCAAAGCACTCAGGTATCTTACGATTTTTTTTGCCTCGTAAAAATAAACTAAGCAAATATAGCATTTTGTAGTGAAGATTAGTAATCATTATAACGCTCAGCTTCACTCTGTTTTGCTAGCTAACGTTTTCATTTGTTTTTCCGTTTTCGACGCAAATTTATTTGAACTGTGATGAGGTTTTCTGAGGATTTTTGTTTTCTACGTTATTCAATATCAACTAAACAAAACTAGTTAATTCTTATTATTTTATTTTTAATTGCTAGACTATTTATTTCATGAAATCACTTCTTTACGAAGTAAAATAAGTTTTAGGCATGTTTTTGTCTCTGATGTTTGCTTTGTCATTCACGTTATCCTTTAATCATTTCTAATTCGTCCAAATATTCGAATGATGTTAATAATATTCAATATAAGAAATATTGTTTTACAATCATAACGCAAAAATCCAATGTTGCTCTTCTTTACAAGAATATTTTTTGAAATTTTTCCAAGATTTTGTCCAAGACAAAATTACCAGTAAGTTGGATAGACTCGCTTAAAGTATGCATGTTATTTGAATTTACTTCAACTTTCGTCGTTTCTTAAACGGAACTACTACAGAAAACGAAAACCAATTAAAATTTAGCTTCGAGGGGTCTTAACATTATTTGCGTAACGAAATATAGCTCCAGTCGTCCATTGAAGGTTTAAAATTGAAAATGTTCCCCAAAGTTAAACTTGGCGAGTAATGTTAGTTGTTACATCCCAAAAGTTAGTGCTCGTTAGTGCTGGAGTGGCAACAGCGGTTATTAATTAATTCATTATATTTAGTAATTTTGTCGTGGTCGTATTACTGAGAGATTGGCAATATCTTTTACAGACATTCAAAATAAGTATCATTATTTGAAACTTGGCTAAAAAGGTGTCTATTTCACTGTATGACACTACACTGAATATAAATCTAGATAGGTACATCTTAAAATTTATATCAGCCATATATCTCTGGTGGTTAGTACGTGTTACGAAAAGGAATGTTTTTAATGTAATTCTGGAAAACAGATCCGGAGACAAGAGCCAATTCATTAAAAAAAAAAAACATAACTGGGAAAACATAATGAATATAAATTATTATGATACGTTTACAGTATTTGTGTTTTGCGTGAAATCTGCCGTTAGGTACTCCATAATTTTAAGTATCTAGTAATAGTGACAAACAGAAGGACCTGAAAGTGATGTTGACTTAGTATATTCCTTTAACCCTTAGCCACATTAACCACTTTTTGCTTAAACTCTACGCGTCTCAGTCGATTTTATAGCACTAAAATAGATACTTCGTCATATTGGCCGAGTATTTGTAAGCCTACTGTAGTGTACCGAATTTTTGATAGTCCATTGCTCAACATAGGCCTGCCTACGTATGGCCATCCACCAGTTCAGTGTGGGCCGATTCTAATCAGCATAATTTAATTTTGCTGTCTAGAATGCTGTGTAGTAGCATTTATTTTCTGGCAATACCTAGTGTCACATACTGGTTGCCAAATATCGAAAATTCCATCCACACACGGAAGTTGAGGACAAAATAAATCCTCTTTATACCTCGAATTGTTACGCAAAAATTGTCGAGCTACCCGTAGCGACATCTGGACGGCTTTGAACAATTGCCAACATCTGCATCCGCTTTTCGCTGCTTGCATTGCTCTCGCTTAATATTCTATAGTCTATTCGTAGGGAAACTCGACGAGGTGTCAAATTGAAGGGAATGAATATGTATGAATGAAATAAGAAAAGCACGTATATATTTAATATAGACTGTTATTTTAAATACTAAGGGAGTAATCGCGCACTAAAATTACGAGATAAATAAATAAATACCTCACCCCGACGTTTCGACCGAGTCGCATCGATCGTTGTCACGGGTGAGTGTGCGCGATTAGCTCCGTACGTAGTATAATTATAATAATTAAGTGTTCAAATCGCGAAAATTAAAAAATCGAGATTGTTGTGTAAAAAAAAACTCTACCACAATTGACAGAGTTCCAAAAGTTATAATTCGATTAGTCCGATTTTCAGATACGCATCTATGCACGTCACAACACCAATTCGCTCCAGAATTTATGTGACAAACGCTCTTAGTTTTCAGCGTAAAATGGAACGTAAAATACAAGTATAGTGACGGCGTAAAAGTTTAATATCAACATATACATTGTGTGTTGTCGTAAATCGTATGTTAAGGTTGACAACTTTTAACTCATAATTTTCGCAATTCTCTTCGCGGAATCAAACTTGGGGAAAGTTGTTTACTTCTAATTTTACGCCATCTGGGATATGATATCTATTATGTTATCAATTTGTAAAGTTTTGTTGGTTTTCTTACTTTCAATGTTTTAGGAAATCTTGATAGTAGGTGTTACATAGCTCTGCCAGGATTACGCAGACGGTCGTCAAATACTTGATTCGTCAAATTCTATACTCGTCAAATCTATATTTGCCACATTCGCGACACATCAAATCCTTAATTTGTCAAATAAGAGACTGATTAAAACTTTTGTTTGTCAAAAACAGAATTCATTTATAGTCTGACCGTTTAACTGAGAGGTGCGAGGTGCGAGAACAGGTGCGAGCGGCGGGTCCCCGCCGCTCGCACCTGTCTCTGTCCCTGTCTCGCGAGGTTCTCAGTTAAACGGTTCAGTTATAGTCGTTTGTTCCTGAAATTTTAAATGTTTTATTTTATTTTATTTATTCATACAGAACACGTATCATAATTGTTCCAATATTAAATAAAACTTGAATATAAATTACAAAAAAAAAAATTAAATACATGTGCACATAGAAAAGAATATCGATCTAAATTACATGAGTATCAAGTAGTCAATATTTTAAACATTTTCAACAAAAAAGCGCCCTTTTTTATTTTAACAGAATGCTACGAGTATAAACTACATACATACTTAAGCTACACCTACATGAAAAATAGTAATACATATTCCGACATTTATTATGTACTCCCGTTGAAATTCATTAAGTTTTTACGACTTGAAACCAAGCCCTTTAAGTATTTACTGTCGTGGTGTGTGATTCCAGTATACCTAAGTAGTAGTTTTAGTTTTAATGGGTAACATAACCTATTAAAACTAAAACTACTAGCTATTTGCAAGCGGTAATTTCCTCCAATATTAGCAACGAAGGTATTACTTATCATTTTTCATAAATATTTATCGGCCGTTTCTTGTTACAAATTAATAGAGTGGCGAAGCCATAAATCTGACAAAACGCAACCCAATTTATGATCAACCGCTACGGCCCAGGCCTACGGGCGCAGAATGAAAAGGGTTTTATTTAAACTATCAGCAATAAAAGTAGGTTAATTGCCAAGCAGTACCTACTAAGCCGTGGTGGTCTAGAGCTAGTGACACCCGCCTTACAAATCGTGAGGTCGTGGGTTCAAATCCCGGTCCCGTAAAAATGAGTTCTTTGGAATTTATGTACGGAATTTCACACCACTGGCTTTTCGGTGAAGGAAAACATCGTGAGGCAACCTGCATATGTCCGTAGAAGAAATTCGATGGCGTATGTGAATCCACCAACTCGCACTGCGCCAGCGTGGTGGATATGGCCCAATCACCCATCGTGGGTAAGCCTACGTCCTGCAGTGGACTATTAAAAAGGCTGATACAGTACAGTACCTACTAAAAGTAAGTTCGTATATGATGCGTGGCTAGCCCTGGTGTCAGAGTTGATAAGCCGCCTGAAGGCCTCGGACTTGGCTAAACGGTTAAAATGACCGGGGCCTACAACTTAATGTGTCATCCGAGCTACCGTAGTAGATATCTATTTATTTGTATAAGAGTGTAGGTGCTAAGAGAATACAAGCATCACTCTAGTCAGAGTTATAAATAATATCACTTTGTGTGTTAAATTGCGTTTCTCAGCTAAAATACCATAGTTAACACATTATTGCCTGGTTTTGGAAGATCTATAAGTAATTAAAGACGGTAGTCAGTATATGAAATAGAAAATTTAATTAAACTTCGCTATACACATCTCGTTTTAAATATTGCTACGTTTTCCCGGGCTTCCTTTAGTTAACTTAGTAGTGATAAAAAAATCAATAATATCATCAATATGAACACAATGTTTTTGCCCGTAGCAATGTATTTTAAAATCTATAAATTGGTACCTGCGTTATATTTTGTTTAATTAAAAACTGTCTTTTGTCTATTTATATCGTACGTCTCATAAACATCTCATAAACGATTGTACATTTTCTGTTTAAACTTACACTAGATTTGTTTTTGACACGGATCTTATGTTTTGGACGACGAACCTTTTCAACGGTTCCTTTTTCATTTTACATAATTACGAATCATTTGAATAGTTCCTGAATTGGAAGTATCGCTGCAAGTAATCATCGACCCTTGTCTCCCAGCCTTCCCAGGTAGGGCAGGAAAGCTGTTTGATCGTGCCCTTTTCAATTGTTTTTGAAGAGCGATAAAAGTGTTTTTCCTGACGCGTTTATTGTTACCGTAAAGAGCTCAGAAGGTTTATAAATGGATTTCTTTTCAAGTGCAAATTGACAGGAGATATTGAGCATGCTTAGATAATCGTAAAGTTTACAATGTTATTTACTGTAAGAGCTTTGATCAGACACTCAGTGGATACTGCTCGCCGTATACAATAATGGATAAACCGTGGCACATTTTTTTGTAGGTACATCATCGTACTTAATACTACAATACCCACATAGTTATAAGTTTCCTGTGTGGATTTTCAATAATTGATTGGAAACGGTTAGCATCTAATGTGTTACTGTAATCCTGTCGGGCTAGGATGCGCACGAAGTAGGTAAGATTTCTTTCGACGTGAGTTCAGAACGAGACAGCGTTATGACAAAGTATATATCTGTCACTTTTTCACACGTCGAAAAGAGTTATTTTCGTGGCTTTTCGTGGTCGCATGCTGGACTAGCTGTTTAGATGAGTTTCCTATATTATCGATAACTACACGTTACGCTTTTTTTTACCTTACACACCTGACAGATATTTAATTGTAAAGAACAACAAGTTCATAACATAAATTGCTTAAACAATTCATCGTTATTTGAATACGCTATTGTATAAAGTTTACATGGCAAAAAAGTTTCTAAGAAGTCTTTAGAAAGCTTATTTCCCTCAATGTTTAACTTTTCCAATCTACGAGTGCGGCTTAATCTTTAATTCATATAGTTTTTAAGAAAAACTTTTTTTTTCCTTACCTCCTCATGGACCGTGGTCTGTAAATCCAATTAGTGTTAAGCAAAACTTCTGGTATGTTTTGGCCAGTTGCCAAATGTTCTCAGATTGGCATTTCGAGGTTCACCACCCAGTTCCACAATTCTCAGTCCACTACATTAGTAGGCTGCTCTGTACAATCGATTAAGGGAGCCACAATCGCGATTTCTAAACTAAACAGCTCACCCCACACCGAGAAGTTTAGTTTCTTTATTTGGTCAATCCCAGAGGAAAGCTTGTTCAGCCGTAACTTCGGTTTCGTGAGAAGAAACGCAATTTGGCGGTGATTACTTTGCATTCGGTTGTTAAAGCCGTTTATGGTATCGGAACTGTTATTGCTAGCAGTAAAAGGTTGCTAATTGTTTGAGTCGGGAATTGTAGGTAGTTATTTTACCTGATTGTGTTCCTTTTCGTACAAATATCTCCAAATTTACTACCAGAGTACTTAGATAAATGTTAGTTTTTATTTTCTTTTTATTTATAACCGTTTCTCATAAAACTAAGGTACCTAAAGACCTATAGCAACGCTGAGGAGTTAAATGAGTAACCTATGTTGTACAAAGTTAACTTTTACGCTACGTGATTTTTAAACGGGTTTATATAGCTTCGCTTCATATTTTGTTTATTCATATTTTTTGAAATCATCGAAAAATATATTTGCTCGAAGCTTTTCATTTATAATGCATTTTTTTTTTTCAAATCTATCAAAACAATAGGTTTTTTAACTATGTACTTTTATCGTCTATCCATACTTATAAGAGTTATTTTTATTTTAGATAAAGGCATAATCGAAACTCGAAATCTACCAAAAAATAGAATTTTTTTTTTTTTGTTTAATCTAAAAATCAACAGATGGATCCCTGTCTTTTTAAATACTTTAGGTAGTGTTGAAGAACATTTCTTTTTGAAAAAAAAATTAAACGCATAAAGTAAATTGTTTATGAGACCAATTCCAGACACATTTTACTAGAAACCGATATGCCCCAATTCCCGTAGAGAAATCAAAACGACGGAATCACCTAAACTATTAGATATAGTTTTTATGACGCGTTGAAATAATAAAATGCGAGCAACCAGACAGTGCGGCGTTTTAGGCACGAATAGTGGTTAAGATGGTTTACTTGATGGGCTTTTGTGTTTTGTGATATATATTTTTTTTAATACCACTTAATTATATACATATATATTTAATATTTTAGTAAAGTTAAAAAGTTAAAATTATTCAGTACCGACCTTCAGTCAGGATTGTGCCTTGTGCAGCTCTTAAAGCTAACTTCACAGCTGCCAAGAAGTTGGATTCGACCTATAACGTGAGTTTTTAAACCATCATATTATCTTAGAGTGACGAGCGCAGTATCGTGCAGAGATTTGTAGTCGTATAGTGAAAACATCTGAGTAGGGCAGCCTGTTATGCGAATACGTGATAGCGGCCGCACCCATATCTCTGTCGTATAAAAATATCTAATCCTTTCCATATTATGTTCAAGTTCAAAATTAAAGTTCAAATATATTTATTTTAATTTAGTACCAAAGATATACTTTTGAAATGTCATGCATGTAAGTACATTTCAAATCATTAACAACAAAATTAAAAAACAATAAATAACCTTAGATTAATGATTGGTCACGCGACTAATCATTAATCCAAGAATACAACGAAAAAGTAAATAAACAATAACAATAGAAGTAAAATTAACCTCATCTAAAAATCACAACACAATGTTGCCATATGAGAGTTATGTAAACCCACCAGCTGGTTTGGTTGGTTGTTTTACACCACTCTAATAATAACGATGAACTAAAATGAGATTAAATTGAATTAGATTTGCTTGTTTACGTTAGAAAAATTAAATCAATCTAAAAATTAGCAATTTAATTGGAAATGTCAAGATTAAGATAGTCATAAATAAGCAATTGTCAAATAATAAATAATAAGAATGTCAATAATGTCATGAAATAGTTATGAATTAACAATGACTTCCAATTACATTATTTATTTATGCAACTATTTATTACTAATGTTATTCTTTGTTATTCATTAATTCTAATACTAATATTTAACTCTCATAACGAAGATTTTGGGATAAAATTGTGGCAACCAATTTAATTATGAAAAGGGGCCTTTTTATTGTCCTTAGGGGCGTGTAAGGACGGATTATTAAATAACAGGTGGCCCTCGACAAATTTCTAAGGAGGAAACTGTGTTTCCAAGAAATCACGTCGAGTTTTCTTTGCGTTTTGTTGATATGTGCCCTTGGAATAATAAATCTATATACTCTTTCGACTTTTGAAAGGAAACCTTTCCTTTCAAAAGTCCAATGTTAAAAAAAGGACACAACTTTTTCCTCATATTTTCAACCGATCTGTCAACTCTGACCTTTTATTTAATACAATAATTGATACTTAAGTAAAAAAACTGATATTCTAGTAATACCGTAAGAGACTTTAGTCACAATAAGCGCTTTGAAGACACATTGTTTTCCAGAAAGTTTATGTTAAATGATAATGATTAAATTTGTTATATTCAAAACTAAAGTTAGTTTTGGCTCTATATTTTACATATTCTACACCAAACTTTGTTTTGCTTGCGATACTGACTTAAGCGTAGGCGTCGTAAAATATTTCTTCTGCAAACAATACCTTCATAAAGTATGTTACCCTCACGATCGCATAACACAGCGCTTGCTTACATTGTTTAGATAGGTATTCCTACACGCCGCGCTATCTATGCTCCTCAAAGTATTCCTCTATATGGTGTCAAAGGCATTCTCTCCTTAAGAACCCAGGCACGTTCCGCCTTATAGACATTTCTCATTTACAGGATAGGTGCTAAAGAAAGCGCGATTTTGCACGCACTTCGCGAAGAAACAAATACGCAAACCACGCCGTCAATACGATAACATTCCGGAGTTTTTGTTCGGGACTTGAATCAATACGATCTATGCCTACTTTCCTAATCCGATAAACCCAAGGTCAATTTAAGCGAAGCGGTGGCGAAACTCGGCGTTAATTTCCTTTCGTTCATCCTATTTCCTCTCCCCGCCGTCGCCTTCCACCTCTGAGACACATGCTCACGTGGAATCGACCTCGAACCGCTTAGCTGCCTCCCTGAGGGACACGTCAACTTTAATCAATTTCTCTCGCCCAATATTTTCAATACAACATTTTCCTGTCCCGATTAACTTAGGTCGTTAAAGACCCAAAGTTTACGTGTCCCGATGAGGTACTCCTTTTAACCCCTGACACTGAAGTGAACATAAGCCCGCTTATGTCCAAGCCAGTGGATCCCAAAACATAACTAACATCGATTTTCGTTGACAGTAAAGTGATAAATTATATTCAAAGTATATTTTTGATGAAAAACTAATTCAAATTATTCCATCAAAGTACAAAGTATAAAAGTGAAACTAAAACAATTAGTGAGAAAAATAAGAAAAAGACTAATAGAACATGTGTTGATAAACCAAAGTGATAAAATGATTTTAGTGACCGTTGCACAAAAAAGACGACACAGTGTGAAAAGTGTTTGGGATAAAACGATATGGGATGACTCATAGTGAAAAATGTTACGTGCAACCCTCTATCCGATCCGAAGATGATGCGCGATATTCACGACAATGGGGGGGCAAGCGCAAGCGGCGCGATGGAGGAAAGCGAGGGCGGCGGGAGTGGGGGTGCAGAGGGCGATATGGACGAGTGCGGATCTCTCGCGCTCCCGCCCGACTTGCCCCCCTACTCCGGCGACTACATCATCAGCGACTACATGGAGCGGCTTGGCACTCGCCTTAACATCCTCGAAACGGAGCTCAAATATGCCTGGCGAGCGCTCGACTTGCTCAGCCAAGAGTACGTCAGAATGTGGGAGCGCCTCGAGAGGCTAGAGGCTCTACTCGCAGACCAACAGGGAGTCATATCAACTTTACTTGATTTCTATACGTGTCGTACAGTCACCGGCAGGGATCCAATGACACGGCTAGAAGTGATCAGGGAAATTTTAGGTAATGGAAGTGTTGAAGATGGAATAGAGGAAGGCCTAGATGTTGGACGAAGTTCTGTATTATTAGTTCCTCAAGATGAAGTAATGGAATCGAACGAAGCTTTTTATAAGAGTTTAAATCAGGCTTATCGTGACGACCTTGTATGTGAAGAAACATCTAGACCACCTTCTCAGTTAGACATGATTTGGGAAGCTCCAGAAGAACCCGATTTAGAAATGGTATCGGCTAGGCAAGTATATAGTGCAACAGATTATAAAGATTATTGTGGGATACAAGGTGGTCCAGAAATAAGCGAAAGAGATTTAGTGCACTTGTCAACCTTAAGTACAATAGATCAAATTACTGTAGATAAATTACATGAATTAGATAGATTGACAACCCAGTTACACAAAGATTCCAGAGAACTAAAAGACTTGAAAACTTTGCTTCTGAGTCCTGAACCAAAACGATCAACCAAACATGATAGAGATAGAGATATTGAAGCTAAAACACTTGTCGAAGATGGTCATATTATAAACGAACAATTGAAAAGTGTTTACTCAGGTGGTGAAAACTGGGGTATTAACGAAATGATGAAAAGTTTTGATGACTTTATGTTGACAACCCCAAAAGAGTCAATTGTAAGAGAAAAGTCTCCTTCCAGACTTTCTTTGACAGATAATACACTAGCAGATAGAAAAAATGAGTATTTACAACCAAATTTATCTCCTCGGAGAAAATTTGTACCAGAAAGAACATCGACAGAACCATATACTACAGTAACAGGGCGGCTAGCTTATAGTTCTGCAGTTGCAAATGCAGAAATTAACGCAGCTAAAGCCAACAAGTCGCCCAGCGCTTCATCAAGAGAGAGATTTGAATACAGTCCATCTTATCAAATACCGGATACTACAAGACATAATTATTATACCAATAAAACGTTAACACAGCCATTAGTAAGTGAGATGTATAAAACTAACACAGATCAGCCTCTTTCATCTCCTTTATCTATACATGATATTTATAACGGAACGGCTGAAAACCGACTTGAATTAGCATATGAAGAATGCAGATTACGGAAATCACCAAGTCCTCCACCACCAGCTCCCCCTAATGGTGGTAATGGATTTCCTTCAATCGAAAATAATAATTCTCATCAGGCTATGTTAGCTGCCAATACTGCTAGTACTGTTCAAGCAGATTGCATGCGGCTAAGTCCAAGATCACCTAAATCACCAAAAACATCTCCAAAACATTTAAAAAGGGACAGTGCAAATATTGTGGCTGCTAAATCAGACTCTGGATTATCATCCATGAGCGGATGGTCGAGCTTAGAAAAAAGCCCTGGATCACCTAAAACGGGTAGAATAGCCCATGGAAGTCACGACTCTCATAAAATAAGGATTCCTTCCCCTCAATCCGTTCAGCGTATGACGTATGAGATAGATTCGAAACCTTATTTAGAAACTTTGGTTGATTCTTATCTGTATGATAGTAACAAAATCAAAAGTGATTACAATTTAATGAAAGATAATCTCACGTCTCAAGAAATTCGTAGTTCAAGAGACTTATCTAAAATACAAGGAAAAGTGGAGAGCGAATTTATGAAAAATGAATTGTCATATTCAATCTCTGAACAAAACCAGCAAATAAGTAGCATTCCTGACTATTATTACAGTAACGATGCTCCATCAATATATTCTGTAGCTGGAAATAGGCAACCTATATTTACAACTGTATACAGTACGCCTCGAGGGGTGTTATCTGAAGAGAGGAGTTTTTCCGACATATTAGATAGAAATGAAATTGCTGAATCTGCTGTCAGATCAACAGGAGATTCATATCCACCTGAGCCTAGTTATCACGCGCAAACTGTTGTTATGTCAGCAACGAATTCTGGCAAAAGGCCTTTGGTTAGAGCAAATACTATGGGTGCAAATGATCCCAACTTTTACCAAAATGGTTATAAATCTACAGGACGAACAGTTGCATATCCACCAGGCAATCTTACCGATGCTCTTTCTTACTATCCGACGTCAAGTAGATATGATTCGCCAAAGAGAACATCCCTAGATGATCAAATTTCATGGCAAGGCGGCAGGAGTTCTCCATCTAGTTCAATGGAAACGTCAAGCTTAAAATCGCATTCTTTGAGTATAACAGAAAGGAAACAGTTTCAAAACCAACTGCAACAAGAATATTTTAAGCAACAACAATACGATCAACGGAATGGCAATATTATGTACGAAAACCAAAGCCATGAAAGAGCAGACCCTTCAAAAATTAGAAAAGAGCAATACGTAGACTCCAGTGGAGTTTTGGTATCTGAATCAGGCTATTTATCTATATCGACAAATCTTAAAGGAAAAGTTCAAGAAAGGCAATCTAAGAAACCAAAACGAACATCTTCTTTAAAATCTGCAATGTCTTCCATGAGTCAGTGGTTACCGGATTTACATTTACCTAAAAAACATAGGTCGCATTCTTTACCATCTGGTGTGGATAATGTTGAACAACCACAGCAAGAAAAATCATTAAAAGAACGGATACTGAACGCTCAACGGCGAAAAAAGAAATATCATTTGGTAGCATCAATGTCTGGTTTATTACAAAAAGCAAGACGGAAAAACCAAGCCAGTCATCAGTCATTGTCAGATCCTGAAACATCTGAAACAGAATGGTCGGGAGGACGATCTAGTGCTCAATCTGAAGACAGTGACAGTGTGTTTTCAGACTCAACTCATGAAAATAATATGTTTGTCAAAGTACCAGCAAAACCAAAGCAGCGTAAAATAAATAACCAAGATATTATTGAACAACAGCAACTGATACAAGAGCTTCAAGAACAAGGTTTTCATGAGGATCAAAATACTGATTGCATCTTAGAAGAGAATGAATTAACTCCTAATGTGGCATTACCTAGAGATAAAAGTGACGATATTGACTTTCACTTTGCTCGCGTGAGCCAGATGAAGAAAGACAATATTCAAGAACTTGAAAAACTAGACATCGACACTGACATTTCAAACATTGACTTATTTGAAGACGAAGAAAAAGACGATAACCAATCTCCTGCGTCATTGTTTGCAACTATCGGAGATGTCAAGAAAGCATCAGCTCCGTCTGACGATAGCCAAAGTGATAACAGCAAACCATACAGCGGTAGTTCACAAGAATTTGCTGTGTCAAGAGCTTTAGGCAAATACCGTCTCAGAAAATCTACATCTATTTCTGATGAGCAAATTGATACTTCGCCACCAAGACATGATACAGAAATTCATGAAGAGTTAACTGAAGAACCTAATAACCAAAAAGAAAAGAGGTCTAACAAAACTACTCCACCAACTCCAGAAATCGTAAGCTCTAGCGGTCACAGCGAGCTTTCAACTTTGCAAGAAAGAAGTCCATCAATGCAAAGTGCTCGTACTTTGCCAAATAAATTTCAACCAAGGCATCAACAAAGTTTGGATATACCAAATAAACACGACGATGACGATAGTAGAAGTACACATTCATGGAGAAGTGGTTCTAGAGTATCATCTAGAAGACAAAGTACAGAAGATAGTATAGATTCCGAAGATGAATGGTATTGTTACGAATTGCGAAAATTAGAAGAAATGGAACATCAATCTCAACTAGAAGCTGAGAGACAACAAACACTTCCGGAAGAGCCAGAGTTCGAAGAAATCTTGGAAGAACCTGAAGAAGACTTGAAAGAAAAAATGTCGTTTGTACTCCGAGAGCTAAAACTAAAAACATCAAACGTCAAAACTAAATATGACGCATCTCCAGTAAAGGATACCTGGAAAGATATAACTACATTTCCGTCTATCGCTGAGACAAGAATCGATTCCAAAGACGATGACGATTATGATGATGACAAATCTTTTGCCGACTCGGGATCTGGAGAAACATCTGGCCCAGACAGTCCAGTAATGAGTGGGGATGAGTACGATGATGACTATGATATGCCTCAAATTCATCACGACGACCCTTCTCCCGTCAAACATGCTCCTGTTTCGCAACCCACAGCTCAAGACGCACCAGTTGGGAGCAAATGGAAGCTTCTTAAAGCATTAAAAGATAGAAAAGCAGAAGAAAAAACGCCCGAGACGCCGGCCTCTGAAGCGACGCCATCCTCCGAAAAAGACAAAGTTGCATCTAGTGTAAGTTATCTAATGCAAAAATTTCATGAAATTAGAGTTAAGAGTTAAGTAATCAAAATGTAGTCAATCTGCTAAAATTCGAATAATTTCTCAGCAAAACTAGTTAGACTGATATAATCATTGCCATTGCAAACATATTTAACCTGCTTTACAAGAATATAGTACCAATAAAGTAACCGTTATATTCTAGGTACTAAGTAATATAATACTTATTATAGGTATATACATTATAAAGTAGTGAATGTAACTTATTGGTTTAAAAGTAGAACGGCAAAATACTATGAAACTATTATCAAACCTATAAATTTTACTATAATGTAAACTTTTATAATGGTGGGATTTTTTTCTGCCATGTAAATTGGCTGCAGTGATGAGATTTTCTACACTTCTTATGTCCAAAAACTAAACAATACGAATTCTCAACTAAAATAGAACGTGGTTGTGAAAAATGAATCTTATTTTCAACCGTTTTTCACCTACAACTTATACTAGTAAAATTATAACATAGAGTTAGGATACTCTTTTTAAAATATACTCAAATATACTTGCTGATTGTTCTTTTTAAGTATATTGAGGCAATAACTTAGATAACCAACGCAATAGGGTGTAAGTTTTATATTATATTATTATTGGATTTTATAAATCGATTCCTAATGATGAAAAAATTCCTCGATCAAAAGCAGCTTATAGTAACTTGCTTGAAAATGTTTATACCTACTCAAAATATTTAATTGTATTGTATGACAAAAATAATCAGTATTATAGAAAGTAATATTAAAGTATTTAAATGCGACTGTCTTCTTGATGCGTTTATTTAAATAATTGGCGTCGTTAAACATATAATTCAATGCCGATTATGATACAAGCTTTGAAAGGCACTTCACGTACAAATTTCATCCATTACCATATCGTTCCATATCACATAATCAGAGATACTTCATATTTTATTGTCGATAACATCGACATCGAGGTGTAATAAATTATATTTTCTAAAATAGAGCTGAATATTATATTCATACCTACTACTTGCAAACATGATTTATCAATCAATTTGATGAGAATCGTTTATAGAACAGTCGAAATTCCACTAAAACTTATCATCAGAAAAGTACACGAAAACATAATCTTAAGTTAACTATAATGTTACGTCATTGGCTTAGATTTGACGTTAGCTGTTATCACTCACGAAAAAAATTAGTTGGCACTTATTTAGCAGATTTTAGATGTTGAAGTTAATCATTATGAATATACGGACATTATACGAATAGGGTATTTTGTTTTAGCTGTTTAGTATTAATTTAACGAATGTTTAATCGTAGCGATGGAACAGTGTAATAGTTTGTTGCGTGAATTTAGGCTTATTTACAATAAAATATAATTTAATGACGAAATAATAAATATATTTTGTAATATGTTATGTATTAAAAAATCAAGCGACCTGTTTTCAATTGCGAAATATGATATAACTAGTATTTTTGAATTAATTCTCCATGGTATGTCTTTACATGTTATATTGTTTGTATTGAGTAGATCAATATTTAATTTGAATGATCGACTAATATATTGCAACTAATAGATAGTATTTGATATTTTTCAGTACATTAATAAAATTACCTTCTGATAAGAAGAAATATGTTAAAAATTGATCGACTCAATCATTTAATTGTTCAATTTTGCAGTTGTTTTATTTAATTATAATAAAATGTTAGCGTTTTATTTTATTTTTTATTTCTTTTATGTTAATTTTTTTTCTTTTTTTTTTTAGAATGGCTCCGGGGGCTTCAATGACCAAGGTGGCAGGGGCAATGGGTATGTAAATGAAACTCATAAATTAAAAGAAAAAATAATAAAGAAGATAGTCATTCTCTACATTATACATCAAAATTAGTCAAGATAGAATATTTTGAAATAATGTAAAAAGCAGTTTTTATGAACATTATTATATTCTAAACAAAATACTTTCTACATCGACTTGGCATTTTTGAAAGATACACAGAATGATAACTAAGCAATAAGACTAATACTAGTGAATTCAGTAGCTGTACAAATTATATAGCAGTGTCACTGTATTCAATATTTTTAGACAGTTGTTATACCAAATCTTGTAACTAGAAGAGAAAGGAAATTCACGTATGCTTAGTTGCTTAGTTTAGTTCAGGATTCAAGTGAATATAACTCGCTGAGTGATCTCATAATATTGAAACAAGATGTGCATTTTCTAAGCTACATACTTATTGCAGACATCCTGGAGACAACCCGTTCTACAGCAACATCGACAGCATGCCAGACATCAGGCCGAGAAGAAAGTCGATACCACTCGTGTCGGAACTTGTAAGTAACTTCCTAGTCATTCAATGAGATTATCTACTCCACAGACAAAATTACACGAAGTTTCTTCCTTTGTGTTCAATATGTCCTATTGTTCTACGGTCCATTAAGGGCGGGTTATGTTTACATTGCCACTTAAGGCCCAACGTTTTTGAACAAAAAATAATAATTCTAAAATACCAGCTTGAATACATTGCCTCAACTTGTGCTCAACAATTCAATATTTATAGTTTAGTCAGTACTTAAAAGTATCATTAAACCCTGTTATCGCAATAAATTCCTTGAAATAGATCTTTTTGATAAAGATTTTGAATCAGTTTATTTTTTAAAGTATACTCGTAAATCTTTATTTAACTGTAGTATGGCACTTCTTAAATAATGCTCAACGCGAATAAAAACATTTAGGACTCAGCAATCTAGTACTCTCCCAAGCGTAAATGTTTAAATACAAAATGTTGAGCCTTAAAGTTAAACTTTAGCGGCCAAAGATTAAATTAAGGCTTATTCGATAATTATCTCTCAAAATTAAACACAACGATGCTATTTGTTCTAAAATTGACTGTTATCCAAATATGCAAATTTTAAAACGGTCGCAGCACCTCTGGAAACCTAATGAAATTCGATATCAATCGGGCTTAATGTACCCTTTGGATCGTGTTGTTTATAAAGTCTCGTTCATGGGGTTGGATTCACCTTGGGATGAAATTACAAAATATTCAAGGTGCAGAAGTTTAATTTCACACAATGTGCGCTTGAGTGACATTCAGTTTATAGTGTTTTGTATATTTTCCGTAGCAGGTAATACTTACCACTGAACATATCTAGGTACTCTCAAGTTCAAGTTGTATCACACCATATTTCATTAAAGTGTCCAAGAGTAACGTAAGTGACGTTAGCTTAGTAAATCTTTTACAATTGGACCAACTGCGATGTTACAAGAAAATCTGCTATTTTATACGTATTGTCGAATGGAACTGATTTAAAAGTAGCATTGGCTGTTGTTTTCAATTTCAAGTTTAATCAAATAATAAAAGTAGTAAAAACTGCGTGTATTGACAAGAATGAAAAACAATAGCTTGTATGTGTGCGTTCTTTGAAAACGCTCTGTGTGAACCTTAACTTCTGCACTCTCGGTGTTTTGCAATTAGGTTTACTGGAGGCGGGAAGGTAGATATTTGGAATTGATCGTAAATGTTTACAGCTCGCATCGACGTTGCTTACTGAGGCTTAGTAATTTTAGGCGCATAATAAATGTTTTCTTCCACGCGGTTCAATATTTTATATTTTGTTCGATTTATGGAGAGACTTTGGTCAAGAAGAATGTCAGTAATATTTGAATAAAATAACTCAGGAAATAATTTATCAAATGGAAAAATTCATCAATCAATTAACAAACTGAGATTAATAAAATACATCAATAACTTAGCACTTTAAGGCAATATTTTATTTAAGTTACTTACACAAAATATACAGTATCGCAAGAATGCTCTCCATTCATTGACAAAATAAGATACGAAATCTTTAAAAGCCTCCTTTCTTCTCTTTATTGATGTATAAATGTAATTTCCTGTCCTTTTCTAACCCTACTTAGATGGCCTCAACCTATTCTTAGACTGTGTACCAAATCCAATTAAAATTTAGGGGTCACCGGAAACAACTAGTAGCGGAGCATTTACCAAACCAACATCTTTTTCCTGATAAAAATTAATAATGTATCATTGCATTTTACCCCCTTACCACGGACCCGCAGGTTCTCAAGGTATTTCTCTCCCAATAACACTCTGTTTCTTTGCATGCAAATCTATATTGAAAACAAGTTAAATGTTATTCAAAACTAAACTATATTGTTTATAAAGTTGAGTAACATTTTACTTTTTTCACTTACTGTACATAGTTGCTTGCAATATAATGGTTTTATTGAATGATTTTATTAATTTGCCATTGCATGATTTGCTTCAAGTCTTACTAAAAGACTAAAGAACCCGTCCGAAATTTTCATGATCTTATTTTCATGAAATGGGAATTCGACTCAACAATCAAAATGGCGGATTTTGCACGAGCTTGTCAATCTATTTAATATTGCATAGCTTTGATACCATATTAAAGATTCGGCGTACGGTTACGTACGAGTGTATTTCAAAGGTCGTTTGATTCACACATTAAAATTCAAGCCGTCTCACAAAGTTATACACATTCTCTCTTTACACATTTATTTAAATACATTTAAGCACGTGTTCCTGCAATTTAACATTTGTATATAAACTAACAATGCATTTATATTTTATAAATTTAATTTGTAGATCAGAATCACAACACACTAGGCTTTGAAACAGCTTTTGAGGGCATGAGTAGAGATATTATCAAAGAGATATAATTAAAGATATCTCGGTTGAGTTACAAAACTAATACAAGTAGTCAATAGGGCAGTTACAACAGGCTTTGCTTTAGAATTCACAAATATTTAGCTTGGATAGGAAACATTATGTTAATACTTATAAATTTTGCTGTTTAGACTATGGCTGCAACGAAAAGGAATGCTGGTTTGACATCCGCTGTGCATCGAGCTACGTTGAATGATGAAGAATTGGTAAGTTTTTCCTTTATATATAAATGTAATACTACATTGTATAAAACTTGACAACTACTTAAAACTAGTCATTTACAATCTTGCGCCCCTTTTTTAACATTAGAAATTGAAAACTGTGTTTGTGTAATGAACTTAACCCTAGAAGGAAAATTTGGAGCAGATTTATTCGTATTATTGTCGAAACAAAAAAGTATTATTAACCAATTCATGCTCCTTCAATCTATTTTTACTTTGCTGGATATCAACTGGGATTTAAGCTTTAACGACGTCGGGTATATTCGTATGTCAAAAAAATCTAAATTTGGTAGGTACTAGACTGAAACTGCAAAACCGTAGAAAATAAAGAAATTCGACAATTTTCAAACAACAAACACCCACGAAATAACCCGCTGACAACACTCAAAATACGTTATTAAAGTACAAATGATAACATTTAAAATGTTTTCCAGAAAATGCACGTCTACAAAAAGACTCTGCAAGCCCTCATTTACCCGATATCGTCGACCACCCCTCATAACTTCGTCCTATGGACGGCCACTTCCCCCACCTATTGTTACGAGTGCGAAGGCCTTCTGTGGGGCATCGCCAGGCAAGGCGTCAGGTGTACGGAGTGCGGTGTCAAGTGCCACGAAAAGTGCAAAGATTTGCTCAACGCCGACTGCTTACAGAGTAAGTAGGGTTGCTTGATGGAGGTTGGTGTTTTTATATGTTTGGTGAGAATTTTTGTCCTTGCAAAAAGTGAAACTTCCGGAACATCTTTGTCATTTTCCTTTGTACAAATTCAATGATCAAATATCTTTTTAGTAGCATCTGATGTTACATTAAATGTATCAACTACTTTGGATTATTTTAGAAATCAAAAAGTGTTCAAACCATAACGTGCGAGGTATACCTAAATTCTCACTAAGCATTTTATTGTAAAGTTGAAAATAAACATATTTTAAAAACCGCCACTTGGCTCGGGCGCTATGCCACTAAATTATGTTTAGCTGTAAAGTGAACAGCATAGTGTAGCTCCTTATTAAGCCGGCGAGCAGTCAAGTGATACTTAACGGGTCACTCATTGGCGACAAGCTCTCGAAATATACAACTTTGCCGAACAAAATCAATATTTAATGCAATCTTGAGATTTCTCTCCTCCCTTTCTTAAAGCAAAAACATTTTCCCCAGTCTTGTAACTGAGAAACTTGGACTATTTTACTTTTGATAATTTTATTATTTACGTAATGTTGAGGCATCTGTCTTTTATCGAGTTAGCTTAAATTGAGAACGCTTAAAGGCTTCAGATTCACGGTTTCGTGAGTTTCACTCAGATTCTCTTTAAATGTTACCTGCGCATTCATTATGGATTTAAAAGTATTTCGCAGTTTCTGTTTTTGAAAAGAGTGGATGGAATTAAAACATAAATAGAATCGTTTACGTAAAAATTCTAGAAGCTGCGAGTATATTGGAGACTATTCAAAGTGTTTTGAGTAGCATTTTGTGAAGCGCAGATCTAGTTCAGGAGATTTACGCTATTTACTATGCACTTTCCTAAAAGCTTTCTTTTCACGTGCTTACGGAATTTATAGCAAAAAGTCGACAGTATTTTTTTATCTTATCTAATTTTTTAAGACTTACAAATACGTGCAAAGTGGCGGTTTTAATGAAAAATTTGACGGACCTCAAAACCATTAGTCTTATAAAGTGTTTCGATTCCGCTATCTAGGTGATGTCTAAATCGAAAGGTAAATTGGATAAAACATAATTATCGTCTTAGTAATCTATTATTACTAGCTAAATTTATATGCATGAGTAAAATTTTGCATGGATCGGTCGATGTACATTGTAAACATGATTCATGAGTCACAAAAATCATTATTGGGTAAAACTACACTGATAGCGACATGGACAAGTTTCACGCTACTTTCGAGATCAGTGTCATTCTTATTTCATTCCTCGATGTGTTATTATTTTCATTGATTTTTATTTATTGTCTACTCTTCGTGTTCTGACCTCATATAATACGCATGATTTTCCCTATCCTATCAGTGAAATGACCGTTGCTTCGTCGGTGTGCAATTTTGCATGGCTACGATTGGTTTTAAATACACTTTTGGCAAAATATTCCAAATTACCCCAATGTTTTGGATTATAGTGAACATTTGCACGATCATTTAGGTGGGCAGTCTTTAGGCAAATTTATTGACGTCGTCTCGTACGGTGATGGTTTGATTGAGTAAGTGTGCCATCGACTGCACGCCGTCCTCATTTTTGTCTACACTTTGAAATTGTTAGGGAAATTTAATAAATATTTATAATTCTTGTATAAGTTTTTTATTTGTTTTTGTATAATTGATATCTTTTTACTCAATACATTTATTTTTTTGCATTACGTTGGATGGTAAGATTTGATACATTATTACAGATTTCACTATTAAGGAGTGTTTATTTTATTTGCGTTGCAATCTAATTTAATAATTAATAGATTTATGTTCAGTCTGTATTTCTATCAGTTTCACAAAAATGTAATATCGAACGTCACTTTCGAAGTGTGGACTGTAGATCACGTACTCGTAGACTAGGGATTGCGGTCCAGTCACTCCCTCGGGTCGCCCCGCCCAGCGCCGAACTTAATGTCTCTTTACTAAACTACTCGTTCTACTAGCTGTTCTAATACTTTCCCAATTTTACATTTGACACTATTTAACACGTCTGTTACTTACCGGTATGAAGCTTCAATAACACAAACGAAACCCGACAAATATCACATTGTGTGTAAAAATGTGCCTGATTAGCAATGTGTGCACGCAATCCAATGTCTGTCCACTTCAATATTATATGTGGTCCTTTAGTTTATTTGTTCCACTTTTATTTTATAGACTTCCACATCCTGTATAATTTCACTGTCTTTATGTTCTTTCTTATCTTACCATAGGAAACGAGCATTGCTCAAATGACTACAAAGTCTTTTAATTGAATAATCGTAATATTGAACCGTTTATTTCATTATCAAAATATAGCCAACATTACCTAAACATACAGAACAGAGAGTATATCTTCAAGATTATGAATACATTCCAAGCGTTATGAAGATTTGGTGGCTTGTTGATAGGTCCGAAATTAATAATCCGCCATGAGCTCAAGAATTTATTAATAAAATGCCTTGGAATGTATTAGATTTGGTCGACAGGCGCCGTGCTCAGATCCACTCCGGCTCGCGCCGCTCGAGGTCAACGACCTGATCAGATCTGACTTTTCGTTATGTTTTAATGGTTTGGAGAGTTTTAGTTAGAGTCTAGTCAGGTCAAGGCTGAGAGTTGCCGAAGGTGGATGTGGGCGCGGGGCGGGGGGCCTTCCCGGCGCATCCCGCTACTTCCAGAACAGTATTAGCACCGCCTGAGCAGTGTGTTTCGCAGGAGCTGCCGAGAAGTCTTCCAAACACGGTGCTGAAGATAAGGCCAATTCCATCATCACTGCAATGAAGGAACGGATGAAGCAAAGGGAACGCGATATGCCAGAAATATTTGAACTAATAAGGTAATGCTATTTTTGAAACAGAAGTTAATCGATGGTTGTTATTTTAACTGTGAATTGCTTTTTAAAGGTTGGATTGAACAGGTATCTTTACTAATGATATTTTTGTAGTATTAGTAGCGATATAAAATTTAGTCTCGCACATCTAAGTTGCCTGTCAAATCTTTAGTTGAAAACACCGAGAATTGATGGGTAATAACGTTTCACTTTCAAAAAACATTTAACTAGTCACCACATTAGAATATTTTCACTTTACTTTTAAGCAAAATTTCATGGTCACATCAAAGGGCAATAGATGACACGTGTGTGTATGTGACAGACGCGTGTTTGGCATCGAGGCAGAGGGGCACGCGGCACACATGAGCACCGTCAAGCAATCAGTCCTCGATGGCACGTCGAAATGGAGCGCCAAAATCGCAATCACAGGTTCGATGACTTAACGCGACACGCCCATACTCCCATACAGGATGCAGGAGCAGGAAAGCGAGACGAGGCGGTAGAAAACCAGGAAAACACAGCACACACACAACACTAAACTGCGTTCCGTCTTTGGTTTCATGTGGCGGCCAGGCGGACTTTTAACGTCGACCCAGACACTCACATAGACAGTCTCGAACAAGCCGAGCAAATCACTATAGAAGGGACTTCAAAGTGGTCTTGCAAGATCGCCATTACAGGTTTGCGGTGGTCTTTTGCGGCTACGAACCGCACGCTCGCAACTTTGACTCTATTAGAAAAACTCTCTTCGCCTGAATTTCTTCAAACTGTATTTTGATATCTGCTTAAAGTGAGCGACAGTCTTAGGTACGAGCTTCGCTTTTTGCCGCTTTTTATATACCAGCTTATTACAAAATTGTATAGCGAAGAGAGTTTAATGTTGTACTTTGATTCGATGTTGCAAACGTTTCAAAGATAAGAAGCAGATGTCAAAAACATTCTATTGCATATCTTACTTCAAATACTAACCCAAAATCACGGTTGTTAATGCACCGCCTAAGATCACTTGATGAAACGTAGCTTGGTTTTATCATTAACACGAAGGAAATTCCACGAATCTAACACTTCACTCGAATTAACCATAATGATAATAATACAACGTCAATGATTCCTAGTCACGCACACAAGTTTTAATTCCCTCAACACTGAAATGACACAACTCACAAAGTTAATTAATAATTGATGATACCACTCGGCAGAGCACGTCTGCTACATTGACACAATTTGCATGTCGTCACTACGATTAAAGCAGTTTTGCAGAGATACGAGCCGACTCCGATAACTGAAAGTATCAATGCATTTATCTCTTTTTCAGAGCATTTACAAGGAATAGAAAATCTTTTCTGTAGAGTTTTGTACGAGAATGAATTAGACGGAATTAAAGCATGCCGAATGAAGGATCCCAATTATCCCAAAACTTCTCTATCTCTTCACTTCTGTCAATAAATTTTCGATTCGTGAAAATTCCAGTACCATTAGACTTGAATCCCGCGCATATCTTTACACTTCTTCTTTGAAACTTTCCTCTTGGTCGAAGTTTGCATTAGAAGTTGCGATTATGTAGGCGCTATGTTCAAGTTGTTTTAGATCGAATTTGGGCATAGATAAAAATTTGGTAGCTTGAAGCTAGTCTTCTGACCCCAACCCGTTTGATCACACGATTCCCTGTTCATAGATTCCAAAGGTTTTTTAGTGTTGATTGCTATAGGTAAGTACGAGTAAAGTTAAAAGTAAGCTTAAGCATACTAAGCTAGGTTTTATTATAGCTAGTAAGTTTTATTTATATAGAAATATAAATTTACACAGCAACAAAGAGTGTTGATACCAAAAATAATATCAAGAAATGAAGCAATAAAAATAACCATAAATATGAAGGAATATTACTTTCGAGAGATTTAACAGAAATACGTTGGCTGGAATTTATTGGACCGTACTTTTGTTGGTTCTGAAATCGATTATTTTACTACCTTATTTTCTCAAGTAGCACGTTTCAGTGCCTATCTATTCCGGACAGTGTATTTTGCCTTTTCGCTCAATAACATTTTGAAATGTGTTGTACCTATTTAAATTTCAATTCCAGATAAAAGTTGTAGAATTATGAAGTTTCTTTAAATGCTAATCTAGCCCTTTTCGGGCAGTTATTTGTGCTCAAGGACTGATAGCGAAAGACAAGAGTGGAACATCGGATCCCTACGTAACCGTCCAAGTCAGCAAAGTGAAGAAACGAACCCGCACCATGCCTCAAGAGCTCAATCCTGTTTGGAACGAGAAGTTTTACTTGTAAGTGTCTTACAGACTCTTCTTCTATTTTAGCTCTGGTCTAGGAAAACGAAACAGTATCCATAGCTAATTTTACCAATTTTAATTCACACAGTCGATACAGTTACCTACATCAACAATGCTATTCAGAAAAGGTGAAATGTGGTGATACAGACCATCATTATGTACAACGTATACAACGGAAGGCTCCGTTAGACTTAGAGTTTGAGTAAAACAATCGGCTGTCACAAACAAAATTGCAACTTAAATGGACAATTTTTTTTATCATAGTCGTCTCTGATAATATGTCACGTATTTTTTTAGAATTCTCTTAGTTAATGTTTTTCATAAAATTCTGAATCACCACATTTTTAAACCTTTAGTGAATAGCCCTGTACATTTAAATATTTCTATTTGATATTCTAAAATATTTTTTTTTTTTTTTTTTGTTATTTTTTTTTTTTTTTTTTTTTTTTATTCTGAATAGGTTTGCGTTTGACCACATACTGCCTGATGTTAAGCAGATATGCGGTCTAGGTTGTAGCACGCTTACCTAGAAGATACCTATTTACTCGGGATTTGAAGACGCCCACATTGTACTTTAGCGGGAAGACAGACCCAGGCAAAGCGTTCCACATTCTGGCTGTTCGTATGAGGAATGAGGATTCGAAACGCTTGGTTCTAATGCGCGGTATGTCCACCATAAAAGGGTGGCGCTTTGGTCGCGTCTGTCTAGCCGTACGATAGAAGAAAGGGGCAGGTGGGACCAGATTGTGCAACTCCTGGGCGCACTCTCCGAAGTGGATCCGGTAAAAGGCCGATAAACACGCTACCTTACGTCGATGCTCGAGACTTTGCAGCTGCGACATAGTCAGAGTGTCGTTGTCGATCAGCCTCTTGGCTCGCCTCTCAATCGACTCCAGAGCCTCCAGTTGATATTTGGCGGAGCCATCCCAAAGGTGAGAGCAGTATTCCATGCACGATCTGACTTGAGCTTTATACAGACTAAGCAGTTGCTCAGGTGTGAAATACCGTCTCACCTTAGAGAGAACACCAAGTTTTTTGGAAGCTAATTGGGCCTTTGACTCTATGTAAGAGCCAAAGTTAAGAGTCGATGAGAGTGAAACGCCTAATAGTTCCAAGCTGTCAGTTACCGGAACGGAGACACCACGGAAAGCGGGAGACAATTGGAAGGGTCTCTTTTTGGCCGAAAACAGACAGAATTGAGTCTTCGTGGCATTAAACTTGACCAGGTTAGCATCACCCCAGTCAGAAACCGCCTCCAGACTCAAGTTGAGCCGCTCGACCATAGCCTCTCTGTGAGACTCGATCTGTGGCCCGCTGGTTCTTGCATCGGATGTGTAGCTCTCCACGACTGTACTGTCGTCTGCGTACCCAAAGATTCCGGGCTTTAGCAGATCGTTGATATGCAGTAGGAAGAGGGTCGCAGAGAGCACTGACCCCTGAGGAACCCCGGCATTGATAGCCATATGATCTGACGAGCAGCCATCTACGACCACTCGTATCGACCGATTCCTCAAGAAATCTGATATCCATGCGCAGAAATCAGCAGGCAGGCCGTAAGATGGAAGCTTGCCAATTAGGCTCTCATGCCAGACCCTGTCAAAAGCTTTGGAGATGTCCAAGGAGACAGCCAGTGCCTCCCCGTGCTTTTCGATGACCTCACTCCAGATGTGTGTGGCGTACGCCAGAAGGTCCCCAGTAGACCGGTTTCGGCGAAAGCCGTACTGATGGTCACTGAGTAGGTCATTCGCTTCCAGGTACGCCAGGAGCCTGTTGTTAAGGACACGTTCCATACTCTTGCAAAGTATGGACGTGATCGAAATCGGTCTGTAATTGGCAGGGTCGGCACGGCTACCTTTTTTGGGTACAGGCTGCACGTTAGCAAGCTTCCAAGATTTGGGCACTTGACCTGTCTTCAGAGATAGGCGAAAGAGGCGAGTCAGCACAGGCGACAACTCAGGCGCACAAGTCTTCAATACAATGGCCGGAATACCATCAGGGCCACTGGCCTTGTTCACATCAAGACTGCGGAGAACCTTGAGAACCTCCTTTTGCCGGATATGTATATCACTCATTACAGAGCCACAATTTGGCAAGGTTGGAGGTCTCGCACTACCGGGGTCCAGACGCGAAGACTCAGCAAATTGAGATGCAAATAAATTTGCTTTCTCAACCGCGGTATGGGCCAGCGAACCATTGGGTTTCAGCAACGGAGGCAGTGAGGGGCGGCAGAAGTTCGCTTCAACCGATTTAGCTAGGGACCAGAATGCCTTACTACCCGCAGGGTAAGAAGCAAGCTTATTGCCTATTCGACTAATGTGATCAAAGCGAGCCCTCCGCATAACCTTTTTACAGGACTTAGCAGCCCTATTGTATGCCTTCTTCCTCAGACGAATGTCCCTCGACTTACGGTTTCGAGCATCGGCCCAAGCCAGGTATGCCTGATGCTTTTGCGCTTCGGCGCGTCCACATTCAGGTCCAAACCAGGGCCGAGCTTTGCTAGACAGAGGCACGTCCGAAAATGGGATGAAGTATTCCATGGCGGTACGAAGCACATCTGTCACGGCATCCGCGCACGTAGAAGGATCATCGGAAGAGAAGCAAACAGACTGCCAAGGGTAAGATGCAAAGAAACACCGCATCTCATCCCAATCCGCTAACTTGTACCGCCACACTCGCCGTGACCCTTTGGGGCTGGGGTCTGATGGGGAGTAGACGGATACAGATTTCACCAGACAGTGGTCAGATGAACCTAACGGTGAGGAAATCGCCACTGAATAACGGTCTGGATCGGTGGTTAGCAGAAGGTCCAAGCAGTAGGCTGTGTGCGTGTCAACGTCAGGTACCCGTGTGGCGCCTTGAACCAGCTGGGTAAGATCTAGTGTCAAGGCAAGCTTGCGCGTCTCAAGCCCAGCATGGTTAGTGTCTAGGTATGGGTGTAGCCACTCCTTGTGGTGGCCATTAAAGTCCCCCAGGATCACTAATTGGGCCGAAGGGTAGCTGAGTTGAGCAGCATCCGCCGCCTCACTGAGGTATTCAGTGAGTCTGGTTGTCTCCTGGTCCCCGCTATGTGATCGGTATACACAAGCGTAGATAATTTTCTCTAGGCCAGTGTCCGCCAAAGCCCAGAGCACTGAGAAAGAGGGGTCTTCAAACCTACGAAGGCGCAGAAAGCAAATGTCATCCCGGGCGTACACGCATACACCCGCACGTGGTTTGAAACGGTGCTCCAGGGAATACCCTGGGTAGGAAAGATACGACACGTCGGATGGACCAGCAATCTGCGTCTCCGTGAGAAACAATAGGTGGGGTCGATCTGTCTCAAGATGATGATGGACAGGTGTGAGATTGGAGTGCAGGCCCCGAATATTGCACAGGTGCACTTTAAGTGAGAGGGAGTGCTGCCGCTGTGTACACGTTCTTTTGCTTCTACTGTTTCTCATGGGTATTTGCGGAGTAAAGTAGGTAGAAAGTCGGTAGTGGAACGAGACGTCACTCTGCAGATCCAGTGGTACAACGCACAAACCACACACATCCATGGTAGACTAGCCTGGAGACCGCGGGGACGCCCGAGCCCCCCCAAGGATGTCCATCGGGCCCTCTCGTCCGGTCGCCAACCGGCACGATGGCGCATCCCTGGGATTTTTCGACAGATGGCGGGGCAGCCTTTCATGAGTGGCTAGCTCACTACTTGGGCCCCCTACTATCTGCGGTCGGCCAGCGACAAACCGTGCCTCGGATCCCGCTGCCCTCCACGACTAGTCGGCCGATGCGGCAATCGATGCGTGCACCGTATTCGATCCACCAGAGGACGCTACTGTTCCGACCCGACTTTCAGATTGGCGTCACCAGACTTCGCGCCGGAACACGAGCTCAAGAGAGTCGTTTGGCGGCGCGGCTTAGTCTGGTGGGTGGTCTCTCGCCGCGGCCATAGCCTACCTATGGTATGGTATGGTGTGGTATGGTATGGTTGCTGCCTGGTTAGCACCACCCAGGACCACGTGTGGGGGACAAAAAATTAAGAGGGTTCCTACCCACGGACGAAGGCAGCTCGGTCCCAAAATATATCATAACTTATATATCATAACTTATCATAATACACCTTACAAGTAAAATCGAATCGCATATTTATTATAAATATAGTCTAATGTAGTTTAGAGATACAAAATAAATAAACATATTATTTAAATAGGTGCGAAAAAAATGGTGAATAAATTGTGTAAAAGGTGATATGCGAAAGAAAGTAGTATGACTAGAAGAAACGTACTTTGCCGACCCAACCTAGTGGGATAAGGGCAAAAAGATGATGATATATAATATAGATGCGCATTTACATTTTTCGTATCTACTATCTGCAAAATAAATATAGCTGCTCCAAATTCTCCAAACCAGTCCAGTCAGTGAAATGACACGCAATATTGACCAATATTTTCCTTTCAGTGAGTGCCACAACTCGTCCGATCGGATCAAGGTCCGGGTATGGGATGAAGATAACGACCTGAAATCAAAACTGAGGCAAAAATTGACGAGAGAATCTGACGACTTCTTGGGTCAGACGATCATTGAGGTAGGTATACGATTAACAAAAACGGAATGGAATGCTTGAAGTTGAGATGTTGTTTTAACTTGAGGTCGAGACTACATCTTACATTTAAATTACTAATAGTAACCCGACGTCTATGCTGCTTTAAAATACGATTCAATAATGTAGGTATTTGTCCTAGTTTAACGCACAATATGTACCTCTATAGTTTAGCTAAACCACGTTGTCAGTAAGTTGGAGCATTTAAGTTGGAGCATGTAATATTTATTATTGGTATTATTTCGTCTGTAGGTAAAATTATTCCGGTAATTTATCAGAAGTGATATCAAAATGTAGTTGTATGAAATGGTTCTAACTGTTGTTTCAGATTTTTTATTCCAAGTTTTATTTTTTTACTGAAAATGTCGTAGTAGTTTTTAGTAGCGTAGTTCTATTAAAGTCAAACATGACTTTATGTTATTAAGTGAAAATGAATTCCTTAATTTAATTTTAATTCAAACATATTACCAAAACGATTCATTTCTTCGAGCAACATGTTGGATTTTTTTCAAATCTCTGAAATGAAATCATTTATTGTCCAAATAGTACAAAAAATTGATAACAAAATATAATTAAATATGTATTAGCATCTATGTTCCTATTTATGGACTCGTCCAACATAAAATAAAATCCTAATAAAATAAAACATAACATTAATAATCAATTAAAATTCAATAATTAAAAAAAACTAAATAATACTATGTTCCAAAAACTATTTCGTATCTGCGTCAGAAAGCGATAAATATTTTGAATGTATGTAGGAGATTTTACAATCTACCCGCAGATGTTCTGCACTTAAAAACATCGATCAGCTGTACTGTCAAGTCATACCTGAACAAAGTAAACAATACCATTTTCAAAGTAATGTTTGCAATTTTAAATCCGCTGTTTTATCCGCTGAGAATTTATTGGAAACAGATAGTAGGTATTAATAAATTTCTCGTGTGACTAGGTACGAACGCTGTCGGGTGAGATGGACGTGTGGTACAATCTGGAGAAGAGAACTGACAAGTCAGCCGTGTCCGGAGCCATCAGGCTACATATCAACGTCGAAATCAAAGGAGAAGAGAAAGTGGCACCGTATCACGTACAAGTAAGTTTATTTATAACTTCTGTTCTAGGCCTGGGTATTCATTTATTCTGAAAACGAGCAAAGCTCTTGTTGGAGGAGCAACTTCTGCGCCTCAAGGTCCTCTGCAAGTGTTTTGACATTCCAGATATATTTTATAGTTGTCCTTATCATAGTGTACATTCCGTAAGACTCCCAAGTGAAACAAAGGAGGCTAAGAGTGTAAAGCAATTTGTTATTTATTTATGTAACTTCCGCGCAATGCGGAAAATTGAAACCTCTGTAACGAGACTAAACACTACACTTTACACACTTTATACACTTTCGCAGAGATATCAGGTCCCTTTAATAAAAAAATACTGTCAACACCTGTCGTGCTTCAGTAATTTCTCGCCTCTGTAAACTATAAACAAACCTTAATGGCTTGTTTGCAATTTTATTATGAAATAAAAACTAAGTATTTTCAACGCTTTATAAGATGTACATGTTACCTATGTACTAACAACGATACATATCGGAAAATATTAAACCTCTGATATAAAGCATTATTAAAATTCCATCTTTAAATATATGACAACGAAATAAAACAAGAAGCTCTTAACATGAAATGGACTCGCAATTCCATCAAATTATGAAAGCGAAAAATTGGATTCCCGAAATTACTAAAATACTACCGTAAGCCGTATCCGTATTACAAAGGCGCTGACTTTGAGCTTTTTCTAAGAAGAATTTGCGTTTTCCTTTAGGCCAGAAAGGTCTTTGAAATAATTTTATTAGTAGTACAATTCGATTGCTTTACAGGGTTATTTCTAATCAATTAGCATCCTTTTATTATGTACCTACATCAAAACTTACAACTTTTGTTCAACGACTTTTGTCAAATTTTTTAAAAAGTTTTTGTTCCATAGAAAAATTCCATAGGAAACCCGCGACAAAATGTATGGAACAGCACATTTAATTTTTGAGTTTTGACAAAACTCGCAGAACAAAAGTTGTTTGTTTTGATGTACAGAATAAGCCCCTAAGAGGATGCTAATTGATTAGAAATAACACTGTATAATTCCCCAAAAAAGTCGAAACGTGAATCTACTCCTTACATTGCCTTAATTTTTGTATCATTACTAAATAGTAGGTATGTCTTTCATTTATTACTAACTAGCCTTTGCCCGCGGATTTGTCCGCGCTCACTTTGTAGCTTATGACACTAAAAAATGAGAACAAGAATTTTCAAAATCGGGTCGGTGGATCCTGAGATTGTCTCCTTCGACCTCACAAATCACAAACTTTAGGTACCTCTTTATTTCATTAGTATATATTTGTTAAAAGTAAGTTCGTGTGGTCGGTAATTTGCCATAGTGTTAGAGTTTTTAAGCAGAGTAATTAATTACAAATAAGTACCTATTCGAAGTTCCAAATATCTAGGTACCTACATCCAAATAGATAAAGAGATTCTTCTGAATACGTTGAACCAAAATATACGAAATTTATAATGAATCAGCCACTAATTCAAGAGGGTCGCAAATTTTGATTGAATATTTCGCACGTACTACGCCTGAAAGCGCGGCCTATACAAACAGGGCTCAGTTTTAAATAATATTTGTTTTCGAAGTTACTGACTTCTACTACCTCTTTGTAAAATCTCTTAATTACGTCATCTCAGTCCCCGTCTTTGTCCGTCTCGTTGTTATGCCATATACCGATTCTCTTTTCTAATAACCAAAGTTTGCTATGAAAAGAACATCGTTAACGATGCGCAATGGCGAATCAACAGGTCACCGAGACCTGGCACCATGCCCCTTGGCCTTAGGCCAATAACCGTAATCATGTGTTGTTTCACGCAATTACTTGACAAGTGTAATCGGATACGGTTTGTAATCGCTTGTTTTATCGGCTAAGCGTAATTTGTTTCGTTTTATGTGATGTAATTTTGATGGCGATCATTATTTTGTGTAAAATCAAAGTGAAAAAAATCAATGATAGAAATGGTAGGGCAAATTTGTGTGTACCAAGTGACTATCATCAATATCAGAGATGTAAGACTAGGCTAGGCTTTATAGCCTTGTAGCACAGTTTATTTTAATAATCGGCCAGGTGCAAGTCCGACTCACGCACGAAGGGTTCCGTACCGTGTGAAGGCTCGCCTTAATATATTTCGTTTAATTTAATTATATTTCAAGGCAATATACAACTTAATTTTCTGTAAATATTTCATGCATATTCCTGTTGCCGTTATTAATATCGAGCAAACATATCACGGTTGTTGTTTCTCCCCATAAATTTTTTTTTTTAAATTACTTACTTTTAAAGTAAAGAATCAATTAAAATTTTGTGCATATTTCAAGCATCTACCTGTCACCGTTATTACTATCGACCTAAAAAGGGTTAACAATTCAGGTTTGTTGTATGGGGGAGTCCCACTGAAATATTTATTTTATTCTGTTTTTAGTGTTTGTTGTTATAGCGGCAACCGAAATATGTACGTCATCTGTGAAAATTTCAACGTTATTGTTATCACCATTCATGAGATAAAACCTGAGATACAGACAGACGGACGGACAGACGGACAGACAGACAGCGGAGTCTTAGTAATAGGGTACGGAACCCTAAAAATGAAACCTACACTTTAGTAATGACACTACTTACCTAGCTGTAAATTTCAGCAAATGATATTTACAGCTAGTCAGTATTTTACCATTTTTTTCGTTTCTAATGGTGCATGGTTGACTTGTTAGGATATCAATCTTACCAATTTTTACTATAAGAACAAACCTGAAATTACGGAGATCAGCTGGTTCTTTCAAAAAAATTACAATTGTCAAATCAACTGTTCTGTTACAATTAAGAAATTAGATAGGTACCAATAAAATCATAAACACATAGAATACCACTTGTACTTTGTACTACTACTACACTCGTTTGTTGTAATAGTACCATTCTTTTTAAATTTAGTTTTTATATTTAATTATACTCGTAATTATTTATTTACTTGCTTTTATTGTATCATTGTAATGTAACTAAGACTCTCTTTGAAAGGTCTCTTGGTATTGAAATGTTTTGATTCATTATATTCAAGTCGTAAAATGTAATAACTTTGACAACTCATTGGATATTATATCAATGGCGGAGGACTAAGTCGTCTGATTTTTCTAAGAACTAATCATTTATTGTTAACTGAATTTATGAGAATAATTTAACTTAATTTAATAGAATAATTATTCTAAAAACAGATTTTCAAGAAAAGCTAAAGTTCCAAGAAATATTTATTTTCAGTTATAACTCTACCAGTTTGCAGATTCTTGAATTTGATACTCCATTAAATAATTCTAAGAACGTTATTAAAAGCGGGAAAACCTAAAGTTTTACGTGACTAAACCTTATTATTACAATCAATTATTTTTGTTCTAGAAATGTTTTTTTAAGAAATAAATTGTATAATAAATGAAATGTTTTTTTAAGAAATAATTGTAATTGTATAGTACGTTTCGCGCGAATAAATAATGAACATTATCAAACAAATAGGACAAACTATATACGTAATGTTTGTCGCTGGTTTGTGTAATAAGTAGTGATTTGTAAGATAGTAACGCTATTTAAAGGTGAGCAAAATTCTAAAAAAACAGGTCTGTCGAAAAATTCGATCGGAATCCTTTAGTGGAATTTTGGCAAGGACAATGCTTGGCTCAGTGAATTTGTTCGTTGGACATGGAAATGCTAACAGATTCATTGGGCAACAAATTAGGCGCGCATTAACGAATTTTGTGTTGAGTAAAACGTCAATTGCTTTCTGCTGGAAAAATCCTTTCTATAATAACACTAGTCGATAAAATTGTGTAACAAGAAAAGTGCTTAGGAATTTTTGTTGACCTACCTATTTCCATTAAAACACCATATTTATTTTGATTTGATTAAGTCTTGATTTTGTGTTATAGTCACTGAACAAACTATAAATTCATGTCATTTTCCTGTAGTTCCTTGCAGTATTTTCACATTTGCAGTAATTTTATAACCTATTTATTTTATATTTTTGTGAGTAAAGGGATTTTTAAGTATTGTATAAAAAGTGAAAAATAATCCTAGTAAATTTTTCGAAAAGTCGAAATAATTATATTTTATATGTATTATTATGAGTAGGCAGATAGATACCAGAAAAATCAATTGATGTCCTAATCCAAATCAAAACCAGTATTAAATCATTTTATTAATTTACTAACACAGCTTAATAGTACTTATGTAAGTAGTCTTTCCCATAGTTATACACAAAAAACTTAAGCTCGCAAAAATTTAATGTCTGGATAGGAGTGGTGATGCTTTGTATATTTGAAAGAATAAAAACCTAAAGAGAGGGATGCATTAATTGAAAAAGGCATACTTATTGACCTTTGAAAGAAAATAATTGACATAGGACGAAATTAAAAATAAATAAATAAAGCTTAGGATTTTTTCACGAAATTCAGTCTTCCTGGAAATCACAGATAGTGTGATCGTGTAAAAGTATTACCACGGAACTAATATCGTTTTTTGAGGCTTGGGCTATATTATATCAAAATTAAAACTCTTTCTATATTCAAATTTCAATTTCTTTCCAGAAAGTTATTGCGCAGATAGCGATATGCACGATGAAAGCAATAAAACGCTTTTTTTTTATAGAGAAACAATGTTCGGTATTACAATTAAACATCATGCATAATACTACTATCAAAAGCAAGTAAACAACACCCACAACTTGTACATACAGCCTTTACAAAATCACTCCAGTGTGAATGGAGATACCTACAAACAGTAATGGATAACACTATTGTGGAATTTCATACTCTAAAACAAACCATCATGACAACACTGATACCATCAATCCTAGACAGAGAAATAACGTCATTAGAACATGAACTATTCAGTCTACCGGCGAAACTATGAATAACGACCCCATGAATAACGACTGTTATAAAACATCGGTAGAATCAAACAGAATACTAACGCAAGCCATCAAATCCGACGAAAAGCTAGACCTACTAGCCCATCTAACTCACGCTACAAAGACTGTCAAAGAAGAAAAATTATCGCGGCAAAAGAGAAACGCCGAAAAAAGTTATGTCAAAATAACTAAACTGCCAAATAAAATGAAGAAATGTATCCAAAGAGTCGTTGAAACGAACTCTTCATAATGGCTAACTATCATACCGACCACCGCTAATAACACGGATCTCACAGCTACCCAGTTTAGGGATGTTTTAACTATTAGATACGCCCACGAACCTGCAAACCTCCTTGAGGCCTGCGACGGTTGCGGAGAAAGTAATTTCGCCTTAAACCACGCACTAAACTGCAAGAAAGGAGGATTAATAAAAAAAAGGTCATGATCAACACAATGATGACTGTAAAAATTAGGCCGAGCTAGCCTAGGGAACTGGCACAATATAACGCATAATGCAAAACGCAAATATCAATCAAACAGCACTTATTTATTTATTTCCAATTAATATATAATTAACAGCATAGACCAAATTATTACATACTATAATTTAGATGAGCAAGAATTCTATTATTAAAACTGCCCAAGCTATCACAAAAAATGTCCAGATCAGGTTGTTGAGATAAAATGTTATTAATGAGCACAATGAATCGTGAAGTAGGTGCGTAGGCACGAGCGGTGTGCAGCCCGGGCGGCAGCGCCAGCAGGCGGTGCGGCCGCCGCGAGCCGCGCGCTCGCTCACTCGCGCGCACGTAGCGGTCAGGTGCAAGCATGCGTAGCTCACTTATCGCATTAGGATTATTAACTTTGTTGTGGAGAAGAAGATAATAATGAATAATTAATTGCATCTTACGCCGTAATTCCAGGGTAATTAACCCTACCATTCCGGAGACAATATAGGTGATATGTTACTAAACAGTGTGTGGGAACAGGTTCCCACACACTGTTTAGGAACGCGTTCGCGCTACGCGCAAGGAAAGCGTTCTTTGACGTTCGCATTGTAAATGCTGACGCTTCCTCATACAGCAACCTCACCTGGCAGAAAATAGCACAGAAACATTGCCTAGAGAAACACTCAAAAAACGACCGAGCAGCTGAAGACCTCATTCACCCCATTAGTCATTTCATGCGATGGAGCCATAGGAACTGAATGCAACAGTTTTTTTTTAAAACCTGAGAAAGGGGGTAATGCATATTTTTAAATAGTGTACTGGCTGAAAGTGAAAATACAAATCTCAGTTAAAATAGCAGTTTCAATGAGAGTAAGAGGAACGCGTAAACATGTCAGGGCTTTCAATGTGAAGATTGAACAGGAATACTTTACTGACAGTCTGGATGGATCTCGTAAAACAGAAATCCCTGTATGTGTTTTTTTAATATTATACATATATGTAAGTGTGCAATATTCTATTTAACTCTGTGGTATTTGATTATTTAATTATTGACTTTAATATCAAGACTTTGTCGCCTACTACAATACAACTATCATGTCATCAAAGATTGCTATGCACATAATGTAAGAAACTTTTCCTCCAGCGTCACATTTGTCTCTAAGTTTCATACTTCAAAACATCACGTGCACTAGACGTTTACCTAAAGTATCGCTAGTCTAGAACAGGCTCTACGCCCGCAAAAGGCCCCAGATGTGGAACGGACCAACTTTTAGATATAAATGCGAAAAGTTTGCGGCGACTAACTAAACGAAACTGCGAGCTAATGCAAAAGTATAATTTCTTGGTCACATTCGGCCCCGGGGGATGTACTCAGTGGGCAGTTTTGTGATGCAAATTATTCAGATGGTCTGCTTTATGTTTGCTGTGGTGCGACCTAAAATTTAGTGGGTTTGAAATATTATCTCATGTTTATTTTGGAAAGGAAACCTACTTTGACTATAATACTATCATAAATAACGTCGTCGTCAAGTTGTTGGTGAATAACTTTATCAATGCTTTTGGGTAAAAACTAAGCTTTTACATGTTGTGCCCATTCTCACTGTATATAACATGAGCTATTAATTGATTTTTTATTTCAATCAATCACCAGTAATTAATAAACCTAAAATATTAATTCATAAATTAAAATTCTTTTGTTTTTGTTGATCAAAATAAAACAATAAACACTCTTAGATTTGTTTTATGCTCACATCAGCGACCTTGTAATAGGGCCTATTCTGTGGCTTACATGACCTTCTTTTTCTTTTAGTTTTTTATGAAAACAACGCTAACGTTACATGGCTTAAAATAACGCAACAAGCATGATTAGTGAACATAAAAACTTATTATATGCTGAACACTGGATTTACACCGTGTCCCGTAATATTAAGTTGTTTATTTTTTATTTAGCGCACAAAACAAATGAAGTATTTACCGTTTTAGTAAACAAGGCGTTTTAATTAGTTGTTTTTAATTTTGATAAAAAAGGCATCCTCATTTTACTTTCCAAAAATACTTTAACAAAGAAGAAAAGTCCTTAAAAAAATAATTGAACAGCGTTAGAGCTACTGGGGGAACAAAATTCTAGAGCAATCTTTGAAATGACTTCAAATTCAGTCTTAAATTGTATGCTCCTAATGCTTTGAGTGCTTCTATTGTGTGTTCGTTTTATGTAATAATAGAATAAGTTAAATACTGATTTGCACTAATATTATAAAGAAAAGCTTTTGTTTTTTATTTTCTTATCAATAAGCTCTAACCGGGCTTATTGGAAATCCATACTAAGACTCCGATGTCCGTCTGTCTGTCACCAGGCTGTATCTCATGAACCGTGATAGCTAGACAGCTGAAATTTTCACAGATGATGATGATGAGAAGATTCAGATTCAGATTCAGATTCTTTATTGACCTTATAACAAAGTTGCGTTATATTAGGTAAGTCAGGTACATGTTGCTTAAAATTAAATATAAAATTCCAGCTTAATAATCTAAATACATTAAACTCAAAATAATAATTAAATCCATAATCAAACAATTCAGTAAAGTAAAAAAGTAAATAAGTAAATAAAATAATGTCAAAATTTAAATTAATACAATCAGAAATATGTCAAAATGAATAAATCAAATAGTCCATATAATAATAAACAAAAAATACTAAAATTGAAACGAAGATTCAGTCAGTCTAATTTTCATAAAGTCATCTAGCTTGTAAAATGCGTTATTTATAAAAAAACGTTTTAAGTTTTATTTTAAAGTCACGAAAACATAAATTCCTGATGGCAACTGGCAACTTATTATACATAAATAATTTAATATACACACCTTGCTTTTGAACTTTGCTAAGTCTTACTCTCGGCAAAACTAGTCTATCTTTATTTCTTAAGTTTCTACTAAGGGTATCCATTAGTCGGGGATATTTTTTCTCTTTTTCACTATGAATCTCTAGTAAACTTTTATAAATATATAAATAGGGATATGACTGTCATAATCTTATTTTCTAAAAAATATTTTTGGCAGACATTCTTTTTTTAATTCCGTTCATAATTCTTATGGATCGTTTCTGACATTTTAGTAGATTCTTAATGTCTACACCATTGCCCCATGTTGTTATGGCATAGCTTAATAATGAGTGTACATACGCATAGTATACTGACAAAAGAGTTTTTTTTATCTAAAAGTGGTTTTAATTTAAAAAGGGCATAATTTGCACTAGATATTTTTTTACATATTTTATTTATGTGCTCTCTGTGACTTATGGTGTAGTCTATAGTATACCCAAGGAACAAATTTTCCGTTTTAAGGTCAGTATTATTTCCCTTCTTAGCTTGATACTTCATTATTACGCTTTTATCTGCATTTAAAATGATGCCGTTAGTTTTATTTAGATATTTTTTTACATATTTTATTTATGTGCTCTCTGTGACTTATGGTGTAGTCTATAGTATACCCAAGGAACAAATTTTCCGTTTTAAGGTCAGTATTATTTCCCTTCTTAGCTTGATACTTCATTATTACGCTTTTATCTGCATTTAAAATGATGCCGTTAGTTTTAAACCACTCCCGAAGCGCAGTCATTGCTGTCGATATTTTTATATCAAGTTGATCTTTATTGTTATCAGTTATTCCGACATGAGTATCATCAGCAAATAGATTTACAGTTGCCCATTCGGGTTGACAGCTCGCGAGATCATTTATATAAATGAGAAACAAGAGAGGCCCCAGTACTGAACCCTGGGGAACTCCTATGTTAACTGCACCTACTGACGAGTTTTGTTCATTCACATTAACAGTCTGCGTTCTGCTATTAAGGTAAGATTTGATCATTCCCAATTCTTTTCCATCAAAACCATAATGCTCTAATTTTAATACCAATATGTCGTGACGTAAACAATCAAAAGCTTTGGACAGGTCGCAAAAAATACTAGCGCATTTTTGCGACCCATCCAACCCCTCTAATATAAAAAATACCACTTCCCTAATTGCCATTTCTGTGGACCTATTTCTACGGAAACCGAATTGTGTTGGGGTAAATAATTTATTACTTTCAAAATATTCTATAATCTGCTTTTTTAGAATAGCTTCTAGTATTTTAGATATAACAGGCAGTATACATATTGGCCTGTAATTACTCAAATCTGATTTTTCTCCTTTTTTATACAATGGAATGACACGCCCAGCCTTCAAAGAGTCCGGAAAAGTACCTTCTTCTATGCACGAGTTAATGAATATACAAAGTAAATTCAGTAGGTAGTCGTTTTCGATTATGAGATCTCGCATCGTTTTGGAACTCATGCCATATATATCTAATAATTTTTTCCCCTTCATTTCTTTCACTGCGCGTCTTAAATCTGTTATACTAACTAAATCCAATTTAAATTTGATTTTCGGTTTATCCATTTTTTGCAAATATTCATTACATTTTTCTTTATTAATGTTTGTATGTCTTGAAAGGTTATGTGCTATGTTCAAAAAAAAGTTATTAAATAAATCAGCTATAATTGCTTCGTCTCTTATAGTGCTACCATTATTCTTAGTAAAATCGATTTTATCTTTTTTCCTATTCTTTTTCGTTAATTGTTCATTGATTATTTTCCATGATTCACGTATTTTATTTTTTGAAAACTTGATTTTAGACGCATACTGTAATTTCCTAGTTCCTCTTAAAACTTTTCGAAATATTTTTTTATATATTTTAATTTTTGCTTTTCTCTCTTCACTAGGCATTAAATCTTGAGTCATTTGCATTTTCTCTAAATTGTGCTTTGATATTGTTATGCCTGTAGTGGTAAATTTTTGAAGATTCTTTTTGGGTTTAATCTTTTTCTTAGGAAATGCTATATTATAATAATGAATTATAGCTTCCTGCAACACATTCATTTTTTCATTGGCGCATTTGGCACTTATAATATCATTATACAATTTATTATAATCAGTAAACAGAAGGTAATGAAAATAGTTACAGTTGCCTGCAGAAAAGGTTCTTGTAAAAATGGCCTGATCTTTAATTTTTTTATTATTTGACTCACTAGTTACTATGTGAAGCATGATGACATTATGATCTTACAATTTTTCATTCAATACATATCCCTTACAGGTATCAAAATTCACTAGAAAGTTATCAATACACGTTGAACTAGCACCTTGCGTTCTGGTAGGTTTGTCAAGAGTACATTTAAAATTAAAATCACTAAGAATTTTGAGGAATTTACGTACTTTGGGCTTAGGTTGCAAAATATTAAGGTTGAAATCACCAGCTATTACTATGCGCTTATTTTCACGGGTCAGTTTTGACAACAACTTAGTTAAGATATCAAAAAACAATTCTATATCATAATCTGGTCTATAAATACTAACTATTACAGTTTTTGAAGTACGCAATTCTATTGCCGCAATCTCGCAATTCATCTCAAAGGACATTTTGTTAAGATTTTTCCTAACTTTGTAGTCTATGCCGTTTTTAACAAATATAGCAGTTCCTCCATGTTCAAAGAATTTCCTGTGAAAATAAGTTAAAATAAGATGAGAGAAGAATGAGAGAGAGAAGATGATAAAAACTGAATAAAATAAACATTTAAGGGAGGGTCCCATACAACAAACGTGATTTTTGGGAGTTTTTATACACGCTATTAATAATGGCAAGAGGAATGGAGCTAAGGGGGCTCCAACACGGTACGGAACCCTTTGTGCGTGAGTCCGACTCGCATTTGACCGATTTTTGTAAAATTAATGTTTCAAACTAATATACTTAGGTACAATTATCACAAAAACCACTATTTAATGCAACTGTCAGAGTTGTAAGGTTAAGCCTCATTATTTAGTATTCGATCAGTGATAGCTCAGAAATATTGTACCTATTTAACTAACAACCAATATATTTTATAGTAAAAACCACATATTGCTGTGCACTAGAGCTCTGGAAATGCCCGAAATCAAACTTCAATCTGTCCAAAACGATCAAATTTCAAAGAAGATTGAAACTAGGTCGGTAAAACAAGTTAAAATACAGTAAAAATTATGCATAAAGTTGGGTCTGCAACGGACGTAGCTCCGAGCACGGTTGTCTACGTACATATATAGAATCGCAGGTAATATGCAAGTATAATGATCAAATTGTGTGAGACAGCAGGAAATCCAAGTGTATTTCTGTGACACAGTTGTCTATTTACTGTTAGTACCGGCCTTTTGATGGTCCACTGATGACCTTAGGCCGACTCATAGAAATTGGACTGTGTTCCAACATTCTAACATTTAAAAGTATTTACTCGTATTTCTTAAAAAGAACGACTGAGTTATAGACATATTTTTTGACGTACACAGTCCCAATATATAGAGAGGCAAATAAACGAATATGATTGTGATAAGTCAGACTTAAGCAGATTGGTTGATTCATATACACTATCGAATTTCTTTTACGACGAGTACAGTTTTCCTTCACTGTATAGGTATACCCAGTACTGTATAATTACGCATATAAATTCCATAGCATTAATTTGTGCGGGAGCGGGATTCCAACCCAAGACCTCGCGACTGTGAAACAAGCGGTCTCCTACTAGGACATCATGATTTCCATATCACTGTTTCAGACATGGTTTAGTGTGTGACCTGTATTGATGAGAAATTGCTTGAGTAAAGTAACTAAGTTCGTATAGGCTGGGTGTCTAGCTCTGGTGGCAGAGATTTTAAGCTGCCTGGAGGCCTCTGACATGGCTAAACGGTTATAAAACCGGGCCGGGGCAATTTAACGTGTCATCCAAGCCGCAGTAGCGCTCAGGTGTAAATGCCACCGGCGGTCACCCATCCGAAGACTGACCTTTCTGAACGTTGTTTAACTTCGATGATCGCTAACGAACACCTAGTCAAACTACGCTATGAGCGCTTAATTGCTTGAGTAATTCCTTTAAATGAAAGAAAGTAAACACCCATTGGCATGACGTCTTATAGCGTACTTTTTGCGAAAATTTTACAAGAAATGACAACATTTGCAGTAACATCGAGGAAAACAACTCCAATATCTATTACACAAACTCTCCAAAGCAAAAACAACGTTAACATTTCTACAGAGAGAAATTCCATTACTTGTACCCCTTCTTAAGCTAAATCCAATGTTATTAAATCTCACGCGAAGGGGCAAGCCTTCTTCAAGTTTGTTTACTTTAACATTTTGCCGGCGTTTGAGTTCAGATTTTTTAATAGAAAGAAGTTCGCTGCGTTCAGGTCAGGTCCCGAGAGATTTGTCCCTAGAGTTTTACAGTGCTACGATATCCCATTGCATTATAAGCCAACCTTGAGAGTGACTTGTAAAACCGACAGAGTTGTTGGTTTTCATGTTTATATCAATTTTATTATTACGGATCTCATTTCTGGCATGTCTTTGGGGATCAATGGGGAAACTCGGGTAGAGAAATTGAATTTTTGGAATCAATTTTTTCATTTGATTTTGTATCTAGATGTGTAAGTATCTAGTGATTGATACGCATAGGTAATCTTTTTATGGAGCAGGATAATGAACTGTTCTAAACAATTAAAACCAAGTAAGCTGATTAGTATGTACATTTGTACATGATACAATGATATATTATTTATTTATCCGTTTTACAAAAACATGTTAATTGTTTTTCTGATCATTAAAACAGGTATCGGATACGTCAATCGTGAATCTCTATGAGTAAAGAAACTCCTTAGTATTGTGTGTTGTACTCGTAGGAACTGTAAAAAAAAGTAAAAATAAGATCGTTATTAAACTGATTTGTAAAAAATAATCTGCCAAGTGCGAGTCGGACTCCCGAACGAAGGGTTCCGTACCGTATGGGATTATATGTATATTATTCCCCTTAAATATTTATATTATTATTTTTTTAGTATTTGTTGTTATAGCGGCAACAGAAATTCGTCATCTGTGAAAATTTCAGCTGCCTAGCTATCACGGTTCATGAGATACAGCCCGGTGACAGACAGGCAGACAGACGGACATCGACGTCTTAGTAATAGGGTCCCGTTTTTACCCTTTGGGTACGGAACCCTAAAAAAGAGCTTTTTGTATTTGATTCAGCTTTTGACATGCTGAACTTAACAGTAGTTTTTTTTACTAAGTAACAATTTTGTATCTAAATAAAAACAATGAGAAAAGATTTTTTCCTATTTCGTCACATCCATCCATTACTTACCACAGTGCATTAACATGAAGAATGAAACGGTACTTGTACCTAGATACAAATTGCGCTCCGTCCTGCAGACAGTAGAATTAGTTGAGAACTTAGTAATTCCCCCGTGGCCACCGGGACTCGTGATGAGGAATGCTGAAAACTAAATACGCGGTTTCACGGTAATTCCGTTGAGCGGCGAGTTTTTTGTTCCAGGTAGATGTACCGACTAAGTAAGGTGGCATGTTATTTACCTAAGTGTAGACCGTAGTTTTTATCATCTTTTTACAAGCTTTTATTTAGTTTCACCTGTCCCGTTGTTTGTCTAAAATCAAATATTGCAAGTTAAAAAAACCAATTGAACTCAGCAATGAAACGACACAACCTCATCGAGTTTTGGTTCATTTGAATGATCTTGTCGAGTAGTTTGTTTTTCAATGGTAACCATCTCTGATGATGGAGCTGGAAGGTGGTCATAGGAACTCTGTAATGAAACGACGCAACTATATCGAGTTTTGGCTCGTTTGATTCGTCGTGGCTAGTACTTGTTCAGTAAAAGCTTGTTTTAAAAAAAAGGTTGTTTTTTAATATAATACTTGTTAATGGTATGAGTTATTATTTACATTTCACTAGAAAAAATGATTATAATAATTTTTAGCCTCTGTGTATTTATTTATTTTATTCTGTATATAGGTAGGTTTCATATTTTTGGCGCATTTGTATATATTAGGTAGTTTAGAATTATATTTCAATGTTTTTTAAGTTAGAAAAATAAACGATTATAAATAATACCCACTAGAAATAAACATTACAGTTTGACACCAAATCTTTCAGAAATGTCTTGATAAACAAAATAAAAGCTCTAGTAAAATAATAATAATGAGTATATACTTACCAAAATATAGTAAAGCTTACAAAGTTTCCTTAGTATCGGAAAATTATTAATGTTGCGACCAGCAGGTGGCTTGAAAAATCGACCGAAATGTACATGCCGATTGGCTTGAATCACGCACCATTTTTTTACTACTAAAACTAGTACAGCAAACTACCTACTTGCTTAGTTACTTATTAGTTTAGCGTTCAATTGTTCGTTCCGTAAAGCGCGCACAGTATGTACCTACCACCTACTTTCTTGTCTACAGTGCAAGTTTCAAAACTCTAGTAAATTTTATAATTTATTATATTTACAGGTGGTACAACTTAGTCTTTCTTGTTATATTGCTCTCATATTTCAATCTATAATTATTATAATCTAATTCTACTATGCCAAGTAGGTACAGTCACTATAGAATAACTAATATGAAATTTTATTGAGAATACAACACCTCGTACTCAACTGATATTTTAAAGAGAAAGCATGTTTAGCGTACTCATTACTTAATGTGATAATATAGTTTTTTGGCAACATACCTAAAATCTACTTTTAAAATCTAATTTTTCATGCACACACATTTGACTACTGAGATGTTATTGAAGATGTTGCATGCAAAATAAAGAGATACTTTTCAATTATTCAGGATTGGAAGCATCGATATTTTGTTCTTATTTGGTGACTAGGTACTTACGTTTACCTTTTTCTACGAAATTTACACCTTTCGGGATTGTTAATAAATACAGAATGTTATTCCTGTCCAAATAAAAGTGAAAATAATTTTCAAAAGTAGTTATTCACCTAGCTCTGCCGTCTATTAAAATTACCATAATAATATAAAAGCTATAAAGTTCACCTGCTAGAGGCAACAAACAAAAAGCATTAAACTTTAGTCTCTTTGGTCTGTAGTCAGATAATAAAGGATGGTAGGTAAATAAATATTTAGATGGGTATTCGAAATGTTTTATGGCAACTTTATTAGGACAGATATTTTTTTTCTTGACAAAGCAAGTCAGGTCCATTTGCCGGCATCAGAAGATTTTACAACTATAATTGTTACTTATAATAGAGTATCTTCAAGTTTATATGATTTTGTAGCTGCTTTTTTTGTGTAATAATAACTTATTGATAGCAATTTCAACTTCGCGAAAACGAATCAGCTCTTTCACACACAAAGTTAATTGTTGCTCAACAACATTTTTGAATCCCCTTTTTAATATTCCGCAGTTGGTCCCATAGTATATTTTTTTATAAAAATGAGCCTCTGAAAGTTCTTGCACTCTGAAAATAAGACCTTGTACATCGCCAAATTAAACGCTCCGTGAAATATCCATTCATAATCAAATTCAAGTAACCTAATGAAGCGATAAATTATTCAGATCCAGAAAATATATCGGGACTATCTCTTACTTCGAAATATCTACCGTTTATTTTGAGGCCCTATTACTCATTCGGAAGTGATTAAGGTGCAGTTTATTGGAAGGGATACTCAATTTAAAATTTTAATTTTCAAATTCATATTTCATTTCCGACATTTATGCTTGTTTTGTAAAGTTTGAGTAGACTGTGAGTTGATCTACATTTCTTTCGAGTTGTTTGAAATGACATCTTATTTGCCTAAAATGCTTTGCAAAATAAGTTGGTATATATACGCCGGTAGGTTAACCTTCGTGTCAGTTTTGAAGCCGCCTAATTATGACTATTGTTAGTAGCATTCGGTTTGCTTATGCTTTAGCATTGCTTATCTACGTAAATGCCTCCCAGGTTAACTTATTTGAAATCTGTTCATGTCGAACGTTGCTTGGCTTAAAACAAGAAGAATGTTGTAAAACGCGCCGCGCACCTTTAGTAAAAACATACACACGGCCATCTAACGTTCATTAATCTTACAAGTACTTACACAACGACCTTTTCACTTTCCACACATACTTCGATGATGACCTACATACATACAGCAAATTAATAGATATAATAATATTGGAGTGTCAACTCTGAACACCAACACGTCTAACAACCATCCATACTACAATAATAACACTAAAAACCCCTTCAAAATAAAGTCATAAATCAGGCAACCCACGATCAATGTTCAAGTGTACACGCACACCTAAAGTTGCCATAATTAGGTCATTGTGTCACTTCGACCGTGCGTAATTACGTTACAATTTAGAAACTCAATTTTCAAGTGTCAAACTTCAGAAACTCGGCACGGGTCATGCAAAATTCAAGAGAATCAATGGAAGAAGTGATATGGGGCTGACGGAAAAATTATACTTTGGCTTATGACGATGCTATTGTGACGGATGTCGAGTCTGTCGAGACGTCGGGCTCGGTTCCGAGTTGTACCTTACCAAGGTTATAAATACTCGTAACTTATACTAAAGGTAGTCTATATAAGTTTATTAGCAATCAGTACGGTTGTCAAGCTCTGATTTGCTTGCTTTTGTTATTAACCAGGTGTATTGTATTAGTTAGTCATAAAATTTGAAAACGAGTATTTTTAAACTTGGTGTCGTAAATACCATAACTGGGTTATTTGAGGGAGAAAAAATAAGAATCAAGTTGAGAGAAGCCACTAGCCAGTACAAGGAGTGAGGACTTACCTCGTGCGACTCGAAACGGCTTGCCCACGCGGTGATTTCGTGATGCCACCGATCGTCGTGAAGATGGCAGGCCGGCCGGCTGCCTATAATGGCTAGTCCTTTTCTGTTCTGTCTTCTTGATTTGCGTTTTAAATATACACTTTAATTGTTAAAAGGTCAAAGTATATTTTTTTTATTATATACTCGAAGTTCACAAAACGACGAAATTAGCGGGAATGGCGCGTCTCGCAGAGGGCGCTGTCAATCTTGACGTTTGACAGCTGCGTTCCACATTACGCAGAGTTATCATCCCCATCTCTCTTTTATCTGGCTTGTGAAATGGGACACTATTTAGGATTTGCAGCATAAGTGCGCAACCATACTCCCCGCCTTGAAGGTCTGCAGGAGCTTCAATAAAGTTATAGTTATGAAGTTAAAGTAATATGTAAATACTACATAGGTACGTAAAGGATTGAGTACTGAGTACTAAAATAGGGTGTCTTTATTGGAGTGAAATTTTCTGAAGCGGCATTTACAGGAATGATCCGAGCACAAAACATAAATTTTAATTTAATGAAGTTAAGATATGAGCTAAACTAAATTTTACTTAAATAGCTACCTGGTTTTGATGGATGTATTAGGCTTTATTTATTGGCAGAGGATACAATTTGGCGACAGCCCGTTTGAAGAGTTTCCCTTGGGATCGAACCATTGCTACTCGCACTACTGAATCCTTTCCAGGAAAAACCTTTTCTATTACACCTAGAGGCCAGCGGAGCGGCGGCACATCGTCTTGGTGTAAAAGCACGATAGTGCCAATTTCAATCTCGTCTCTACGGTGAAGCCATTTTTGTTTCAGCTGTAAGGTGTGTAAATAGTCCAAACGCCATTTCTTCCAATAGCTTTGGACCATGCTGTCTAACAATAATTTTCTTTGAACTATTGGTTTGTCCGTATCAATTTCATAAGCTGGCAAACATTGCAATGGAGTTGTCATTAAAAAATGGGCAGGCGTAAGTATCTCAGGTTCAGGTTCATCTGGTAACAGGCCTAACGGTCGTGAATTTAAAAGACATTCAATTTGGGTTAAGACAGTAAGCATCTCCTCGTAACAAAGAATTTGCTGACCGATGACTCTGTATAAGTGGGTCTTAATACATTTTATGTTACTCTCCCACAATCCGCCAAAGTGGGGTGCTCGTGGAGGTATTGTTTGGAATTTAATTCTGTGTTTGGCGAGCTCATTATTAAAGGCATTTTTAGTTTCGTCGGATTCCAAAAAGTTAAACAATTCGTCTAAATGTCCTTTAGCACCAATGTAATTTGTAGCATTATCAGATAAAATGGTTGCTACGGGGCCTCGTCCAGCAATAAAGCGTTTGAGAGCATCAATAAAGGTTTCGGTACTAAGATTTGATGCTAATTCGATATGAATCGCCTTTGTAGATTGACATATGAAAAGGACGATATACGCCTTCGTGGTACGTACGCCCCGGTGTCTTGTCATGCTCAGATTAAACGGGCCTGCGTAATCTGTCCCCGTAAAAGTAAAGGCTTTAGCTTCCATTACACGCGGAGGGGGGAGATTCGCCATCACTGGCACTTCATTAGTTGGCGCACGTTTGAAGCACGAAATGCAAGAACGGATACGCTGCCGTATTACGTTGCGTGATGCAAGAATCCAGTAGCGCTGGCGTAACAACGACGTCAACAGGTGCGAGCCTGTGTGGCAGTTGATGCGGTGATAATAATCTATTAGTAAATTAACAATATGATCGCGTCGAGGCAACAAGATCGGATGTTGATTTTCAAAGGGGATGTTTGCGTTCATAAGGCGACCACCCACTCGTAGCAGACCGGACTGGTCTATGAACGGATCAAGCTTCCGAATGGCTATTGAAGCTAGAGCCCTTTTGCGAATAACCTTTATATCTGCATGAAAATATTTATTCTGCAAAACTCGAAGCATCGTTATTTCGGCCATTTCAAGGTCCGATGTCTTTATTACGGTGTCTCTAGGAAGTTTTCCTGACATGCGCAAAATATAAACGACGATACGTAAAAGTTTCGGCCAAGACGACACTCTCAACGCAAGGTCATACAATGGAGATTCTTCGATGTCTGCGACAGTCGCGAAAACAACCGACTTCCTTGTTTCGGGCAGATCCCCTTCCGTTGGTTTAAATGATTTGATAGGCCATTCCGTGATAGGACAACGAGCCCATGAAGGTCCATCCCACCAGAGTGGGTGATGCAAAATTTGAGATGGTAGAAGACCCCTTGAGGCACAATCACTAGGATTGGAAATTCCGTCAATGTGAAAAAAGCGGTCTGGATTAAGGTTCTCGTGAATTTTACTGACACGATTGGCGACATATACTTGCCAACGATGTGGCAGCGAGTGGATCCAAGACAAAGCTATAGTTGAATCTGAAAAGGCGTAAATTTCCTCGATGGCATAGCGATTATTATAGGCGTCAAAGACGCCCCGAGCCAGTTTTGATAGCAAAACGGCGGCACACAGTTCTAGCCGTGCAAGAGAGGCAACCTTTGGTGATGCTACCTTGGACTTGGAGCATACTAAACTTAGGGACACGTCTCCATTGGGACAAGTTATGTGCAGATATATCACACATCCATAAGCCTTTAGACTGGCATCACCGAAAGCGACAATGTTGACGACTGTACCTTCTGAAACACCCAAATGGCGAGGTATTTTCAATTGCGATAAAAGCGGTAGTTCATTCTTGAACTGTATAAAACGGTTTGCGATGGAAGCAGGTACGGGCTCATCCCACCCGATCTGCGCCTGCCAAAGCTCAGCTATCAGTATTTTTGAGTACAAAATTACTGGAGCTACTAGGCCAAGAACGTCAAAGAGACGGGCCACGACAGACAAAATTATGCGCTTGGTACACCCTTCATCCGCACTACTAGTAGTGAACGTGAAGGTGTCAGACGACGGAAGCCATTTCAGACCTAATATTTTTATGTTATCTCCGTCTGAAAATTCAATCGCAGCGCGATGCGACTCGGGCAAATGAGCTAGCAACCCAGGTGAGTTGCTGGCCCACTTGACCAGTTGGAAACCACCTGACTTGAATAAGTCGAGTAACTGGTTGGACAACTCGATACCCTCTTCCACCGTTGAAACTGATGTTGTTATGTCGTCCATATAAATTTCTTTGGTTGCAACTTCAGCAGCGAGAGGAAGCTGTCCCTGATGTTCCGCAGCTAACTGCCGAATTGAACGCATTGCCAAATATGGACTAGATCGAAGGCCGAAGGCAACGGAATTAAATTGAAATATGCGGATAGGTTCAGTTTCATCGAATCTAAACAAGATTTTCTGAAACTTGCGATCTTCTTCGCGTAAAAGAATGCGCAAATACATTTGCTGCACGTCTGCCGTAACAGCAATAGGCAAAAGACGAAATTTTAAAAGAAGCACGAACAGGTCGGCTTGTAAATTTGGTCCAGAGTGTAAAATATCATTGAGCGAGATATTGGAGTCAGTAGATGCGCTAGCATCTAATACGACACGAGTTTTAGTGGTGGCCTTGTCAGGTCTTACAACCGCATGATGAGGAATGAAATAACCGTCTTGTAGAGATGCGGGCCCAAATGGAATTTCCGATAAATAGCCTTTTTCGATATAGTCCTTTATGACATCATTATAAGCACATCTCAATTCGTCATTCCTTTTAAATTTGCGTTCAAGTGCGGCCAATCTCCGATTCGCTACCCGAAATGAATTGCCTAAGCAAGCCGGGTCAGATTTAAAGGGAAGAGCCACAATAAATCTCCCAGATTCGAGGTCACGTGAAACAGAAGTAGTATATAATTCCTCACATTCCGTGTCTTCCGGATCTTGAATAGGCCGAGGAAATAATTCCTCGGATTCCCAAAACTTAGTTAAGCTTTTATTTAATTCGTCGTTTGTTATAGGACCGAAGGACCAGGCTACATCATCATTATCCGGTATTCTGAGTGGTAGTTCACCCATGATAATGTAACCAAGCGAAGTTTCAAGAACCGGGAGCGTCGTATTGGTATTTGTAAGGCAGTTCGTATTGCATCGCAAATCAGAGTCATTGGCGAAGTTAAAACCTGAAGAACAGGGCGCGAAAGCGGATCGAACCGAAACGTACGAGCCACCAAGCGAAGTGGAGTCGGAGCGGACCGGAGCGGATGCGCCACCGAGCGGAGCGGAGTCATTTCTAACATGAATACCTGAAGAACAGGTCGCAGAAGTCGAACGGATCGGAACGTACGCGTCACCGAGCGGAGTGGAGTCGGAGCGGACCGGAGCGGACGCGCCACCGAGCGGAGCGGAGTCATTATTAAGATTAAAACCTGAAGAACAGGTCGCGGAAGTCGAACGGATCGGAACGTACGCGTCACCGAGCGAAGTGGAGTCGGAGCGGACCGGAGCGGACGCGCCACCGAGCGGAGCGGAGTCATTATTAAGGTTAAAACCTGAAGAACAGGTCGCGGAAGTCGAACGGATCGGAACGTACGCGTCACCGAGCGAAGTGGAGTCGGAGCGGACCGGAGCGGACGCGCCACCGAGCGGAGCGGAGTCATTATTAAGGTTAAAACCTGAAGAACAGGTCGCGGAAGTCGAACGGATCGGAACGTACGCGTCACCGAGCGGAGTGGAGTCGGAGCGGACCGGAGCGGACGCGCCACCAAGCGAAGCGGAGTCATTATTAAGATTAAAACCTGAAGAACAGGTCGCGGAAGTCGAACGGATCGGAACGTACGCGTCGCCGAGCGAAGTGGAGTCGGAGCGGACCGGAACGGACGCGCCACCGAGCGGAGCGGAGTCATTAATGTTAAAACCTGAAGAACAGGTCGCGGAAGTCGAACGGATCGGAACGTACGCGTCACCGAGCGAAGTGGAGTCGGAGCGGACCGGAACGGACGCGCCACCGAGCGGAGCGGAGTCATTATTAAGGTTAAAACCTGAAGAACAGGTCGCGGAAGTCGAACGGATCGGAACGTACGCGTCACCGAGCGAAGTGGAGTCGGAGCGGACCGGAACGGACGCGCCACCGAGCGGAGCGGAGTCATTATTAAGGTTAAAACCTGAAGAACAGGTCGCGGAAGTCGAACGGATCGGAACGTACGCGTCACCGAGCGGAGTGGAGTCGGAGCGGACCGGAACGGACGCGCCACCGAGCGGAGCGGAGTCATTATTAAGGTTAAAACCTGAAGAACAGGTCGCGGAAGTCGAACGGATCGGAACGTTCGCGTCACCGAGCGAAGTGGAGTCGGAGCGGACCGGAACGGACGCGCCACCGAGCGGAGCGGAGTCATTATTAAGGTTAAAACCTGAAGAACAGGTCGCGGAAGTCGAACGGATCGGAACGTACGCGTCACCGAGCGAAGAGGAGTCGGAGCGGACCGGAACGGACGCGCCACCGAGCGGAGTCATTATTAAGGTTAAAACCTGAAGAACAGGTCGCGGAAGTCGAACGGATCGGAACGTACGCGTCACCGAGCGAAGCGGATTCATTACAAGCATCATTGGTCATAAATGTAGCAGTTTCCATATTATAACCTTCCATTGAACGAACAGAGTCACAAACAGCCTGAGAGTTGGGAGTGCCTTTTAATGCCTTAACTGTATTAGCACAACCAACATTGCCATGCACTGTAGACATACAAGGATTTGCAGGTAAGCACCTTCCTGTCAGTAAGTAAGGGAATAGTTGAGCTCCCAGGATTGCATGAACCTCTCCGGGTTTGTCCCAATTTTCATCGGCCAATGGTAAGTTACCCAAGTGTGGCATAGATGATGAGTCAATAGGACAAGCTGGCAATTTATCCACAATATTATGCACAACTAATAGCTTAATATCATATGAAGTAGTGCTATAGCGAGATTGGATAGTCAGAAGCACATATTCCAATATTTGAGTGGAATTACTGTCAATAGAATTTATGACCGCATTCTGCAATGGTATTATTTTAAGTTTTAATTCTTTGCAGCAAGCAAGACTGATAATATTATGTTGTGAAGCACTGTCTAGTAGGCATCTAATAATAGATTTATTATTTTTATTTTTGTAGGCAAAAACTTGTGCTGTGGAAAGCATGACAGTTGTCCTTCTGTTGTTTCTTTGGTCTGTGCCTTTGTTATGCATTGAAGCAAAAGTTGCAGAATGCTCAGTGCTTGGTGAAAATGGATGCATAATAGCATTATCAGAATTGTGAATAGCTAGTGATTGTAAAGAGAGGCTATCAGAGCATAAGGCCTGAGGTTCAATTAATGTAGCGGTGAAAGAATTATCATTTTGTTGAGTAAGTGCAGTTGGCTCAATCAGTGCAGCAGTAAATGATTTACTAGAAGTTTTATTAGCCTGGCTAGAGGAGCCAGCAGCATTTGTTTGAGATACACTGTGGTTCATTGACTGTTGGTTCTTGAAACATAAGAAACTATGATGTTTTAAGTTGCAAAATCTACATGTTTTTTCTGAATTGCACAGTTTGTTGGTATGTTTTGAACTGAGACAATTTGTGCATAGGTGATTTGTTTTAGCATAACTGAACCGATCATTTACGTTCATTGCCTTGAACTTAGGGCACATATAGATTTGAGCATGATGGTTGCTTTGGCAACATTGGCATAATGTCTCTGTTGAAAATGTATCCTCAACTAAAGCAAATGTGTGGGACGTTTCCCTCTGGACTGATTTAGATATTGGCACCTTTTTGTCATTAATTCGTTCCAATACCTTTGCACTATGGCGAAGAAATGCAATCAACTCTTCACTTGTAGGCATGTCCTTGTCCCGTACTGTCAGCTCAAAACTTTGCACTAGCCCGCTGTCCAATTTCCTTTGTGCCAAATACAGAAACATAAAGTCGGACAGCTCCCTTATACCTAATTGTTTTAAGGCACTAACAGCAGATGCAAACTTTTCTATAAAATCGTTTAAATGTGTAGCGTTGTTACCTACATTTTTAAGTTCAAGTATGTTGTTCAAGTATGTAGCCGCTAGAACCCTCTTGTCTTGAAATTTAGATGTTAATGTAGTCCAGATTGACTGATAATTGGTTTCTGTAGGCAGAATGCCTGCAAATACACCTAATGCTTTTCCTTTAAGACAACCTACAAGATATTGTACGCGCTGCCCATTGGTTAATCTTGGATTTTCATGAATATTTGTCCGAAAACTTTCATAAAACAATGCCCAGTTTTCCAGTTTGCCATCAAAACTAGGTAGATTTAATTTAGGTAACTTAACGTCTGCACTAGCATGAGCTTGGACTTTAGAATCGGTGGAGCATTTTTCGTCCAGCAACATTGTTCTAATATGCTTGACCGCAGAGTGCAACTCTTCAAAGGACAACCAAGATTTGTAATCTACTTTGTAGTCTGGGTCTGCATCTAATTGCAGGCTGTTCAATTCATCGCATAAGTAACTAAATTGGTCATATAATTTTTCTATATTGCAGGTTCTAGCCATGAATTCCTGTTTTGTGCGTGTATCACCCCTGCCATCTGCATACGAAATCTTTTTTCCCGCATTATAAAGCGAGCTTAACTGCTCAAAAATGGCACTTCGTTTAGCCTCGTTAATTATTATCTTTTTATCAGTCATTGTGACGATAAGTACTGCAACAATAATTGCAAAAAGAAAATAGCAAAGCGATTGTACAAAATGGCGCCGCATGCGCCGCGTTATCTGAAAGGACTGGTTCAGTGTCCGGATCGAAGGATCCATAAATTATGGTGTCGTAAATACCATAACTGGGTTATTTGAGGGAGAAAAAATAAGAATCAAGTTGAGAGAAGCCACTAGCCAGTACAAGGAGTGAGGACTTACCTCGTGCGACTCGAAACGGCTTGCCCACGCGGTGATTTCGTGATGCCACCGATCGTCGTGAAGATGGCAGGCCGGCCGGCTGCCTATAATGGCTAGTCCTTTTCTGTTCTGTCTTCTTGATTTGCGTTTTAAATATACACTTTAATTGTTAAAAGGTCAAAGTATATTTTTTTTATTATATACTCGAAGTTCACAAAACGACGAAATTAGCGAGAATGGCGCGTCTCGCAGAGGGCGCTGTCAATCTTGACGTTTGACAGCTGCGTTCCACATTACGCAGAGTTATCATCCCCATCTCTCTTTTATCTGGCTTGTGAAATGGGACACTATTTAGGATTTGCAGCATAAGTGCGCAACCAAAACTATTCTTGATATAATTTGTTTTTTTCTCAACTCTTATTACGAGTAATTTTTAGGTTTACAATGACGTATCGTTTAATTTATCTCGGTAATGTCTGTGGATAATATTTATAATAAAAAAGGTTAAGTTAGTGCACCTATCGACTAAATGCTACGGATTTATTTTATTTTTTAACTTTTTACTAAAAAAATGTTTCCTTTGCTTTTGACTTTAAATTTTGATATCTACCTAGTGTCTGACTGACTATTATCCCGTACTGTGCACAATTTAATAATTTAGTGCCTAGGCAAGGGATAGATAGCCAATTACAATTTGTATTCATTGAATACAAATATCCATTAGAGACATTGAAAATAAATTCATTACAGGTACCTCTAGAATAAAGTAACCTACTTACCATTTTTAGATACGTCGTGTAATACTCATACTCATATCTACTCATTTATTTATAACAATAAACACGACAACATTTGTTACATGGAGGTAAGTTGATTACCCAGTAATTAATTATACTAAGATGAAAAATAAAAAAATAACTCGATTTCATTAAATACAAAATAGGGAAAATTTCATTACACAGATAATAAGGCAAACATTATAAATCACAATAATATCAAGGTAGAGTGGTCGAACACCTGCCTACCATCTGTTTTTTTGCCCTTTATCTCTTGATTTTCCACTGAACATTTATTTACTTAGTAAATTTCATTACCAAAGTTTTCCTACTCATAACCGTGAAGTTTTTACGGAGTTTGTTAAGTTAATTACCCCACACTTCTACTAAATAATGCTCATTAAAACCACTCTTATTAAAGTACGCAGTTACGCTTAACTTTTCCGTACTATAATTATAAGTTGGAAAGTCCAATTAAGTTCGCTCTCAACATGTGACCACGTAATGTATTTCACGTGCATGGAAAGCATTATGGTGACCTGTAATACTTGGCTAATATAATTGACGTGAGAGGCCGCGTGCTAAACAAAGGTGCAAACATATTCATATGTTCTATATAATGCTTACAATATAAATATGTAAATATGGATTTGTGACAATATACCTTCATTTTTTTAATGTTTCAAGCAATTAGGTTTATGTTATGCCGTGGTTCCATCGGAGTTGCGAACTATCTGGCCTATTGTGTTGTAGACTGTTTTGCAGAAGTGTTTTGTCTCGCTGACGACAAACAAGATCTACAAATCAAACTTCACTCACTGTTGGAGTTTCTGCAAACATGTTGGCAACAAATGCAGTGAACTCTTTTTTCGGTAGAGCTGCGTCTAACCCTCGAACAATGCTCTGAGTTGTTTTTATTTTTATTTTATTTTATTTAAAATAGGTTCGGTTACAGACAGTAGGTTAACATTAGATAGCAATAATATACTTAGTACAACATTTTGAACCTAAGGTCCAATTATAACCGCACACAACTTAGCCAACTTAAAAAAAGGTTACACAGTACACAATTAGTTACAGTAAGATCAAATTTTGAGATTTAATTTAAGATTTAAAATAAAAATTCAAAAAGAAATTCAAAAGAAATTATTAACAGCAGATTTAAATGATGCATAGCTGCAAGAAAACATGTCTGGGGGGTTAGATATGTCATCATATGCACGACACATCCTAATCAAAGGACTGTTCCGTGAGACGTTATTGAAAGCGGGTGTCGAGTTGAAAAGCTGAAACTTACGAACCGAGCGAGATGGTACTCTGAAGTTGATATTACCTAACAGCTCACTGCCAAAAGCACCGTTGACTATTTTGTATAGGACACATAAATCTGTTACAGTTCTGCGACTATCCAGGGTTTTCATATGGAATTTTTTTAATCTGTCTGAATATTCTTTGACTTTGCGCCTTAGACCCAATCTACAGCATAATGCACGCAAAAATCTACGCTGAATGGCTTCAAGTCTGTCCACGTGCGTGTCATATATTGGGTACCAGACCGAAGAACAATACTCTAGAACTGGCCTCACCAGACTGTTGTATAGCATGATCCAAGTGGCGATACTTTTGAACGGCTTAGCTGTACGCAGAATAAAACTTAGCATTCTACTAGCTTTGTTGGCTATGAAATCATAATGAGGCCTAAAAGAAAGTTTAGAATCAAACATAACGCCTAGGTCTCGAACGAGTACAACCTGATTAAGTAGAGTTCCGTCAAGTTGGTAATCGAAACGAATGGGTGATTTATTTTTCGTAAAACTGATGATTTGACATTTACTTACGTTAAGTGACATGTTATTGACTGCACACCAGTCGTTAATTAGATTAAGATCTTCTTGAAGCAACAAACAGTCAAGTCTAGATTTAATTCTTCGAAATATCTTAATATCATCTGCGTACGCCAGAAAGTTACCATTTAAATGATCTAGCAAATCATTGATAAATATCAAAAATAACAGAGGTCCAAGATTTGAACCTTGCGGCACACCTGACGACGCCGTGAACGGAACAGAATCATAACCGTACAAAGAAACTAGCTGAGACCTGTTTAATAAATAGGAACTTAGCCATCTGTGCAGATTCCCGTGAATGCCATGATGATCAATCTTTTTTAATAAAATTGGATGATCAACCCGATCAAAGGCTTTAGCAAAGTCTGTGTAAATGGCATCAGTTTGTATACCGTTCTCGAATGATTCACAAATGTAAGTCGTATATTCCAGAAGATTAGTGAGTGTGGACCTGTTCGTGATGAATCCATGCTGATTTGAATTTAATTTATGTTTGACGTGATTATATATGTGATCGTATGCAATCGCTTCGAATATCTTTGCAAAACAGTTGAGTATACTGATTGGCCTATAATTAGAAGCATCACACCTGTCACCAGACTTGTAAATAGGGGTTATTTTGGTTAACTTCCATAAAGATGGAAAAGTACCTTCTGCTAAGGATTTTGAGAATATCAAGGATAGTGGTTTAACCAGAGCCGGTGCGCAGAGCCGAGCGAATATTGGAGGTATTCCGTCTGGTCCTGCAGACTTTGTAGTGTTTAGGCTTTTCAGTCGTGTCATAATTTCCTTATCAGAAATTATAATAGAGGAGGTCGAGAAACTCGCTGGTGCAAAGTTAGGTCTGTAGTTACCATTAGACGGGCTGTTGTATACGGATGAGAAGTAATCGGCAAACAAGTTAACAACATCTTGCCCAGTATTAGCTACCTTGTCTTGAAGTTTTATTCGACTTGGCACAGCGTTGGTGACTTTTTTACTTTTAGTGTAACGCCAAAAGGCTTTTAAATTATTACTTAAGTCCTCTTCAATACGTTGAATATATGTTTTATAACAAATATCCATACTTTCTTTTACGGCGATTCTAAAATAAGCATAAGTATCGTAGTCGCGTGGGTTACCAAACCGCTTAAATTTTCTATGAAACTTGTTTTTTCTTTTAATTAATAGAACGAGCTCCTTAGAAAACCAGATAGGGAATCGATGGCTACGACTTTTACCTTTAGGAGTATATCGTTCTATAGCTAAGTAAATTTTATTGTAGAAAAACTGGACAAAGTCGTCGCAGTTCATATCATTTGAGCAATTATTCCAATCAACAGAGTTCAATTCGCCGATACATTTCTCGTAGTCGGTTTTGTAGAAGCAAAGTTTTTCTACTTGTTTATTTTCAAGTAACGTAGGAAGGAAACAGCGATAGATCAATTCAAGCGAGGGATGATGATGGTCAAGTCGACTGACCTCTGGAGCACTCGATACCATACTGTCCTCTGGTCTATCAAAAAGAACCAAATCCAATAATCTGTTGTTGTGGTTATAAATATAATTAAGTTGATGAAGAGCAGTTGTCTGTAACAGCTCATGGAGGGCTTTAGATTTATCGCAGTAAAATGCAGTTGGACAACCGAGTTCTTTGGACCAATTCAAATCACCAAGATTGAAGTCACCAAGAATACAGGTGGGACAGGTAGCACAGCTAAGTACATTCCTACAGCGCTCTAGGAAGTCGACGTATATAGAACAAGGTAAATAGTTTGGCAAGTAAACTGTACATAGATTCATAATTAATTTATTGCCAACTGTTATTTGCACCCATAGATTCTCTATTAAATTTAGTTGCCAGTCCAATTTTACTTGCACCTCGTATTTTTTCAAAACAGCTATCAACACACCCCCGCCGTGATGTTTATCAAATCGATTTTTGAATAACTCGGAACGATCGCAACGAAATACATAATATCTGCTGTCAATAATCTCATCAGAACCAATTAAATTATCTAACCAAGTTTCACTAAAACATATTACATCGTAATTTTGACATAAAACTGAGTTATATATTTCATTTACCTTTGTCCTTGAACCACGTATATTTTGGTAATAAATAGATAAAGCCATTAAAGGACTCTACCCAGGACATATTCATTCATTTATACTTAAGATAGACATGCTACAAAAAATATATTTAAATATTTATGTGGTCTAGGTTATACAATAGTAAACTTATGATCTTATAAAAATGTGCAAAAAGATATACTACTAAAAAAAATAAAAGCTTTGCATTGAATCGTAACAAAAAAAAAAAACAAAACCTTGCATATTTAATTTATGTAGAGACTAACACACACAATTTAAGAAAAAAAACTTATTTAATGAGATCTAGACTGCTCGAATTTTTGATGAGGATGTATTGAGAAGCAGTGTCCTTTCTGACATAAATGCGACCATTACGCACCCACACAAACTTGTAAGACGCATTTCTCGCTCTTATTCTTGCCTCAGCATGTAGAGCTTTGTTGCGCGGTGAGAGATGTTCTGATATATAGACAGGGATTCTGTCACCTGCATATCCTAGCAACTTAGTGTTAAGCCTGTCTTTAGGATGAGACTTGTTGTACTTGTGCACTGCAGAGTAAAATTCATCACGACAACCGATGTTCCTGAATTTCACAATTATCGTACGAGGCAGCTTGCTTTCCTTGTTTTGTTTAGCAACTCTCGTGCAATTGACAATATCTTCCGGGACCAGCTTGCAGTTCACAACATTTGCACATTGTTGCAGGATACTGGCAATATTTTCAGAACGGTGCTCAGGAACGCCGTGAATTTCTAAATTGTTTGCTCGCAGATGCTGCTCGATGTTGTTCAGCCTATCAGACAGTTCCTCAACAGTAGTACGTAGAGCACAATTCTCGGCCCTGAGTTCACTGTTAGCGGTGCTAAGTGCATCAATAGATTTCTTCATCTCTTTTTGATTGTCGCTAAGGTGCAGTACCGACTTGTGAAGTTCTTTTAAGCACTGGATGTCGGTACTAATCGGTTGGAGCTCAGTCTTCAGGACAGTTGCTAACAATGACGGCAACTCGAGCTTGACGGCGGTCAGTAGTTGGTCCTTAATAGCTGTAATCATGTCGTCATCAAGCGACAGCACTGTGGAAACCTCTGAAGGCTTAATATGAGTTTTAGTGCAGCTTTTTTCGGACGATGTGAAACTACTGGTGGCGCCCTCAGCCCTAGCGCCTCGGACTGGTGTATTAGTGTTATCGGTTCTGGGTTCTTTACTCTTACATAGTTCGCATTTCCACCCCTGTTGAGACAAGGGGCTGTCAGAGTAGTTTTTTTCTTTGATATTGGCACATTCAAAATCGTATGTCTGCGCACAGACACTACATCTTACATATTTTCTACCTTTTATGACACCTAGGCAGCCAGCACAGGTAACTTGTCTGGACGACATACTTGTAAGATAATTATTTGCGTTTGGTATAGGTACTCGCTGTAATTGTTGTATATCGTCTAGTTTCCAGTGGTGCTTACTCACTGAGGTGTTTGTTTATATTGCTGTCCTGGGTATTCGTCGTACAAAAATAAATTAGTGCATTGGGGATCGAACCTGCGTCGTGCGACCGGCAGTAGTGTTCCAAACCCCTCGGCCAACGTAGTAGTCGACGATGTGTCCGAATTTATGCTATCCTATTATTGATTACAAATTTTTAGTTATAGGGTAGTTTGAAATCAATGATCCAAATCGAAATTCACTATGTGGACACTGACATTAATCACTTGATTGTTTCAGATATAATATCAATCCTTCAGTATTTCTTAAGTGAACACGTCCAAATTAAGGTTATACACACACTGGTTTAAGACACTGGTACAATAAGTAACTTTAACAATTTTTACTATTTAATTTTGTTGGACGTAATAAAAACACCTCCACTGATAACAGATACCAGGTACCCTCATCTTCAGTTAGCTAAATTAAATTCAATATCATTTTACATGGGACAACTTCTGAAGTATGATTTATCTAACAAAAAAATTATCTTATAATCTTATAATAATGCATCCAAAAAACAACATAATGTATAGTCTGCCCGCAGCTTCGCCCGCGGCATATTTTGAATTTTAAAAGCTATCGCATAGGACATTTCTCTTGTCTATAATAATCATTTTGTATGTATTTTAACGCTGTTTTTAGGTGATCATGTCCTAGGGTGTTTTTCCTTTAATTTTCTTCCTCTGTGTATAAAAGTCTACAGTAAATGTTACCTTTCATCCATTAACGTTTTGCATAGATGTGGACCACATATTAGCTCACCAACTACCCAGTTGGTGAGTTAATAAAAAATGTTTTGCCTATCCTACGGGAACCACGATGTTTTTCGGGCTAAAAAGTAGCCTTTGTCACGTTCAGTCTTTCAAACTATGTCCACGCCAAAGATCAAGTCGATCCGTTGCTCCGTTGCTGCGTGAAAGCGGAACAAACTAATAAACCAATAAACTCACTTTCGGATTTATAAAATTAGTGAGGAAGTAAGGATTGTCCACGTTACCGTTTCCTTCTAAATGCCTCTAGTACCTGCAGTTTAAATGCCAGCTGACACCTATCCGAAAATCAAATCTGTATATTTCTTTTCTTGACACCAAAGCTTGATAAGAAGCACTTAGCTACGCTAGAATCTCTTCTGTAGTGTGTCTCTACCTTAATAAAATTTAATTGCATTATACTACCGCAAGGCAGGAGTAATTTTATAGTGTTCAGTTTCCGTATAGGTATTATGAAAACCTTTCACATGTAACTTTTACGATGTTAGCTTTTAATGAAGGTGTAACTACTGTTTTCATCATGAAAATTAATTATAATTTGTACCTTTCTACAACCTCTAAAACGTTGTCATTTGGGATCAATGTACCTTATTAAATTTAATTTAAAGTTTATAAACTATGTTGATATCGGAGATAGAGAGAGCGTAAATTTTATTATTTTATATGTTTGCTAATATTCAATTGAAAATTAATATGAAATAAGGTGATGAGTAAATAGTTCACTCGAATCAATGTACCTGTGTTATCCTTGATTTTATTGCTTTTTCGATAACTTAGCCGGTCCGACCCATTTCGGTCGACTTTTCAAGTATGGTCTGCCAAAAAAAACAACATCAAAATCGGTTTATAGCTTGGTAATAGTGACGAACACAACTACATTCTAGAGTATAAGAGTACCTAATAACAGATTCGTGGCCCCTCTGCGTACTCTATACGAAAATATAAATTCCCTTAACTTCAAAAAAGGCCCTTTTACCCATTTTTTTTTTGATGGGAACTGCAAAAGTGAATTCAAGCGAAAATAATTTCAAGTAATCCCAATTACCCACGGACGACAAGAAACTGCTCAGCCAACGAAAGCAGTCTTCCTTTTTCTTATTTTCTGGACACTTGATGCGAAAATACTTTATCTCTTACAAGGATTTGTTTTAGTTGGACCACTGACGTTTACTACATTTGTCTTGGAGCGTGTAAAAGTCGGACTGATTTTTTTGTTAGTCTCCTCGGTTAGCAATGAATACATAGATTCATCTTATTGAAATAGACACCTAACAAATCCTAGCTTAAGGACCAGTTTTGTAGACCTTTATTTGATAGTAAGAGCAGGTAATAGGTATATTAGTTATTATTGCTTAGTGCTTACTACGTATGCGTTGTATCATTTCCACCCCACAAACATGCCGCAATTTGCTAAATGTTTTGTTTGGAATGATGTTTTTTATGCTAATTATGGCGTTAAAATAAAACTAAAATCGAGTCAAAATAGTTAAATGTTACAATACTGAAAACAGAAATATGTTTATTTCATGCAAAAACCTTGACAACAATATTAAACTTTACTACATTTTCGTACAGTTTCACACTACTGGTGATATGATGGCTATATACTCTACAAAATCGATCTTGAGTAAATTAAAAACTGGACTAAATGGTCATTTTAATTTAGAATTCAGTTTTATCGAAACCTGCTTAGTACTAATTCACCGACAAAAAATCCGTCAAAAATTCAGTTGCAATTCGAAATTTAATTCCCAAACAACTTTGCGAAAAATAATTGCTGTGTTAGTCCTGTACATTTTAACCTTTGCTGTGCTGTTTTAATTCAAATTGTATTTTTCCTGTTTTGTTATCGTCCAAAAAATGAATGTATATATCGCTCATTTAAAACTACAACGTGGCACAACGAAAAACTGGAATTTTGGGAAAACGACTTTGAAACTTTTTTATTCTTATAACTTTTAAAGTAAGATAGCTACAAAAAAGATTTTTATGCCCGTTTTAAATTTCACTAATAAACTATCAATTTCAGTGAAAATGTCATTGATTTATGCATATCTTTTTTGTAAAATTGTAGTTTTATAAAAAAAGTCCCTACATGTCACGTTCTTTCTCTAAAAATAATGAACTTACTGACTGACATAGGGTTATATCACGTTTTAGGTAATAAAATGAAGATATTTTAGAATGTAGTACAGAATAATAACACTGTGTTGAAATTATAATAAGAGTATTTATTGAAAAAAACAACTAGTTAAAGTGTAACTTACAAGTTTTATAATCAGTATCAAACAAACAATAATACAAAAATAAGTAAGTAGCGTCTGTTATACCTAAATTGAAACCTTAATTTATCAGTCTAAATAATCCTACGTCTAAAAATAATTAATAAATAATTAATTATAGTGTCGTATATGGCAAAATTTGTAGCAAAAGAAAGGTTTAAATGGAAAAGTACTGCTAAAGTATCACAAGGTACTTAGGTAACGTTAACTATTTTTATAATACTTATTTAATCATAAAACATGTTGTAAAGGCAGCTTCTGTACATAGTTTATACTTATAATTAGACAGGTATCTACTTCTTTTACAATAACCATAATGACTTAGGTATATTGACTATTTGCGAACCTAGGAAATGTCACAATTAATCTTTTTTGAGGAACAGAACTAGGTACTAATATTAATCTAACCTAGGTACTTATATTAATCTAATGTTTATGATAAGTACTTTCTAAAATAGAAATTCATGCATGACAAAATCATGCATATTTTTAAAATAAGATGACCTACCTACTTCTAAAGTTAATTTTGAGACTGATACTAAGGGAAGTCCCTTAATTACAGTATCAGTCTCACAAAACAACAAACGTCCATTGTTTTTCAATACCACCAAAATTCCAGTAATCTTCATACAATTGTTTTCGCTGTTCTACGGTAAAATTAATTAGATATTTAAATGAACAGTTATATTTGCAAGGCTCCTTCATTTGACGTTCTGGCACAACTTTCGTAGTCCTGATGGAAGTGTAGGATTTTCCGGTTTTTCATAGTTCTTTCGCGATACTTTTCTTCCACTTTTCTTCTCGTCTTTGTTTCTTCTTCCCCTTCTTTGTCGGAGTAATTTCATTTGTTTTATTTTCAGTATTCTTTGCCACGACATCTTCACGAGCCTCATCCTGTGGTGTGTTTGCATTTTCTTCCTGATCGCATATATATTAAATAGGATCTTCAGATGTAGCTATGAATTGGTCTTTAGTGCTGGAAACACAATTTTCTATCCCTGCACTATTTATTAAGTCTTGTGACAATTCGTTTAAAGGTACTGTAGTCAGTGTTGTCAAGGTGTAAGTCTCTTCATCATATTCTGAACTTTCTTCAATTACCTACATTGTTGACGGTGAAATTCGGGTCTCTAACGGAATCGTCGCTATCTTCGATGAAGGATTCCTCACCTGAGAATCCTGAGATTCTAGATGAGCTGGAGCTAGAAGAATTACTTACTACGCCGACGCTTTGCTGGATGATAATTTCGCCATTTCTATCATTCTTCTTGATCGTGACCCCATCTTGAAAGAAAAAAAAGCTTTATTAGTAAAATATATAATAAACAATGTAACAAAACGATGAACTTCTTAATTTAATAACAATATTTCAAAGATGTACCGCGACATCCTGTTATAAACGAAGCGTGAATTTAAATAAGTATAAAAGTTAATTGCATACAACGTGACATGCTAACACAAGCTATTTTATTTTCGTAATTTTCAAAGGAACAACGTGTTATTAAAGTGATGAGCAAGTAAGATCAATTATTTTTTTAATACTAAAATGCTACATAATATGTGTGACACATTATAGAATAAAATAAATAAGTAATAAAATAACTTACCTTTACTCCAATAAGGTGTCATGCAGGTCGTGACACGTTGTTGTCTTAAACCGCGAGCAAATACTCTCGCGCGCTGCACTGTCACACTGAGGTGGAGCGGTGTAGTAATAAGCTTAGCTGCCGAACGGGACAGCGCTACATCGTGACATGTCCTCTCTTTTCCTCATACTTTTGTCAGTATTGGCTTAAATTATACCACGTTTTTGCACTAAATAGATTCGGGTACGGTGAATAAAATGGTGTTAATAACACAAAACCGAGTTATGCCACTGTGACACGTTGTAGTTTTAAACGAGCGATATGTATTCTATTGTTTAATACAAGGTCTATAACAAAATTCGTATATCCACATTCTTTCCACAAAATGCTAGCCGATAATTTTCAGCTTGGATTACTGTTGCTGTAACCTCCGCTTGCCCCAGAGAACAAATCGTTCGCAATTAAGGTTCAGCGCATATTGAATCACCCTATATATGACTCGTTAATTACCGTTACTATTGTCACTCCCCTTTAATAGATGGTTAGGCCCCTTCGAATTCGCTTAATGAAACATTTTTTGCGTTTATTTGTTTGGGTTGCAATTAATGAAGTTTTGTTGTTCTTTTCTTTCGGCCTCTTTGTTCGTATGTGTTACGGGTAAGATCAGGGAATGCGATTGTGAGTTCTTGTGGAAAAGGAAAACCCGTACGTAGGTAATGTAATGTTTTGAAAGAATGGTGTTTTATTATGGTTGCGTTAGATGTTTGAATGCGGTCAAAATGCGAACTGCTAATGGGATTTTGCATGCAGAAAGTTAAAGGTAAACATATTAAACAGAAGGGTATAAAAAATTAAAACAGAGAACAAAAGTACATTAAGTCGATAATTTAACTAACAAATAAAAACAAATGGTAGAAGAACCTTAAAAAACGTTCATGTTCACGAAATGAATTTGACTAGGTAGGTACTTGATAGGGTATTTTTTTTAATCTGTACATAACTTTCGAAACGTAAAATATGAAAATTAGCTGTGCGTTTAAATCCCTAAACCATTGTCAATGAAAAAGCTGCTGAATCTCAAGTACCTATTCATTTTATTTAAATGACTAAAGCTAATTATGGGCTTTAGGGGCTATTAGGTAGGTATAACAATTTTCATTATCTTTGTAATACCTTAATACCAGCTGAGCGTGTTATCTTTTCCTGTCGAGTTCAAATAATCAAAGGAAAATATTTCGAATATCAAGTTAAGCTACGGTTTGCGACGTGTTTAAATCTCAGATTAATTGCACGGTAAATATCTACACACGTCAGTGACGTTTGAATCGGGACACAACGGGACTGTCAGCCCAGACTCCAGCAAAACGAAGCTGAGAAAATCAATGATCAAATTATTGTAGTCGGTGACCCGAATGTACAAAAACCTAATTTTTCTTGACAAAACAAGACCTGCTCGTGAATGTGTTTATTTCTCATTAAGCGAATAAAAGATAAATGTGTGTTCAAGGTCTGACACTTTACCCAGAATTGCTCCGTTTTAATGGAGTCCAGACTGTAGTCTAGAGGCGAAAGCAGAATTGCAAATATTTATGGACTAGCTTAAAAATAATGAAATAATATACCTGTGAACATAATTAGCATACAATCATTCTAAAAAAAATATCTTAATTTGTTTATGTGGGTTCCTTGTCACTCCCGATACAAAAAATGCAAACTAGGACATTTTATGCTTAGTATTTTTTTATAACTGCGATTAAGCTAGTGTTTTCCCACCATCTTTGAACCAACAATTTGGCTAGTGTGAAATTGAACATGAAACGCTATTTATATAATACTAGCGACCCGACCGGCTTCTCACAGGTGTATTATACATATAAACCTTTCTCTTGAATTACTCTATCTATTTAAAAAAAACTGCATCAAAATCCGGTGCGTAGTTTTAAAGATATAAGCATACATAGGGACAGCCAGGGAAGCGACTTTGTTTTATACTATGTAGTGATGTAGGTATATATTAGTCTTTACGATTAATTAATTAATTGAAAACCCAAAAGCATTACATAGCAACCCCCTGCAATATATACGTATAATTTTTAATTACACTCGATTCACAACACGGATCACTGAGCATTGTTTGCCTCTACTTTATTGACAACGCTTTAATTAATCTACGAGGTTTAACAGTTTCTACTGCATGTGTAATGTTTTAATCTAGCTTCATAAGTCGTGTATGGTGTGGATGGATGGAATTTAAAGTGTGTACTTGTGTAGCGTAGTTTCTCTAAGTGTTTCTTAGCTATCACTAAAAAAGCAACGTTCGGCACTGTCAGACTTTGGATTAATAACCGCAGGTTGCATTTATAACTGAGCACTGTCGTGGCTCGGCCGAGACGTCAAATTGTAGGTCCCAGTCGTTTTAAACATTTTGCCATGTCAGAAGCTTACAGGCCACTTAAGGAAAACTCTTACTTTAAGAAAAAAATAGAAAAATTAAGAGAAAAGAAAACTTCAGCAAACTTTAATGTCATTTTTTAGCCATATGTTTCAAAGTAACATTCTTTGATAAATATCTTAGCTAATAAACAACAACAATGGGCCCAATTTAAGAGCATCGTAATTATAATAGCTATTTATAGTAGCCCTGCTTCTTTTTCTCTATATGCATTTGATAGAGAGAACACTATTTTACGTTGCTATTTTTAAATTTACGATGGCGCCTTAAAAATTAGGCTTAGGCCCAATTTTCAATCGTAAATTTAAAGAATTATTATTTTAATAATGACACAAACCGTGGGATATATTTAATACATTATGAAAACTCTATTCATTATTTACCTGAAAAAACTTCTAACATACGTTACACTACAATATTTATCAGTTTGCTTAAAGTTGTGTGCTTGATGCAAAACAAAACTACCAACAAAAAACAATACAAAAGTGAAGTAACTTTCTAAAACGAAATAAACCGCATGGCGTTTGTTCTGAGTTCTGAGAACATAATCCAATTGTCTACCCACAGGAGTCTGTTTCCAGTCTAGGTTCTGTACATTATTACATCTGCTAAGTAGAGTATGAGAGCGTTTTATGTTAGCATGTATCAATGGAAATCCTTCTATGATATTCTTTTTGTGTTTACGGTTAGGCTTCCAAAAATTATGTAAATTAGTTCATCAAGACGCTTTTTCTTGTTGGATTCAGTAATAATGAAGGTATTGGCTCCTTCTGGTAGGATTTCGAGTAACGTTACAAGCTCTGAGCGTTTGAGCTCGGAAATAAAATAACAATCAAATTATTTCGGTTTCTCGTTTTTAACCGACTTAATAAAAGAAGGTTCTTAATCCGATTGAATGTTTTTTGTGTGTTTTGTTACGCGATTGCTCCGCCTTCAGTTTATGAACCGATTTTGACGATTATTTTAAGTTTGATAGACCCTTTGATATATATTTGATATACTTTAGAGATGGTCCAATTTTAACCAAAATAAGCTCAGTCATTTTTTAAAAATGAACAATAATATGTGCTATAACCATGCGAACTATTTGAATTCTGTAGACGGTTGAAGTCGGTTATGCCAGTTTTAGCAAAAAATATCGATCATAAATCTGTTTGAACACCAGCTGATGAATGCGTTGCGTAATGAAGATGTTGGTATTAAATTTACAACAAATATTTTAATTCTGACACAGGGTGGGGTCAGATCACGTTTCCATTCGCCACTTTCTATCTGCCACTCTTCAGTATCCGATGTATTAACACATACCATTCAAAAAAAACTTGGACTGATTTTATTCAATGTAAAGCCTCCTCTACAATGCATCACACGCTGCGCTGGCCTGACAAACGGCCGGACGCAGCACGTCGCTCGCCGTTGTGCACGGCTTTAAATCAATCGAAATGTCACTCTGTAATTAGTTGCTGAATGCCACTTTGTCACTTCAGTCACAAGTAGTTAGATCTTTCTGCAGAGCGTAAGCCTTACTTGTCGCTAGCCTTGCATAAAATGCAAGTAACAAAGTTTGTAATAAGTTTTCCATGATGACAAAAATACATATGTGTATATACCTCTAAAAATCTGCATTACACGTGATTAACTGATAATACTAAAAACAAAATTATCTCAATAATTAGTACAAATTTTGTAAGTATTTGCTTTTCCTTAAACCTCGCACATCATTGTTAAATAATAATTATTGAGATAATTATGTTTTTAGTATAATCAGTTGATCATGTGTGATGCAGATTTTTAGAGGTATTTATGTATGTTTGTCGTCATGGAAAACTTACTACAAAAATACCCTGAAATCGCAACAAGAATATCAGCTGTTCAATTGATTTTGTCAAGAAATGATGTACTTTTGATCTGGAACAGCTGATGTTTTCATTCCTTCTTAATAATATGGGTATAACATAAATAATAAAACAATTCTAGAGTTATTTAAATACAACTTACTATAGAGAAGATTAAAAGCAAAACTCTAAAAACTTTCAAAGTGAAATGAAATACAAAATGGGTACTTCTTCGAGTAAGACATTCTTTGGTGATTTTCGTGGCAATTTCCGAATTCAATTTTTTTTTCAAATCCTTGTCAGAATCTTAAAATATATGTAAAAGTAATATGTTATATAGAAGAGGCACCTCATAGAGCGATATAATTACAGAGATAATCGAGGTTAAAAAAATGGAGGCCACGCAAATCATAAAACACCCCACGAAAATGATAATTTTAAATTGACTTTCTCAAATGAGTTACTTACTGTTACTTCATATTGAAAATAAGTTATTACGTTATGATAAGGTGAAAAATAGGTAGGTTACTAAGGCAGAAAACGTTTTTAGTTGTATCAGTCCAACATTATTTACTATTTATTGAAGAAATTACAAAAATTCACATATTAAAAAAAACATCTTAAAAAATAACAAAAAAGGTGGTTTCTAAAGCAGATAATAAGGCATCAGTCTAACATTACTTATTACTAGCTGACCCGGCGAACTTCGTACACTGCTGCTAAACGAACACTGCGGTCAGAAGCTGATGGTACTGGTAAATCAGCACGTGACAATATCAATGGAGTAAGAGCTTCCTTACAATGGATCACGGTTTTCTTTGTAATGAGTTTCTGGTACTTGTATAAGTTCCTTAACAAGGCAACTTTTAACTTGATTTTTTTCTTCAGGTTATATTTTAGGGAACTTATTCTACTTTTCTTTCGTCTTGCTTTTTGCTCGTGGCGGTTTAAGTCATGAATATAAGTATTTTTCCATCGGTTTTCGTTTCATAATAAATCTTCATTATGTTTAAGCCTCTCTCTTCTTCTCTCGGATAACTTCTTTCTTTCTATTTTTTCTTCTCTTGTTAATGGCATTTTTGGTCTAAAATGTTAATAATCCATTATAATATTACTAAACTTGAATATAGGTATCTAATCTAAAGCTATTTTCAATTGTATTATTTATTTATAAATGCACAATTAATGTAACAACGCGAACTTAGTGGTATATGGAATTCTCTGCCAGTTAAGTCAGAAACCCACAGAACGTGACATTATAAGTTTGATCTAAACTAAGTTTCATTTAACTTATTTAATATTAAATGTTATCATTCATAACTAATACAAAACTCAAAGTGGTTTTATTTGCATGGGCAAAAATTGATTTACGTGGGTCAAAACTACCACGTAAACCACGCAAATCACGACCACGAAAATCAAAATAAATCCTTTATGCTAAAAATATACAAAAACCTTTTAAACAAATAAACTGTGTTTTAATTATAAGTTACGTTACTTTATATTTGTTCGCTACAATATTTTACTAAATAAATAAATTCACAGACACTGGAGATAATTAAACCACGCAAATCAAAGTTTTGAGAAACCAAACCCACGCAACAATGTTCTTACCTCTATTTTTTTTAAACTCGACGCACCATCACTCAAGCACTCTGCCCGGCAGTCGAAGCGTAATTAGTTGTAACTTGAAGTAGGAATACGCAACACCAGGTCGCGAATTTAAAGATGTGCCAGTGAAATTATAATAATCCACGCAAATCAGGAACTACCTCGGGACAGTTACATTTAATTTTTTTTCAGGCAATGTAGTTCTTTCAGAACTATGGTCTAATTTTTTTATAGTACTTTAAACTTTTTAGGACTTAGTGTTTTTTTTTTGGTAACGATGTAGCGTTTAGTTTAAAATATATAATTCACTAAGTGATCAGATCGGGGTTTGGGACACTCCACGAAAATCAAAGAAGGGGGGGGTATTTCATTTTTTTATCATATTTATTTAAAAAGATAATTGAATAATAATCAGTGTACCAGTTTAGAGAGGTTTTAAGCTTTGCGCGAAAAAAAAATTGGCTCGCTGACTTTAAAATTTCTATTATTTTTAAGTAAAGCCGCTTGAAAACCCTGACCAAAAGAATGACCCAAATATAACTCTAGCAATTGAAATAGATAACAAAATTGCTAAGTTCTGACAAGGTTTCGGTCCCAGACCGAATAATTAGTTTTACAAGTAACTAAAGGAGTTTGCAAAGAATGAGTTAGTCTCAGTGTTCAAATAGTTTATTCGGTAACGAAGCCAACGAACTGCTTGAGAATCTTTCCTAAACAAACCTAACAGTTTCAATTAATTTTATTAATTAATTAATTAGTTAATTGCTTGTAGAGAATTCGAGAATTCGTGCTATTTATCAAACGGCAACTATCTTTCTTATAAATAAATAAAAAACTTTTCATACCTCAAATGATGGGAAATGGCTCACATAAATGTAATAATCGCCCACAGTTTTGCCTTCATTTGGCGATCTTTTACAAGTTGACGAGTGCTAGCGCGCGAACCCGTTCGTCAAAAAACTTAAATGCTTTTTACACTCGTTATGTTTATAGAAAAACGTAGTACATCCATTACGACTATGATAATGACGGATACACGTACAGAAATTACTACAAACAGTTCATCAAAATAATATTATAGAAGGAGGTAGAGCTTTAAAACATAATATTACTAAATTCACTTAAAACCTATCTTTGGCTGTAAAAGTGAGGCCCCTTCAGTAATTAAAAGTGACTTAACAACCTATTTACCCTCATGTGATAGCTTCCAAATTACACACGAAACAACTTCAATTTATTACTTCAATTATCTTAATAACACCTTTACCTCTCGAAATATATTAAAATGTTCATGTAACAAGAAAACCCCTTGAGGATTACGTGCCTACCATTTCTCGCTAAATTTTACATTCAATGGAAATTCAAATAAGAAATTTCCAAAGGGTAAGCAAGACCTTCAAAGGGTACTCGGGTAGGTAAGAAATCATTTAAGGTAGCTTATCAAATCATAAATAACTTGGCGTGAGACGCCAGCGAACGTGTTTTCCGCACTTAAATCGTCGTATATTTTTTCAACAATGTTGAAGGTATTTGAGAAGAAATTTCGGTTAGGATTAAAATGGTTTTAGGACGGTAGCGGCTGTAAAAAGTAAATTATGGAGACGCATTGAGTACCTCGCTGAATGGCTCAACGTTTGAAAAAATGTCCAAGATTTTTTTCATTATCCTTTAAAATTTGTGTGACTTCTGTTTTTTGACTAAGTAGCTATGTGTAGATAATTATTTTTCGCAAAAAATGGCCAAACCGCCTTCCATCGTGTACAAAATTTGAATTTTCGCTAGAATTGTTTAAATTATTGTTGATTTTTTCAAAAATGGCTCTGCCGATTCCTGTAAAATTTAAATGGGACCATCTCGGGAGCATATTCATTCGAACCAAAAAAGATTTTTTCGATTCGGTTCAAAGTTGCCAAAATTATCGATGTTTATCGTGTACAAAATTCGGATATTTCGCTAAAATTACTAACATTATTTTTAGTTTTTTCAAAAACAGCTCAGCCGATTTCTGTAATATTTAAATGGCACAACCTCGGAAGTATACCCTTTCGAACTAAAAAAGAATTTTTCGATTCGGTTTACAATTGGAACAATTATAGATAAACAAACATAAAAAAAAAGATAAATACAGACGAACATGGAACCTCCTCCTTTTTGGAAGTCGCTTAAAAATGAAGATCGTTAGTAATAGAAAACTAACACATGTAATAGAGAAGTAGATTTACTTTGTTACCAGATTACTTTGTTAAATCATAATTAGATGTTTTGTGAATAGGTAAATATAAAAAAAATTCGAGGTCTGTGGAATTTGCATCTATATTTTCTTTCTACAGATTTAAATCTAAGCATAGCGTAGGACATCTACCCATGCACAAGGTAATGGAGATGAAGAATCTCGCTACATGTAAGACACTTCCAATCGGATTGGTCTTATTAAAGATCTCTAGGACTTTCAGTCGTGGCCGTCCTTTAGCTGAAATTATGGTAATAATCATAATATAGCATCTAAACTAGCCATTATATCTCTTAATGTGCTTGCAATAAGGGTCATTAGGGGTCTGGTGAACTCGTAGTTTTAACACAAACACATAATAGAAGTGCAATCGCACTGCAATTCGAAGTTAAATAGGTAAACCGACCTAGTTGCGTGATAGCGGCACCTAATTGGATAATTACACCTCAGGTCGACTGTTTACTTTGTTGTTAATTCAGTATTATCTGGATCTCTACCATAGCAGTTCTTTTAATGTGTATGAAGCTTTTGGATTCTGTTTTTATTAAAAGGGAGTATGGAGAGTGTTTTTTAGACAACGGATATGTTCTAATATATTATTGTACATTATTACTCACTTTTTCTTTAGAATCAAACCCGAAATTTCGAAAAAAAATGGTTAACTTTGTACCCGAAATCAATCAAAAAAAGTTCTAAGTATACAAAAAGTATATCGAGTTTCGACAAAATGTATGTAATGTGGAAAGTTAAAATTGCTCACAGTGACTAGTACAATTCCACTTCAGAATTTTTCTGTTGTCACTAGTCTTGAATTTGAAAACAATTCAAGACTTAGTTTTTCCATCTTTGCTACATATTTATATTACGTAAGCAGGTACTTCCATTTTCGTGTGTTTTAGTAATCAATTACAATTGACGTCTTATCTATGCTTTTAGCTTTTAATTCGTTTAAAAGATTAACTTAGAATCCCCATTAAACTAATCGATGCATACGCATTTCGTTCGTACTATTGATTTCTGGTTGGTTTTGTTGGCAACGCGCGAACGTCACCCTTTTTGAAAGCTAACTGACCCAATTAATAAATATTAGTGGCTCAATTTTGTAAGACAGGTTTACTAATACGAGTAATATATACTCATTAAAAATATAGCTTTGAGAAGCGATACTCTTTTTCATTGTGATCTTTTAGACAATTAAATGGGTGACCGCGGGTGGTATTTACAACAAAGCGTCGCTTTGTCTTGGATGACAATTTAAAGGGAAGTAAAAAATTGGACACGCTAAATTATTAATCCCGATTGTTTGACCGTTTAGCCACGTTAGAGGGAGTAAAAAATAGTCGAGCAGACTATTTTTTTTACTCCAACATTTCTCGACCTAATAAGAGTAATGAGTATACTATGTAAACTAAAAACCTACACCGATTACGGACAAGTGATGTACCTACTCAAGAGGTATTTATTTATCTCAGATTTTATTACGCGATAAAGCCGGTAATTTAAAAATAAATTAATGTACCTACTCGTTAATAAGTAAGTACCTATGCGTGCGACAATACAAAGGAATACAAAATCTATTTTGCCTCCAAAATCGAATAGCAAACATGCATTTTTACCCTTTAACTCACTCTTAGTGCTACATACTGACATGAAATATTTTAGCTCAGTCATGTCTTGAACTCCAAAGTCGACAAAACCATGTGGCATGTGCTATTCATTACCTGACAGTACCCTAGCCTTTAGGGTTGCCAACTTTATGGTAATATTTAGTGCTAGGATTTATGTCTGTGTACACAAGTAGTAAAATATACGGGATGTAAATCTTGACCAAGGAAATATTATTGTACTTATAATTATGACTAGCTTTGACTTTGGGACCAACACCGAAACTGTAAAAAGTAGCTGTTCTACAGAAAAAGGTAATCGACTTTGACAAAATGTATGAAACACCTTTTTGCCTTTTTGGGGTTGGTCCAATAATAACGGTTGGTCATAATGATATCAGTAATCGAGAACAGAAGAGGAAAGATATTTGGTCACATTGTACGATATAACAATCTAATGAAAACCATAATAGAAGGAAAGAGAGAAAGGGGAAGACCACGCAAAGTTTTGGCACCCCTACCGTACCTTGATATGTTCACAATTACTAGGTACAGTCGGACCTCGTGCCTACACCTACTCTATTCGACATTTGCAACTTTCTTAACTCATTTAGGGTGGGGTATATTTTGGGTTCCGTTTAATTAAAGGTCCCCTGTAATAAATCAAGGAAAGATAAATTGGTTTAAATGGGACCCTCCCACCTTTTCGGAGGTTTACAGACCAAGGTAATTTATACGTGCAAAGGATTAAGGGACCCGTGAAACTTTTCTTTTTTAAGTAAATGACGTCAAAGTATGCTAACTTATGCTTGTTTAAACGAGGTAACGATGCATAAAGTTTTTTAGATAAGGGTTAAAATTCTGGGAAAGAAACAGACGGTTGGATAATTTCATTACTGACAAATTTCAGGTATATAACATAAAAGTAAAGATAAGTAGCTATACATTTATTAATTTAATTTATTCTTCAAACATAGATACTAGTATAAAGTGTATACTAGTGCATGTCAATAATACAGAATTAACAACAAAAGAATAAATATAAAATTATAAAAAGATTAAAAATAAAAATGCATTTATGTATTTGCTAACTCATGTGTAAGGTGTGCTAGGTACGAGTAAGCTAGGTAGGTATCTAAAATCATAATTCAAACCCGTTATTTATCAATGTGTTTTTACCACAGAGTATGTGTGAAAGAGTTGAATTGCTCTAATAATATTATAATAATTATTTGCTTATACAGGGCTATTTCTAATCAATTAGCATCCTTTTAGGGACTGATTCTGTACATCAAATCTAACAACTTTTGTTCTACGACTTTTATTAATTCTCAAAAAAATGCTGTTCCATAGAAAATTATCGTTTACCCGCGACAAAATGTGTGGAACGACTGTTTTATTTTTAGTTTTGACAAAAGTTGTTAGTTTAATTTCGATGTGCATAATAAGCCAAAAAGGATGCTAATTGATTTCAAATAACCCTGTATAGTTTTTCATTCTTTCAATCACAAATAATTCACATATCTGATATTATTATCAAAATTTAATAGTAGATTATATACCAAGAGAACCAAGTGGTGTCTTATGTCACGGGCGACAATCAGACCCTCTTTTTTTACCAGGGGAAATCTTTTATAGATACTTAATACTGCCACCACACCTCGAGGGCTATGTGGGTGGTTATGTGGGAGTCCTGCTGACTGGACAGTATACCCACCAAAACCCCTGGGTGTTCCACCACTGCGCCTGGTGTCGGGGCTACGGCTACGCTTGCGCACTCCTCCGCGGCACCCGACAGCGCTGGCCCAACTCGGGCCCCACCACGGAGCTTCGGCTCCCGCCAGAATGACGATGTGCCGAACACCAGACACATCGTCATCCACCACCTGGGACCAACCGGCACTGGGCGTCAGACAGCACCCGTATCCGACAGCCCTGGTCCCGATGCAACGGGTCAATTAAAGTGGCCCCGCGCCTGCCACTACGGCTGCAGAGGATAGGGAGAACGGCCGTCGCGATACCGACACTCCTCTTCCCCTGCAGCCCCACCGCCTCCGCTAACACGTTGGCGGCACCAGTTAGGGCCGCTAGCAGGAAGGATAGGCAGCGGCCTTCTCGCCGCCCGTCCATCCCGTCGCCGCCCTCGCCTCGATAGGCTCGGCCGCGGCATCGCGACAAGCGCGACGAACAAGGCGGGAACCCACTCGGGGGGGAACAACTAGACCCTGAGCGTAGCGAGGGACTCTATAGTTAACTCCCGAGCGCAGTATTTTGTAGTAGGTACATAGTATTTAGTAGTAAATAACTCTGAATGTTTTTTTTTTATATAGTTTGGGAGAAATAATGGAATAGACTTTACAAAAACATACAGATGGCAAACGGTTTTCTATTGCTACTCTCGGAAATCCAGGATCGTATAATGCTTAATTTTGTAGGCGCCCGCCGCTTACCGATTACGTATTTTAAAGGGACTTGTTATGAATTTTTCGATGGCAAACAGATTATATCACACACACAGGTTATCATCATAATTATCTTAATGAATTCTAATTCAAAATAAACAGTTTATCTACCTTTTACATCTTTAGTTCCGTAAAACAAGGAACCCTTTTTATTAACCGACTTCCAAAATGGAGGAGGTTCTATGTTCGTCTGTATGTATGTTTTTTTGTGTATGTTCATCGATAATTCCGCCAATTGTGAACTGAATCGAAAAATTCTTGTTTAGTTCGAAAGGGTATACTCCCGGTGGTTAATAATTTTACAGAAATCGGCTGAGCCATTTAAAAAAAATAACAATAATGTAAACAGTACGAGCGAAATATTCGAATTTTGTACACGATGGAAGGTGGTTTTGCCATTTTTGCGAAAAATAATTATTTGTGGTATACAATTGTAAATCCATCTGTCTACCCGTCCCCATGTCACAAAGCCTCATATCTCCTACATTTATGAACCATATTTCATGAAATTTGGTTAAATTTATAGTTTTAGTATTTATCTCAATTTAAAATCCCTACTTAATTAATTATTTTTCGCAAAGAAATGCATAACAACTTTCCATCGTGTACAACATTCGAATATTTCGCTCAAATTGTTCACATTACTGTTGATATTTTCAAAACAACTAAACCGATTTCTGTAAAATTTAAATGAAACCACCTCGGGGATATATACCCTTTCGACCAAAAAAAAAAATTTTCGATTCGGTTCATAATTTGGTAGATTATATACACAAAAAAAAATACATTAGTCGGTTAAAAATTCAAACTTACGTGTTATAAGTTTAGCTCCCGTCACGCAGACAGTGAAGAGACACAGCTAAAAAAAGTACGGTCGTTTAGCCCCAAATATCACTATAACATAAACCATGCCATAGTGGGTATACATGACTTAGATACTCTTCCATCGTAATAAAACCGATTGAGTACTTTCGCAATGCATTATGCATCTGGCGCCTCTGCATGGCGTCTTAACTGTGCAATAAAATTGCATAACCTAGTTCCGGAAAGTTTATAGCTAATATTCCGAGTAGGTCGCACCTGCGATCGACTATAAATACAGTCTGTCTATTCACAATGCAGATCCAATTTGGTATAGATTTAGATCCAACTCGGGGCTGAAGTAGAATTGGCCCATCTGAGTGTGGACAAACTTTAACAGCGGAGTAAACTAGTAAACTTGTTTTGTCATCAACATAATATATCAACTGAAGGTCGTCCACTGTTATTATAATTAAGGTCAAATTTTTTGAAAGTGGCTTACTAAAATGATGTCCTAGCTTTTGACGGTGGAGATATTTCCACGCCTCCTATCAAGTTTGAAGTTTTGTTTTATTTAACTAAATTTTTGAATATGAATACAAATATCAGTAAATATACCCTAAATATACCTATATCAATTTGTGTGCTTAAGGTAGATATTTTTACTGTGGTACAATAAATATAGATCTAAAGCAATGAAATTATTTTATTTAAAAATAATAAAGTTCCATTTAACAAAGTTTAGATTTTTTTTACTGGGGTTTTTGCAAAGTGTAATCAAACATAATAATTTTATTATTTACAGTCAATTCTCGTATAATTCTCGTATTTTTGTCATAAAAATAAAATATCGCAATATTATATTATGTAAATAGGAATGACGTATTCCCTAAGCATAGTTAGCTAAAGCTTTACTAAAAGCCCTGTCAATTTTGCTCCGTTCATTCATCCAACAATTTTGGATTTACAACACAATATTTTTGCTTAGCCTAAAAAATTGGCTGCCATTATTCAGCACTCTCTATTATGCCTTCCGCTCCCGGGATGAGAGCTTCATAAAAAACAATTATTAAACAAAAAGTTTCCTCGATGCTCAGCTGAAAAAAGCTTTAGGGAAAGGTACACACTAAAACTTAAGGTGCTCCCGTATCAGAAATATTCCTCCAAAAATATTGTAACTGTAATGTAATGTTACAGTTTGGATCGAATATAACATATATGAGAACCGAGCATTGCATTACATTACATTAGTAGCGCTCAGAGCGTAGTTTGGCTAGGTGTTCGTTAGCGATCATAGAGGTTAAGCAATGTTCGGCACAGACGTTCATCGGATGGGTGACCGCAGGTGGTATATACAACTGAGCGCTACCGTGGCTCGGCTGACACGTAAAATTGTAGGCTCCGGTTGTTTTAACCATTTAGCTATTTCAGAGGCCTTCATGCGGCTTAAAAACTCTGACAACAGGGCTAGCCACCCGTGCGAACTTACTTTTTTTTTTATTTCGTAAAGGTTTGCGTTTGACTACACACTGCCTTACTTTATTTGTAACGTAATGCTCAAGGTCGAATATAAATTGTAACAGACAAATGCTCGTCATTCAGAGGGACAGTGCTGAAACGTAATGGTCCAAGTTAAATCTAAGATTTCATTACAAGTGGATGCTCAAAGCGAAGAAAAAAAATCCCCTCTGCTGAAACAAGAAACCATCTGAATTATAAGATAAACTGTTGTGAATTCTAGTTAAATTGGATTCAGTCATAATTTATATACTTACCTATTTCCAATAGGAAAATTATCTCATGATTCTATTATTCAATGCTGCTATGCTATACCCTACTTTCGGGGTGAGTACCTACGTAAGTCACGATTAGATTTGATACTTAAATTTTTTTCGTCGTACGGAACTTGGCTTTTTAAATAATTAAGGGGCTCCTATACAGTTGAAATGATAATAATTTAAAGGGGATCGGGATTTATCACATCCTAGGTCTTAACCTTACATACTATATTTTTCCATTAAACAGTGGACTAAGTAATTGCGAGCTACAACAAGCGTCATTTTGCTGGCTAGTGCAAACGAAATAACATAATAATTATTTCCAAAAAAATGAAAATATTTTAATCTCACAATAGATTTTGAAAATATCTCTTAGACAATAGACAATAGACAATATTTTATTGACGAAAACAAAACACAGGGTACAGGGTCCGTTTCTGACCGTATCACACTGATATTTCCTATTCATTAAAATACCTTCCCTTCATTTACATTTCGACTCATTTCGTTATAAGTGTGTTTCAGCCTTTACCGGGCTTTCGAGTGGATTATCACAATTTTGACTAAAATACTACCGAGCGAGTTTTAGCCGAAACATTTTTAGCAATTTATTGCAGTGATGGCTCCCTTGGAATACCGTCTATAGCTACTTATCTAAGCAATAAATTATGTTTTATGATTAAAGTTTAATGAAATAGACAGTGTTCCCGAGCTACAAAGTTTAAATTCAAGTATTATCTGAAAAATTGATGTACCTATTGTAAGATTTGTCAAGCTTTGCTTAGTTTGGGGTCAAAGGCGTGTGTAAGATGTCCCATAAATATTTATTATTATTATTTATTTATTATGGAACCAGAGTGTTTTTTGCACATTTTCAATAAATTATAATACCAGCGTTAATCATGCGTGGTTTTTAAGGCTGCAGCAAGTCCACCATAATTTCGATATAGCGATAATTTTCAAGATGATGCACGTATTAGTGCGCGGGCTCGTCTTGCTCATAGCACGTAGACCTTGTAACATTCATTTTCAAGAGATTTCATCCACTGTCTCTTACATTTTATGTGCGTATAAAAAGGTCCTACTGTCACGTGAAGCTGATAAATGGTATCAATTTTGAGCTAGGACGTTTAGAAATCCTATCATGTGAATCAACCACTTAGTTAGATACATTTTATTGACGCTTCAGAAGATTTATTGCTCGGCGACATTGCTATCAATCTTCGTGTTTTTACTTTTCTTGGATACTTCTTTATATACGACTTAGAAAAATTGGACATATAAAAAACAAAGGTTGTTAGATCTTGGAGCTTGACACTTGACAGATACGACTTAGCGAGGATTTTTAGCTAAAAGTATGGTTTACGGCCCAGTACTTAATACAATGTGTTTCACTCTATGAATTAAGCTGTACAGGGACTTTCAGAGGCACATATGCCTGCTAATTATTTGGACAGTTTTTACTATGGAACTAACTTCGAAAGTGTTATAAAACATTTCATACGAAAAGTTCGTAGACTCTCGATATACGGATCAAAACGTTCTGAGGTTATAACAACAGTTTTTTGCACACGCACAAGCAAACACACACACATTTGAACCTAAGACCACCAGATTGTGTCTAATTTATAATACCTCTCTTTCTACAGTTTATAATATGAATAAAAAACAGTTTTTGAATCTTACTTATTTCAATAATATTTTAAAATCGAAAATTGTGTAAAGTATGTATTTATGTTTCATCCAATTGTCGGCTTTGATCTCCAAAATATAAAAAAAAAAACTGCCCAAAAACTTGTGTACTTTTGATTTTGCCGCTATTGTCCCTAACCAACAGACGTAGTCTAAACAAACTTTTGATAAAACATTAATCCGAAATTCGAAACGGAAAACGAAATAACTCGCTGTATCCGAATATTTTTATTCGAACAAATTGAATTTCCCAGAATTCCCGAAAGCGTTATAATAGAACAAAAGTCGATGGATTACGTTTTGTTTTTACAAACACAACTCGATTTGCGATTAGGGTCGCCGGTCCCGAGATGTCCTAAAGATAACGTATTGGCACGGAATTGCGGCGGAAACAGTGAATGAGGTCGACAGGTTTCAGATGATCGAACACTGGTAAGTAGGTGAATAACATTACTGGCAAATTAACAACTCAGTCTTCAGGCGAGTTAAAGTTCATTGATCGTTTAACAAAATATATGAAAATGCTATGTCTTTTTAATTCCATTTTACTTTATGAGAATTTTGTATTATTTAAAAGGCAGTTGCAGTCTAATTGGCTATTATTTTTTTGCAATTCAAGATTGAAGACAATTGAATCATTGTCATAGTCGTTAAAGAATGATAATAATAATATCTGTCTATTGTAAATATGGTTTACATGTAAAAAAATGCATATTTTACAGAAATTATTTGTAACCCTCATAATTTTCATATTTGGTAAACGTAGATAGCGTTTCTCGATCAATCACTTTTTAATTATACTAATATATATTATTATCTATACTAACATAATAAAGAAGTAAAGTTTGTGATTTAAGAGGTTGTAGGGGGTAATCTCTCGATCTACTGAACTGATTTTGGAAATTCTTTTACCATTATTTGTGAGTGTCATAAGTTACAAAATAAGCGCGGGCGAAGCCGCGGGCAAAAGCTAGTAAATTATATCACTTTTGAAGAGCAACGTTATATGTCATCATAGCTGTGAACTAGACTTAAATTGTGACGTTGTTGTTATTTTTCTCGAATGTTAGTGACATGTGACTATTCTGGATCTTTTTCTCCTAGCTTAGATACTGTTTTCCAGGCTTGCGACATCGGCGCAAATTCGCCCCATTTTCCCCGTGATTTCAATGCTCACCAAACATTTCAGCGTATTCCCGTCCTAATGGAATGTACGGAATACACATTCTAAGGCCCAAACTCTACTCTACTGGAGCGGAGATGTGTGAAACAGAAATATCAAACCGTTGTAGTCCGTAAACCCATTGCAGAAATGCCATATTTGGTTAGCGAAGAATAAATCACAGCTTCTCTCTACTCACGGCTATGTTATGTTTTTCGCCAAACAAAAACAGACTGATGTTTGTTTTACAACATGCAAAGACTTTCAATAGTCGTCATTGTGAACAGTTTTACTATGGAACTGGACAAAATTGCTAAAAATCAGCTGTTTCATACCTATATTTTGGGAGATGATGAACTTTTAGTATTGAACACAATTTTTTGCGAGTTCAGTGTTGATCTTATTGTTTAATTGATTCGTAATTATGTGTATCAATTGTTTCAATTAATGAAACATCCGAAATGTCATCTTCTCATAAACATGTGGTCAATAAACATGTTATATGTACCTACATATTCGTCGCTCTGAGATTTTCTACACTTTGCAAAGCCATTTCTTGTATAAATCTAATTTTATGCAATATAAACGCAGATTAAAACAATCTGCTCAGCTTCGAATATCTACGCTTCTCTCCACTTATATGGTCTTCTTACCGAATGTACGGAATACGCATTCTATCATTGGTCCGTACACTATATTCTGTCATATATTTATCACTGTCAGTTCGCCGGGTTAGATACAAGCTGGATTCAATTTATTTTCGGTTTGCTCTGCGATTTCCCATGTGAGTTCGGTTTTGTTTATGTCTGGGTGAATTGAAAAAAATGAAATAAACTGTTGCAGGTGCTGCAAAAGTTTTAGTTGGTAAAACCTGAAAAAACTTTTAAATGTAACGTACATTGATATATACATCGTAAGCTATTTTTCTGACAATTTCACAACATCTGAATTTCTTCCTCTATGACTGTTATGGAGAATATTGTGAACCCAGTATTATTATAAGTCTGTATCAGACTAACATTATAATGGGTGATGCCCACTGCTGGGTACATACCTCATCTTCCATACGTCAATGTCCTGTCTTGAGCTAATTTTATCAACGTATGAGCCGCAACACTTCTCGTGTTGTCAAAATGAAATAAAATAACTGTCGAATCAGCAAAAGCAGAGAATAACCTGGGATAAAAAAAAAATATTGCGACACGACATAGGTACATTGATTACATCAAATGTAACGAAGATAGATACAAAACTTTTTGACATTGGGCCGGACACACAGAAAAGCGGGTGGGTGGACACAATGATCTTATTTTTTAGGGTGCCGTTAAGGGGTAAAAACGGGACCCTATTAGTAAGACTCCACTCTCCGTCCGTATGAAAATTTCAGCTGTCTAGCTATCACGGTTCATAAGCTACAGGCTACAACCTGGTGACAGACGGACATACGGACATCCGAGTCTGAGTAAAAGGCTCCCGTTTTTTCTCTTTGGGTACGGAACCCTAAAAATGATAGAGTGACTTAAACATCAAGGTTAAAATTTCAGGCTGCAGACTAAATGAAAAAATTAGAGAAGCGACGCAACTCCAAGGTCAAACGTAGAAAGTTTGGTAGGTTCTGATTAAAAGCTACCTTCTGCAAAATCGATTCGTTTCCTATGGTGCAGAAGTTTTGGTACCAAATTCGTTGGAAATTTGTAATCTACTAATTCTAAATCTACCTATTCACAAACTTTGTAACGAAGGTATAAGATGATTCTTTACTAATCCTTTGTCATTCGTTACAAAAATGTATCCTATTCCATAAAACACTGGGCATTTTTCGCTTAAGTCAAAGTACGACATGTTGCTTTTTAGTAGCTCGTAGGAATATATTTTTTATGATGTCAAATACAAACTTTTTTGCAGGTATTCATTTTTATAGACAAGAGCGTAGGAAACTATATTAATATAAATATAAAGGAATACATATTAATGTTCTCTAAAAACCATACCCGTGAACCTACTCGTCCTAGATCTTAACAGACATCATCAGTCTTAATCCAAAAGTTCATTAGTACCAGGTTTAAACCAGATCTAGCAGACCCACGGTTGTTACAGTATTAAAGAATAGTTAATTAAAAGATTAAAATTCGTTTCTATTACAAATCAAAGACTAACCTAAGATCAGATAAACCAATGATAGTCTATGGTTTAAGTGTTAGCCACAGATAAAAGATAAAAATCACAATAATTCCTTCGTTCTTGCTGACTTAAAACTTATTACGCACTTTAAATGCTTAAATAATTGCGTATTAATGCATAAATATATTCAAATTGTTGTTTATACAAGTATCCATCAAATCATCTGGATATAAAAATTGTAAACTAAGTTGATTATTTTTTAAATTTTCTCACGTTTATGGCAAACATGAGTTTGTGCGTGAAGCCAAAATCCAAGTAAAAAAATTAGACTTTGTTGTTTTACAACTTAATATTAATGTGTTTTTTTTTTGTTTTCTAGCCATGAATTGCACAGAAATTCGTTTTATTCTGTTCCTAATAAAAAAATAATGAAATAATTTTAGTCAAATTCTAACCTCAAATTATCTTAGTAAAGAAGTTGGTCCATTGTTAAACTAGGCGTATGGGAGATTAGTACCTTTTATGATCCGTGGTTTAGTGATAAACTTTGTTTTATAATAACGTTTTTGTTAGCCCATGGTTAAAGCTCCTTACTAATATACGTCTAGAACTAAAGTTTAACAGTGTTTTGGAATAAGACTGCATATGTATATCTACATACACGCCAACGGGGTCGGCACATAATCCTGTTGCAAAAAAACACCTTTATAAACACATTGATGCTTAATTAACATAAGCCACAATATGGTCAATCGCAAACCTATCCTTCATACGAGTAAAACGGAAAAATACTTTGGTACATAAAATCACTTACTAAAACAACTGTGCCATATAAGTATGTTGGTATTAAATGTGCGGTATTTCGGTAATCTTCTTAGGCAGTACTTAACAAAATGATTTGTCACCTTTGTGTATGAATTCGGGCGGAATACGGCCTCGTTAACATAATGATATGCGGCAATGGCCCCAGGATTGTAAACGTTTATTGATTAATAAATGATTTTATTTTAATGGGCGATCGATTATTTTCTTTGATTTGGAACTGTGAGAAACTATTTAATATCTAAATAATAATTGGTATCTAGTTTCTTTTTGCTAGCTGTGGATCAGTATTAAATGATATCTACCAATTCCTTTTTGATAATATAAAATGTTGCACCAAAAACAGTCAAGGTGTAATTTAAATGTGTCTTTATCAGATAAAACTATTAACTGCTTTTGTAGGTACACCGATTTTTCAGAATCTTATCCAGGTTACAACCACAGTTCATAATAACATAATATGAGTATTTAATTATGGACTCAACGAACTACCCCGTTTTGTCAAAACATTCAAATTATCCTTCTTTCTTTCAGTACACATGCCTTCATGAAAACCTGTTCCACTACCTATGCGAAGAGAACGGAGGCGCGGTGACTCTACCAGCGGCAAGGGGCGATGATGCTTGGAAGGTCTACTTCAACGAGAACCCTGAGGAGATCGTCGACGAATTCGCCATGAGATACGGCATCGAAGCCATCTACCAGGCCATGACGTAAGTGTTCTATAATTGTCAACTGGCTTCCCAAAAATGAGAAGCTTCTGAATTTATCTGTAATTGTTTTTGTTCCAATTTCTGCGCTGTTTCAGAACGAATATTCATGGTTTTATTTTTAATCTGTTGACGAGTTTGTGAAATTGTGCAAAACGCATATTTTCATTAAATCAATTTGGTATGTAACATGCATTGATAAAATAATTATGACAAAAATTAAGAATTTAATATTGGAGCAATTATTTCTTCTACAGTATAATTTCAGGTATAAATAAGTTAATTTTTTTAAGTATAAAGATAATGTTTATTGTTTAATTTTATTTTAAAATATAAAATAACTCATCCATTTATATAACTACATAGGTCTTTGTTTTGAATTAAAAAAAAAAATTGAATAAAGATGAACTTCCGAAAAGTAACGCCTAATTCAATCAACTAAAGATATGGGTAATTAACTAAAAGCTCTGCTATGTTTTTATAGCCACAAGACAAGTAATCCAGGCAAATGTTCGATCCTTATTCCCTTGACCTCGAATCGTTGCTTTAGTTCAGAAGCCGCTAAGTCTGAAACATATTCCCAAACATGAAACCTAATCCAATATATCTACTCGTACTATGTTTCTTGGAACCTAACTCCTTCAAACTCTGAAATTAGTAAATTTATAGCTACGAAACTTGACTATGGTCTTAGTAAACATGTTTTTGTATTAATCGAACATTGATCAATAGCCTTGTAATAGCAGTATTGCTTTTTATGTCTCGCGTCATACAATAATCTCGTACCATATTTTAAAAATCAAAACTCGAAAATAATTAATTAATTATATTATTTGATTATTTGTCTTCCTTTTAGTCATCGTATTATTTATTTTAGTTTTTTTAAACAATTAGTCCCTTCGCACACGAGTCGTATCGTAGGCGTATCGTTACGACGCAACGCTTACGAGACTTGCAGAGTTCTACACATGAATCGTTGTGTAGACGTTTCGTCTTGTAAGATCTCAGTTGAAATTATGGCCAAGTTTTACGAATTTAATCATTTTTCCAGTCATATTGAAATTAAAAGTTGTAAGAAGTTACAATATATCAAATTCAATTACTTTTTTAAAGAAATTAATGAATAGTAAATTACGCTTGCATTTTTACGGCAGTACGCTACGACTGTCATAATAACAATAAACATCTACAATTCGCTGCATCAATGTTTCGTATGCAGACTTGTTTGAGCATGTACGCGCTCGTATTGCTCTCGTCCTGCGCGCGTATTACAATACGCCTATGATACGACGCCGTGTGCGAAGGGAGTTAGTCGTCTTTGGTTCGAACACCTAAAAATTTGATAATAAGCACTACAAATGTAAACTACTTAACTATTCTGCTTCAAGAAATAACGCTGCAATCAAAACCTAAAAACGTCACAACCTATTAGAACCAGATTCTAGAGCGTCATTAAAGACACGATACGTTAGACTGGCATCCAGAGCTCGAACCGTCTGTAGGTAAAAACCTAAAGTATCTCATTTCCTCGACAGCTTTTAGCAGCTTCAGCACTCAAGTGTTTAGATACCTAGGTTTATCTGCACTCGTTAAAAAGCCGTTAGCGCAGACTGACGACTGATTTGAGTTCTTATTTTGATTTTAGCTCAAGTTTTTGTATACAATTGAATTTTACTCCACGCATAGAAAGTTTATCTTTGTGTTTTGTGGTTGCTTTATTTTACGTAAAGTGATTTAAGCTTAAGTGCTTTAGTTTTTTATTATTATCTACTAGTGACTTTTAGGATCTTAGAAAATCTGTGTTTTCACTTTATTGCGTATATTTTGTGCGCACTAAATATTTCTCATCGCAAGATAAAATAAGAATTAGTATAATATCAACTACAGCTAAAACTTCGTCTGCCTTGTTTTAAGTATTAAGTTAATTAGGAGTCACCTCCACCTTTTTATTTATGGTATTCTAGAGTTACGCTCATACAATTTTAATAGAGAATCAATAAAGTGACAAATTCATCTTGTTTATTTTGTTAGGAAACTGGTTGTAGTGTGACACATTGTAGCTCATTTTAACATTTTCTATTTTTCGTGTACCATTACCATCATCATCGTCATTTCAGCTGTAAGATGTCAACAACTGGATATATATACCACCCTCAATATAAACCTACTATGCTACTATAGTTATTATTTATAGAATGTTTTTTTTTTAATAATTTCAGTCATTTTCACTGCCTGTCAACGAAGTACCTGTGCGCGGGAGTCCCTGCAGTCATGTCGACGTTGCTGGCGAATATCAACGCCTACTACGCGCACACTACCGCCTCGTCTGCAGTGTCGGCTTCGGATCGTTTTGCTGCTTCCAACTTTGGAGTAAGTTGACAATGATGTCAAAACCGGATTTACCTACTATGTACTATTGAGGCCAAGTCATTTCATCTCTAGGATACGAATGGGCGTGACCCGACATAAGGCGTTCTATTTCAACTGAAAAACGCCATGAAAAAGCAAGTTCATAAATAGTTACACAATCTTACCCCTTTGCTTAAGCCATGGTGGTCTAGTGGTAATGACACTCGCCTTACAATCGTGTGGTCGTGGGTTCAAATCCCGGTCCTGTACCTATTAATTCCTTGGAATTTATGTACGGAATTTCACACCAATGGCTTTTCGGTGAAGGATAACATCGTGAGGCAACCTGCTTACGTCCGTAGAAGAAATTCGATGGCGTATGTAAATCCACCAATCCGCATTGGGCCAGCTTGGTGGATATGGCCCAATCACCTTTCGTGGGTAGGCCTACATCTTGCAGTGGACTATTAAAAAGGTTGGTACATTACAGCACAGTACCCCTTTGCTTGATATTGATGCTACAGTTAAAACCCGTTTTTAGATAGCGAGGGAATAAGCATTTTGTAAAAATAGGTTATAATATAACTGTAACATAGACACCTCTTTCCTCTTTTCCAACAAATTTATCCAATAGGATTGCCTGTATGCAACTTGCATCCATTGCAATTCTGTTTTTGGATACCTAGATATTTTGTCCACTTTGAAGAGATTGTGTTGATTTCTTCGATAATAATTTACAACGTTTTTAGTGTCAATCAATGGAAGATCATGATAGAGATTCTAAAAGTGTAAAATAAAACTGTTTCTACAATTTTATCTGTATTTTTTTGTTGTCTCTTACAGAAAGAGAAGTTCGTGAAGTTACTAGACCAGCTGCACAACTCGCTTCGGATAGACCTGTCGATGTACCGCAACAACTTCCCAGCTTCGAGCGCTGAAAAGCTAATGGATCTGAAGTCCACAGTTGATTTGTTGACCAGTATTACGTTCTTCAGGATGAAGGTAGATATGTCCTTGAATCGCTTTCTCGTTACAATGACTATCTAAGTACCGGCACCAGGGAGTGCACAAATTGAGAGTGTACACTTATACAGTTAATAGTAAGGTAGTACGCATACCGTATTTCCCAATAGTAGCGTTTTCTTCTTCTAGCATCAGTAATTGAGGCTCTGGCTCATTTGTGATTAGTTTTAATCTTATGTCGAAAGTGATGAAGGATCATTAGCTACGGTACTGGCCATAGCCACAAATACCGCCGCAACGTTATACCAGCACAGCTGTGACCGACATTTTTCAATCTTAACTCCTGTGATAAGAAAAGAAAAGAACAAAAATGTTAATTTCCTTTTGTCGGTCAACTTTGTCTAATCAAGAGGCGTAAAAACAAAAACTGCTACAAAACTAATGTGTTACTGTTATCTGTATACATTTAAAAATTCATCATTCATTTGTCTGTATGCTCTTTAAAGAATCGTAAACTATTCATTTGATCATGTGATACTTTTTAGCAAAGTTTTTTTGCGTGAGCCAAAGAAGGTTTCTGAGTTGGTGCGACCAATTTTCGACAGAAGGCGCCAGCAACGCGCGCAGGGTACAGCAAGTATTTACGATAGATAAATATTGTTATATTATGATTAAAAAATGCTACGTTTAATTATTGGAAAGTTTTGCAATTATTTTTTCATTCCTATAGACGTGAAATTGTGCAATGGTGGAAAATCAGCGAATACAATCTCCTAAATATGCAAAAACTTTGATTTTCTATTTAGTACCTACCTACTTCAATGATCTTACTTAAAAGCAACATAATTTCACTCATTACCAATATATTTGGTCTATAATATAAAAGGAAAAGTTGTTTGGGCTTCCAAAACTTTTAATGATGTCAGGTTCCAATACATATACTACTCGTATAATACGCGTAGGACGAAACACAATAGGCGTGATTTTGGATCAATAATAATTACTATCGATGTCAAGAGTGGTTATTTTTATAGCATGTGGAAATAGAAATGGCTTCTTCGTCATGAATAAACAATGTTGTACTGAATTCTCTACAACTGTTACGCTCGGCACTTTGATTTGTATGACTGATAGGAAAGCTAAGGGATAAAAAGTATAATTAAGTACCTGACGATTTTTAGAATTGGTATGAAACGGGCGAGGCCTACAATAATAAATTCAAAGTTTGTTTATGCATGTAACGCAATCCACAACCAAATACAACTGTTTAAACTACTACTGCTTCCGTAAAAAATACTGAATTTTAATTACCTCTAGATCTTCAGTGGTCGTCATACACAGTACTGAAACAATCCGCAATTTAAATATTAAGAGCACTACTTGTTGATAGCATAATTTTGTCAATGTACTAAAACTTCGAGTAGCCTGGGTGGCTAGCCCTAGTGTCAGCCGGAGCTTCTAAGCTGCCAGAAGGTCTCTGCCGGAGCTAAACGGTTAAAACACTATGACAACGGGACCCGCAACTTAAGGGGCGGTCGTGTATAAAATATCTATCCAGAATCAAGATTTTAGTACCAAAAACAATACTTTTTATAAGAAAAAAATATACGTTATTCTAGAGCATATCTTCTGTTGGCAAACTTTATCTGATACGTACAAGGAATAACTTCGCTTGATCGAAATAAAAAACCAAAGTCACCTCTGTTTTGAACGAAGATCTTATTTCTTGACGAGTATTTTATAGGTAGCATTTTTTTAAATTATGTTTAAAGTAACTATTTATAGTAGCTAAAATATTGGCAAATCACAAAAAAACAGTTAAAAATTTGACTTGGTAATTTTATATGAATTTTTATTGTTCATTTCACCATGCTAAGACGCGCTCCCCTCGTGCCCTCGCCGTCTCACTTTGTCGAGGCGCGTCTACGCACGAAACGCTCTTAACATGTAATCCGAGCCACGGCCAATGTTGTACTGACAACAAGCTAATTTTATAAAAAAATATGAATGTAATGATTTCTCCTTCCAGGTCCAAGAGTTGAGCAGTCCACCGCGCGCCAGCACTGTGGTCAAAGACTGTGTGAAGGCATGCCTTAGATCTACATATCAGTTTCTATTCGAAAATTGCTACGAACTCTACAACAGGGAGTTTCAGGTATTTACCAAGCATTTATTAGTCAAATCACAAATTAAGATATTTTTAATTTTAGAATCTCAGATACTAACAGTTTTTTTATAAAACAACTTAAATAGAATAACAAGTAAGCTAATTATAAGTTTCTACTAATAGAAATATTATGAAAACATTGAACGCTTAAATATATGATATGAGAACTAAATGATGATAAGAGATTTTGATTTGCTTTTGAAACAAGTAAACAAGTTAATCTGCAACTTTAATTTAAATCATACAAGCTACGCGGCACTTGGATAGGCTTATATCCAGCAGTGGAAGAAGCCGTAACAGGAAAAGGCTGATGCAGTACTTACAGTACAGTTTAATACCTGTATTTTGGAACCCTTGCTCTGAATAAGACGTTGCAGTAAAAAATAGGGTCTTAAAACACAAAGTAAGAGATCTCTTGTGTAGTCTAGGACCATGAAATCAAATATTCTAGTAGAGTATGAGCGTAGCCGAGTGTAGCGAGCATAGCGGAGCACGCATAGCGGAGCACTTACATAGTAGCTAGTTCGCTTATAGCGTAGCTTCGAAAGCCGATAATGTTTTCAAAACGTGCAAGTTATCTAAATTGAAATCGTTCTCAAAAACTACTAAAAAATGTTTCACAGATTTTTTTTTCTGACTTTATTTCATTTCTTTCAACAAGGTGGATCCAAATGAAGCGAAGCGTGATCCAGCCGACCACGGGCCGCAGCTGGACTCAGTAGACTTCTGGCAAAAGATCATCGCACTCATCGTGTCTGTGATAGATGAGGACAGGACCAGCTATGCGCCAGTGCTCAACCAATTCCCGCAGGAGCTGAATATTGGACAGGTGAGATATCGTCTCGATCACGCAAAAAGTAGCCATGGTATAGGTCTTTGGAGGATGTAGCTACTTCAACTTTATATTACTATCCTATCAAAAACATGGATGTGAATAAGAGCCAAAGTTCAAAACTTATTTTTGAAAATGTGTAATTTCGCCCACTAAAAAAAATCAGATCTATATGGGTGCAAAGTTCTATGTAGTGAATTATGCAATTATTTCACTTGAAATGTTATTCAATCTCAATGTTTGTAAGTTTGCTAGTTGGATTCTTATTAAACTAAGGGATTTCAATAAATGTATCTCATAATGACCAGCTTTTAGTATAGGGCTAGCCCTGAAAAACTGTTCCATTCCTTATGTCGAAGGTTAGTAAAATTAGTACGAAACAGCTAACATAGCATAGGAAATCGACGACAAAGTGTACCGCCAAACTCAACTAACTTTTTTTTGTAGCATTCCCCACGTGATATTTGTCATTGTAATTTTTGTGCTATCCCATAGGAACCTTTTATTTTCCCTGAATAAAAAGTAGCCTGCCTAAGTGTGATTTTAGTCTCACGCCGACGGCACGCGCACCGTCGGTTCTGATGGCCGAGATATATGAACTTTGTTCTCGGCGCCGACCACCGTGCGCGCTGATAGCTACGCGTCATTCAAAAACGCTTCCTAGAAGTTTATATACTCGACCATTCAGCGCCGACGGTGCACATGCCGTCGGTGTGAGACTAAATTCAGCCTTACACTTTCTGAAATTAAAACTATTAACTATCCATACGAGTACAAAAATCTATTCAAATCTATTCAATCCCTCCCTACAATGAACCAACAAGCACACTTTCGGATTTATAACATTAGTAAGTATTATTTCGTTTGTTTTTGACAGCTTTCAGCAGCCACAATGTGGTCTCTCTTCGCGGTGGATATGAAGTATGCGTTAGAAGAACACGAACAACATCGGCTGTGCAAATCTTCGGCGTACATGAACCTGCACTTCAAGGTAAAGATAAATAAATAATTATTTTTCGCAAAAATTGCAAAACCGACATACTTCCATCGCGCAGGAAATTCGAATAGTTGTGTACAATTTTGTTTTTTTTTAATATTAGGGGACATCTTACACACAGCCTCTGACCCCAAACTAAGCAAAGCCTGTAATACATATAGCTGCCAGAGACTGATATGCTACACATACATATTTTAAATAGATACTTATATAGGTAGTACCTAAATAACACCTTGACTTTTGACTGCCTCGGTGGCTCAGTGGTTAGTGACCCTGACCTCTGGGTCAAAGAGGCGTCGGTTCAATCCCCACCCAGGGCAAGCATTTGTGTGATGAACATAGGTGTTTGCTGTGTCTGGGTGTTATTTAGGTACTATCTATATAAGTATGTATTTAAAATATGTATATGTAGTATATCAGTCTCTGACAGCCATCTCACAAGCTATGCTTAGTTTGGGGTCAGAGACCGTGTGTAAGATGTCCCCTAATATTTATTTATTTAACATCCAGACACAGAGCAAACACCTAAGTTCATCACACAAAATGTTTGCCCTGGGTGGGGATCGTACCCACGCCTCTTTGACCCAGAAGTCAGGGTCACTAACCACTGAGCCACCGTGGTAGTCGAGGTAGTTATCAAAAACTGCTCAGCCGATTTCGATACAATTTAAATGCGGGAGTATACGCTTTTGAACTAAACTATTTTTTGATTCGGTTCACAACTGACGAAAATATCGAAGAACTTACACAAAAAAATACATACAGACGAACATACTCGTAGAATCTCCTCTTTTTGGAAGTCGGTTAAAAAGAATTGTTTTTGAAATTGTAAAAGGTATTTATAAGATTGATTTTACAACCGAATTCAAAAATGAGGTTTTCAATTCAACTCTACTTTTTTATTGTAGATACGCATTTTACGCGAATAACCCTAAGCATGATGATAAGTGGCAGAAATAGGAGGAGACGACCAAAAAAAGCGTGGATGAATTGTGTGAAAGATGAAATGCGAGAGAAAGGAGTTGATGATGAGATGACGTATGATAGAGTGAAGTGGCGAAAAGAAACGTGCTGTGCCGACCCCACCTAGTGGGATAAGGGCAGGATGATGATGATGCTGATGCAATTTTCGCGATTATTCCGCAAATTATGTTTGGAAGATCATACTCCTGATGTGGTTACAGTTAAATTTTACCGAAATTGGTTGAGTGTTTTTTTGAAAAATAACAATATTCTAAAAATGCTTAGTTTAATTCGAAAAATTGACTTCACCGAACTCTCATTTTTGAAGTCGATTTTTCCATTTTTTGGTGAAAAAATATGTCAAAGGTGTATTCATCACGCAACGCACGGTGTATTCATTTCGCTTGTCATCAGGTGAAATGGCTACATACAAACTACGTGAAAGACGTGCCGCCATACTGCGGAGCGGTGCCGGAGTACCCCGCCTGGTTCGAACCCTTCGTGATGCAGTGGCTCAACGAGAATGACGATGTCTCGCTCGAGTACCTCAACGGAGCCTTCAACAGGGACAAGCGAGACGGAGTAAGCATTTTTTAAACTAGTTTTCAAGTAAAACATAGTGTAGGGCGCATTTTCAGACTTTGCAGCGTACCTAGTATATCTGGGCGGAGCAATGGGCCTCTGGATCGCAGTGACTTCCAACCATTGTTCGCTTATTGCAGCCATAGGACATCCAACGCTGGACATAAGCCTCCCCTATATATTTCCAAAAGGACCTGTTTGTAGCAGCTTGCATTCAATGAGATCCTGCAGTCTTAATGAGGTCATCCGTCCACCTTATGGCTGGACGTCCTACGAAGGCAGTATTATTGGAAATCTATTAAAGATGCAACACCCTTTAGCTGAAATGATGAAATGAAAAGATTGTTCTAAAATGACTCAGCCACATAGGTTTTAATTATTTATAGGATAGCAAAAGTCGGACAAAGGATTAAAATTCAAATTCAAAAGTTTTCAATTTTCATACATTTTGCTGTCTTTACGCTATGCTAAGATAGGTTTACGCTATGTTAAGGTAAGGTACTGTATGCAGCACTAAAATAAGTAATGTTTAATTTTTCCAGTTCCAAAAATCAAGCGAGCACGCTCTCTTCAGTAACTCCGTAGTGGATGTGTTCACACAACTGACTCAATGCTTTGATGTCGTCTCCAAACTGGAGTGTCCGGACCCTGAAATCTGGAAGCGATACATGAAGAGATTTGCGAAGACCATTGTCAAAGTGCTGGTGGCATACGCCGATATTGTGAAGAAGGAATTTCCGGAGCATCTGAAGGAGGAACGAGTGGTAATTTTTTTGTCAATATATCTTAACAGTCGTAGGGAAAAACGCTTAAAGCCTTAGTTTAAAATTAGAATTATCCTTAAAGTGCGATTGTCCATATTCACTATCATGGCCTAGTTTTTTTTTTTGGTTGATGAATTCTTGACTTACATACGCTGCGGAAGGTTATACAGAAGACCGAGGAGTATAACTTGCCACTTTTTTAAGCGTTTGTGGACTATGAGAAAGCCTTTGATTCGGTCGAGACATGGGCTGTACTTACGAGTAAGTCTCTTCAACGATGCCGTATTGACTATCGGTATATCAAATGTTGAAGTGTTTGTATAATAACGCCACTATGTCAGTCCGAGTACAGGAAGAGAGCTCCAAGGCAATTACTTTGAAGAGAAGCGTAAGACAGGGAAATGTAATATCTCCTAAACTTTACTGCTACTCTGGAGAACGCCTTTAAGCGTCTGGAATTTACCTTTCTAAAGCGACCGCGTTATCTCATAAAACCGCCACATCTGCACTTGCGTAGGTACTAATAGTTGCCACAACCTACGTTTTAACGAAAATTTGAAAGCATTGTTTTAATTTCTCAGGCGTGTATTCTGATGAACAACATCCAACAACTCCGAGTGCAGCTCGAGAAGATGTTCGAAGCGATGGGCGGCACCAAGCTAGAGCGCGACGCGGCTGACATCTTGCACGATTTACAGCAAAGCCTCAACAGCACACTGGACGAGCTGGCCTCTATGTTTGCTATAAGGTACTCGTACATATTGAGTAATTGAAAATAGCCCAACGTGCAATGAAGACGGTAGGGAGGGAGGGTTTTTCTAGGAGTTTCTCTGCGAGATTGAACTAGGAATGATATTTGCAGACGAACCACAGTAACCGACATAGCCCAGCAGATTAACTAGTTGAAATGGCAGTAGGCAGTGCACATAGTTCGCAGAGCGGATTTCCGATGGGGGCGTTAAGTTCATTAATGGAGACCACGACCAGCAAGCGCAGCGTAGGATGTCCTTCAACTACTGACTGACGATATGATATAATCAAGATTGCAGGAACGCGCTGGATGCATGCCATTTGCAACTGGCCTTATTGGAAATCCCTAGAGTAGGCCTATGTCCAGCCGTAGACGGATAGGATGGATACACCCATACATCCATTCGCCGTAGTACGGCCACGTCGGATGGACATATTTATTTTCTAGTTAATTTCTTATAGAGTTTGTGCAGTATATCAAGTAGAAACCACATAACAAACGCAACGTCCACTCACAGATGGAGAGATTGCCTCAAAATTGCGCTGGATGCAAGCCACTTACTATCGGTTCAATTAAAAATCTGTAGGCCTGTATCCAACAGTGAATGTACTAAAATAAAAATGAACGTTTGAGCATGCAATATTCAAACTGCTTATGAGCACTATATAACCAACAGGTTAAACATTAAACATTATAATACAAATTAACAAATTTACTCATAAAATGAATTCTTCTCCACATAGTCTTGAAACAAGAATTACAGCAAGTGTAAAGGAGTTGGGTGAATTGCTACAAAAAGTTGGAGGCGGTGGCGCTCCCGGGCAACCGCAGCCGCCCGCGCACCATGAGGCTGATGAAGTGCTACGGCCTCTTATGGATATATTGGTAAGAAATTCTGATATTGTATAAGTCGAAGAGGAATAAGGAATAGTCCTTATTCCTCTTTATGTTTTCCTGAGTTTTCTGAACAGATTTTGCCCCCTTTATAACGCTATCTCGTGGCAAACATTAACTTGAAATCGAGCCACGCTCGGTGCCCAGATAATTATATAAACGAGTATTTTTTCTAGGTAAAATATATTTATTTATTTGTTTGTATATAATTCGGATTACGGAAACAGCTTTAACAATTAAAAAAATTATAAAGTTTGGTTTTAAGTTAGAGCGTTATATTTTAATTTTATTTGTATAAGCGGTATTGAGAAGTGGCTAATTTTCCAATTGATATTTTTAAATTTGAGCGAAGTTCGGTCGCTCTCTAAAAAGTGTAGGTGTAATAGCGTGTATGTAATCTTGTTTCTTATTTATATTTGACGTAAACCGGTAAAAAGTCGCAATATTAGCATTAATCATTCAATTTGATGAACTATATCCAGTTTAGTAAAATAACTGAATTATTTAGGATAAATCATACACGCTTACAATTTGCTTTCTTCAATTAATGTAACACGTTTTTTAAAGTTTACATCGTGATGGTCTAGTATAATGACACCCGCCCTGTAATCGTGAGGTTCGAATCCCGGTCCCAGTCCAATACATTCCTTGAAATGTAGGTATGTACGGAATTTCACACCACTGGCTTTTCGGTGAAAGAAAACATCGTGAAGCATCCTGCATACGTTGTAGAAGTAATTCGATGGCTTATGTAAGTTCACCAACCCGTACTTGGCCAAATTGGTGGACATGGCCCAATTACCCTTAGTGAGTAGGCCTACGTCTTGCAGTGGACTATTAAATAGGCTGGTAGTACATCTCTTTATATTTGCATTTTTAATTTAAAACTTGAATTTTTCAGGATGGTTCTCTGACGATGTACGCTGAGTCCTGCGAAAAGACTGTTCTCAAACGACTGCTCAAGGAATTGTGGAAGATTGTGATGAAGATACTCGAAAAGACTGTTGTGCTTCCGCCTATGACTGATAAAACGGTTAGTGATTTTATTTTCTCCAAAAACGTGGTTATATAAATAAATATTATAATAGCATGTAAGCTTATTGATGTATCGTGTATGTATAACCATAGAATACATACAGAAAGACACTAATATTAGTTACCTTACTTTTAATTCACGTGGTGCTTTAGCCAACTGAAAATATCTTGGCACAGCTTTCATCGTTTGCCATTTTCTGGTCAATTGCAGAACAATGAAATCATATTTAACTAATACTAAAATATTTATTACAGATGATGTTGAAGAATCTGACCAACAACGCTAAGAACTTGGCAGCAAACGCCAAGATAGAAGATATGACGCAGCTGTTCAAGAGCACCGTTGGAAAACAGGACGTCAAGCATGCACTGTCGGGTGTCATGGACATTTCTAAAGAGGTCCTTAGCATTGCATTACAAAAACAATATGTGACTTATTCGATTTTTCGAGATAACCTAACCGCTGCCGCCAATAAAACAAGTAGTTCAAAAACAGATAATTAGAACATGGTTTTAAAAAAACATTAGAGCAACTTTTAGGTTCTGACCTAATGTCTGCATTATGATTAACATCTTCTTTGCAGCATTTGTCAGCAGAGAAGTCGTTAACGCCGAAGCAATGTGCAGTACTAGACGCAGCGCTTGACACAATCAAATTGTACTTCCACGCGGGAGGCAATGGTCTGAAGAAGACATTCCTAGAGAAGAGCCCAGAACTACAATCGTTGAGATACGCACTCAGTCTCTACACGCAAACTACTGATACACTGATTAGAACATTCGTCACTAGTCAGTTGAATCAAGGTGAGAAATATTTTTTTCGTGGATTTAAATTATGCATACTTTCAGTTAATGATGAATTTCATTATGATTTTGTAATTTTATCTCTACCTTTTAAGTAACTTTTTTACTATTCAAAATTTATAAAAATTGGAAAAATTAAAAACTTTAGTTTTATATCCATCCAAAAGTGAAAAAAAACTGCAAGCGTGTACATAAAACTATCTTAATTTCTAGGTGACTGAATAGTCTAGTTAATTTCATTAGAAATATTTTTGACAATTGAAAGCGATATCAATTCCATGGACTTATTAATTTATTTTTATAGCGTTAACAGAAGAAGAAGCAGAAGAACTGAACGTGGGAGAAGTATCTCTGCAAGTTGACTTGTTTACGCATCCGGGTACCGGAGAACACAAGATCACTGTAAAAGGTATGTATTTCAAAATGTACAATAGGATTTTGAAAAATACCAGCGTCATCATGCTTGAACCAAACTTAATACAATCTAATTACCTATTAACCAATTTAGTAATTTTACAGACGAAGAAAGCGCTGTTCGGAACTATTCATATAACAGCGCATAAAACTGATTTTGGCTACTTCTATAGATGTTTTGCTGTTTCCCTTTTTTAAAGTTGGGGTTACTTAATTGAAATTTTTAATGTCACATATAACATTACCTCATTAGAAGTTCTGTCACCGATTTACTTTTAACTAAATATATTTGATTTTTCTTTTAGCATTACGTTACAATACTGCCTCCTTGACTGATTAGCATTCGCTTGTAATATAACAATTTATATATTTGACCACGAAATGTAACGCTTGGTTCATCTCTGTCGCTTTTGTAATATTTGATCTGTAACATTACACTCCTGGGAAGGTAGCACTTTTGTTTGGTATATTTTATCTATCGTACTACATGTATTTCAATTTTTGTTTTACTCTAGTACTGGCTTGCAACGACCTCAAGTGGGTAATAGCGAGTGGCATGTTCCGTCCGTTTGTCGAAGTGAACCTTATTGGCCCTCATCTTGCCGATAAGAAGAGAAAGCACGCTACCAAGTCAAAGAGCAACAACTGGAGCCCTAAATTCAATGAAGTTTTTCACTTGTAAGTAATTTTGTTTGATTTTGAAATTTCATAGTAGGCAATGCAATATTTGTACATGGTGTAGAATCAATTAATGTGGGCCCGGCGTTGTACCTACTGTCTTAATTTATAATTTTATACCCACCAAACTATAAATGAGTATAAAATATGCGTTAGCATCGAGACAAGATCCTTTAATTCTGTTTTTCCAACATTTTTTGAAAACCTTGACAGCTATTCTCAAGATTTGGTATTAGTAGTGTAGGGTATAAAAGCACATTTTTACTAACAACGTAATTCCTCTCCAATATTATTTGTCTTACTTTTGATCTAATCTATATTTTGAAAGTTATTTTTCAATATTGTTTAAGTTTGTGCAATATTATTTAAAATTCTTTCTCAACAAGTTTGTTTTGTATTCTTTATACAAATATGCTCTCTCTAGATTGTGCGTCATTTCTAAGAATCGTCAAGTATGAAAGCCTTCAGGTGGCTTCAGAATCGTAATTCTCATTTTCCAGTATGGTGAGCGCAACGGAACAATTGGAGTTGTTCGAGCTCCACGTTTGTGTCCGGGACTACTGCTTTGCCCGAGAAGACAGACTAGTCGGCGTCACCTTGATGCGCTTAGCCGACATCGCTGAACAGGTAGATTTGAGTTTGAAAACGACTGTGAGTTCTATCATTTTACTATGTAGCTTAAATGTAACTTAGCTCCTTCTTCCTTAAATATTTTTCCCAATTCAATTGGAAAACTTCGACTGTTTTAATATTTCTTAGCTCATTTTCATATAGGTTAGTTTTTGCGAATATAATTCAAATCAAAGTTGTATCCAGTAACTAATTCAATTTGAACTGAGTTATTTTATTGAATGGTAATTCAAACTTTTGATAGCATGGTTAAGGACGTTATTCATCCCACTTAAGTTATTATTTTACTGACAAGAGTCAGTAATCTAAATTCAGTCAAACTTTTTCAATTAATTGTAGAGTTTTTCAAAGCGTCTCGCCCTTCTTATGTAAGTGGTGGGTAATTCTTTACTCTCTAGCTTCAATATCATTGGTACTTTCTATATCATTTTTTCACACTCATTACTCATGACACAGTACAGAAACTATCATTAAAGCCATTATCTCCATTCCTTACATCCCGTTGCTATGTATAAATAAGTTTCAATTAAATTAGTTTAAGTTTACTAGTGTAGTTTTTTTATCAATTGTCTTCAAAAACACGCTAATTAAATCACGCCACGCCACAAGTCTCATTGGCACGAACAAACTGAAACAGTATTTTGAATTTATCGATATAATATTTTATTAGTAGGTAGATAGCACCAGCAGCTCCTTTAAAAGTGCAAAAAATATTCACTTTTTATAATTAGGAACATAGTTTTTAGTAATTATAGTTATTAAATACTAATATTTAAATTTTGGCCAGGGCTCTATTGCATGTTGGCGACCACTCGGCTCAAGGATCAGAATGGACGAGACCGGATGGACGATACTTCGAATCTTATCTCAGCGACACAGTGATGAGGTGGCTAGAGAATTTGTCAAGCTTAAATCAGAAATGCGAGCAGAAGCGCCCGCCGGAGTCACCGGAGGACCTTCATGAACCGAATAAAATAAACCAACGTGTCACACAATTCAGCTAGCGCTAGAACCAACCTTCCAACTCGAGGCCGCGACCGGACTGACGATTTAACGCTATGGTCGCCAGGCCTCGTATTCCGAGTAGTACCACATCTCACGTGTGAACGAGATAGATTCACGCATTCCTTTGCGTGCAACCGAGAGAAGAGACGCTGTAACAGAAAACTGAATACGACATCCGGCGCTCCGGTGGTTTTCGGTCAGTGCTCGTCATTTCATTTTCGTATATTCATCTCGTTGTGGAGATGCATTTTGTAAATAAAATTTTAATATCGTTAAGTTACGCGTATAGTAGAATATTTTGCACAAATTCGTAAACGTTAGCAGAAAAGACTGACCGTAGGCGGCCGTGGGCGCCGCATTTTCGACCACTGCTCTTGGGCATTCAGTAACTAAACAATCACTATTGTTACTTAGATACGCCTTGTGCTATTACTTCCGCCTATATCTCATCATTTACTTCATTTCACGTAATGTTTTTCTAATTCTTCTACCTATGAACTACTTTTTGATTACAACTACATTCTGAGACATTTCGTCATCTCAACTTTTGCTGAATACCCAAAGAATAAAAGTGGGCCAATCGACACACGTTTTATGTAATAATATTTATATGGACCAAAACTGTCGTAAATAACGGACGCATTAAAATCCTAATCCCTAATATTAATGCAACATTAATCTATTTAATCATCTACTCGTTATACGTGTACAGTAAATTAAATGGCCTTATGTAAATTATTTCCTTTGTTGGTATATTTTGCTTCTTTCGAAATGGAATTGTGTAAAATGTCACGAACGCTAAGAATATTGGGAGAAAGCGTATCTTTTTCTTTTTATGATGTATATTTGCGTGGTGTATAGAGTTATGCAAAGTTCGTAAAGCATGTTCGTCTAGGTGATGAGTGTTATATAAAATGGAATATAGTTATAGCTACGGTTTATTCTAAAATTCCGATCTTGTCATTTTTTATATAATGTTGTTTTTCTTGTCCCGTTTTGAGTGATCTACATTGTATCTGTGGTCCATTCGTTTATAATACAGAAGTGTACATAAAAATGTTATTTAAATGATACATATTGTATATCACAATCTTTGCTTTTACTTTATAATAAGCTTGGCCTGTTTATCATTGTGTAATCTATAAATCACTAATTTTTGTATATTATTGGAAAAATTGTGATATTGTTATAAAAATTAAAATACATCATACTCGTAACTATCGTAAATATATTCAAAATAAATTTGCATTTATCTGATATAATATATTATGTCGGGTATTTGTTGCTGCAAATGTTTAAATCACCAATTTTTTTGTATAATTTGGATTGATTTGTTTCTAATAAATTACTATTATTTAGTAGAGTTAACAGTTTTAAAAAAATAATGTTTGTTGATCTTAAATATTCCGAGAAAAATATTACAGTTGTGAATGTGTTCTTCTTTCAATTTTAAGTTGTATGGTGTATGTAATTGAGGTCTTTTCACTTTGTTATTCTAACACATTGTGATAAGACTACTCATGGATTATAAAAATTGTTAACATTCAATTGTAAGGCCCACGTGCTCAAAAGTTATTTGTTAAGACATAACAATAATTATATTGTTGATTTGTCTAAATATAAATTTTAAAATTTTATGGATTATTATTAAAACTTTATCACAGTCCAAACTTCAAAACACAGTGTTTGAATTGTCACAATAATTTTAGTGTGTGTGTATATTTTCAACGCTAGTTTGACTCGTTAAAGATATCAATATTTCAAAATTATCTCTAAAATCTAAGTTATGATTCGAACATATTATCATCGTTGTAAAACTTTATATCCTTCAGATTACTAGTAAATCTAGAATTTGGTGTCAAATCTAACTAGTTTTGAAAATAGACACGATGTGTAGCAAAGCACATCACTATGACACGGGACTTAGATTTTCTAAATATTAGCATTTATCATGGATTACATATCTGTAGATAGAAGAATGTGGTTTGTCTAGTCCAAATCTCAATAATATATATTAATAAATTAAAACATTATATCTCTTTCTAAATTACTAAGTCTTTTTATTTTTAACTTGCATTTTCCGAGTTGACTGAATCTGTGTATAATAGAGTAATAGGAAATTTCAATATTAAATCTTAATATTTACGTTGTGATAATTATGTCTATTCAATGTATTAATGTACGCAATAAAATGTGTGGAGTAAAATTAATATTTGTATTAGATATAGTACATTCTTTGTCCACGGTATTTATGTAATCGAACTGTTGTATTGAGAATGTAAAATAACCAGCACTTGGGAAGTAACCATTTTGATATTTCTATTGTAACAATATATTTATAGTTATCAAAAATTGGCAACATTTTTAGTGGTACATTTTATACAATATTGATCCTAACGAAATAAAATAAGATTAGTTCATATAATGGAAAATTTTATGTTTTTAAAACAATTCAAGGGGGATTTCACTCGCTTGTGCATTTTTTTTACCTACTTATTTTGAATATTGACATTCTCAATGCAATAAGTGCATTACTGCGTTGAATAGAGCTTCTGTATTATCCAGAAAATATTTGGGAAAATAATGAAATCTTTTGAGTAATCAATCATTTTTACTTTTGGATAATTTTTTAATCTACATTAATGAAAGTCCGCAACTGATGATAATAATTCATGAAAAATGATCATTCATTTGTAAATACTTACAAATCATTTTCCATCGTATTGTGAAAGGGTGGCTGAGATGTCGAGAGGATCGTGTGATATCTACATAAACCAAAATGTCAGTATTATTTTATAGATATGTTAACTACGAGTATAATTCATTCATTTTCGGACCGTCGATGTCGTTTATGAAGATATTGCGATTCGAGATAAGTATAAAAGAGAAGCGCACAGTATTCATGTAAATTCATTCAACAATCGTATCGGTACACAATCCTTAACCATTTGACAATACTTGGTAAATATTATTTTGTAAGTGTAAAATGTGATCGTTAAATTCATATGGCATCGTTGTAAGTCTGTTACGCTCCGATTCTAGTATTAAATATCACTAAACATTGCATATATCTTTGTATAAATGCATATATGTAAATGTTACATGTTTAAACACATTATTGAATTTAGAATTTTTATGAAAAAATAAATAAATATCCGTATTTCAAATATATTTCGTTTCGTTTCATTCTTGTTTGTTTTCATAATATTTGATGGGAAATTCCTCTTGCAACCTTTTAGTCACAAATATTTTGATTGGATTGAAGAGCAATATTATCACGACGTGGTTTATTTCAGAATCGGGAATTGTATTTACAGAATTGTAGCGTCATTTAACAGGAAGGAAGCCATAGCGATCACTAGAAAATCAGTGGATTCCAAGGAAACTGAGACATCAAAGAACACATTATTGTCAATGTATATGAATTTTTGAAAGATGTTACTGGGGCAATGTAAACAGCTGTTATATACAGTTACACATGACATATATTCTCAAGGCCACAATGTTTTGTTGTTTAGACAACGAAATACTGCTGAAAGAAAAAGAGTTCAACTAGGACTAATAAATATCTCTAATTTAACACTTCCAGACGCAGTATCAATTGCACTTCGTGGCTTATAAAACAATTATATACTTTAAACTCAACTCCACATACACTGTGATTTTTTAGCAAAAAATCATGACCCAATTTTGAGATTTAAGTATTCTAGAAATAAATACATCTGATTATTTAGTAGTAGTACATACATTGTCCGTTTTTTGCTGTTATATGATTGACGTAGACCTATAGGAACGCGCCACCGACCACAGAACAGGAAAAATCCACCGACTCGATTTAATTTAGCTGTCTAGTCCCACGCTAGATTAGCCTAATCATGGACTTCATTCAAACCCCATCTGTTCCAGGCGACCCAGCAGCTTTTCAAGATTTACTATAACTTCAGTTTTCTTTTCTGAGTACAATTTTATAGAAATAACAATAGTTCTACTTACCTGTTTTTAGTGGTTGTAATAACTTTATAACTTTATATTTTGCAATGGTCAATTCAGCTCCATCCTACTCACATACAACTAACGTGGGTATTGCCATTGACCTTCCATCACGTACACCGAAGCGGAGCACCAAACATCTGAATCACCAAGATCCTCCACAGCTGATACCTCCGTATATTTCCGTAACAAACGGATCGCAGACGTAACGTGACGTCACAAGAGGGGGGAGACTATTTAAAAACGTCACTCATTCATAAACTGTGCTAGTGTTTGTGCGCCACTCTACCACGAATTTCAGTCGCGTACGCACGCGCCAGAAACTCTAATTTTAAAACGGGTGCAAGCCGTTTGTGTTTTCGTTTGTGTGGTTGTCTAGGAGGGAAAAATGAGTGGAAATTTTCTGATGGTTCCGGGTGACGATGCGATCCAGCGGCGGTCCCGGGTAAGGCTTCTTTGTGTTATGTAAACAATGCACCTACCTTGTGTCGAGGAAGTCAGAGTGAAGGTTGATTACTGACAATCGCATTAGAGCAAGGAGATGCATCTCTAGTTTTGTGTCACGGAACTCTAATTTTAGACGTAGCAGATTTCTTTGTGTGAATACGGTGTGAATCATGTTGCGTTGTAATGACAATGGGCAAATAGAAGTAAAAAGCTTTAATAAGTCCGAAATAATCTGTATGTTTCTCCAAAAATTCAAAGTAAAATTAAAGAAAATGTATAAAAAAATCTTTGAGCCCTTATTTTAACGTGCGACTCTACCAATTAAAGCTTGTGAAAAAGTCAGCGTGTTCGCATGAAATAAAAATAACAGATTATTGTATTGTATCTATTCATATGCAAAAGAAAATTATTTTACGGTTCATAAATAGAATTCAACATCATGTTGGTAGAGAGATTACATTTGAGTAGGTATATATATATATATATATATATATATTCTTATCAATCTTTCGTGAATTTCTAGTAAAATATAAAATTTACAAATATTTACTAACCTATAGATAAGAATAAAGGGTTATTTTCCTTATTCCTTTCCTTGAAAATTAAAAAAACCCTTTTGTCAGATAAACGCCCTCTAGTCGCAACGTTATAAAAGCCTTTTTATAAAGGTTTGTTCTAAAGCTTTTTGGGTTGTAGAGCTTTGATGCCTACATAAATCAGAACCACACAGTAGCTTAACGAAACCGTCTTCAGTAACAGTTGTTTTCATTCAGTTGACACTGATATAGTTCCCCCCAATTCCCGCCAAAGAAAAATTGTTCCGTAGCAAAACAATGACGTGAAGTGAGATCTGGAAACAGCTGTGACCTAAACATCGCATTAGCTGCGTAGTCTTTTTTGGTCAGACGACGTCGTTTTAATGTGTCATTACATTTTCTTGCTAATAGTATTGGCTGTTTATCACTATTTTGCCAATGAACCGATATTAGTGATTTTTGTTAAAAAATAAACGTACTAATAATTATTTTTCGCAACAATCGCAACACCGACTTCCGCCGTGTCCAGAATTCGAATAATTTATACGAATCGATGTGACATCCATGTACATTTTTGTCGATTAATCAAAAACGGCTGAGCTAATTTCGATTTTTTTTAAAATGGGACCACATCGGAAGTTTACTTTTTTAAACTAAAATAAATTAAATCGTTTCACAATTGGCTAAAATATATATAAACATACATACAGACGAACATATAGTACGTCCTCCTTTTTGGAAGTCGGTAAAAATTATCGATGTAACTATGTAGGTATACACAATACACATACAACTCATAAATAAATAGTTTGACTACTGAAATTCAAGCTTTGCATTTTATTTGTTTATATTATATTTGCGTTTGATTAACTGAATACGAGTATTCAGCACTATGTGAAGTCTACAGTTCACTCCCTTAGACGGCACCCAACAATTAACTATAGATTCAATGTTTAAAAAATACGGATTCGTGAACTCTAAATTCTCGCAATTTGTATAATAAAGCTAAAAAACTGTTCTCCGACCTCCATGTTCTTGCGTATGGGTAGCATTTCCGGTTACATCCTTAGCTATGAAAATCACTTCTGAAAAATCAATGGTAAAATTTCGACTGTGTGCGGCGTTTTGTGGCAGATTTCATCATTTTGTTGCACTTTATAATATGCCACATTTCATGTACCTATCTATACATTTCCATAGATTTTTATAACTATGTAAATGCAGTGTGCTAATGGACGCGCAGCTTTAGGCCAATTTTACACAAATACATTCCACGATACTTCGTTCACATTCAATCATAAAAATGGTCTGTTTTTGGAATTATCTTTAATTTGACACTCCTATTGAACTCTGACCCGATTTTCTACCATTTTGGTATAATTACACGTTAACTCAGCTATGCCATACAAGAAACGAGGGATTAAGGGAATCCAGAGCCGCAAATTGGCTTAAGTGCTCGTCATCCGTATGGATCAAGAATTAGCTGTGTGTGAGGACAGAACCCACGTTAATCTTTATTAATGTAATGAAAACGCTCACTAAGATAAATGTAACTCGAGGTATTAGTTCACGCAATATCCAACTAACGCTCTCGTACTATACTTGACCTAAATTCACAATAGACGATGCCGGGGATGAAAACATCGTAAAAACCGTAACATAGTTCCGTATTACTTCCAAAGGGGTTAGTCCAGGTTTACACGTAAATTGAAACTACAGCTTTTTCCGTATGGCTTTTTGTACAGAACTTTATTTTGTATAGAACGAGGAAGAACTAACCAAAATGTGTGAAGCCACACGCGAACGCGAAAGTTAAGTAAACTACGCAAAACCTAGGCTAAGGGCTCTGTTTTAGCTTTAGAAAACATGATCTCGTACTTTTTGGTAAGACTCCTCAAAATTGTACAAAATACTTATACTTAAAACATTATGCCCTTAGTCCAATTTCTTCAATCCAGCGTTTCTTGTAAAAGACACACTGTTCATAGATGTATGCTCATTACAAAAAGAGCTTTAATGAATTTTTGGGTGTGTCATAATATAATTTAAATGTGTAATTTTAAAAGTCAGAAAACAGAATCAGGATTAGCACGCCACTTCGGCAATATGATATTAGACGTATACCTACATAAATCGTAAAACAAATGGCCAACAAATCCGTAATATTATTTTGAGGTACTTTCCGATAAATTAAAGCATGACGTTTATTATTATTAGATTGCAAAGAACATAGGAAAAGTTAAGCGAAATAGTTATCTACAATAGTAAAAAAACTATCTTAAAAGTAACGAGGAGCTGCTGCTATTGCGAAATAACAGTTCAGTAAGTGAACTGAGAGTAAGTCTCAGATGTCTTGCAAATGGGCTCTACCTCAGCAACAAAGCCGTACTAGTAGCTCTACTTAACCACGCTTTTCTTGTATGTTGATATTATTTTTAAAACTAGCTTTTACCCTCAGCTATGGCACCCCCTGATCTTTATATCTCTATACCTATATCCGTACAAAAAATCAAGTAACAAACTTTCAGTTTTATAGTAAATATTTAAATAAATATTAGGCAGACTAAGCAGAGCTTGTGATATGGCTGCTAGAGACTGATATAGGTACTATATATTATACATATTTTAAAATACATACTTATATAGATAATAACATCCAGGTACATAGCAAACACCCATGTTAATTATTATGTAGTATTCTTAGTAGGTTCATAGTGTGTGTGTAAGACTTTTGATAGTCTAATTTTACTTAATTTTTCAAAAACCTATGTTGTTACAGTAGGCCCAATTTTAGGGGAACCATCGTAATTTTAATAGCAATTTAAAATATTCTTGTTTCTTTTTCACTATTTCTATGCATTTCAAAGAGATAGAATAATTATTATAAATTGCTATTACGATGGCGCCTGTGTCTAATTGGGCCTAGTGTCGTTATATTGTTGTAAAGATTTGAGAAACAATTTATTAGACAAAAAATGAAAACAATTCATCGCTCTGTTACTACGTGACCGAATAGCACAAACACACTTTTCGATTAAATGACATACTTATCAGTAAGAAAGTTAAGATGCAAAAGGTATTCTGTAGAGGCTGCATATAAGCTAATTGAATATGTGCTGCGTGAGATCATAAATCATAAATCATTTATTCTTGCGCATATGGGTACAACTAAGATCTTACAGAAAAAAATAAAAAAGAGCCGCCATATCCGACCTTTTGGCATGCAAAGAAATCACTAGACAAATAATACATTTTAAAGAAGTAGGTACTAACAAATTGATCGAATATAAAACGAGTTCACAAAGTAGGTATCTGCACAAAATACAATTAAACAATTTGATTATCATTTTAGCCTAAAGCATGTCAAAGAAAACATTCTCATTTATAATGTTAGGAATGAAATAATATAATGTAAAATTTGTCATTCAAGTATTCGTCAACATCATAATAAGCTTTATCTTGTAGAAGACATTTAAGTTTATAAATTTGAAAACATGAGTCGATTTAATCTCAATTAAAGTTCTGGGTAGATGATTATAAATTAGAGGAAGCATACATATAACACTATTGTTTAGTAATGCTGTTTGATTTGAAGGCATTGCCAATAGATGTAAATTGTTCCGTACAAACATTATACATTCAAATATGTAAAGACAGGGCAGGGTTAAAATTTTGAGACGTTGAAAGTGAGGCTTGCAAGTGTCCCTTTGTTTTAACTTACAAATAGCCCTAATACACTTTTTTTGCGCCTTAAAGGCATCTTCGCTTTTTGTACTGTTGCCCCAGAATATTATGCCGTACCTGAGTGATGACGAGACATAGCATTGTATGCTGTGAGAACAGTAGAGTAATTGACGGATTTTGAGAGCATGTATAGTCCGTTTGAATATTGATTTAATTTGTTAACCACGGTACCAACATGATTTTTCCAATTTAGATGGCAGTCTATGTTTAGTCCTAAAAATTTTGTAATGTCAATAGATTCTATTTGATATCCTGAGTAACTAATGTCCAAATTATCCAATTTATTAATTTTATTTCTAAATGTCATTATGTATGTCTTAGTCAGATTAATTTTCAAATTATGCACTGTCAACCACTCGATTATGTTATTCAATGTCCTGTTTATTTCATTTTGGATTTCTAAACTGTTTTTTCCCGTGAACAGCACAGTACTGTCGTCCGCAAACAAGATTGTAGGATGCGTAGTAATCGTGGGAAGATCGTTTATGTAAATGAGGAATAAAAACGGACCCAGTACGCTTCCTTGCGGTACGCCACACTTAACCGATTTGTAATCTGATGTGTAAACAACTTCTTTTTTTAGCTTTGGACAGACTCTACATACTTGGGTGCATTGTTGTCGACTAGATAAATAAGATTTTATAAAGTTGTACACATTGCCTCTGATGCCATATTTGTGTAGTTTCTTTAACAGTACAGCGTGATCTACATAATCGAATGCCTTAGTTAGATCCATGTAAAGCGCACAAGCAGGTACTTTTTTATCCAAGCTGTTCAGGACTGTTTTCAGAAAAGTATAAATGGCTTGATTAATAGTTTTCTTTTTCCTAAATCCAACTTGTTCCCTTGCAAATAAGTTGTTCTGCTCAAAGAAATTATATATACTATTGTATATATATATATTTTGTATATATTTTGCCGTGGGGTGCCGGCAGAGTAGAATAGCACCCCCCTCTAGTACCAGGTGTCGTAGGAGCCGACTGAGGTACAGCGGAACCGACTAATGGCGGTATAACCATTCAAATAAAAACGTAGCTAAAATGGCACAGGGCAGGGATGGGGAGCAGCATCCCTGTCGCGAAGCTACGTTACTGCGATCGCCACCACGCCTGCCCAGCGCGGCGATTATGGGCAAAAACCCCGATATGGAAAACACAAATAGACCAGGCCCCCAGTCCCCAGCAGCTCCGCTAGCCCGGGGCTACGGTAGCGGCCCTGGTAACGGCGGAGAAGGGGGTGCTAAGAATCGCTGGCAGACGCCCGGCTACCACTCCCGTAAACGACGACTGGCCCTGGTAACACACAACGTGCGCACGTTGAGGACTGACGAGAAGATTGCTGAGCTGGAAGAAGAGTTAAGTAGGTTGCGTTGGGATATTGTGGGGTTGTCTGAAGTCCGTAGAGAGGGGGAGGACACGATAACCTTAAAATCCGGCAACCTGCTTTACTACCGGGAAGGTGACCAACGGTCCCAAGGTGGTGTTGGCTTTCTCGTTCACAAGTCCCTCACCAACAACATTATTACCATCGAAAGTGTGTCGAGCAGGGTGGTATACCTAATACTCAGAATATCCAAGAGGTATTCGCTGAAGGTCATTCAGGTATACGCACCGACATCGTCACACCCAGATGATGAGGTGGAGACTATGTATGAGGACGTAAGTCGGGCCATTCATATGTCTAAGACCCACTTCACTGTTGTTATGGGGGACTTCAACGCAAAGTTGGGCAGAAAAAACGACGATGAGCTGAGGGTGGGGCAATTTGGATATGGGCAACGGAACCCTAGGGGCCAGAGGCTGGCTGACTTTCTGGAGAGAGAGGAACTCTTTATGATGAACTCTTTCTTCCAGAAGCCGCCTCACAGGAAATGGACCTGGATGAGCCCTGATGGTTCCACGAAAAACGAGATAGACTTCATCATGACCACCGAGAGACGAATATTTAATGATGTCTCCGTGATCCACAGGGTGAAAACCGGCAGCGATCACAGAATTGTACGAGGCACATTAGATATTAATGTTAAGCTCGAAAGGTCCCGCCTGATGAAGTCCACGCTCCGACCTACTCGTGAACATATCCAAAACCCCGAGGACTTTCAGCTCGAGCTCTCGAATCGTTTTGCTTGCCTAGAGAACTTTGCGTCGGTGGACGAGATCAACAACGGGCTCGTAGAAACTGTCCAAACGGTGGGTGCTAAGTTCTTTAGACCCCACCGTTCAAATAAACCGCAGAAATTCTCCGATCACACTGTAAATCTCATGGCCGAACGACGCTCGCTAAGATTGCAGTCTTCCGATGATGCAAAGTCATATAGGCGTCTCAATAGACAAATTTCGAAATCCTTGCGGCACGACATCCGTCTTTTTTTAATAAAAAACATATTAAAAAGACAATAGAGCGGAACAAAGGCTCCAAAGTGTTCGCAAGAGTTTTGTCTATTGGACAAAGCCAATTGACAAAGCTGAAGAGAGAAGATGGAAGTTTAGCGTCGACCAAGGCAGAGGTATTAGAGGAGATCGAAAGGTTTTATGGACAGTTATACGCTTCGGTCGCTAAGCCTGTTAGCAGCGCGGCCAAAGATCCAAGAGCCAAGCTGACCCGACACTTCACCGAAGATATCCCAGACATCAGCCTGTACGAGATTAGAATGGCCCTGAATCAGCTTAAGAACAACAAGGCGCCGGGTGATGACGGTATCACATCAGAGCTCCTGAGAGCGGGTGGAACACCGGTACTAAAAGTCCTCCAGAAGCTTTTTAACACCGTCGTCCTCGAGGGCATCACGCCAGAAGCATGGAACAGAAGCGTGGTGGTGTTGTTTTTCAAGAAAGGTGACAACACCTTATTGAAGAACTACAGACCCATCTCGCTTCTGAGCCATGTTTATAAGCTGTTTTCAAGGGTCATTACGAATCGTCTCGAGCGCAGGCTTGATGACTTCCAGCCTTCCGAACAAGCCGGTTTCCGAAAGGGCTTTAGTACCATGGACCACATTCATACGCTACGGCAGGTTATACAGAAGACCGAAGAGTATAACTTGCCACTTTGCTTAGCGTTTGTGGACTATGAGAAAGCCTTTGATTCGGTCGAGACTTGGGCTGTGCTCGAGTCTCTCCAACGATGCCGTATTGACTATCGGTACATCGAAGTGTTGAAGTGCTTGTATAATAACGCCACTATGTCGGTCCGAGTACAGGAAGAGAGCTTCAAGGCGATCCCTTTAAAAAGAGGCGTAAGACAGGGAGACGTAATTTCTCCGAAACTGTTTACGGCTACTTTGGAGAACGCCTTCAAGCTCCTGGAATGGAAAGGATTCGGCATCAATGTCAATGGCGAATACCTCACTCACCTTCGGTTTGCCGACGATATAGTAGTCATGGCGAAATCGATGGAAGAGCTCAGCACGATGCTCGAAGGCCTCATTTGGGTTTCTCAACAGGTGGGTCTTAAAATGAACATGGACAAGACGAAAGTTATGTGTAATTCCCATGTTGTACCCACCCCGATCTCTGTTGGGAACTCGGTTCTTGAAGTCGTTGACTCGTACGTCTACCTAGGACAAGTAGTCCAGTTAGGTAGGTCCGACTTCAAGAAAGAGGCCAATCGCCGAATCCAACTCGGCTGGGCAGCGTTCGGAAAATTGCGTAGCGTCTTCTCGTCCGACATACCTCAGTGCCTCAAGTCGAAAGTTTTCGACCAGTGTGTGTTGCCAGTGATGACTTATGGCACAGAAACGTGGTCTCTCACTATGGGCCTTATTGGTAAGCTCCAAGTAGCCCAACGAGCTATGGAGAGGGCTATGCTCGGAGTCTCTCTGCGAGATCGAATCAGAAATGAGGAGATCCGTAGAAGAACCAAAGTTACCGACATAGCCCAACGGATTGGCAAGTTGAAATGGCAATGGGCAGGCCACATAGCGCGGAGGACTGATGACCGATGGGGTCGAAAAGTTCTCGAGTGGAGACCACGTACCGGCAAGCGCAGCGTAGGACGTCCACCCACAAGGTGGACGGATGACCTCATTAAGACCGCAGGATCGCGCTGGATGCAAGCCGCTTCCAACTCTTATTCTTATCTTATTGGAGATCCATAGGGGAGGCCTATGTCCAGCAGTGGACTTCTTATGGCTGATGGATGGATGGATGATTGTATATAACCTTCTCAAACACCTTCGAGAGTACGGGAACTAAGGCTATAGGCCTGTAACAATTCATATCGCGTTTATCATTATTTTTAAACATCGGCTTAGTTACTGTTATTTTAAGCCGTTCAGGAAAAGTGCCATTTGAAATGTACAGGTTTACAATGTGGCTTAGGACATGCGAAACTGTGCCTAAAACATGCTTGAGGATTTCTGTAGAAATCCCGTCATATCCAGTACTATTTGTATTTTTTAGCGACATGATAATTTTTTTGATGTCTTGCGGTATAGTGGGGGCCATAAATAATGATTTGGCGTTAGAGTAAGTATCAGTGATGGAACTCAATTTACTGCTCTTTTGTGGTTTTGTCGTTTCTACTTGGTCTATGAAAAAGTTGTTAAATCTATTTGCAACCTCTAGTGGGTCTTTTACAATAGTGCCACCTATGTTTAATTCTATTGTTTCCCTAGGAGCCTGATTTTGAACGCCGTTTATAACCCTCCACATAGCTTTATTTTTATTAACAGCCGTATTTATATAGTTATCGTTTTGAGATTTTTGGGTCAAGTTAATTATCTTTTTTAGTCTGAATGATAAATTTAAATTTAAATTTCCGCTTATTTTCAGACGTGCGATTTTTCCTGTAATCCCAAAGCAGTGTTCTTTTGCGTTTACAGCAATTCCTAATTAATATAATGAGCTGTCATTATATTTTATTAATAACCTTCAGGACACCCACTCTTAATTTTTTTCAATCGTAAAATTCACAGCAAACTAAAAAAAGACCTACATACGAATTATCAGCTTTGCAAGTCAATTTAGAGACTGTCATAAATCCTTGGTATTTTACTTAAAATAGAATTAAGACCTCTTACTATGTGAAAAAGTAGGTGTTGGGTTCGGTTTAAAGACTCTGAGATATTTCTGATAAAGGTACTCGTAAGTATACGAATATCCGACGAAATCTTTATAACTATAATACTCTTATACTTGTCGGTTTGTCCTTATATGAGCTTCATAGCATCCCCTACGCTGGTAATCTCAGAGGCAAACAATAATGTAAAACTTTATTACTCGTAGTTAGATAAAACTTAGCTACGCAACTGAAAATGCTTTGCAGAACTTCTCGGTTGCAGACTTTATAAGGTAATAAAGTGAATTTAGTCGTATTGACTCTATATATTAAGGATATTTTTCGATTGGCTGTTTACTCTAAAATTCGAGAACTTCTACATTGTACCTACTTTACGGGAAACACTCAACTCAACGGGACTCAAGTAGATAATAATCTTAATCCTTGGTCGTCTAACTTCGTTCATCTTTACAAATTATTTTTACGAACAAAGATTACCCGATATCCTGTCTGCGCCTTTGTTGTTTGTTTCTTCATACGAGGGGAAAACAGATTAGACACTTTATCTAGTCTGATATTTGGTAAAAGTGCTAAGTAACGAGACATCTTCTTTTCTTCTTCAGTCTCTGATTTGATACTTTAAAAATTCCGCGCCGTGTTATTAAATATAGCTACGTCACGATTTTTAATATTATTGCAGACCTTAGTATTTAAATGTAGTAATACTTAAAGGCAAAATACGCTTGCGGATCTTGAAGTTATTAACCGATTTGTTCCGAGTTCTAACGCATGGTTAGGTAAAACCATGTATTTTATTGTTCTGAGAGTTATAATCAATTTTAATACAAAGTGTTTAATTAAATACAGTGTTAAGTTATACTTCCACTATATTGTTGACACGGTAATGCGATAATGCGATCACTTTTGTCAAGTTATGTCGTTGATTACATGGCAGTTTCGATGCATTTTTGACGCTCTCCTGCAATTATGCAGCTGTGATCATATCTCTTTCATGTTTCTATGGTAAGAAACCCAATTATTGATTCAAAATTCACATCTACTCAAAAATAAAGTACGTCAAAATTTTAGCCACCGCTATGCCACTATGGATGAACTAGTTTAGGTAGTATCGTACATCCATGAATGCCACATAACCCAATGGTAGAGATAAAACATAAATTGAATGTAATCGTCGCAAAATCCACCAAACTATAACATCGTAACGAGTTTCTCACACATTCCAACAGATATCATGGAACCGGCTTGTTTTTATGTAACAATATGTTTGTGACGCAACAAATGGAAGGCAGCCAAATATTTATATCAATTATTCTACATTAATAAAAAACGGGAACGGTGTTGTTTGTAAACATTCTAACAGAATTCGGGACATTGTTTGAATGAATTTTTTGATGTTGAAAATAATACTAAAATTTATTTAACGCAGGTATAAAAAATGAGTTGGTATAACAATAACAATTTTATTTTATCTCTTAGGAGAGACGGCTCTCATTAGGATACGTTCATACGATTCTTGGAGACTAGTTGCCGTGTACTCGTAAATTTATTAGGTCTCTCGTACACTGTACTATACTGTACCAGCCATTTTAATAGTCCACTGCAGAACGTAGGCCTACCCAAGAAGGGTGATTGGGCCATTTCCACCTCGCTAGCTTAGTGCGGTTTGGTGGATTCACTTCACATAGGTACGCCATCGAATTTCTTCTAAGGACGCATGCAGGCTACCTCACGATGTTTTCCTTCACCGAAAAGCCAGTGTACTTCGCGGCGACTAGTATCCGAGACCAGAGTCGCGTATGCTTTAGAAATGAGAGCCGAGGGTTATGGCGAAATGATTGAGTTTCCAGATACAAATTTTCTTCGTTTTTTGCTCAACAAAAACAGATCAAGAACGTCTGCTAAAAAACTTAGAAAATAATAGAGACGTTTAGCCTACAAACATTGAAGTAAGCTTATCCTAAGTATTTTACTATTTGCTTTGTTTTTCGTAAACAAGTTTGTAAAAACGAAGTTACCTTTTTTTCACGATCAGTAACGGCTTACTGGATTTAATCTAAAAACATTAAGTTAATGAAAAAAAATATTTGGCAGGTATTTTCATATTTGCGTTGTTAATTTGAAAAATGATATTGTCTACGGTACCTCTTATCAACATTATCATATCTGCCGTTGAACACCCACTGCTTTCAGTTTCAGATTCAATTTAAATATTTCTTCGTGCAACTTACTGCAACTTTGTAACATCTACAGTTGATTTTTCTAAGATACAACTAAACAAAAAATGTACTTCCTGAATACCTAACACGCATAAGAGTTCAAGTTTCTGCCTTGATAATATTATGTGAGATACCTACTCTTTAATAGAAAATCAACGTCGTGGCAGATCAGGTTTCGTTGGTTGCTATGTAAAGAATACGTTTGTTCACTTTATATCAAGATAACATCCAAAGCGCTTCCTTAGCTGTACTTGATAATACATTTACTGTTCAATGCGAAAGTTCTCGAATAGTGACCACATATTAAAATACGTAACATAAGATTCGCTACTAAAGTAGACTATCTTATCAAGACTTCAAAAATCGCTGAATGTAAGCCAATACAATAGGTACACTTATTGGTCAATTGATTGGTATTCCATCTGCTAATCTGTTGAACCATAAATCTATAACATTTTTTTCGTGTGTGAGTTTTCTCATTGTAGAACAAAAATTTTGAAGTTCTGAAACTAATTACTTTTTGCTAAAAATGGCATGACCGACTTCAACCGAATCAACCGAACCGAACAGAATTCGCGAATATTTCACACGGCTCGATGTAGCATTTCTCACATCATTGTTGATTTATCAAATATCGCTCAGCCGATTTTGATAACATGTAAATGGGACCAATTTCAAAGTATACTCTTTCCAATAATTTTTTTTTATCGAAATCGGACTACCTACTATGTAAAAAAATATGCGTGATTATACATTAAAAAATATATACGCGCGTCGAATTGAGTACCTCCTCCGTTTCGTTGGTCAAAAATATGATATTTTCATGACACGGTAAACATGTCGGGATGGAAACTTTCAACTTTTTTTTTTGTTCCAACGATAATAAAGGTGTGTGTGCACTATTAATCCAGTCATTATAGAGGTATATTAACTGTGACATATACCTACAGAAATGCAAGTGAACCGAGAAGGCTAAATTTTGGATACTTTGGAATCTAAGCTTTTTAGGCCCTCCCCGCGTAATATCCAAATTTCAGCTTTCGCGGTTCACTTACATTTCTAAACCGTTTTTCCGACGTATTTACTGAACTATATAACGTATCAAGCTATAACAGTTTTAATAGATTTTTTTCAGGCAAAAAAAAATCATTGTACTGAAAATTATGAGACTATGCCCAGTAGATCGTTCCGTACTAGGCAAATACCTTAAATGTACGACGCATATGATATTTAAGACACACAAATAAATGCCTGTTGGCTTTTACGCATAAAGCTGTCGTAACTTTAAGTCTAAAATTCCTTTGAAATATTTCAAGAATACGGAAGTGAGTCATGAGTCATTGCAAACGTCAAAACAGCAATCATTCAAACACAACGAGCTGAAGCGCAAGACTTATACTGAGAATAGTATATGTAACAAAGAAAATATTATGGTACTACAAAACTTTTGCTGAGATAATACAGTGATGCTGAACTAATTGATGTAATTGTTTATTGTAACAAATAAGTAGAATATCATTGCATGTCCAATAGATATCATCATAAGTGTTGGCTTTGCACGTGTAAATTCGAATAGAAGCAGTAAGTATGAAGAAGTTGCATACAAATTGTATACGTGTAAATTCGAATAGTAGCAGTAAGTATGAAGAAGGTGCACATATTACACGGGTACAAATTTTTCGTAAAAACACAGCATACTATCTTTATCCTTTATACATAAATGTCTGCTTAGTACCTATCTATGCTAAAATCGTCACGTTACGCCTGTTTATTTTTACTTGCTAAAATGTATAGACTAAAATGCTATACTGAAATTTACATTGCAATACGCTACTTGAAGAGTGATACGGTCAAAACTGATATCAAAGACCGAAAACAGCGGAGGTTTTCAAGCCTTAGTCTAGCATTCCTTAAGTTGTGAGCTAAGTGCACTGTACATATTTTTGTGGTACATAGATTAGTAGACATTAAGAGCGCACTTTCAGAATCACAACACTTTCAAAAGATGTTTCTCTGCATATTAATTTTCTCAGCTGAAGCAAGGCCGCACAGCGCTCGCGCATGGCCAAGGCACATCCCGTCTGTTCACCCGCCTTATGACAAATATCGGGTTATTTTGGGCAGCGATGAAGTCTCATTGTTATTCAACGTTGTCATTAGACTAGACGGAGAGGTGAAAATTTTATATTTAGCTGAGATATACCTGCCCGCTCGTAAATAGCGAAGGTATTGGATTCAATAGCGCAAAGATCGGATGAAATATTATTCTGCTGAATTATGACTGACACAAATGTGTACTTACGAGTACATGTAAAAATTCAAATTGAATGTAGTGGGCGTACTACCTTTCTTACAGTTATTTTTTTAAAGCGAAAAATCAACAAATCTTAACGGTAACTGGTACATATACTGTAGTTTAGCTAAAACGATTAAACGCAGGTATTATGTATGAAAAGTATATGTATTTACGATAATCTTTAAAGCTTGAAATCATATTTAGTTATTTTTATACAACTATAAATTATTTGCCAGCTTGATAATTTGATTGTACCTCTACTTGGTTATTCAATAACTGAGTTGCAATTTTGTATGGGACAGCTGATTTTTAGTTTTTCTCGAATTCTGCGTTGGCTCCGTAGCAAAAGTTGTTTTATATATTTAGTGTTCATTACGATGCACGATGGTCTCATTCACACTTTTTCGGCTTATTACACCCTTTTTGAAACCCTTTATTAGAAATCGAACTCTCTCAGCAAGGTTCTTTTAAGTAACAGAAAGTAAATTAAGTTTAATTTAAGCCAATACATTGTCAGGCAAATTATTCTTTATCGTTAACTAATTTGAAGACCCAAAATATTATGAAACAATTTATTAGTATCTGTACACAATAGATTGGTAGGTAATATTAGAGAACTTATTTTGAAACAATGTTGTTTATATTTGTGAGCACGAGCGAATTAAATTATCATAAACATATGTCTTTATACCAACAATTCTTGTATATTATAATTGTACATACAAAATTCTGATCTCGGAAACAGCTATAACAATTTTGACGAGGTATTTAAAAAAAGCTTAGTTCGGCGGCATTATAAAAAAAACGCTTTTTTTTTGAGTTTTGCTCCGAGAGGAGCTCAATCGCTCTTTGTTGCTATGTAAGTTTGACTACCTCGGTGGCTCAGTGGTTGGTGACCCTAACTTCTGGTTCAAAAAAGCGTGGGTTTAATCCCTATATAATGACCTACTTATGTGATGAGCATAGGTGTTTGCTCTGTGTCTGGGTGTTGGTTAGTTACTATTTATATAAGTTAACTGTATTTTAAAAATTTATACATTTAGGTCTTTGGCAGGCATATCACAAGCTTTGCTTAGTTTGGGGTCAGAGTCCGTGTGTAAGATTGGGGACATCTAACACACGGTCTCTGACCCCTGAATGTTTTTTTTTTTCTTTAAGTTTAGTTAGTTTTCCACACCCAAAAGGTGATAAATTAGATCCTTTTTTACCCAAGGAAAATTCTTAAAGACATTACCCCACCCCGGGAGATGATGGGTGGTTACGTGGGAATCCCACCTTGTGGCAGTGTACCCACTAAAAACCCTGGGGTTTCTTCTCTGCGCATCTTAGTCGGTATTGCGGGAACGCTAGCACATAGTTCCGCGACCAAATTGGACCCTATTACCTACTCCAACTTCGATTATTCCGTCAGACTATGGATTTCAGAAATTAAACTATGTACGAAGTCAACGTTTGTACTTAAAAACTTTTACTTGCGGCTTCGTTATCTCTCTCTTCTCTCTTTCAACTCGCATATCTATCCGTTGAAGCGTGAAAAAAAAACATATCTACCATGAAACATTATTTTGGATTAATCTAAAATTACTAAAACTAATGTAGTAAATCTAATCGCCAAAATATCACGTGTAACTAAATAAAAAAACACTATTTTATACCGGTATTTTCATAACAGATTTTTCACCAGTTTCTTTAACTTGACGCCATCAATAACTAGTGTAAATAACTTATGTAAAAACTCAAGTTAAACTGGATTTAGTAAGCGTTTTTAATTTGACATGCTGATTATGTATTATTGGGACTAGATTCACACATATTCAATAAGTATTTCATTTATTTAAGGAGAATTTTGGTATCATTTTAGGGCTCTAGAAATACAGTTTTATACTTGTTTAGGAGTCTATGGATCATCTAAAATTGTATAGTTATATATGTTTCAAAATCAAATATAATGATTTATTATTAAATAAGCAAATGCCATGAAGCAGTTGTGTATTATTAAACAAGGTATATCACTAAAGATAAAAGCTATGCATACATAAATGATTACGTCCGTGTCATTGGTAAGTTTAATACGAAAAATGTCTTGCAGTCGGTTTTAGGTAGGTCAAGTGTGCAAGATGGGAGAAACAATTGAGAAATTCCGCGACTATCCGCGTCATAATGCAGGAATGCTCTACAATTCTCGCATTAAAGACAGGTGTAGCATTGTCAGACAAACTGTGGCAGCGTTTCCACACAATTTACATGCTCGACATATTGTGTTATTGAAAAACTTTTGTTTTTATTATACTTTTTGTATATCCATGAAAAAAATACTCTGGCAAAATTATTTAGCCGATAAAAATACGTCGTATTATCTCTTAATTTTATGTGCCGTATCTGGCGATATCCGACAAAATGGACTGTTTTATTGTAAACTTAGATACGAACCTGATGTCCACGACAAAACTTGCGTATTTATTCCGTAAGTGTAGAGTAAAAATAGAAAAAAGTTTTTCATTTTAGTTTTTAAAATCAAGTTTTCGTCGAGGTTGACAAAATGTTTAATTGCTGGTAAAATAATAATCAAAAAATCTAACCACAGATCTCGTTACATTTCGAGAAAGTACATGTTATTCTGAGTCCATAACATCAGTTAAAAACAAAAAAGAGCCCTCCGATTTATTTAAATTAATTTTGAATTTCTTGGAATAAATAAATATTTTTGACACACTAGGTACCTAGTATATCTCTGGCAACTCTGATTAAATATGCTTTTGTTATATTTTTACTATCATATGCTTGAAATGCATTTTATTTTTATTAAACCATCTAATTGGTTAGACACTCTTTTTTAAAAATTTTTTGGACCATTTTGTACCAACTGGTCACAGTAGTTTCTTATAATTTTAGCATAATAGAAGTCAGGTCAAACCCAAATCAAAGAAAGATAGAAACACATTGTTATCGATAAGCTGGAAAAATTAGTGAGCTATACATATTTCCATTTTATGCATACATTTTTACACATTCAAAAAAATGGATGGGTAAAAAATATAAATTTAATATTTTTGAGAAGCCCATAAAATAAGCCTTCAAATAATGTACATATTTAATTATATTTAAATATCATCTTGGTTAGATTTTTCTCTGAATAATAATATACCATTTGTGGACATCTCTTTTAAATCTCCATTTAGCTGACGAATTTATGGCTTTAGAAATTGCTATATGTATATTTTAGGTATATGTGCTAAAATAGAGGTATTTGGTAAACTATCTGTATCCGCTTGGTTAATTACTATGAAATTACATGCAATAGGTAGAGCAACTTTTCTCTGAATATCGCTGTAAAACTAGCAATTACTTATAAACAACTTCACAAATCCATAGTTACTTCAAACATGCAACTAACAAAGCTTTAGTCACCCGACGAGGACGCTGACGTATACGCAAATAAATCTAGATTTCTAATTAGGGCACGGATGCTACGTAAATCTATCTGACGTACGGCACGAGATTATTTCCATTTGCATTCCAGACATTCATATCAGAATTTGCAGCCAAACGTCTTCGACCAGACACCATATAAAAACTTTAAGATCCTGATATCGTTTTATAGATTTTTTTACCGTACTTTGCTTGCTTTGTAGCGTTATTTTTTAATATCGAAAAATACTACGTACAAATAATTACAAGTCGATGTTAGTATGTTTCGCTTTTAATAAAAATACCAAACAAAAAATGTTTGACTAAAAAATTTACGTTTGGTAGGTCATACCTATGTAAGCTAGCTTAGCTGTTCGAGTTTTGCAGAGCAGCCTAAAAGCCTCTGACGTAGCTAATTGGCTGAAACAGCCGGGACCCATAATTTATTAATATATGCCATCCGACGGCAGCGCTCAGTTGTAAATGCCACCTGCAGTCACTACCACGAAGCCTGTCTAATGTTCCATAACTTCGTAATAACGTGTTGTTTCTTTCTTAACTACGCTATGAGTGCTACACAATTATAACGTAGACTCATATAACCTAATTCCTATTATTAGCTTATATATAACTAGCGACCCACCCCGGCTTCGCACAGGCAGGTGTATTATACATATAAACCTTCCTCTTGAATCACTCTATCTATTTAAAAAAACCGCATCAAAATCCGTTGTGTAGTTTTAAATATTTAAGCATACATAGGGATATAGGGACAGAGTAAGCGACTTTTTTTAATACTATGTTGTGATATAGCTTCATTCCAATTATTTGTATTTCCAATTTTACGGATGCTATGATAGAGCTGACTCTCTAAAATGGGGAAAAAGTAACGCTCGCATCTGATATCGATATTCTATAATAGAAATGCAACTAAATACTGATATGGAATTATTCAATATCCGATAAATATAGGTTGCAAACTCTATTTAATAATCGGCCAAGTGCGAGTCGGTCTCGCATACGAAGGGTTCCGTGCCGTATCTCCTTGGTGTCTCCTTAGCCCCCTTCCTCTTGCCATTATTAATAGCGAAAAAAAACTCCTTGAAAATCACGTTAGTTGTATGGGAGCCCCCCTTAAATATTTATTTTATTCTGTGTTTAGTATTTGCTGTTATAGCTGCAAAAGAAATGCATTATCTGTGAAAAATTAGCTGTCTAGCTATTACAGCTTATGAGATACAGCCTGAAGACAGACGCGGACCCTATTGGGTCCCGTTATTACCTTTTGGGTACGGGACCCTAAAAACGATATGCATTAACTAGAAATTGGATTAGCAAAATGTAATTACAATGTCATTTGTCACAGGATATTATTTGCTAGAGATTTTTGCGGACCGGCTCTGACACGACGTTTTTATGGCGAGTTCTCGCAACAAACCCAAAAGCTTCTTTGTAACCTATGAACATTTTTAAGTATAACCACGTGTATTAGATTTTAATAGTTCCACAGAACCAAAACTGGCAAGAAGAGAGATGCAGTGAGCCCGGGACGTTTGAGACACGCTGCTGAAAAAGTAAAAAGAGGAAAAGTAAGAAGTGTAGCCAAAGTATTGCGGTTGAAAAACTTTACAGTTATATGAAAGTATTCAGATACTCGTAGGTTCTGAGACAGTCTTGAAATCATTTACGCCGCATTATGCAGTTAAAAAAGAATTTTCTGAACACAAACTCAAACATTTTTTGAGGTACAAACAAAATCATTTCCTAGGGTACAAAAACAGCCATATTTAACCGAATGAAATTATCTTGATTTTTGAAATAAAACGAATGTCCTAGGGAACAAGCACCCCACGTTACACCACATGGCCTACTCTGTACATACATGTACTAAGAGACGATAATCTGGATCTGCACACATCTGTACTCCACTTTTCCCCACCGTCACAGCTCAGTGAAGCGGTAAGCCTCTCAACGTTCAATGAATGCAACAGAGAATTGAATGAAAGAGCTACTGCAGAGTTAATCCAAGCCAAAACCAGCGCTGAGTGTAAAGTGTTCTATGGTTTCTACCTGCACTCAGCATTAATGTAGATAAGGCTTATTGATTTATAACTTTGGATTAATAATGTTTATCTACACTAATGTTGTAACATTCTACTTATGTTTCCAATATTTGACTTATAATGACTACTGTTATAGCATAGACAACAAAACACTCAATTTAAGCAATTTCAAATGATGTTATAATATCCACATCGATATCGTAAAATCTCATTATAACATCGATAAAACGCGACCAATTAACCTGGCGAGCCATTATGTCAAAATCCTCATACAAGTTGTATAAAATTTTGATATCAGGCTGGCTTTTGAAAACAGTTGGGTTATACGTGAAAACTTCGTCGAAACTACTAAACTTACATACACAAAACTCTTTGGTAAGATATTGTGCCAATGAAATAAAAAAAGAACAGCGCGCGCTCGCTCCTGATTGACCCTGCGCGCGCAGCTGCGCTCTCTTTGGTCAGATTTTACTGGCGCCAAGTTCACTGTGACAATACACGTACTACGCGTGAATTTAATGTTTCGCAATATGTTTTTATTTTTTATTTTTATTAGTGAAGATAAAGTAGTGTATGCAACTGCATATAACACGGGTATTGAAACACTCGTTACTATTATGAAACGAGCGCCTCACACTCGTGTTTTAATACCCTTCATTATATGACAGTTGCATAAACTACTATAATGTATCTGTGTGTAATATTTTAATTTCGAATAAATATCATTTCATTTCCAAAGGATCCCCTTTTTCAGATAAATTCAGAGATAATCATCATTATGAACAACTTTTACTTTTGCTGATGATAACACATTGACGCAATAAAAATTGTACTCAATACTCAATCTTTTGTTACAACAATTATTATACAACATTTATGTGCGGTTTTTATTAACATGTACATGAGGTTAAGGCAGTTTTATTATTATTTGTATTATAACACTCATATTTTGCGAAATAAATATTTTAATTTGAAATTTTAATGTTCCTTCTGCTACCAGAGCTAGTGCAATAAGGCTATATCAAAACAGATTATAGCATTTTTGTATTTAATCACGCCTTTGTGGCCTCTACCCTGTTTTAATTAACAAACGTGGAATAAAATTGAGTGCGTTTATTAAAATCTCTCCCGAGTCAAATTAAAATAAAATAAACACTAAGCGGCCTCTAATTAGCATTAAAATATCTTTTTGATCAAATAAACAATTTGTATGCAATTTTCAAGTATGCTCATTATGTAAATAAAGGAATATAAAAGGTACAAAGGTTAATCAATCAAATGACACGTTCTAATAAAATTTGTCGAAAGGCGAAATATCTTATACTTTGAGAACTAATGAGCGAGTGATGTTCTTCATAAGGTTTTTGTCGTATTATACAGCTTTCAGGCCTTCTAGGAACCCAAAAAACGGCCTACGGTTGCCCTTTTAAGGTCGTGTTTTGTACAAATATTTTGTATAAAATTACGTGAATTTTATTTATTAATTTTCTGCCTATTTTTTCCTGAAATACGTTTATTATGAGACTGACATACAGACACCCACAAAATATAATTGTAACAACATTTTAATGAGTTCATAGGAAAATATGTGGGAATCGAATGCGTCCCTTTTTTATTTGCCTGCTTTCAAAATAGTAAGAGCTTTTTGTTTGGCGAGCTCAATTTAAAATTTCGTCCAAAAAGAAAACCTCTCTAAAGGTAAACTCTGTAACGTTGTAATCGTATTTTTAGAGTTAACTCAAATTGTTCCGAAATTGAGACCCTGAGCAAAAAAAATCGTGTTCACACTTAGCTGATTTAAAAAATATATTGACGTGACAACGTCTTATAAATTGGTTTGCCGGGTGACACTTCAAGAAACTGCGTTACGCTCCGCTCACACTTTTCTCGAACTACCCCCTACTTAAGATTTAATCAGTTATTGTCAATAATAATTACTAACACCTAATAATTACAAACGGCACTTACGTGCCTCTCACTCGCTCTCATTCGTCTCATTCGTCTCAAAGTCGTTGTCACGTAAAACTTTCGCCCGTATACCGACTTTACAGGCAACAGTTTTTTTTTACAATGTTTACTTAACCTATTAGGATACTAACGAAGTATAGATCTACCTAGAATTGTGACGTAGAACATTCAAAATAGCGCAGTAAAATTAAGTTAAGCATCTCTATGCACTACTTAAAAGTTGCAAAAGTAACACCTGTCTAATTTAATCAACCATTTTATATAGTCCGGCGAATTCAACACTGACTGAAAATAACAATTAAATTCCTAGTCACGATTCAATTATTTGCTCTATTCAATAGAAATCTATTCTAATCTTAGGTCAGATACTTTACATACCGACGATATTGGCTGTCGCCAATTTCTCCGAACCCACATCAGCCTATGACAGAGTAATCAGAGACATAACTCGGTCGATTGAAATATCCCGAATGAGAGAGAGATTCGTTGATTTGCTACGGCACTAGTTAGAAAGGGACGCTGTTGGCTTCTTTCTCTCAATGGGTCTAGGGGTCTAGGTTTAGCGGTTTAGTGATTAGAATTGTCACAGTTCAATGCATAAATGTGACTCTACAAATTATGTACATTTATTGAGCATAGAAAGACAGAAAAGATAGAGGCTAGGTTCAGTGTTATAATCAAAAATTTTTGGGCTGCCTTATCTCCATTTTCAAATTCTCAGGGTCCAGGTAGGTGCTACGACAGTCTGAAATTGCCGCATGTTAGTAAAATCTTCCGTTTTTTCCAGTAACACAAATTGAATCGCCGTAAGTTACGGCAATCGCCGTATCAATAATAGCACTAGTAAGGTTTCTACTAAATTGTTTTCCGAAGCCTATGACAATTCGATTGAATGTGGACCGTGCCAAATAGATAAAAAAATGTGAATGAAACTGCAATATTCATGTCTATCGGAACGTTTCCGATAATTTTAGAAAAACAGGCCAAGGATTTGATTGAACTATTTTGATTCGAGGAATCGTAAATATTGGCTTCTAGGTATTTTGGGTTTTGACATAAATAATTTTTGTAGCGAAATACCACTCACAGTCAAATGCTACGCAAGACTACAGCTGATACTAATTAATAACAAATGCCGCCATAATAAAACATACTTTAGCCTAGTCTAGACTTGTTGTCAATTTATATTCCAGAGTTCATAGCAAATTTAAAACCTATTAATCTACTTAGATCGAGATAGAACTCAATTGAATGTATTCAAATTATTGTTTGAGAAGTTACCTATACTAACATATTTCAGACATAATTCGACATAAGGCGGCACGACTTTAACTGTGCCACGGTAAAAAGTAAGGAGGAAATTCTGAAGACCTAGAATTATTGGAACGTAGTTTTCTGCATACTTTTCGTACTATTATAACTTTTTGACGCTATAAAAGCTTAGCTCTCAATTATACAAGTGAAAGAAGATATTTTTCCTTGAAGACTCTACTGTAATGTTTGCTTGTCGCGATCGTCAATTGCAAGTTAATTATTGAAAAAAATACTGAAAAAATATAAATATTGAAAGCAAAGATTCATCGAATCGAAGGACTTATTCTTAGGATCCGAGAGGAACATACTGGAACGTCGTGCAACATTGTACAGCAAACGCATAAGATAGGTACTGCTAAATAATTACATCTGGTGAGAGTATCCACCTGCTTGAGTTTAAAAAGAGCAAACCTTGACGATCCATACATTTACATAAGTGTAATGTGTGTGTAAATTCTCAAACAATTAATTTCTTTTTGTCTGGCAATGAAGTGAGATATTTTCAAGATTCTGAAAACATGCCGTAGTATTTCGCCGCGAGTCTAAACAATGTAGGATAATTTTGACGATTGTTTAAAGTGTCTCAAATAGAACGCACTGACATTGTAATCGAGGGTTAGATGTTCATTTTACTGATGGAATATGACAAAATTATCATTATCTTCTAGGTCTGCGTGCTTCATCTTCGACCACAACGTCGCTTACCATCAGGCGAGTTGGTGGTCAAACGCGGACTTATTTGCGATAAAAATAAACCACAATTTTACTTGTTACTGAATATCATAATTCTATAAATATACGTATATAGGTACGCGCTCGTTTTGAAAATTTATGTATGTGAATGTAGAAACTTATTAGTAAGCTTGTACATGTATAAGTAAGTACATATATACCTATATCTTTTTTTTATTTTTAACCGATTTCCACAAAGGAGGAGGTTCTATGTTTGTGTGTATGTTTTTTTTGTGTATTTTCATCGATAATTTCGCCAATTGCAAACCGAATCGTTTTTTTTTTTCCAAAGGGTATAACTTCCGAGGTGGTCCCATTTAAATTTTACAGAAATCGGATGAGCCGTTTTTGCAAAAACCAAAAATAATGTAAGCAATTCGAGCGAAATATCCGAATTATGTACACGATGAACATCGATAATTTCGCAAATTGTGAACCCAATCGAAAAATTATTTTTTAGTTCGAAAGGGTTTTAGTTCTCCCAAGGTGGTCCCATTTAAATTTTACAGAAATCAGCTGAGCCCATTTTGGTGAATCAACAATAATGTAAACAATTCGAGCGAACTATTCGAATTTTATTTTGATACAAGAACAAGCGGGCCACAGATCGCGTCACTCAGAGAGGCTATGGTCGAACGGCTCAACTTGAATCTGCAAGCGGTATCTGACTGGGGTGCTGCTAACCTGGTCAAGTTTAATTCCACGAAAACTCAAGGCTGTTTGTTTTCGGCCAAAAAGAGGACCTTCCAATTGTCTCCTGCTTTCCGTGGTGTGTCCGTTCCGGTAACTGACAGCCTGGAACTATTAGGCGTTACGCTATCATCGACTCTCAACTTTGGCTCTTATATAGAGTCAAAAGCCCAAATAGCCTCAAAAAAACTTGGTGTTCTCTCTAAGATGAGACGGTATTTCACACCTGAGAAACTGCTTAATCCTAATAAAGCACAAGTCAGGTCCTGCATGGAATACTACTCTCACCTCTGGGATGGCTCTGCCAAGTACCAGCTGGAGGCTTTAGAGTCCATTGAAAGGCGAGCCTAGAGGCTGATAGGCTTTGACTGAGTCGAAGCTGCAGAGTCTCGAGCATCGACGTAGCGTGGCGTGTCTGTCAGCCTTCTATCGGATACACTTCGGTGAGTGCGCCCAGGAGTTGCACAATCTGGTCCCACCTGCCCCTTTCTTCTATCGTACGGCTAGACAGACGCGACCAAAGCGCTACCTTTTTATGGTGGACATCCCGCGCATTAGAACCAAGCGTTTCGATTCCACATTCCTCATACGAACTGCCAAAATGTGGAACGCTTTGCCTGAGACTGTCTTCCCGCTAAAGTACAATGTAGGTGTCTTCAAATCCCAAGTAAATAGGTATCGAAAAAAAAGAATTTTGTACACGATGGAAGGCGGTTTTGTCATTTTTTGCGAAAAATAATTATCATATATTAGATACAGACAATTGTATAAATAAAAAAAAAAACTCCGGTAAGATAAATAATGAAATCGAGTATTTAATGACCCATGAATTAAAATTTTTAGGCTTTACTGGCTAATAGAGATTTTTTTCAAGTTACAGCCGAATAAATCTATCAACAAAAATTTTATCTCGCAAATGCAAAGATATCAGTGGACTCATAAAACGGAATTAATAGTTTGCCCTAAGCAAATATAAAGCACCTACCAGTAAAAACATGGACTTCCACTATTATGACAACGCATAAATATTATTTTATCCGTCTTTAATTACACAGAACGAAATCATAACATTTAGTTTTGTAACTAGGCAGTTGCTTTGTTGACTTAAAATTTTACGACAATTTCATGGTGTAATTTTATTTGTTTTGACTTCCAGTCACATAATAATGATAAAATGTACGTTCCGGCGAAGATATTTCTTCAAAAATAAACTTTATGATCGCAATTTAATATAACATTGCAAGGGTGACGTATAAAAATTGATCATTTAGCATCCCGCGCATTAGAACCAAGCGTTTCGATTCCACATTCCTCATACGAACTGCCAGAATGTGGAACGCTTTGCCTGAGACTGTCTTCCCGCTAAAGTACAATGTAGGTCTTCAAATCCCAAAGAAATAGGTATCTTATAGGTAACCGTGTTACATCCTAGACCGCATATCTGCTTAACATCAGGCAGTGTGTAGTCAAAAGCAAACCTATACAAAATAAAAAAATTAATATAATGTTGTTTAATTTTCAATCATGATCGCTTTTGAAGCAAAAGAAAAATAAACGAAAAAATGGTTCCTTTCTCACGTTAATTTGCGTATTAGGGTTGTAATAAATACCTAATTGTACCTATTGTGCATTGAAGACTTAAAAATATAAGAATATATTAATCGGAAAATGCATAGCAAAACTTTGCCGATTCCATAAAAAAATTGGACTGAAAAACATCAAAATTCAGTGATGTTGGTGCTAGGTTAGAAAGTTTTTCTATTCTATCTATCTATCTATTCAGCTTGTTCCACCTACTGCTGAGTATAGGCCCCCTCTCTTTCTCGCCTTTGTCCTGTGCTAGCCTTTGCTAGCTATTTTTTTTGACACTTATGAAAGTGAAATAAAAATGCAATTAACTGGTAATCGTCACCTTTTGGTAGCGCTTATAGCGTAGTTTGACTAGGTGTTCGTGGGAGACCGCGCTGCCGTCCGATTGCTTAAAGACCGCTAAGTGACATTTTTGCGATTTTGACTTTTATATACTACTAAAATTAGAATTTTTTCCTCTATTTTCTAGTCTGGGTCTTATTTTTTTCTTTTTATTAGTTGCTGAGTTACGGACACCACGTGCACAGTTAACTACGTACTTTTTGGTGTTTTACAATTCTTAAACACAGTTTTCCCATTTTACAACACTAAAATGCTATTAAGTGCGCATACATGTGGTTTGAAGCTTTAAATTTATTCTGAATTGCAATTTTAGAAAACGTCTAAGTATATTTGCGTTACTATTTAACCGTTACCCGACTTAGCACGTTTTTTAGTAACATGTAGTTACCCAGTCCTGTGTAATACCTGCAACGCTTAAAAACGGTTTTATTACATCAACTATTCTATAAAACAGCTAACTCTACGTAACCGAATAATCGTTGATTTAACCATTTTGAACATTTATAATTTACAATTCTAAAAGACGGTGACTGTTCTTTAGCTGCGATTGGCTCCTAATGAATGCCGGTAAAAACAATATTAGAAAACGGTTAGGTGACATTTCCACGCTATAAAGCGTTTAAGTGAGAAGGCGCCCGCGCAGCTGTCCGGCGTGATTACGCACCTGTCATTCGTCGCCAGGATGCCGCGAGAGGGAAACGAGCGTGTGTGGAAGTTTCCGTCAAAATGGACGCAGGATCGAAGTAAGGTATTTTTATTCGATAAGGTATATTACCTATAATTTATTAAGGCATAATGATTTCATTATATTGTTAACCACGACACCACACCAATAAGCTTACACGCGTGAATTTCGCAAAAACGTTGCATTGCGCGGACTAATGACGCACCCAACTCTACTCACAGTTGCCACCACTGCGCTTGGCCGCTGAATTTTCTGCCATTAGCACAGAATGGCGATAAGTACTAATTAGTCCAGTCCTCCAAAAATTTCATGTAAAAATACATTTAAATGTCTCATTATCACCCAAAATGCGAAATTTTGTGTAGTAAGTATGATTGTTTTTTTCGTTCTGAAACAGAATTAGATTTGAAATACGAAATAAAGGTTGATTATACCCTATGTTGATTTACATGGTTTTGTAGATGGCACTACAGCGTCGATCCAGATATTAGAGGAGATCAAAAGCATCTATGGACAGCTATATGCTTCAGTCGCTAAGCCTGTTAGCAGCGCGGCCAAAAATCCAAGAGCCAAGTTGTCCCAACACTTCACAGGAGACATCCCGGAAATCAGCCTGTGCGAGATTAGAATGACCCTTATTCAGCTTCTGAACAACAAGGCACTGGGTGAAGACGGTACCACATAAGAGCTTCTGAAAGCGGATGGAACACTGGTACTAAAAGTCCTTCAGACGCTTTTCAACACCATCGTTCTTGAGGGCATAACGCTAGAAGCATGGAAAAGAGGCGTTGTGACTCTATTTGTCAAAAAAAGTGAAAACGTCTCATTGAAGAATTACAAACCCATTTTACTTCTGAGCCATGTTTGCAAATTGTTTTCAAGGGTCATTACAAACCGTCTCGATCGCAGGCTTGATGACTTTCACGCTTCTGAACAAGTCGGGTTTCGCAAAGGCTATAGCACCGTAGACCACATTCATACCCTGCGGCAAGTTATGCAGAAGGCCGAAGAGTATAATCTGCCTCTTTGCTTTGCATTTGTGGATTATGAGAAAGCCATTGATTCGGTTGAGACTTGGGCTGTGCTTGAGTCTCTCAGCGATGCCGCATTAACTATCGGTATATCGATGTCAGTCCAAGTACACGAAGAGAGCTGCAAGGCGACAGGGAGACGTAATATCTCCGAAACTTTATACTGCCACTTTGGAAAATGCCTTCTGGAAATGATTTGGCATCAATATCATTGCTGAATACATCACTCATCTCCGGTTTGCGGACGATATCGTAGTCATAGCAAAATCTATGGAAGAACTCAACACGATGCTCGAAGGCCTCAATCAGTTATCTAAACAAGTGGGTCTTAAAATGGACATAGACAAGATGAAGGTCATATTGTATAATTCATAATTCCTATGTTGCACCCACCCAAAGTTTAAGTCAAAGTTAAGAACTCTGTTCTTGAAGTCCTTGACTCGTACGTCTATCTAAAATAAATAAGTAGTCCAGTTAGATAGGTCCAAATTAAAGAAAGAGGTCAATCGCCAAATCCAACTCGGCTGGGCAGCGTCCGGAAATTTGCGTAACGTCTTCTCGTCCGACATACTTCAGTGATTCATGTCGAAAGTTTTCAACTAGTGCGTGTTGCCAAAGATGACTTATGGCACAGAACATGGATGCAACCCGCTTCCGATTGGTACTATTGGAGATCCATAGGGCAGGCATATGTCCAGTAGTGGACGTCATATGGCTGATTGATAGATGGACGACACACATGCCAAGATTCATTATCATCATGATCACTATTTTGCCCAAATGCAAGATGCTACTAGTAAGAAGCAAAAAAAAGTGCGCATTGCCGCTAATGTGAAATTATAATAACATGATCAGGACTAATATTTACTACACTAGAAAACAGTTTTCGTAAATCCTGTCTCCAAAACTGTGTTTAAGTTTAGGCATAATGACAAATCTTAATTTAATGTGTATTTAAATAAGCCGTTAAAAACACTTAACATTTATTGATAGAGCAATGCATTTTAAATAGCATAGTATTTACAACATAAAAAGGCGGCTAAGTGACGTAACTGTTATTTAGGTTGGCAATTTTTTATAACTTTAGCTTCCATTCAAATCATCACACAGTTACAGCGTGTTACAACTCTATAAAACGGTTGCACTTCAGCCAACTGTTTTTTAGTGGAGCAAATGTACACAGATTCGATTGGGATAACACGACTAAAATACAAAAAATGCAATTTCTAAGCAACACCAATACCTGGAAGCCTTCTGTACTCATACAAAAAAAGCAAATAATTAAATAAAAACAATGGTCTAGAAAAAATAACGATACGTCTTGTCAATTTCTAGAAATTTCATTTCCCACCTTTTTGTCCATATCTCAAAATTTGGTAAAATCACTTAGCCGTTTTTTAGAAATCGGACGGCAGCGCGGGTGTCATTAACAACTGAGCACTGCCGTGGCTCGGATGATACGTTAAATTGTAGACCCCGGTTGGTTTAACCGCTTAGTCATGTCAGAGGCCTTCTGGCGGCTTGATTACTCTGACACTAAGGCTAACCACTCGGCCTATACGAACTTACCACCTTTTGGTGTTTGCCCTGTGTCTGGATGTTACCAGCTATGGAATAATTATGTACTTAAAAATATGTATGACTATGTAGTATATCAGGCACTGGCAACCATATAACAAACTTTACTTATTTTGAGGTCAGAGGCCATGTGTAAGATGGATGTAAAAAACTTACTTTACATGAAACTAAATATATTTTGATATCGACACAAGCGCGCTTCACGTGCTAGATATATGTAGGTAGCATGTGATGTTACCTACATTTAGGTACATATGTAGATAACATGTGATGTTACTTACAATTATACGATTGTTTATCCTCATCATTCACAAATCAAAAACGTAATCAACAGATATTTAGACTACTACTAATCTTGCGTACGGGCTTTGGTGGACTAGCGATATTCAGCCTGGATATAATTAAGACATTTTCCAATTAATCGACCATCAATAACGATATTTGTGAAAACATCAGATATGTAGGTATAATATAATGTTAATATCCCAAATATCTTTAGAGCTATGCACTGCAACCTTTTAAAAAGGGTTATTACAAATATATTATACTTTAAATTATTATACCCTAGATATTATTTACAGTTCTACACCTTTTATTAATTGCGCTGACTCAGCACAAAAAAGGTACGAACCTTAATAACGTGGCTTCCGTGATTTGTTAGTGAGGTGGGTTGGCAGCGGCTGTGCTACCTAAATGTGTGTGCCGTTTTGAAAAATATTTTAAGTAATCTTACTTGACTGCATCCTGTGCTTTTTTCACTACCTAAACTAAAAATAATAATGTAATTAACACAAAAGATTATCATAAAACCAAGATTTCAAAATGTCTCCGTGTCAAATTACATCCTAGTGAATAGATAACAAATATTAAATTTATTTCACATACAAAACGCTACACACAACTTTAATTACTGTAAACAGTAAGAAAACGCAAGTAAAACTCCAGTCTGCCAAAACTTTAAAACACGGACCCATAAATATCTGATATGCGTCTGTCTACGCAGAGTTGTTATTGTTTCATTTGACGTATGCTACGTTTAGCATTACAATAAAATAGTTAGTTAATTGGTTTAATGTTTGGTTTCATGGTTAATGGTTTGGTTTCATAACAAATTGGCCATAGCAAAATCTTAGAAGTATTCTATTTTATATATTAATTGAGTTACTAGTATCATACTTAAAATAGTATACTTTTTTTCATCGTATCTGTACTGTGCTGTACCAGCCTTTTTAATAGTTCACTACCGTAGGACTACCCACGAAGAGTGATTGGGCCATATCCACCACGCTGGCCCAGTGCGGGTTGGTGGATTCACACACGCCATCCAATTTCATCTGCGGACGTATACAGGTTGCCTCACGTTGTTTTCCTTCACCAAAAAGCCAGTGGTGTGAAATTCGGTAGGTAAGTTCCAAAGAAACTCATTGGTACGGAACCGGGATTGAACCCACGACCTCAAGAATGACAGGCCAGCGTTACAACCGCTAGACCACCACGGCTACATCACACGGATTCATCGTATCACTAAAACCGAAAACCAAAAACTAAAGGGTCATAATTATCTAACCCGCTGGTGTTGTTGCTGGTTTCACATACCTTCAGTCCTTCTTAAATTTTTTTCGCATGCACACTTTCTCAGGAATAGGATGTGTTCCTTGAAGACTAAGTACTGTGATATTTATACGTTTTACTGTATTTTTGGTTAGTGGAAATATGTGACATTTACCTATTGCAAATGTAACCGCATCTGTGGGCCCAGTTTCGTCTTATTTAGCGATGAGCGTAAATGTAGCCGGACAGAAGCTACATGAAATCGTTTCAACCTTGTAGATGTGAAAGGTCATTGCTTAGGTAAAATACATATGAATATATGTACCTACCGAGTGCGACTGACCGTACAGAGTTTTAACTCTCAAAACATATTTTTAGTGATATCTAAAGTACCTACTTACCGCTGTAGAATACATCATGAGCAACATGGAGTCGGTAAGGAAATAATGTCCAATTAAACAATAACGCAACTATATAAAAATAAATCCGTTTAACAAATACTGAGAAAGACAGAGAAACAAAGAAATGCAAAAAGTTGAAAATACCTGATATTAAGGCAAAAAAAGTTGTTATGATTGAATGGAAAGTTAGTTTAAAAATTGAACAAAGGAAAACTTTTCAAAAAGTTTCCACATTGAACTCAAAATGGACAAAGCCGTAATTTTGCTAAAGCTCATTCACAGAAATACTTATCCATTAATTATCGAGATACGAACATATAAAAGGGAAGGCCTCTGCATTGCTCATCAGGCCTGGAAATTGCCAGCCATTACCATTCCATTCGCATTTATAAAACGATAAACATAAAACCTAAAAGGAACTTTAAGACAAATGTAAGACATTGTTGGCGCATCGCCAAAACGCTGCAAACAGTTACCTTTGAAATTGTGAATACAATGTTAATTAGGGTAATGCATTAGTATCAGGTCGCACTTTTGGACAAATAAGATTGTGAATTCTGTACCGGTTACAACGTTAAGTCACTAAAAGAAGTTTAGTCAATTAGATATCTACTACTATGCCATAAATTTATAGATTGAGAAGATCATAGTGACTAATAAAACACGAGATATAGAAAGGAGAATTGCAATTGCAAATAATGTGATGAATTTAGACAAAAAGTGTAGGTACTTGTTTGGTAGGTAAGTTTTGGTAAACTAAAGTGAATACTTATACTTCGGGTTTTTCGTTTGCATTATACTGCTAAAATTTCCGTTTTGTATTTTATGACTGCAAATTCTAACTTTCAGTCAAGCTTAAAGTCCAAACTTAAGTGTCGCAGGAATTCGGAACGCGAAAAATTTGATATCAATAGGGTTCTGATCATATACGGGCTAGAGAACGCTGCCGGCAAAAGGGATCCCTTAACACGATTCTTGGTACTTGGTAGGTACCTACTGCTAACGCCACGCGTTGTCCATTCAAAGGATAGTCCGACATGGAATTTTCTTTTGTGAACTTTCAATTTCTAGAAACCAAGCTTCGCTCAGCGAAATTTCTGTTTCATTCTGTATACCTACAACTATTTCAATTTTCATAAAAACGTTTAAACTTGATATTAAAAAGAAACCTTATTGACCATTGACGCTCATAATTGTAAGTTATTGTACCTATATTTGAAAATTTTACTGGATCGAATTATTAAAATTAAAAATAAATGTAGTAAATCCAAATTGCTACACTATTTTCTCAGACATGAGTATTGAGTATTAATCAAGAATTTCTATTTTATTCCATCTGAAATGTTTCTATAACAAAAGTAATCTTTATTCCTTTCAATAACGAGGAAGATTTAGAAAAAAACGAGAAATCTTCTATCATAATCAAATGCTATCCTGTTAAAAAAACCTTTGATTATTCAAAAATAAAAACTAAGTTTTAGTTCTGTTCCAACATTCAAAGATGGTACGGACATAGACAAAGTTGTAGACACGACAAATTAATGTTTATTACAGTAATTAGTATAAAAACTACATTAGCTAAAAGCTCAGACGTAATCCGCACCCATTGTCTACTTTGTTTTTATTTATAAAATTTGTCAGTAGTCGGATGCCAAGTCTTGTTCAGACATACCTAAGCTGGTAGCGCGACTACTGTTACTACGCATTATCATTGTGTAAAATGTAGATGTGTAGCTCGTTCGAGCTGAACAATAAATTTCCTACTTAAACCTTTCTTATAAGTTTCTCTATTAATGAAAATCGCAATAAAATTCGTGGCGTAGTTTAAAAAATCGAAGCGTACAGACGGTGGGAACCTTAGATTTCATGGCAACGTATACTAAATTTGTGTTCTTAAAATAATGGCAAGGTGCATAAGCTCGATTAACACATCGTTTACTTAAAAACTTAACTTTAAACACAACAAAAACGAAGAAAATATTTAAAAAATTGAACAAAAAAAATTGAGCTTACCGAAGGTGCAATATTTAAGACACACTTATAAAATACTTTTAATTAAGCTAGCTAACCAATTAAGTCCGTCTTATGCGCCCATGCTTCTTTACTATAATCACAAAATTAAATACCAGACAAGAAATTTTATTCGAATATCTTAATGAACAAATAATTATTGTTGCAATCGCAAAAACTACTATTTATTAAGGTGAAAAAAAATCCCCTAACTGATTCATTTTCGCCGTAATAGTCGCTCAGGTGTATTTATTAGCCCAAATTCTAGATTAGTTCGCATGCCTTTCTAGACACATTAACTTTTTTCAATTGCTCGGACATTCGATTTTTATGATTAGCAAATATGCGAAGCGAAAATACCGATGAACATACACAAAAAAATACATAAAGACAAACATAGTTCCTCCTCTTTTTGGAAGTCGGTTAAAAATAAAGCGAAGAAGCAATTAATAGCAAGACTTTTCGATCAGACAGCACTTTGAAGTGTTTTCCTTTTCCGACTAGCGTGAATGAATGAATCTCTGAACTCAATTTTCGGAATTTAACTTGTTTTCGAAAATATAGTTTCTGTTGTAATAACACGAGTAATAATTTGAATGATTTCGTTACCTAAGGGTAAAGTTATTACGAAAACTAAATTGAGCTATCAAAGTCTTATCTATCAAACTTACGTAGTAAGGTCGTTCAGAGGGCTTAATCTTACTGTTAGGTACTAACAAATTTCTGAATTTATAATTTGTTTCAGCAATTTTAGATTAATATTAAATTTACGTAATCTTATTAGTAGGTATGTATTATATAGGTAAGCCGTGACGGCCAACTGGGGGAATAAGCATCATGACTGGGTAAAAAAAACATTGTTGTAACTACTCCGTCAGTTAGAATACAATAGTAGATTATGTACCAAGAGAACCTAGTGGTGTCTTATGTCACGGGCGACAATTGGTCCCTGAGCGTAGCGAGGGACTCTATAGTCAACTCCCGAGCGCAGCGAGGGTGTTTTTAGTTAACCCCTAGAGAGTTTCATACAATATTTTTGACCTGTCGTAGCCCTCGAGTTTGTGTTAAGATAATAATGACTCGCTTTAAGTTGAGATTCTATGACATATGATAGGTAATTTTCGAGCAGGTGGTATGAAAAAAATATTACACTTATTTTATCTTTTGTCAATTAAACTAAAAAAATAACTAAATGACAAAGATAAACCTTGTCACAGTTCTCACAGTGAGAGCTTTTGACGTCGTGTCTCTATCAAAGTCTATACTCTTGTAGTATAGGCGTGACGCTACGCGGAACTTTAACTCTTCATTTTACTTGACAAAAGTAAAAATATGTGTCCAACATTCTTTCATTATGTTACTGAGTCCTTTTTTTATTATAATAATATGTTTTTAGTCATCTATCATATTCTTACCTTACAAGCAACCTTAACAATTAAAGTACGGACGGACATACTCGTATTATCACTTACTATTCGCGAACAGGCTTCCGAAAAGGCTTTAACACCATAGACCACATACATACGCTGCGGCAGATATATGTAAATAGAGAAGATCGAGCAGTACCTACTACTTGCCACTTTTCTTGGCATTTGTATCGAATCATATCGGCAAATCTAGTTAGAATCTAAGTAATAAGCCATCTTCCTTAATAGTATCGAAATCGGCTAGCGTGGTAGATAAATAGCGTAACAGCAAATTTCTTCTCTTTATAGGGAAATAGCAAAAGCAAAAACCAAGCAAAAATTGCCGACGACAAAAACATTCTAATAATGCGCCGGGTCAATTATGATACACCATAAGCACAATTACTTTTGTCATTGTTACAGAGTTCATCGTTGACAGACCTCATCTCCGCGTTCGACACAAAAGCACAAGCGCACAGCGACCTGCAGAAAGTCACAGCTTTCAGTGGAAGCTTCGATAAGAATCACAAGCCAACGTTCTCTAAAGACGAGTATGGCAAGTAAGTTTCAAACCATCGACACTAAATTATAAACTAACAATCTTCTGCCCGAGGCTTCACCCGCATGATAACTATTTTGATATTTTTGCTTTCCTATAGGAATTGTACCTATATGACCTTTTTATGTTATTTTCCAACCTTTGGACAACATCCATGCCAAAAATCAAGTCAATCCGTGGCTCTGTTGCTTCGTGAAAGAGTAACAAACCAATAAACGCACTTTCAGATTGATAATACCTATTTATTAGTAAGGATGCACAAAATTAGCAAGGGGTAGCACATGCGATAATACTTGTATGTGTCGAATAAAGATATTTCATTTCATTTCATAATATTTTCAATTACAGTGCATTACGGTTCGATTTCACGACGCATTTCTGTGACTGTAACTTCACAACTCTTTATCTCAACCCATTTATTTTTTGATCGATTTGGTGCTTTGCAGATCTTGTGTGATTTCAATAGTAAAAGATCTTCCTGAATGGTGAATAAATGGCGCCACAGCAAACATTCTCTCTTTTTAAGAGAAATCTCCCCCTTGGTCATTAAATAAGTATAAATTGCGTAGGACGTCCACTGGAATAGAATACATCGGTATCCCCTGCTTGTAGTAAGAGCCTACGAAAAAGGGACCTCTGGGCTCGTGAATGGTTAGAGATGGTTTTCTTGCCATTTACTCAAACGGGCCCGAGGAAAACGACAACGTGTGTGGCACCGTTTGTCGTAGAGAACCGTACAAGCCTAGATAGACTTGAGTAATCATATAAAGTGCTGGAAGCACGTTTGTTCCCCTGGAGATTCCGGAGTTCCCAAGAACACACAAAGGCTGGCTACCGAGGGGGTTTTAGTGGGTACAATATCACATAACCCAACTGCACTCAAAAGCAGTCGGGTAAAGTATCTTTCGAAGATTTCCCCCCTCAAAAATAAGGTCGCCCACCGTCTACAAGGTAGATAAACGACCGGACTGCAGAAACGCTGAGTGCAAAACGCTCCCAACCGATCGTATTGGAAGCAATTATAAGAATATTATAAGAAAGCATAAGTCCTCATACCTTACCTTGATTATTTGGTCAGAGATGGTGATGAAATGATAGAGTGCTAAGTGTTGCTTTGAAAAGTGCAAGGACGTTCAGGGATATACAAACCTTCCACCACTTTTACTATGGGGCTAATCCCGGAATTGATAATTAAAAGTCAACTGTTCCGTACATTTTCTTTAAATTTATTTTCGCCATTTCGGGGCTTGCTCCCGCTTGTATACTCGTGTAATGATGAGTAGGTATAAAAACTGTAAAGTCCCTGCACATTGCAAGGCCTATATTAGAATATTTCTTCTTGACGCATTCTAATTTCATGAAGCTATCAACAAAATCGATAAAGATAGATATATATCTGTGTGTAAGATGTCCCCTGAAGATATTTATATCATACAATTTATATTTATTTATTACTAGACGACCCGCCCCGGCTTCGCACAGGTGTATTATACATATAAACCTTCCTCTTGAATCACTCTATCCATTAAAAAAACCGCATCAAAATCCGTTGCGTAGTTTTAAAGATTTAAGCATACAGACAAACAAACAGACAAAAATAGCGACTTTATTTTATACTATGTAAGGATTTCTAATAGATAGTAAATTTTGATAGCCTTTTGTAAAAACAGTAAAGTAACTTATTGTCTCTTTGATACTCGTATCAATAAAATGACTGAGTAGTCAGTAGACAAAAAATCTTTTTTACATTTATTTATGATGTCAATATTTGACTGGAACTGAATCACTTCTTGTTCAAATAGTTACAGCTAGTAAACACGAGTGTGCTGTCTATTTGTTTGTGCTGGGTAGGGTTAATTGAAACGTTGGACGAAAAAAATGTTAGTATGTACAAGTATTGTAGTTCGTATAGGGTGGCTATCCTTGGTGTCAGAGTTTTTAAACTAGAACGTAAAAAAGAACGTTTACTTTACTTCAATGATCGCTTAGAAACACCTACAAACTGTACTACTACATAATATGGAGCTTTTTGTCATCGAGAATGCATAAGAAACTATCAAGATACAGGTTTATTACCTACCTTTTTTTTTTTTTTTTTTTTTTTTATTTTTTTTTTTTTTACCAGGGGAAATCTTTTATAGATACCACCGCACCTCGAGGGCAGGCGGGTGGTTATGTGGGAGTCCTGCCGACTGGACAGTATACCCACCAAAACCCCTGGGTGTTCCGCCACTGCGCTTGGTGTCGGGGCTACGGGCACGCTTGCGCACTCCTCCGCGGCACCCGACAGCGCTGGCCCAACTCGGGCCCCACCACGGAGCTTCGGCTCCCGCCAGAATAACGATGTGCCGAACACCAGACACATCGTCATCCACCACCTGGGACCAACCAGCACTGGGCGTCAGACAGCACCCGTGTCCGACAGCCCTGGTCCCGATGCAACGGGTCAATTAAAGTGGCCCCGCGCCTGCCACTACGGCTGCAGAGGATAGGGAGAACGGCCGTCGCGATACCGACACTCCTCTTCCCCTGCAGCCCCACCGCCTCCGCCAACACGTTGGCGGCACCCGTTAGGGCCGCTGGCAGGACGGATAGGCAGCGGCACACTCGCCGCCCGTCCATCCCGTCGCCGCCCCCGCCTCGATGGGCTCGGCCGCGGTATCGCGACGAGCGCGACACCGCAGTCCACCTCAGTCGACTTGCGACCTACTGGCCAGCCTCCGCACGGGCTTGTCGAGGCCCAAGACCCGGAGAGGCCGGCCCCACCTCGGGTTCCTCTTGGTTCACCAGGCTGGCGAGACCTGGCTACTAAGCCCCCCCGCCACGACAAGGCGGGAACCCACTCGGGGGGGAGGTTTATTACCTACCTAGTTTGACGGTAAGTAAGTTCGTATAGGCCGGGTGGCCTTGGTGTCAGAGTTTGACGATTATTGCACCATTTTTATTCGATGAAAATGAATAAAAATGAATTTAATCACTATTATTTTTTAGTGGTCACATTGGTTAATTTATTTTTTTCCATTGATTCCACTTTAAGTAAATTTTATTTAATTTTATGTAGGTACAATAATTAACTCATTCCAGTATAAATGGTAAGTAGAACCAGTCCAGTAAAACCACTACGGTGTAATATAATTATCACCTTTTTTTCCGGTGAGCATTGTTTGTAAGACGTACCTCTGCTTAGAGACAAGCAAAATATCTTATTACCAGTTACCACTCTCAAATATGCAGTTTAGATAGCTTTTGAGGCTGCGACCAGAATAAAATATGAACTTTTCCATTGATCGTTTTGCACTTATTTGTGTCAAAATCGTCACATGTTTTATGTACTTCAATGCCTAATCCATAGATGAATGAAGGTCTCGCGAGCGAAGACCTTCAACTATGGCCTAATATTGTACTAAAAGCATTTATACACGCTTTTATGTTTAAGTATATTCAAAAAGCACGGAAATAGTTTAATTTTGTATTATTTTTTATTGGAACGCACCAGACACTTGTCATTGTTCTTACGTCCTGAAATGAAGTGAAGTACAGTGCAAGAACTGAGCCTACTTGATTGTTGTCAAGACAGCGTCTCTCTAAGGCATGTCCTTTCATTTTATTTTGGTCAATCGTTTGAGCCACATTAATACCCGCAATTTAAGTTCTGAAATTCTGGAGTTGATCATATGCCATAGACTCCATAAGTAAAGATAAAGTCGACAAAGTAACATGATCTGATGGACCTTTTACGAGTAATCTATTTTATAAGTAAGTAAGTTATAAAAAGGTACTTACAGTCAACGGGTCCTCTATAACAGAGATAAAAGGCGTGCCATAAAATTTAAGTATCAGCACCGATTAAATATCTAATAGTTTTTGATAACATTTTTCGTTTTGACCTTGAAAATGGTAAAATTGTTGTGCTAGCAATAGTCCCATTTTCTAACAGAATTGAAAATATTTTATATGGACTATGCTCGGAGTTGTTACTCCATGAGATTGAATAAAAGATGATGAGATCTACAAATAAATCAAAGTTATCGGACTTAACTTAAAGGATCAGCAAATTAAAATGGCAGTCGGCAGATCATGTACAAAAGCTGATGGCATTGTAAAATTCTAGAATAGAGACCATGTAAATCTTTGCTTCGAGAAATGCCTGGAAGAAATCGCCATTGGTGATAAGGCCGTCAGTTTATAATCATATTTAGTAGCGTTAGCATAGTGTTTAGCTTTGGTTTGTGGTTATAAATAAAGAGTTTTGTCTGTCTGTCTCTCATGTACCACCAAGCGCTGCATAGGATGGACTTTAGGCCATAAGACGGACCTAACCTGACTAAGGAGGATAGCAATGCAACCCGCTTTCGGTCGGTTCGATCTTATTAAAAATTCAATATAAGACAAGCATGAGTCCATCAGTGTAAATTCTACGACTAAAATAATGATTAAGATGCACATATTTGTAGTAAAACCAACGGTGTATGAGTTACATTTGTTATGACAAGATATTTTTAAAGCTAGCCTAGCTAAAACAGTCTAGATATGTGAGCCTGAGCACTCCTTATCAAATATGTTAAATGGTGGTGTAGTATTTGTAGGAGATGGTAAACACACTTAGAAGGGCGGGAAACCTCTATAGGTAGGTACAAGGAAAGTTTCCGGAACACTTAATACTTAGCAACAGAGTTTGACTAAAAGTTTGGCTACACCGTAGATTTCAAACATAGGACAAGTTAACTAGCGCGGAATTTCGTACTAAACTATCTGCGTAAGTTGTGGTTTTACAACTTACGTGTAACGGCAATAATTAATTATATTATAACTATTGGCAGTCTCTGGCAGCCATATCACAAGCTTTGGGGTCAGAGACCGTGTGTAAGATGTCCCCTAATATTTATTTATTGATTACTCACGGAGCACAGCAAATCACTTATTTAGATAGGTACCTATTTGCGATCACAAAATACCGCACAAAGTACATACTTAATTGATTTATGCAATAACCATCATGAAATATTATTTTACTGACCTAGCTTTAGTAATTTTGAGAATTGTTTCAAGGTACCCCAAAATGAGCAATTTAGATCAACTGTCTGTCACAGAATTAATGTACAAAGCAATATTGTGCTCCGGAAATCCTACTTGATTCAAAGGGTTTCATCGAAATAACTTCCGTCTGATTTTTACCTTGTCAACGACCTTTCAATCCCAGAAACACGATAAATAATCTGAAGTGATAAACATTTTCAGTGGCCAATAAAACCCTGGTCACTAAATATACCTGCCATTTATGATCATCTAGGGTTTTCAAGAATTGAGATAAATTGTTATCAAGGGATTATAAGGATACTCAATACGAGTAGGTATATCTGGCATGGCAGTGCCCTGTCAAGAGGAGCCAAAAGTAGCGCTTTTAGGTATAAGTACCTACCTTTTCAAAACCTTGGTAAAAAAGGGACCTTATTACTAAGACTTCGTTGTACGTCTGTCTGTCTGTCACCAGGCTGTATCTCATGAACTATGATAGCTAGACAGTTGAAATGTTCACAGATGATGTATTTCTGTTGCCGCTATAACAAAAAATACTAAAAACAGAACAAAATAAATATATAGGAACCCTATCTCTTATCATTTTATGTAACGGCCTTATCACTACATAGTATAAAACAAATTCGCTTCCCGCTGTCTGTCCCTATGTATGCTTATTTCTTTAAAACTATACGCAACGGATTTTGATGTGTTTTTTTTTTCAATAGATGAAGTGATTTAAAAGGAAGGTTTATAATAATAATACATCTGTGCGAAGCCGGGGCGGGTCGCTAGTATTATTATATAACGCCAACTTGTAGACGCTTGAAATCTTCACAGAATGTTATGTTGTGTACTATGTAAAACTTTAAAAACAAAAAATTAAATTAATAAAAAATAAATACTTATTTAAGGGAGGCACTCATACGGTACGAAATCTTCGCGCTATTTTATAATAATTAAATTCAAAAATTGTTCGAGTTCGACTTGATGGTCAACAAATATGGTAAAATGTTTATGTGACCTACTTGATCAATTTTATTTTCAATCGGTTCCCAAAAATGATCTTGGTTACGCACTATCATTATTGTTGTTTTTGTACGCTGTCACTATTTGCGCAGTTAGTAAATCGATTAACCTGTTTTTCTTTACTTTTTGGATCGTAAATTCCATATAATACAAAGAAAAATAAGTTTTACTTAGTTCTCGCAGCGTACGATTCACTTAAGACAAAATTGACTACCAAAACACTTTCATATTTTTTGTCCCCTATTTTCTTCGTTGTTGTTACAATTGCTTTTTAGTATTTTTTTTCTAAACCAATCTCTCTTTCAGGCCTATTCCCGGGTCGATGACGGAGTTCAGAGGAGCCGAAGCGCAAGCGAGAGTATGCACAGAGATGAAGGAGCTCTGCGAAATCATAAACGAGTACGGGAAAACGCCGTGCAAAGGCCTACTTCCACCTGAAATGCAGTGCGCCACTAAAGTCATATCATTCGGAGAACTATTTTCGGTAAGTAATAATCTATCTATAAAGTAATACACTTTTCAAAAGCTAATTTTCATAATAATAAGCTAAGGAAATCAGAGAAAAAGAATAAAAGATCCATGTAATAAATATTCCACAATCTTTATTAAGTTCAAAACTAGCTTCTGTCCGTGTGATATTTAAATTTTTGTGTCTTATGGACCTTTTATTTTTCGTGATAAAATGTAGCCTACACTTACACTTTCTGACCTTTTGACTATACTTCTATATATTATGAAAAAGAGGCATTTAATTACCTTATTTTATTGCGCGATAAGTCCCGCAGTATTAGGATACTCGTAATATATAAGTACATGCCACCAATAAACAAAAAAATCCAATTCGATGATACATGTCAAAAAACAAGTCAATCCGTTCCCCTCTTGCTGCATAAAAAATGTAAACAAACACACTTTCGGATTTACAATACTAGTAGGTAAGGATACCGCATTTTAGAACAAAACTAGGTATACGTACTACGGAATAATACCAGTTACAAATTAGAAATGTTGCGTCCAGATTTTTTCGAAATCTTGATTATGAGCTTTCCATCAAAAAATGCCTTGATTATTATTGATTGGCTTATACACGTGCGTAACCCAACAGACCTCTTCTGAACTCATTTTACCAAACCAATTCATCAACTTCCGGGAAAACCGCTACTTATCGATAAATATTTAACTTTACTCCTAGGAATATCTAAAACTGTTACTATTCAAGGGTTATCCGAAAAGATGTCTAATGAATGTTCAATGTAACTACTTTGAAGTACTAACCCGAAACTAATATAATTATCATATCAGAGCGTACATTTGCCACTTTGTGGGTTAACTCTCCGCCCCCTTGTTCTTATGGTATTTGTTTCTCAACGTCAGCATTGTGTAAGAAGGAAAGGCTAATCGCAACCAATAAAACTAATTGTTATAATTATGATACTATTTGGCAAAAAACGACGAGTTTTCCATAAAAATTCCGCTTCGACAGGAGTGACCTTTTCACATTGATAAATTAAATATAAAATACTTTGTTGTAAGACAAATAAAAATCAAAATACTTTGTAGGTATAAAGATAAATTTTTGACCCTTAGTTTACATGAAATCACAGTTAACACTCATTTCCATAACTTACTTATGTTCTGTTAGCCTTGGTTTCAGAGTTCACTATCTGCTTAATTGCCTCTGACATAGCTAAACGATAAAAATAAGACCGCAGGTGATAGGTCCTCCTGCGGTCACCCATCCCAAGACTGACCGTGCAGCACGTTGCTTAACATCGGTGATCACTAAAACACCGCCTTACCACAAAAGATTTAAACACGCTTTTAACACTGTTTAACCGTGCAATTTGTACTTCTAAACAATGCCTAAAGCGTGCGGAAAACTTTTGTGGTAAGATGGCTGGTCTTTAGGTACTTTAATTTCTCATTAATATCAGACTGTATGTAGATAATTGATCCGTGTATCAATCTCTTATAACAAGTTCCAAGAGAGTAATAAATCAGAGACATGGAGGTGTCGGTAACCTTTTTCAGCTGAAACTTGCCTGGAATCTTTAATATTGGGAAAAATATTTATGAATATAATAAGCTTGGCGTGGGTATTATTACCTTAACAAGAAGCCATTGCTCTTACAATTGCTAATGATTAGGTACTGTTCGCCGAATCTTAGTCTTTATATACTATATGTACTATATCATAGGTTTGTAATATTCTAAGAAGGAAAAGCGCCATTTATGGTTGTTCATTTTAACTAGCTTTGTGTAGTGCAGGGATATTAAGAGACGATTAAACGCATCTTTACGAACATCTTTTACCAAAATACCTACCCTAATATCGCGAAGAAAATGTCTGCTCACAGGTTTTATTGAGAGCCGAAAAACTACTTTTTATACTTCTTCTACTTTCACCGAAGGGTTCCGTACGGAACCCTTCGTGCAGTACAGTATGGAAGCCCCATTCCTCTTGCCGTTATTAATAGTGAGCAAAAAACACCCCAAAAACTGACGTTTGTTGTATGGGAGCCCTTTTTATTTTTAATTTTGTTGTTATAGCAGGAACAGAAGTACATCATCTGTGAAAATTTCAGCTGCCTAGCTATCATGGTTCATGAGATACAGCCCGGTGACAGACGGACAGACGGACATCGAAGTCTTAGTAATATGGTCCCGTTTTCACCCTTTGGGTACGGAAACCTAAAAACAAATAAAGAACACATGTACCAAGTTTCGTCAACATTCGTTAAAAAATGCGACCTTTAGACAGATGAAACCTAAATTGTCAAACCAAAACTGAGAAGCTTCGTTCATTTCGTTTGCTTGGTCGACTATAGCTTTGCTATTATCCGTCTGTATACTTACATTTGTCTATTTTTTGTAAGAACTTACCCTACAGTTTTAGGATATGACGTATGTAAGTGTGTGACTCAACTCCACACGTAGGCAGACACAAAGTATTCTTCACGTTTGAAATATTTGTTATAGGTATTTTCGTGTATTTACGTATACCTACCTAGACAAATAACAAACAAATTACGTGAAGCATTGTTCTTAAATTAGCATTTTCCAAGGTTGAAACTCATTATTATGGTGTAACGCCCACCTCACTCTGTTTCTCTGAAGCTTTTCAACTTTCAACGCTCATAGTGCTTGACTATTGGCTATTAAGGGTCACCAAATGGCGGACTGCGGTCCGGTCCGGACTACGGAGCTATTTTATACGGACTTTGTGTTATCAATACAAAATATTTTACATTACATGTGTACTTAACTTGAGTAGGTACGTAAATGGTTAATAGTAATTCGGCTGAGGATAAAGACGATCATTGGGGATCTTAAATTGGAATTTAAAAACAGTTTCATCGATTTTCAGAAAATTTACAATGTCAGCGACTTCCTCAGTAACATTTTACTTTCTGAATCCTGGTGATTAATGGAGTAATAAAGCTGCAAATATTCTCGGGAGTAATAAAGCTCCTCTTCAGATTAAAATGATTGATTTCAAAGAAAATACAGTTCTAAAACAACAAAAACAGGAAGTTTCTTGACAGTGGTTTGGATAAAATTTGTTTGTGCTAATAAACACCCAGAATTGAAAAAATCGGCCAAGCACGAGTCGGATCCGCGCACGGAGGGTTCCGTACCTACTATAATGGAGCACCCTATAAATATTTATTTTATTTAAATTTTATTACTTATTATTGAATTGTATATGCAAATAAATATTCTGTGAAAATTGTTATTATTATAAATATCGAGCAAAAATCGCCCCTGTACCGCGCAGGCGAGGACTCGGTTAAACGGTCAGACTATAGTAATTGTCAGCTCGGGTTGTTTCGAACAGCTTAGACATGTCAGAAGCTTTCTAGTGGCGTTAACCACTAGTTTGTTCACTTTTTCATATGAATATTTTTTTTTTGTTTAAAGACTTAAAATACTTACTTAAATTCATCAAACTTATTAAGAACTGAAGCAAAATTAAAGCATTTGAACATCCAATAGTTCTTTATACATAATTGATTTTCAAGTACATAATTGATTTTACCACGAACAGCTTTAATACTGAAATAGTTCAATAACGATTCAATGTTTTTTTGAGTTTTTCCTATTAAATCTTTTTAGTTCTCAATATTTTCAGAAGAATCTACTTTTTTTTGTAATTATGATCTGTATAAGTGCTTGCAATCTTCACTTAAAGTTGGTATAAATAAATTATCAAGAAACCCATAAATTCTTTTGCAATATATCAAATCTGTCATCATAGTTTCTGCCATAGAATTATGTTTCTGCACACGTGGTCGAAGTAATTTGGCGGCGTCGTGAGGTCGTCAATATTTCAGTTTCCGGGCGACGCGAACTTGGCATGCTACAATAGGTGACACATGCAACAAACATGAAATATCTTGGGCTTGAATTCTTCATACGCTGACGTCTATAGTGCGTAAGTAGCAACCGAAAACCCGGTTAATTTTCGAACCGGTTAAGGCCTAAAGTACACGATAACTTTATTTTTCGGTTTCATTCAATTGAGGTTCATTTTAAGGGTTTTTGTTTACTAAAAATCCCATATCATATCGATTGAACGGAATAAACCAGCTCAGAACAGTTCTTATCACCCGCGCGCTCCTACTTCACGCCTTCAATGTGCCACGTGATGCGAGGGCAACGAGCGCGTGTCTGTTACCCGCCCCTGTACCCTGCCTATATGTACTCTCGCGGAATAAACTGGTTAATAAAGATTTTTAAAACACTTTTTTTACGGTTACGCTATGGCCGAAAAAATCAGAGAAACCGGTTCTTACCGTTTTAATTCTGGTTAATTTTAAACTAGTTTCAAACCTTGGAAGCAACATGTACTTACTGCGTTCTTCAATCGCTATGTAGTCCAGTCATCACGTCAGAATAAGGAGTCTTTATTCTGAGGTCGCGATGCCGCGGCCGAACCCATCGATACGGGGGTGGCGACGGGTGGGACGGGCGTTGAGGAAGCCACTGCCTATCCTACCTGCCAGCGGCCCTAACGTGTGCCGACAACGTGTTGGCGGAGGCGGTGAGGCTGCAGGGGAGAAGGAGTGTCGGTATCTCGTCGGCCGCTCTCCCTATCCTCTGCAGGCAGGCGCGGGGCCACTTTAGTTGGCTGTCGGATACGGGTGCTGTTCGACGCCCAGTGCAGTTTGGTCCCAGGTGGTGGATGACAATGTGTCTGGTGTTCAACACATCGTCATTCTGGTGGGAGTGCAAGCTCCGTGGTGGGGCCTAAGTTGGGCTAGCGCTGTCGGGTGCCGCGGAGGAGTGGGGAAGCGTGCCCGTAGCCCCGACACCAGGCGCAATGGTGGAACACCCAGGGGTTTTGGTGGGTATACTTTCCAGTCGGCGGGACTCACGGGGATCACATAGCCACCCGTCTGCCCACGAGGCGTAGTGGTATCCATAAAAGAGTTCCCCTGGTAAGAAAAGGCTCCATTGATCCTAATAAAAGACCAGGCCAAGCCTGTTAATTCGATTGATAATAATAAATCACAATTATGCTATAGCGACTGTACTTTAATTAAGGGTTAAAGTCAAGTCCAGCTGCTAAAAGATAAAAGAGAAGAAATTGAAGATTAAAAGGGTTTTGAAAACAAAGCAGCATCAAAAATATATCGCGACTTGTGATAACATTTATTTACGATCGAGAACAACCATAAATATGTGCGTAATGAGTAGTAATTCACCGTTATTGCCCATTAACACTCAAAGAAACAATTGTTGGAAATAATCCGATACAGCGACATGATTGTTTCATGTTTGGCGCCGAAATTCACAAAATTCTTGGATGTAAGTAAACTCAATAAGAATAAAATTTGCCACGTTTGTAAATTAACACGAGGACGTCTGAGTGCTTGACCTAATTTTCCCTAAATTATTCAAAATAAATTAACGTTACCCTTCTTGATATGATAATGAAACATGATTCAGGCTCTGAAGGCTGAAAAAAATTAAAATACACCTCAAATATTGAAATACTCGTAATATAAGGTAGGTACAATACAATACAATACAATAAAACAACACTTTATTGACACCAACAAAAGAAACAAAAACAGAAAAGGCACAAAAGGCGGTCTTATCGCTAAAAGCGATTTCTTCCAGACAACCTCTCTTGGATGCAAGGAAACATAAAGACGACAAGGACGGTGTAAAAATAATACAATTATTATTGTTACAAAAATTTTACCAAGCATTTCATTTTACAAGTATTTTCTTTGTTGCATTATTGACCAATATTTTTGAAATTTCACTGTACAACAAAGCAATGGACATGTAAAACAAAACAAAAATCAAAGATGTTATTTCACCGTAGTGTGATTATTTCAGCGTAATAATTATTTTTCGCAAAAAAATTGCAAAACCGCTTTCCATCGTGTACAAAATTAGAATATTTCCTCGAATTGCTTGCATTATTGTTGATTTTTCAAAAAGCTCAGCCGATTTCTGTAAATTTTACCTCGGTGTACCCTTTTGAACTTAAAAATATTTTTTCCATTCGATTCACCATTGGCGAAATTATCGATGAACATACAAAATAAAAATACATACAGACGAACATAGAACCTCCTTCTTTTAGGAAGTCGGTTAAAAATATACCTAGCAAATGGTGGTCGAATTCTGCCAAAAAACGGTATTTAGCGTTTATTTGATTTGTTGAAAAAAAATCTAAATTGATTTTTATTTGCATGGTGGCCAATGTAATAAACTGCAGCCTGTTATTATAGAAAACAATAGCGAAATATTTTTACAAAACAAATAAAGATAAATATACAGGGGCTCTGTAATTAAATCATTAGAACAGCTAAACGTATCCGTAAATGGACACGAGATCGAGAAATCTATGCTTCTGCAAACGGAAGAGCATGCATGTCACCTTCTACAAGTCATTTCTCATCCATCCTTCCATCCATCGGCCGTAGGACGACCACTGCTGTACATAGGCCTCCCCCATATATTTCCAATAAGGCCGGTTGGAAACAGCCTGCATCCAGCGCGTTCCTGCAATCTTAATTATATCGTCAATCCACCTAGTCGGTGGACGTTCTACGCTGCGCTTGCTGGTCCGTGGTGTCCTTTCGAGAACTTTAAGGCCCCATCGGCCAACCGTTCTTCGAATAATGTGCCCCGCCCATTGCCACTTTAATTTGCTAATCCGCTGGGCTATGTCGGTAACTTTGATTCGTCTGCGGAACCCTCTTATTCTGATTCAATCCCGCAGAGAGACACCGAGCATAGCCCACTCCATAGCACGTTGGGCTATTTTGAGCTTATTCATGAGGCCCACATTAAAAGATCACGTTTCAGTTCCATATGTCATCACTGGCAACACACAACAATCGAAAACCTTCGTCTTCAGGCACTGAGGTATATGAGTCATTTCTAACGTTTCAACAGTTCCAGGCTCCAGGTTCTGTACGAGTACAAGGCCATGGTCTTATATACTCTTACCCTATAAGTGGTTGGAATGCCTCATTTTCATTAATAGTATTTTGATCAAATAGCATTTCTATCAATAACAGATATAGTTCACAAGAATTCTATCATCAACTATTATCAGTTGCGCGGACAGATATTCAATCCGGAAAACGATATTCATTTGTGTACAATACATTCTCGAATCATTCCGGAACCATTGAAATTCAGTACAAATGAGGTAAAGCTCAAATTGTACAGGCTTAAAATGTGTTGAAGTATGTTACAGAAGTGAAGCTTGTATATTTTATCATTTTTAACCGACTTCAAAAAAGGAGGTTTTCAATGCGGCTGTTTGTTTTTATAAATGTTTTGCTAATATTCCGACAGTTATTATGAACCGATTTTAATGAGTATTTGTTTTGGTTGGGTAGATCACACTTCAGAAGTAAATTTTTATTCAAATAGGTGAAGTGGTTTGTAAACAAGAATGATATTAAAAAAAAGTATTTTTTAAAAACATGTTTTTACTGAATAAGTACTCGCCAAGACGAATCAAACGAGCCGAAACTCGATGGGGTTGCGTCGTTTTATTACAGAATTTCTAGGACCGCTTTCCAGTTCCATCATGAAACCCTGGTTAATATTTAAAGACAAACTGCTAGTGAAGACAATTCTTATAAGCCCAAAATTGATGAGGTTGTGTCGTTTCATTGCGAAGTTCCTTTGGTATAATGATAATAATTAATTTAGTAGTACCTACTTAACGGTCTAATTTTTAGGGTCCCGTACCCAAAGGGTAAAAACGGGACCCTATTACTAAGACTTCGATGTCCGTCTGTCTGTCTGTCACCGGGCTGTATCTCATGAGCCGTGATAGCTAGGCACCTGAAATTTTCACAGATGGTGTATTTCTGTTGCGGCTATAACTACAAATACTAAAAATAAAATAAATTAAATATTATAAGGGGCTCCCACACAACAAACGTGATTTTTAGGAGTTTTTTGCTCGCTATTAATAACGGCAAGAGGAATGGGGCTCCCATGCGGTACGGAGCCCTTCGTGCGCGAGTCCGACTCGCACTTGGCCGACTTTATATTTATTTTCATCTTAAATATGTTCATACCTATGCGTTAACAATACGGATGTTGACCTCACTGTACTTTCAAAAATCTGGCATCGTAGAGGCCCTAAAGTAAAATTGAATATAATATAATAACTATGTACCTACTTACAATTTTTATGCATTGCACAGAGCTCGTATCAACAATGGCCGAGTCCACGAACGAACTTATAGCAAAGTGTTCTGAAATTTAATTTGAGTAGGTAACTGTGTGTGTTGCTCGAACGCGCATTCTATCAAACTTAACTACTCTAGCCTCGGTGTTTGTGATACACTATCCTTTATCAGGTATCGGAAATCATTGAACCAATTCCGAAAATGCGAATGAAAATTCGACTAGCAACCTATTTCACAATTTTCATTGAATTTGAACGTTTCATTTGAACAAACAGCTAATATTATCACAGCATTTCAAAATTGTATAAAATAAAGACTGCTTTTGCGCTATCGCTGGCACGCAGCTCTTTTGTTTAATTTTAGTTTCAACCTAAACGTATTTACATTTCGACCGGTTTTATCAACCGTAAAATCATACAATGTAACTGAAAGCAGCTAAAATGACATGACTCAGTCACGGAACCGTTCAGATCAACAGGAGGTCATAGATCACCAGTAGATCATAAATCGGACATGTGTGATACATCGAACCCGTCCGGTCCAAGATGTGACGTCACACATTCCGCGTTCGGACCGTCACGGCCAAGATGTAAATTTAAATTTGGAATCGGTTTGCTAATGCCCTCTCGCGCGTAATTAGCAGCATAAACACGCATGCGCGTCCAGATATGGAAACGGAAGATGAGACGAAAATATCGGAGATATTTTGTTTATATTCCGGTTCATCGGCGGATTGACGTGGGCTGTTTGGATGGAATGTTTTGAGATGATGATAGCTCAGTTATCGTGTGAGGCTGCGTCCACTAGAGATGTTAATAAGAGTAGATAGATATACATTCACTGCTATGGGCTGAATGAAATTTCTTGGCGGTTGTGATAATAGCTATAAGCTGTGCAAAACCCAATTCTAACTGAAGCTCACTTACTTCACAGTTGCGAGGATTGGGTTTCAAAGCTAAAGCTTGTAAGTAACTTCACTGCCACCAAAAAATTTAAGTCGGTCTATAGCAGTGAACGTACATCGACCAACAGAATAAAGTTTCTATGGGTGCGTTTGCAGTGTGAATTGACAAGTTTTCATGTTTCACAAGGCAATGAAATTCCAAAACTATTTGGAGAGATTGCGATGCTGGTCATTTTGTGCTTATTTTTCCAAAATTTTGAGTGCAGTTACTACAAAGATATTAGTTTAAAACATTCACCCAAGTGGTTCTAGGATTTATAGCAAATGTTCAGATGCCTATAATAAAAAAAAACACTAGCATAAAAAAAAAATACAGTTAACACTGACAGTAGACACTTCTAATGTAGTTTAAAAATAAAATGTAAGCGTCATTTTCAGCGGACTTATTTTGTTTTAGCCCGGGAGGTAGGTACCTAAGCGCAAAAAATGCATTTTTTGGCATTATGTTATCAAAGTGGTTTATAACAATACCCTGGAGTCAATCATCTGGGTTCCTTAGCATTTGGTGGAGGAACCCGTTTGAATTTTAAAATTATCTTACAACTACTTCTTCTTCTTTAAAGTGGTTCTGTTTAAAAGCCAGACTGACAGGCCCTGTTACATGTTCTGTCTTACCACAAAAGTTTTACGCACGCTTTAGACAATGTTTAGCAGTACAAATTTGCGTGCAATTTGCGTGTTTAAATATTTTGTGGTAAAATGGTAAACTGCTAATGCTTAACTACAAATTCTAGGCATCACAATTTACTATGTCTCTGTCATAACTTTATAGACTAAATTCAGGTAAAACAGAACATGTGATTGGTTGGCGAAAGTATTCTATTCTAAGCTATCCTCAGACTCCGATATTCAAATGTGTCACATAAAAAGATGAGATCCTGTGCACGGTTTATAATTTTTTTTTGTCTCTTCCAGATATACACAATAATCAACGACAAACTAGTCGGACTGCTAATTAGAACTCGAAAACACCAGCTCACGTACTTTGAAGGAGAAGTTTTATTCCAGGTGAGCACTAACATTTGATTGGCTATCTTCAAACTCGCACTTCAAAAATGTTTCCTCTTAGATGAAGATATGACTGATATTCCAATGATTCATACACCTATTTGAATATCAAAACAAGATGCATGAAACATGGATTTTTCGAACACGGAAGAAACCAGAAAGGTTTTCCTGCTGTAAAAGTGAAGCCACAAAAGCTTTTCTTAAATATAATATTTTGCAGTGCGGTCTCACTTTTTTTAAAAACAAAATGAAGGGTGTGTTCGATAATAATTTTGGATACACAACACATTTCATTCAAATGCATCTCGAGAGTACTTCTAGTTCCTTACATGTTCGAAACAAGGATTAGTAATACCGTCAGTAATAGGGAACGAAAGCCCAGCAGATTTACAAGTAAGGGTGAGTATCATTGTACAGGTACCAATGAACAAAGAATTCCGTACATAAGTAGCCAACAAATCCACAGGCTGAATGTATAAAAAAGAAAAAACGCTGCATAAAAATATGCTAAGAAAGTGGCCAAACGACCACATTTTTTTGAGCTGTGAGTCGCGCATTTAAAAAGAAATCACAAAATGAACCGACTCATTTTCAGTCGCTGTGTGCCACAAACAGGACTTTATGAAACTAAATGCAGTGTAAATTTCGCGCCTCATACCTCAAAAAATAACGCTCGTTTGACTTTACTATTCACGAATGCAATATACACATATAATCAAACTGACTTTTTGTGATCAATGGAGAGGACATCAATAAACACATCGACTTTGGTAATGACCTATTTGGGGTAAAAACCATTATACCAACATTAAATAGTAATGCTTCTCTAAATTTAAATTAACAAGTTGTTTTTGCATGTTCAAATGTTTATGTAATGGCTTAATATATTTCTGTTATTTCTGTGTAATTATAATATGGACCTAGTTGTCTGAAATGAAGTTTTATTATAATTGTTATAATAACAAACTCGATTTAAGAAACGAAGGTGAACGGAGCGTTGTAGTCCGTGACTCCAACGTTTAAATGCGATATATTCTTAGAGAAAACCAAAAAATACTAACGTTAATCTTAGAATACCTAGCTGTATTTGGTTATTTGGTAAGCAAATGTGTTAAGTATTTTTTTCTATTTTCTATAACACAGTTCCCAGCTTCGCCTATATTCGCTCTTTTCCGTTCGAGTGGAATCTGGCTATTGAAAAATTCATTCAAATATGAACCATGTCTGAATTAGAAATCTATATTTGCATCTCTAAGAAACCTTAAGATATTAACATACACATAGGTATAGGTATTTGCTAATACGTATACTTGAGAACTCTGTCATGGCAGTAGAAGCCTCTTGGCTACAGTAACGATGTTTATTTTTCGTTTATTGATCTATCGGCTCATTTTTAATGTACTTACAAACTTTCATGGACAGGACTTTTCACCAAAATGTTATTAAGTTATTTTGAATAATTTTATCTAATATTAAATTAATTCGTCATCTTCCTGTTTGTCAAGTTGACGGGGATATTGTTATATTTTACAAACTCGATATTTCGTCGATTTTTATATATGTTGTAGATTCACTAGTTACGTCCTGCTGCTTCTTTGCTTTTCTTTTAAAGTAAGTTTGTATAAACCGGGTGCTTTAGTTTTAAACTGACTGTAGGCATTTTGATGGGTGGTTATAACAACCTGAGCCTAGATTTTAATATGACTACCGAGCTTTGCCACCACTCAGTTGTAAATACCAATATTCTGTCAATATTCTATGTTCATTCTGCTTAGTCAAGTGGTCCTCTTGACTTACAAGTGGTTGAAATTGAGCCTTGTATGGATTGACTTGAGGTTATTGAGTCGAGTCGACGATGTTGAAGTTGGTTGAAAGCCAATTGGCCACGTTAAATAAGGCGGTTATACCCCCTTTAAAAAATGAGTTGTTTCCCAGCAGTCCGTCAAATACAGTACTAAAAAACAGACCACTGAGGTCTGTAGCGGGTGCAATAAGTACGACATAAACAAGCTATGGAGTATGCCTCAAAAATTTTGAGTGTGTTATGAATTTTGCCCTCTGCAACATAAATAACAACTAATTCAGATCCACTGAACTATTATTTTTTGGTCGTACTGACGAACTTTAACATAAATATTTTCGTAATGATTGAGGAAAAATTAGGAAAAATCCAGATTTAATTATCGCTAATTTCCTGCGAAACGAAAGTAAAAGTAGCAGAAAAAGTTTAAAAAATATTGAGCGCAAATTACTTTGAACTGAAACGTGATCTTTTACTCGTACTGTGGGTCATACAAATGAGCTCAAGATAGCCTTCTCTGCGAGATCAGAAATGAGGAGATCTACAGACCAAAGTAACTGACACAGCCCAGCAGATTAGCAAGTTAAAATGGCAGTGGGCAAGGCACACAGTTCAGAGAACGGATGGCCGATGGGGTCTTAAAGTTCTCGAATGACAACCACGGATCAGCAAGCGCAGCGTAGGGCGTACACCGGTTAGGTGGACTGACGATATAATAAAGATCGCAGAAACACGCTGGATGCAGGCCGCTTCCAGCCGGCCTTATTGGAAATCTATAGGGGAAGCCAATGTCCAGCAATGGACGTCATAGGCTGATGGATGGAATTAATGATAAACATAATGTGGTGTTCTTGAGTCGACATCTTCGAGCAAATATCTATTTAGTCACAATCGTGCAAAAAAATGTCCGAGCCAAAACTCTGCCTAAGAGCTACGTAGTGGGCAGGCTTTTTTTAGTTGGTCGTGAGGCGATCGCAAGCTGACTACATCACTACAACATGACATAACGTCGAGATTGGTGAAAACGGGTCATTGTGAATTATTTAATGTAAATATCTAAGTAAGTGTCTATGTATGACGCCGCTCGGTCATTTTTTTACAACTTTCGCTTAGGGACTGTGGCTCTGTAGATATTTGCTCGAAGGTCGACATCTTTTTTTGCAAATAAAGAAAGAAAGAAAAATGGTGGTACATTTTCTGTTTCAGAAACGTGACGATGACGTCCCAGTGTTCCTGATGATGCCCATCGCTGATATCCGGGAGTACTGCAACAACAAAGCTCTTCAAGCCAGAAGATCCGTCTCGCCTATGCCTAATTAACTTTACCAAAATATAGTTAGGGTAAAGATCGGATTGCATTTGAGCAGCGCTTCGCAGCACTGCGCTGCGTATGTCTAGCAATATTTTTTTTCCGCACTTGTCGTTCATCTGGGTCATCCGGTTCATCCGGGTGGTAGTGAAACAAAAAATTGCTAAAAGAACATTTCGACGATTTGTGCCTTAAAGGATAGCAGGCCAGCGTCGCTGAAATGTGATCCGATCTTAGTTTTATTTCCACCGAACCACGGAAACATTTTTAAGGTTTTTTGATAATAATGAAGAATTCGGTTGTGATAATAATGAAAATGAAAGGAACCAGATACCTGTATACACCTCTACATCTGCGACCACGATAGGCTATTTCACTTGCGCCAATTAAATAAAGATCTATCCTCCTCGCATAAATCAATCACCTCTAGACACCTTCCAAGCCTTTACCACAGTACAATAAGTAAAACAGTAGGAATCTTTACAGAATTTGGCCGTTGGCAGCGGCGCAGTGTAGCTCTACATCTACATCGTAGCGTTTATCGCTCTACACGTAACTCTACGGTTTTAAGTGTAGATCTATAGTTTCTTCGATATTTTCACAGTTTTGAATTTAAGTTTCTAAAAAGAAAAATAAAAAATTTACATTGAAATTCAAAGTTTTTAACAGCTTTTTGAAAGCTTCTTAACAGTTTTAGTCTAGGTTGGGACTTGGAACACTGCGGCATATACAATCGTACACATTATACACAATTTAATTTTACTATGCTAATATGACAAACTCGGAAGGGACTAGAAAGGGATCGGGTGATGGTAGCGCGAGTGCGATTGCACGCGTTCAAGTACACTGCACGCCCGCTTACAATATCAGTTTTACTTACAATGTCAGTTTTCGCTACACTTTAATTATAAAGAGTTATTTTTGTGATTAATATGCGTTGGTTTAAATGATAAATAATTCACAAAATCGACGCAAATTCAGAACTGCGAATTAGCTCAGTTGGGAGAGCGTCAAGATAATGAATAATAAAATTAAAATCATTTCACTTAAATTATATTTAGCTAAAAATAAAAGTGACAACCCTAAGCGTCAATACAAGATTAACTCACCAACTGGCCTAAAATGAACATTGTTAGTGCACCTACTGTGCATAAACGTAGGTATGGGTTAGCGGTATAATGCGGAAATTTTCTCCGAATTCCGTGGAAGTATCGAGGAATGTAACTGTTGCAAATCGGAAGAGGCAAAGCATGAGTGGCGTGATAAGTGGTTGCGAAAACGTTTCTTTTTTTTCCTCCACATTTGAGATGTTTTCAAATATGATCTACCTATCTACTTGTCCATAAATAGCTACCTACTAATAGATCTGTTTTTGCAAAGAAGGGCTGGTGTGGAAATCCGTAGAAGAACAAAAGCAACTGGCATAGCCCAGCATATTGGCACATTGAAATGGCAGTGGGCAGGGACATGTGCCCTGCTCATGCTCACAAAGGACGAACGAAACGACGGGTATATATATTCAGGATACTGTACTCATCATTCTTACTTTTGGTATTATATCAACTCTAGAATTGCGAAAAAAATAGCATTTCCATGCTATTTATTAATTTGCAACAAAGATCAAGAAACATCTGTTTTTAAGAGTTCAACGTTGATATCATAGTAAAAGGTCATAATGATAACTAACAATGGCATTCGACATGTTCGTCGTCGTGTATGAAACAAATACCTATTTTTTTTAAAATAACCGTATATTTCGTGGTCGGTGGAAATAAAACAAATGTCGTTTATTAAGTTGTTAAGTGATATTTTTTTATTTTTTGATATTTTAATTGTGAGTCAAATAGTATTTTAAGTTTAGAAGCTAACAATAAAAGTGTATGGTACGGAAGGCGAAACTGTAACTGAAGAAGAGCCAAAGTTTTTACATAAAAATAAGAAGTAAAATGTTATTATTAGGTTGCTTAACTTCGGTATTTAATCGATACGAAACGCTTAGACAGTCCTTCAAACTAGAATACCTATACGAAATAAAAAAGACATAAAAACTACGGTATGAGAGCTACACACAAAAATAAATAGACCGAAGTCAAATGCAAACATTTGCTGGCCTGTGATGGAACACACGGCCGATGGTTTTAACGTGAATCGTCTATGTCAGCGATTCACTTATAGATGAGCTCTACGCTAAGCATTTTGGGTACATTGAGAAGTTTGAGGCACTCTCGAAATCGCCTCGCTAGTTCAGAGCCGGACATTGGGGTACCACAAGGCCCAAAACCCCCCTCTTTTTGATGATAGCCATAATTTATATTTCTTACTGGCGTGGGCTCTAAATTCTATAACATGCGAAAGACTGCACCGCGCTATCACGTGTGAGTCGTGAGTTGCTCTGATTAAAAACTAACGTAAACGCGAATTTCGTTCATTTTACACAGTGACTATTACCACTTCCCCGCTATGTTCTCACTGTGATTTTAAAGAAGTTGTGAAAATATGATTTCCAACAACACTATGTAATTACAAAATTTCTCTCATTTCAAGAGCTTTAAAGCCACAGATTGTAATGAAGTGTCTGTACCATAATCTTTAGAACAACTAAAAACTAACAGCAAACTACAACAAAACTAGTTTTGAACGCAAACAAAAACACTAGATATTTTGTTGGGTTAAATTTAATTTCAAAACGATTTTATAACAAATGATCAATTATAGTCCTATTTTATAACTAGCAGAAAATTAATTTAGGCATATAAAAATAGCATGATAACGAAACTGCACTGACAAATGGCGCTGCAAAAACCCCAAAAAAACCTTTCTTTTAAGTAAAAAACAAAAAAAAAGAAAGGATACACATGTATAAAAACGGGAACAGACATAACGGGGAAAATTAATATTCTGCACTACAGACATTATAATGTACAAGTACATACTCGTATATAAGTGTAGATAGGTAGATAGAGTTAACGACACTATTATGACAATGAATTATAATGACAAGATAAGTTAATACAAGATAGAACTATATGTACACTTACAACACAAGAAGATACAAAGAAATATAATTCGAAAAGATTTGCAAATGAATAATACATAAATTAATGTCTTTTAATAATATTCAGAACATTGTTGAAAAGTAACGCGGATAGTTTTGTTTGAATCTGAAAGTATTGTGTGAGAAATATCTGCCTATTTTTATAAATTATAACCTACTAACTTTAGAAAAATCTAATAAATTGTTGTATGAAAAGAGGGACCCTTCTATTAGTCTAAATCAAACAGATTAAACGTAAGTGTTTAATTTTATTTACTAACTAGTTTACCTAGTAATCTTTGTGTTTGTGAATATTCTCAGGACTCAAACTCAAAAGGAATTTCAGTCAAATTTTGCTAGCAAAACCTTATAGCTGCGTAGGGCGTCCACAAAGTGGGGATCGCGCTGGAAACAAGCTACTTCCAACATGTTTGAGTTCTGTGGTGGGAATAGGCCATGTTCTAATGTTAACGTCTAAAGCTGATCAGAACATGTCTTAGATAAATTTCAAACAGATCTTTTAGAAGCAGCATGTTTTCAGCTTGTTTTACGGCTTTTATTCTTTTTAAATTGTATTCAAAAATATTTTACCAAGTCTAAATAAAATGTAATAATATTACATTCTAGTCCATTTAGTCGTATTGATGTTTTAAAAACTAATAAGATAAGCTAAGTAAGTAAATTTGAGTTTTAAGTAGATTAGTCTAGTTAGATAATTATTGTCTACGTTTTAGGTTAATGGATAAAATAAATACTGTTACTTAAAATAAATATTTTATTTTCAGGATCTCCTAGTACCTAAAACTATTAAAGCCTAAAAGAAGTAGTGTATTCTTACTAGATTTTTAAATAGTAAACTAATTAATAAAGGTTAACATAAATCTAAAATGTAGCGCAAATCTAATTCTATCATGCATCTAATGGCTGATGATGAAGAATGTTCATCATTTTCGCCCACTAGTGGATATAGGCCTCCCCAACAGATTTCTAATAAGAAAGCTTTGTAATCGGATTGCTACAGTGCGCAGTGGAGGCGGATTGCTCCAGCTGTCATCAACGTATTTCCGTGATCTTGATGAGATTTATTATTTATTGACCTCGATGAATAAATCAGTTGACGTAATCTTTGGTGACAAAAGGTTGTTGCGCAATAAATTCCATTAGAAACTTCGTTAGGAACTACACATATATCCAAAATACTTTGTTCAACTAAGCATTTTCATGTAACAAGTCAAGACGATCAGTCGCTACGAAGCTTTGTGAAAGAACACAAATATGTCAACAGATTTTCTGATATATAGCATTCTTTCGCGTCATATTTTGAACTTTGTACTATCCCTTAGAAACCTTTTATTTCTCCGGCATAAAAAGTAGACTATGTCACTCTCCAACCTTTGAACTATACCTAAAAAAATATACCTACTAAGGATTTATTTTCCTCACTGTTTTAGCCATACGACGTCCATAAATACAAGCCACATGTCAATTAAACGAAAATTGATGAAGAAATAGCCTAGACTATAAAATATAGACTTTTGACAGAGAAGCGACGCGGCGACGTTACGATCCCCCCGTCCCGAACTTTGACAAGGTTTATTTTTGTCATTTAGTCATAATACTGTTTGATGGCTCTTTCGTATTGACAAAATAAAAAATGCTAATATAGTGTTTATTCATTTTTGAAAATCTAACTAACGGGCTAATTATAATAATGTTTTTTACTCAGTCACAATGCCTATTCTCTTCACGCATAAATAGCAAATTAATACGGTACAAAGGATTCCTAGATTGAAACTATATGCAGGCTTCAGTTTAAACCATTAAAGCAATTAAGCATAATATACGAGCAGTCTGGTATTTCGTGAGATGTAAGATAACCCTAGACTGGTGTAGAATCCTAAACGTTATACCTACGGGTTAATTCATGATCTTAATCCTAATACATATTAGGACGGCGACATAGGATATCTCAATAGCGAATAGGAGACATACCTTAGATACCTCGATTGCGATACAAATCGCAATAATCATAATATGTTTATTTTATTATTGATTCTTTTCGTCCAAAATTATATCCATGAAGTATCCCTTTTTGTCATTTCGTTTCACACCATCATAGAGCAGCGATAAATATTATGCTTCCGTCTCGCCGAGTAAGTACGTGAAGCTCTTTGTACGTGAGATCCCACTGAGGCTTTAATCTGTTTTTCTCTACACAGAACTCCTGAGGTATCCGATTGTTTTTTTTTTCCTAGAACATTTATAACTTTAATGCTGTAAGCAATAAGGCCGCCCTTTGTCGCACTAGTTTTGGGTTGCTTTTTTTTCCTTTCTGTGTATTTTTCAGTATTCTGTGTTTTAGTGTTAACAATAAAGTGTTCATTCATTCTTAGCTTTAATTTTTTGTATGGGAAGTTTTGGCCTTCTTTCTACACCATACCTACCTCACACCATCGCCATGTCGGTTCGTCTTGGTTGTTAAACTTCAGTTCAACTACACAAATCTCTTATCCCAGAATTGTGATCTCGCAAAAAGACTACAACCGTATCCCTCTCCATAGCTTGTTGAGCTATTTTACTCGTAAATTTATTCATAAAGCTCATAGTAACGCACTACAATTTACCGATCACCAATAATAAGGTTTTTCTCAATACATAGGTAATTCTTTGATGTAGGTACCTACTTATTTGTGCTCATAATAAAACCTACATTTTCTGTTCGCGCCGCTTTGTTGCCTTTGAACAATAACGCTACTTAATTCAGGAAAACCCTCAGGAACTATCGATTTTTCCCGAGAATTTCCTAATTTTTAGCTATATTATTATTATGAAAACTAATAATCGGCCAAGTACGAGTAGAACTCGCGCACGAAGGGTTCCGTACTGTATGAGCGCCCCCTGTAAATATTTATTTTACTTTAATAGAATTAGGTATTTATTATTGAATTGAATGTAAAACTAAATTCTGTCAATATTTCAAGCATCTACCTGTTACCATCATTAATATCGAGCGAAAAACGGTTAAAAATTCAGGTTTGTTGAATGGGAGCCCCCCTTATATATTATTTTATTCTGTTTTTAGTATTTGCTGTTATAGCCACAATAAAATACATCATCAGTGAAAATTTCAGCTTTCTAACTATAATGGTTCACGAGATACAGCCTAGTGACAGACAGGCAGACCCTTTGAAATAAAAAAAGTTTTTTTTTTTTTAAATCGGGTCACAATTGGCGAAAATATCGATGATCATAAACAAAAAAATACGTACAGACGAAACGTCCTCCTTTTTGGAAATCGGTAAAAATATACCAGCTGCTCTATAGTTTTGTCGAAAGTCGATGTACGAGACAACTAGACAAGCACTTCCGTACTTACATAATTACTCTTTAGCCGAGGTTTAGTCTATACCATCTTCTATGCCAATATTATAAAGAGGAAAGATTTGATTTTTTGTTTGTTTGCATTGAATAGGCTCCGAAACTACTGAACCGATTTGAAAAATTCTTTCACTGTTGGGAAGCTACACAAACCCCGGGTGTCATGGGCTATATAAAAAAAAAATTAGGGAGTCTGCTAGTTAATTATAAACATATTATGCACAATTTTAGAGGCGCCATCGTAATTATCATAGCAGTTTAGAGTAGCCCTGTTTATTTTTACCCACGACGGAACGTTCGGGGTGAGAGGAAGTTCGTGCGTTTGTTTGTGCGTTTGTCACTTGTATATATGCATTTGATAGAGAGAACACTAAATCACGTTGCTATTAACGATGGCGCCTATAAAATTGAGCCTATTATATAGTTACAATTTTAATTGATATTGATGACTGTATATACCTATTTTTAATTGTTTTTTTATAAGAATTGAAAATATCTTCCAAGTAACTTCTTCGCAGAAAGACTTTATAAACAGTATGTAAAGTCTTCTTGTTTTGCGAGAGCGTTACTTACTGGGAAATAAAACAGCTTTAATATTTAAAAAAAAAACATTTATTATTACATCAAACAGTCCAAATTTAGTAACAAACACATAGTTATGTAAGTAGGTACATACATAAATCTAGATAATTTAACTAGGTACAAACATTAAGTAATTTCACATACCCAACTATTAAATACGAATTACTATTAATTTTAATTATGTTTGTACATATAGTAAGGTAGTTTAGCAGTAGTAAGTTTTTATATTAAATACTTAACAAAGATACCGTAGGGAACCAGACTTTGTACCATGTTTCAAAATGATAAACATTATTTTAAAAATATCGGCATTTCATGCTTATTTACCTTGTAGGAAATTGTTTTATAAATTGTTTTTTTTTTCCTTTCCTGAAACATTCTTCTCTCGACACAGGATATTTATGTGTGCCAATTGGAGTAGAGACACTTGGACCGTGAGGGCCGGGTGATCTAGAGATTTTCAAAAATTTGTGGGTGAGATTAAAAGAAAGCCTGTGTTTTGGGCAGAAAGTCAGCCTTGCAATTCAGGGAGGCAATGCGGCCAGCATTTTGGGCACGTTGCCAGAGATTAGAGACAGTCTAATATTTTTTATTAGTTTAGTTTCGATAGGATATTTTAGTTTGTAAATGATATCCTTGTTTAGATAGGTTTATTTAAGTTTAGATAGATTATTTTAGTTTATTGGTCTATGTTCATTTTACAGATAAACAACTCATTTCATGTTCACGAAAACTCATAAAGCGGGCATGAACAGGCAGCGTTTACGAGTTGCGGACATTTAAAAACCAAATTAGTGGTTAGTTTATTCACGAAAGTGCACTGATTTTCACCTTAGTTTTTAGTTAGTGGACTCTTTTGCATCTGGCCACTATTTTTGTTTCTAGGTATATATATTATCTCCTTGACACTATTTATTTATGGCCGCTAAATCAGTTTTTGTAAACTTACACAAAGCCCAATTACAGAGGCGCCATCGTCATTATATTAGCTAAGTAGCATAGTTCTGTTTCTTTTTCACTTTAGGCAGTCGATAGAGAGACGCTTTTTATTAAATTTACGCTGGCGCCTCTTAATCGGGCTTAATGAGCAGTTAATCTGTCAAAATTCCAAAAAACCCAAAAAAGAAAAAATTCCCGCGCTGACCTAACGAATTCACCTTAACGTAAGGCCGTTGTTACAAAAATACCTAATAGTGAAATCGTTTTGCAAAAATAAATACTTAATGCTAACAATCAGGTACGGTCCAAGGTCATGGCCTAATCTCCGAACATTTTTACTGTTTTTTTTTTTTAAATATTTCGAAAACAAAGCGCATCATAGGAAAATAGGATACCTACATAATTCATGTGGCGTCTGAAATAACGAAATCGACTTTCTACCCTTTAACCTAACTATATTATTAGAATATATTTTTGTTCTTAGAATAAATAATGTACAACCTATAATTGTATTACAACCCACAAATTGAAAAAAGTACAATTCAGTTTTTTTTCGCTTATGAACGGAGTTTTATACGACAATTCTCCATCTCGTTCGCGCAATATCACAGTAATAAAGAAAAAACTTATCATGAAAATGAGGCAGCTTTTACCGGTGGAAAAGCAATTAACATATTTTTTTGTACAAAAAAATGTAATACTGATAATTCAAGAACAAGACAATTATTTTCACAGTTTATTTAGATGCAACACGTAGATAAACACACAACATTACCTATTACGAGTAACCTTATTTATATAGGTACATATGGCACAAAGTAACAATTATAAAACATCAGATTTTACGTATCTAAGTAGGTATCTATACATACATAATCCAGACCTTAACCTAAAGTAAAAGTTAAACCTAATTTCAATCTTTAGTACAACTTTATCAGATTAAATCAATGGTATGTTTGGTGTACAGATGCCAGCTTATTTTGATATGTACCTTATATTTTGTATTAGATTAATAAGCTATATTTTTGAACACGTGACCTATTTTCAGTAACGATGACTCGTCAATCGATAATTATTTTTTCGCAAAAAATGACAAAACCACCTTCCATAGTGTAAAAAATTAGAATATTTCGCTTGAATTGTTTAGATTATTGTTGATTTTTCAAAAACAGCTGAGCCGATTTCTGTAAAATTTAAATGAACGAACTAAAAAGAATTTTACGATTCGGTTCGCAATTGGCTGAATTATCGATGAAACACAAAAAAAAAGTTTTTGGAAGTCGTTTAAAAATGTGCTTACATTTACAACTATCGAAATCCTAACCACAACTTAATTGGTCAACGAACCAGACCAAAAGGTATACATATAGACCCCAAAAGATCAGCTCATCAGCTAAGTACTAGAGGTTTCCTTTCATATTTTTTTTGTATTAAAATATTATATTTGTCGCGTAAAATGGCACTACCGACTTCAATCATGACAACACACTTCATTTTTAGAGTTTTCAAAAACAGCTCTGACGATTTCTATAAAATTTAATTGGACCACCTCTAGAGTATGATCTACCAAACAAAATTGGTTTATAAAACGATTACTACATACAAAAGATATACAGACGAATTGAGAAACTCCTTTTTTGAAGCCGGTTATCAAGTAGGTACCTATTATTACTTGCGAACGCGCTCTTTTCGAAGAATGTTCAAAGAAACAGTTTTTGAAGTGAAACTTCTAATGCATGCGACTTTGAACAAGGTTGCGTTAAACGTTTAACACTACCATGGAGGGGGTATGAAAGCACTGTTGCGTCGAAGTTTCACTTCTTTCGCGTGGAGGGACTCCACTTGCATTTATGTATTACCTTTCTATTGCGACAAAAATATTGGCGCGGCCGCAATCCACTAGTAGTAACTAGTATAGTATATAGGATAGGAATGTCATTCAAAAGTTTCGACTACATACCTACTAACTTACTTGTCTGGCCTCTAGACAACAACGAAACAACATCTATACAATTAAGTACTTATATTAAAAGGATTGTTCACCAAAAATATGGAACGACTTAACTATCTTACTTCTAATTTTCATTTATATAATAAATAATATTTATACCTTCGAAAACGGAAAAAAAAGCATTTTCGTGCTCAAAAAGTGTAACAACGAAAACTTCTCTAAAATGGACTAGTATTGGCGCGCACTCTCCGTCTTATGAAAGACAGTCGCTATGAAGTGGAATAAAGGATGTTGTATTTTTTATGACGAAAAAATCAGCGATTAACTCGCCCGATACGATGATAAGCGACGTTGTAGTCGAAGATGTAGCACGCAGACTTAGAAAATTATTTATCAATTCACTCTGTATAATATGTCAATTTTGGTCATGGCGCTTTTCATTCAAATGCATTTAAAGACTCTTTGTTCAATGTTTCCATGTTCAACGGTCCATGTCAAAATACGTACATTTATGCTGTTTTTAGCAAATTCTAAGAAGAACTACTCTTCGTACACACATTACACACAGCGACCTTAAAAATACAATTCCCTGTGTAATAGGGCCTATTCTGTGATTACACATTATTTAAATATTGTAATATAGGTAAGTAATTACATTCAAGTGTTAAAAAAGTATGATATATTTACATTTTACTATGGCTGACAAGCTGGGGAGTGCTAGCACGCGGAGCCGTCTGGCAATGCACTGACTGAGAGTGCAATGCGAGACGGCTCTGCGTGCTAGCACTCGCCAGTTTGAGAAAGGTCGCCGAACGCGACCGAAACTATAGTCGTGGTAATGACTATCCGTACACGTGAGTGAGTCCCGTTATATATCGTGTAAAATATGTTTACATTTGTTTGAATACATTTTAAAACCCACAATCGAATCAGAAATTCGATTAAAAACAGTTTTGTCCTCTGTAAGGTATATTTCGACCTCACAATAATTAATAATTACATACCTGCATGAGACTTACTTACTTGGATTATTTAACACGTAATTTCGGATGAATTATATTACGAATATGTAAAAGACATATTACTTACATTAATCCGCATGAACGGTGATCTAATCTACGTACAACCTTTAAAACTCGGTTTTAAAGTTCGACGATTTTGGCTCGATGGCTCGTCGTCGCTGATCGACTAGCGATCCAAGCTGTGGATTAAATTACATTGGATATAAAATGTTGTCATGCTTCGGGTCTGAAGCTTTACGCTATCTCGCTATAGCGTACCACGAAACTATTACAAATAAAGCGAAAACGCTCTAAAGTATGGGTCAAAAGTCGAGTAATCGAAGTCGCCCAAAATTAGCAATCCTTTCCCGAAGTTAAGCTTTGGACCGTGCATTAATACGAATTTTTACTGCTTGGGGCTAGGGCTGGAACAAATGTACAAAAAGACGTAGATTTTGTGATTTTTCGACCCGGAAGCCGTAGAACACAGTAATTGTCATAGCATTGGTAATACTGCGCGCGGTTTTGCTTGGCGTGCAGAGAAAAACTTCAACATGTTTGACAAGCCGCGAGCCAGGCTCGTCGGTTTTTAAAACCGCGGTTTTTGCATTGATCAACGCGCGAACGTCGACGAGCCGTAAAACCAGGTTTTTACGCTCGTTGGCTCACTCGTCGATAAGCGGCTTCAGAAAAAAACACTCTTAACAATTAAGCCGACTGATTCTTAAAATCCTAAAAATCACAACACATCTTCACAATAATCTTCAATAGCGTCCAAGTCTTGTCTCGTAGACGGTTTAAAAACCTTATTCTACAAGACGCTTACGTTACAAGTCCTTTCAGGAGGTGAATGTAGAACGAAAACCTCGCAACTGTGAGCTTGCTTTATAACCAATTCCATGGCGTCGGCGCTGGACCGGCCGTTCCAGATTGGGATGGGGTCAGAGTTGACGCTCGGACGTACTGATGACTCTTCGATACGAGGGCGCCGACGAGTTATTCGCTTCTGAAACAAATTACTTATGTAAGTTTACTACTTTTTTATATATAAGGTGTAAATGAAACGGCTAACTGGCATTGATACAGATAACACGATATAAATAGTACCTACTATTTTTAGGATGAGAAAATGTATTATGAGCTTCACCGAATGTGTAGAAAACTCTTTTAACCGTCATCGGCTTTGAGGCCTAATTGGCATATATGAGGTCTACATCTCCAAACGACAAACACATTATTTGTAGCATAGAATTGTACTCATACAATGACCAATTTACGAGAACGATTCTGAAAGCGTGGAAAGAATTATCTGCTCACAATACCTTCGACAAAATGTGTACAAAAACGTTTTGATTTGTTTTTTGCTCCATATATTTTGTCAAAAGTGAAGATGAGAATGATGTCTTAGAAAATATCCATTGTCCTTTATTTCATTATAACAACAAGTTACAATATGTATATGTCAAGCAATTATAAACAATAATATATATGATAAAATAAATCATGTCACGCGTAAAACTACACAACACGCAATGAAAATATTTAAATAATTTGCCTAGATTCCATTGTCTGGAAATACGCCCTGTCCGCTCGCCTATCTGTTTAATAGGTAATCGTAGAGTCACTTTGGAATGGTCAGTATATCTTTTGTGTTTTACAAGTGAATAACAATTGCCACAGTAATATAAGGACAACTAACGACTCCTAAGTTAGAATGAGTTTATTAAAAGGCGGCTAGAGCTTAAAATATGATTTTGAAAATAATAATTCTAAGGGACATATATATAGAGAACTCTAAATGGACCTAAATTGTAATCATTATGTCTCCTGCTCAGAATTCCCCGAGGCAAGTAGCCTTTGTAACCGTAGGTATGCAAAACTACAGAAAAGGTAATTAATTACCTTGGTATATAGCATTAGCAACATGATCAAGATATAGTTACTCGTATTTTTCGCCAAAAATAGCATAACCGACATCAACCGCGTACAGAATTCGAATAAGTAAGTAAGTTCGTATAGGCCGGGTGGCTAGCCCTGGTGTCAGAGTTTTTAGGCCGCCTGAAGGCCTCTGACATGGCTAAACGGTTAAAACAACCGGGGCCTACAATTTAACGTGTCATCCGAGCCACGGTAGCGCTCAGTTGGAAAATGCCACCCGCGGTCACCCATCCAAGTACTGACCGTGCGGAACGTTGCTTAATTTCGGTGATCGCTGACAATCACCTAGTCAAACTACGCTACGAGCGCTACAGAATTCGAATTGTTCGCACGGATCAACCGTTTTTGATAAAATTTAAATGAGACTACATCTGAAGTTTGATCTACCAAACTAAAAACACATCAGTATCGATTCATAATTGGCGGAGTAATCGCGTAACTTACATAATTATATACATAAATAACGTACAGTCGCATTGAGAATCTCTTAATTTGAAGTCGGTTATACAAGGTTATCCAGAACTGGTGTAGATACTAAGCCGAAAGGAGGTGATTCAGACAGATTCATTACGATCAACTCTTACTAAGAGGCCAAACCGAAATTCAAGAAAAAAATCAGTTGTTTTGTTTTATACAAAACTGCAACTCGGAATCGACAAAATGAAAAAAGAAGAGCTTTTGGCTTAGTACAGAGTAAACAGATAACCCTGTGAAGTTACACTTTTTCTTGCGGTATTATGTTACAATTTTTTTTTAATTTTTATGCTTCAAAAATAAAAGATTTTCAATATATTCTGATGTACCTAATACGAGGAAGTTCCGTCTATTTTCCAATTTTACAGATTTTAAAACGTGGCTTCCAAGAAAAAATAACACGATTTGGCGAGTTTCATCACTGGATAACCGTCGTCGTAGTCATCGTCCCAGGCACTAAACAACCACTGATGGACATAGCCTCCCCTTCCAACACGATCTTCCGGTCTTAATAAAATCATCCGTCGGCGAGTAGACGTCTTACGCTGCGCTTGCCGATAAATAGCAACCGATAGGCCGTTACAGCAATGACTAAATATAATTAGTTCTGTCAATAAAACAAAAAAATACGAAGATATAGCCTGTTAAAGTTCCGCGTGACGTCACAAGTGCCATACAAATGGATAGACTTCGACGTGAGAGAAGAGAGGTGACGTCACGACCCCCACTCCCAAACTTTGACAAGGTTAATCTTAGTCATTTGTTGTTTGACTGACAAAAGAAAAAATACGTGTCCAATATTTTTTGATAAACAATCTAACTATTCTTACTCACGGACTAATTATATTATTGATTTTTACCCAGTCATCATGTAACGCGCGATGCATCGTTACATTTTACGTGAACTTAAAGATAATATTGACATTAGCCCACAACTTTTTGGAAATTTTACTCTCATTTTGTACATTCTTCACTTTTATACCGACGCGTGAAGTGCGTAGGGGGAGTCTTCCCCCATGAAACCACGCAACAGACGAAATCCGCCGAACCTTTTCTAAGCCTGAAATAGACAAGCTTTGAGTTGGAACGCTGTAGATTAATCAGTTCCCGCTAAGTGCAAATTGCGATAAATCTTTTTCAGACAAAGACTTCAACAAAATAAATGGTACCTAGGTAACTTAAATTACTGAATATTTGCGTAAAAAGGCCCTAGGCATGAACAAATCTGTGTGCTGAAGTCATAAGAGCTTTTTGTTTTACTACGAGATCCTAAAATTGTATAAATCTCTAAAGATTGACATCATAAGTATTTAGTAGTCTCATCATCTGCAGCCTCTTTTATTCCTCTCCTGGATATAGGCTACCAGGTATGTGATTTTCCTCAGTCAATTGTGACCCAAGTTCAAGCCATGATTTTGACAATACCATCGATTAATTATTATTTATTTAAAAACAAAATTATTAATTATTTCAGTTATTTTAAACAAATGGTACGTGCGGCGGCCTGCAATGCTTTGCGTAACAATTCACCTATTTTGATCGTGAAAAACGTCTGATGCAGTTGAAACTATTACCGAAAAATTACGTGAATGATTTACTATTTATAAATTTAATTTAAGCATAACTTAGTTAAAATATACTTACATTACTATTGACGTTGTCAGAATCAATCATTGATATCTTGGCCTTTATTGTGCCGTTGCCGTTGAGTCCTGAAAAACAACAATAAAATGAAGCTCGTAACGCTGAAATTTGACGAACAATAAAATTTGGGACAAAGTATTGCTGTGTGCAGTAAATATCAGGTTGTGGGTTTTTTCACCTTTACAAGGCTCAGTTATGCTACGTGCTTTATGTTCCTAAATAAAAATGGCAAGACAATTATATAAAGCTGAGAAAGCTATAAAATACGTCAAACACGGAGTAGTTATTACGATGATATTGACGGCGTGATGACTAAAAAAATATAATTAGTCCGTCAGATTGACTGTCTAAAAATATTAGACATATTTTTTTTTTGTCAATTAAACAAACATTTATGAAGATATAGCACGTCCGTAGTTCCGCGTGACGTCACAAGTACCATACAAATGTATAGACTTCTGTAAGAGAGATGACGTCACGACCCCCACTACCAAACTTTGACAAGGTTTATCTTTGTTAAATGTTGTTTAATTGACAAAAGAAAAATACATGTCAAATATTTTTTGATTGTGTACAAAAATAATGAATTCTTGTTTAAGATAATCTAACTCACGGACTAATTATACTAATGATTTTTACCCAGTCATCATACCTATTTTGCAAAATAAATATTTTACGCTGTGCCATTTTATCCGCGGTGTCGTCGTGTTACTTTAAAGTCCAATTCCGGGCCAATATATTGTACCAATGGCGTAATAACTCTTATTTTTAGCAATTTTGCACTTAGCGAATAAGTTAATCATCATCATTGAAATGTGAAACGAGGACGTCTTCTTCAAGACTAAGATTTCCTAGATGCTAAGAAAATAAAAAAGGTTGAAGAAAATATGAAAAGAAATTTCATAAATTTTATAATTTTTTAATAAATATTAAATATTAATTATTTAACACATATTTTTCACAGCATGGTTTTTTAGCTAATTTGTTACGATTCACTTGGTTACAAGAAGTTGCGATCAAAGTCGTGTAAAAAAAAACAAGAAAGCGTAATACTAACAAATACTGTTTCTTTTAGTAGAAGCTTCTCATGTTCAAAGTTTAATATTACCGTCAAAATGTTGAGCCCTTCGGAATATAATCCTACAACTCTCGAGATTTTCGTATTTTCGTGAAAGTTTCGTGGCTTCATCATAAACTTTTTGTCCTTAAAATTTCTGCGCTGTATAGGCCGCGCCACACAAGTTGGCGGAAGTAAAGTTAGCTACAAGTTAAACAGAACCTTAAAAGGATGCTAAATAATTACCACTGACCCTGTATAAACAAGAATATTCTGCCTAAATTGCGTAAGTATGAAAATAGCCCTTGTTTTCTTTATTTAGATGACCTAGAGATTGATTGGAAGATCTATGGGATCAACTGAGATAAAAAATATGCTTCTACTCAACTTTTACCTTCAACTCGAATCACTGAAAGTTACGATAAGGCCTCAAAGGATTTTCTCCGAAAATAAAGTGTGGATGCCATATGAAGTTAATCTTCGTAGTGACGAAGATTAACTTCATTTGGCATAAATAATAGGTAAGGACAGAACACAGCCTAAAATATTCCTAAGTTTTTATTCGGCTTTAGCCTAGGGTGAATACTCAACAGCTTTGAGAACTGAAACTTCAATATATCAAAAGGTTCTTGGAAAACCCGACAAGGTTTATCAGATTTGAAAATATTGTTGGGCCTGATTCTGAGTACAAATCAGATCAAAACAGGTTAAAAGGTAACTATGGCGATTCCACAAAGCGCATTATAAAAAAACCAAACTGAAAATGTAAAGTAAAATATCTTCGTAAAATATTCACTAAAAGAGAAAATTTCGAAGCATATTCAACTGGGGTTTTACGAAAATAATTTACTTATACAGACATTATTTCAAGTTTAATCTTTTGGTCATTTTCTTTTGATCACTGAAATAATGTTTAATATTACAATTCAACAATTCAGGCGTGCTAAGAAAAAAGCAGTCTATTTCAAAAATTAAGAAATTAATATTAGTAGGTTAGTCTTTCTTTCGTTATTCAGAATATATATTTAACTTAATATTGAAAACACAATGCTAGATGTGCTCTTTTGTTGGCATGGGAAATATAAAATTTGCCGCACATCCCGATGAAATACATAAGTAGGATGTTACATTGAAGTTTTCTGTTTCTGCGATAAAAAATCGATTTCAAAGTGGTTTTTTGCTTTAAAGCTGATGATGATGATGATGATTCTTATCACCATTTTAATGAAGAATCTTTTTTATAAGGTATCAAGTTTAGTATCGTATTTTTAATTACTCCCATTGTCACTTGTTTTAGAGATTAAAAATAATTGTTTTGTAAAGCAAGATTTGTACATTTATAATTAAAAATAAAAAATTAAGTAAAGATGTAAAAAAATCTAATTCATAGAAAGTACTTGAAGTCGTATGACTTCATACAGTCCTAGAAATTATATTTTAGGGTGAAAATGCCTTTATAAACTACAACAAACGACATTAGGTACTACTTGATATGCTAAAACTACCTACACTACTACTACATAAAAAGCATTGATTGGATCATCCACAGACCCTTGAAGGTCTAAAGATAATCCAAATGCTCAAGCCCACTGCCAGTTGCCAGCGTGCTGGCTGCATTGCCAGCATGCTAGGCAAGCATGGCGTTTTAGGGCTGGGCCCATAGTGTACTACCATGTCTCTAATATCAGGCTCCGGGGCCGTTTTGTGTACGCGTTTTAACCTTCAACTTCGCTTTTTCTCCTTCTGACGCCAGTTACTCGCACCACGAGAACGAGCGTCTTCGAAATGTGTCCTCTAGGTAGATGGCCGTTATTGTCGAACGGTATTTATTTTTTAGAGAGTAAAATAAACATCTTCCGATGTTTCACATACGTATGTTGAGCAAAACATACAGCCCAATCGATAGCCAGTTTCTTGTAATTTTCGTATTTTTCTACGTATTTTTTTTTATTTGGCGGTCCGAGGTTCGACCTTTCGCAGTCCGCAAACGGGCTGCGATCTGCGTGTTGCCTGCCGTTGTTTAGCCGATTAAGCATATCAGTGGCTTTCACGTGAACTCTGGCACCAATACTAACAAAAAGTATTACGCAAACAAGGGTTGTTTCATAACTAGCTTTATAAACAAGAAGAAATATAAAACCTACAAGCATTAATCCCTCAAAAGATTTTTGTCGCGTTAAAAGCTATAAAAATGCGTACAATTTTGTGGTTCTAATTCTGAGAATTTGGAACATTCAATCCATTAACCAAATCTCAATTTATTATGATCTATTAAACGAGTTTACTAACTTCTGTGATGAGTTTGACAAATGGCGAGGAAATCTGACAAGGGTTTAAACTGTTTTTGAGCGTTATTGCAGGAATTTTAAGGCAAATAAATAATAAAACCTGATCTTTTTTCTGTCAAGTTTGGCATAGTTCTATAAACTGTTTAATGTAAGAAATTTAATAGTCCTCATCTGGGTATACCCTAGAAAAAAAACAAAGGGTTGCACTCCGGGAGTGCCGGCGGAAGTGAAAACTTGATCATTAGCGTTGTTCATTTTTGAATACTGTACTGTATCAGCCTTTTTAAAAGTCCACTGCAGGACGTAGGCCTACCCACGAAGGGTGATTGGGCCAAATCCACCACGCTGGCCCAGTGCGGGTTGGTGGATTCACACACGCCATCGAATTTCTTCTACGGACGTATGCAGGTATGGCTCACGATGTTTTCCTTCTCCGAAAAGCCAGTGGTGTGAATTTTTGAATGGTTATTTGGAATGGTTAGGAAATTATTTCGCCCAAATTTCTTTATAATACTATCATTTATGTGGTAAAATACAATATCATACACGCACACACGCGCAAGCGTAACAGCAGGAGCAGGCATACATTTTCGCATTTTATTGACAAAAACAATATTGTGATAAGCATAAAAAATGTAAGGTTATAAATAAAATAATATACATAATAATGACCTGCTTCTATGATTATCTTGAGCTTCGGATTACTAAACTAATCTTACTTAGCTTGTACGAGTATCTTAGGAATTTGTAATATCTTAGGAATGCACGGATTCCTCAAATTCCCCTCAAAAATTGACAAAAAGTTTGTTTTATTTAATGATAACATAGTTTGTTTGAAGAATCTAGAATCGTTTGAAGTATCAAATCATAGTCGCCTAATTACTAATAACATTTCAATAAAAATTACAATAATATAAACATTAAAATTCCAAAATTGCTTTAAGAGATTAAAATTTTTGAAGATCAAAAACAATTTATGCAAATACTGTGTAATTATTATTTACTTACAATGCTTCACAAGAACTCTGGTATGGCTATACATGAATGTGTGCGTGTATGTTTTTATGCGATATTTTGTGCCTGATACAGTTCAATTATCGCAAAATAGAGATTTACTCGTAGCTCTCAGTTTCATCAAAGGAAAATTTTTGAAGGATACTTGTGACTGTCTTTGTCTTGAAAATATGTATTAAGATGTTTTAACTCTACCCTCAATGATAATTTATTATACATATGACCACCCAGGAAGCAGAAGAATCTATTTTTGAAAAATGTTTTAGAGCTAGGAACACTGAGTACCTTGTCCGAGCGACGTTTTGTGTTCTTATTTGTAGTCAGTAAGCAGAGCTTATGCTGTTTTCCAATTAACTTTAGTAGGAAAAGTTGCCTTACTGTGAGAACACCAGTATCTTGGTAGAGGATGGAAGTAGTATATCTGAATGGGAGAAAATTAGTGACCTTCAGTATAGCCCTTTGAGCTTTTTCTAGAGCCGACAAATGTGTTTTCGCCGCTCCACCCCACGCTTCAATACAGTATATTATTAAAGATTGACATAGTGCGTAGTAAGTGGTTCGCAGGTTCTTTTTATCAGCAGCATGCCTAATATTTCTAAAAACTGCTATCAATTTACGAACTCTACTAGCTAGTGATTTTATATGGTTTTCAAAATTAAGTTGACTGTCTATAACAACACCCAGGTAACGAATTGTGTTTACTCTTTCTAGAGGCTTGCAAGTACAACTGTTTATCCGACACAGGTTATTGCTGGAGTAAGTGTGAGCGAACACTTTTAGCTTTGGATGCATAGGGGTTTGAGTCCTTTTTAGGATGGAGAATGGCAATATTTAAGTCTTGTCAGTGTTGAGGCTAAGTAAGTTCAGTTTTAACCACGCATTGACCTTGTACGACGTTAGAAGGACGTAAAGTTGTTTTACTAACATAATTTACTCCTTTCTTTGTACAATTATGTAGAATTTGAAGAGACTTACGTTGTATTTATAGCAAATTCAAACTGAAGTAGAGAATTCTCATGCTCGTTAGGCCTATTAAATACGGGTATTACCTAAGCGCTATCATTGTAACGCTCACGTTTAATTGTAGGTCCCGGTTGTTTTAACCGTTTAGTCAAATCAGAGGCCTTCAGGCGGCCTAAAAACTCTGACACCAGGACTAGCCACTCGGCCTATACGACTTTACTTACTTTTACCTATGTGTGGAATGTAGGCTCATGAAGATTCTGATAAGCAGATCCGAGGTCTACTATTCAGAGTACTACTAGTAAATTGTAGTACCTATAGTTTTTTTTTATAACTCCAAAAGTTACAATACCACAGCTCAAAACATTTTTCAGATTTTTTTTATTATTGTCTGTAAAGGTCTATAAACTCTGAAAGTTTAAACAGTCTGTCTTGTATACTTTAGAAAATAAGAGACTATTTTTTTTCAGCTTTGGTGACCTATATCTCACAAATTAATGGTACACGTAAAAAAACATAGTTTAAGATACCTAACATTCATTTAAAAACCTATTCAACAGTACGAGGGTGAGAGATTGAAAAAAAAAATGTTCATCTTCACTTAACATGTTTGGGAGCTACCTCTTAAACCTCAAATACTCAATTTTGAGGATTATTTTAAGTATTTAAGCTTATCTGTACCAAAACTAACATAATGTCAAATTTCATGAAAGGTGATGTTCTCAAACCTGGCCCATACCTGGCACGCTTTAATATTATAGACAAAAATGTGACAAATCATGAAAACATATTTAAAAAAATCCAAACGCTTTAGAAAAAAAGCACAACATTTATCATTTTCGCAACCCATGATTTGAATTTTCCGCCATCTTGTGTACCTAGAGAATGAAAAAGTTAATTTCAGCGTTGCCGCTTTGTGGGAAACCACCCGAATCATGGGGAATTTTAACTCGATTGGGAATTTAATTTAAACGCAGGGATTTTTTTAAATTAAACTATGTTTCCCGATTATTTTATCGACCATAAGACATTATTATTTAAAAATGATAAAGGATCTTCATGCTAAATGAGTTTCGTAGTATGATTTGATAAATAGTTTTGTCGCGAATATCTAAGGAATTTCGCGAAAACACGCATAATTGTTGATGAGATGAGCTACGAATATCTTATTTCAATCTTAGTAATTGCGAAAATACAATGTAGGTATCAAATCATCCTACTACATGCATTATATTTGTTGCTGGAGAATTTCGCCTCGTTTTTCTGAGAACTAAGAAAATATAAACTGGTGATACTATTTACGGTTTGTTATTGTTTTATCTCGTTCGGCTGTCAATGTACAAATGCATTGTGATATCTTTGCGTTTGCGACAATTTGTTATTACATACGACCTGGTTACGATAATGGACTTCGGTGTTTTGCAAACCCGACAGACCTGGCGCTGACTTTTTTGGACAACCGTGACATTTAAATCTGCAGATTTTGTATCTTGTTGCCGATTGACTCCTTTCTTACATATATGATACACAACATGGTGGATGTTTTTAAAGGCGGTTGGTATGGCAATAACGCAAAGCAAAAAAATGTTTGCTTTTTAATTGACTGTTTGTTTAAGAAACACTATGCCTCATCGAATTAAGTTGTTTTATCTCCTTACTATAGTTTAGAGCCCGTCATTGAGCCAAAGTCCCATACAAAAAAAGGACATGTCCTTTGGTTTATAAATATTGAAGTTATATAATACTTTGTAACATTAGGGCGGACAGACGGACGGGCACAAGGGTTCCTCGTTTTACTACAGAACCCTAAAAATGACCAAAAATATGTCAAATATATTTTGTATTAGGTACGTAAGTACAAATTTAATAGATATGGAAAATATTCGGGCTCAATAACACGGATTTTATCAAGCAGTTACATTATTAGTTCGGATCGGAACATTTAGTAAGGTTTCTTATTATTTGGTTCTGCTATTGTCGGGAACCGAGGTCACTGGAGCATTTCTATTTATATAGGCCTTCTTGAGAATAACAAAAGTATCAATATAAGGTTATCAGTTGCTCTATCATATTCTATACAATAAATTGAAGTAACTATTCGATTGGTTAGCCATAGAAAGTCTATTGTTAGACATCGTCTATGAATAGTTTCAATGTTAAGTGTTTATTACATCAAATTAAATATAAATAAGTCGATACGCTCTTACTTTTTACAAAGATTTGGCCAGGCGTTTGGTAGAGGTGACACGTGACCAGAGTGCTGGCATCTATTTCGCTCAAAAGCTGAGTATTGCTATTCAGCGAGGCAATGCTGCCAGCATTCTGGCCACGTTACCCTCTGCCGAGGGGCTTTTAGACTAGGTTTTATTTTAAGTTTTAGTGTTAGTTTAGTCATAGTGGAAATTGTTATTTAAGTTCATTTTTGTTTTTCTGTGTAAATAATTATAATTTAATAAGTCGATTAAAATATCCGGTAACTACCTATTAAGTCTACAAAAAAGTTACATACACACATCTACTTATATGCAAGAGAGGGGAAAAATTTAACCCAAAATAACAATTACGACGACGCTTATATGGAATCTATACCTTTACTCAACGCTCTATAGTGTTGAGTTCGGGTATACCATATGTACCGCCTTGTTGAGGATTTTAAAATATACCTGACTGCAACATTCGTTTTGGGGATACTTTAAAAATATGAACTGTCGTGTTAAGGATTTCAAAATATACCCGACCGCAACATCCGTTTGGGGTAGGTATCAGATAAAGGGACGTGTATTTTGTAGGTTAGGTTAGGTTAGGTTTATTTATTTTTTGTTTTGTTTCACACCTAATCTATCAAGGCGGTTCGCTTCGGGCACTTCGCCGGCCGCTGCCGCGGCACGCTCGCTTCGCTCGCTCGGCTCGTGCGTTGTTTGTCATGTTCTAACCTAACCTAACCTATATTTTGTTTCACACCTAATCTATCAAGGCGGTTTGCTTCTGGCACTTCGCCGGCCGCTGCTGCGCGGCGTACCGAACGATGGCTTCGTTGCGGTCGGGTATGTTTTAAAATACGCGGGGCGTATACTAAATCTCAATGTATACCCGATATCAACACGCGACAGTGACGTCACAAATGTTAGATAAAGGTACGCTTTATTGAAATGATTTTAGTTTACTGGTTTTGAAAATATACCCGGTCTCTGACATCATGAGAGTTGTGTGAAGGTATAGTTTCCATATAAGCTACGACGACAAACACAACCTCAAAATTTTAACAAAGGGTCGCGTAGGCGTCCTCTAAAATAGCAGGTACATATTCATTGCACATACCTAATTTTCAAGTTTCAAAGCATTAATTTTAGCTTAAGTATTAGTTGAACGTAGCAACGGTCTATAATGTTTCTAGTATCAGGCATAATGTCCGGTTGTCCGGAGGGTCCGAGAGCTCATCTTGTTTTCAAAATTCTTATTGAGCTTCTGCTGGATGCGACGCGTGATCAAAATGCTGGTGTGTATTTGGCCTAACCGTATTATCATATTGCCTTACAGCGTGGTAATGCTGACAGCATTTTGGGCACGCTGCAACTAGTGGGCTTGAGCATTTGAATTACCTTTAGACCAATTAGACCGTCAATGGTCTATGAATGGTTCAATTGTTTTTTACGTAGCACTCGCAGTACTTGGCTGGAGTATGAAGTTTTAACTTACGTGTGTAAGTAGTATTGTATTTTGTTGTGATTAATAAAAACACATGCCTATAATAAAATAATATCGCATTCACATTATTTACGCACAAGGGAAATTATTCTAGAAGTGTAGACCATCATCTTACTCATTGCGGCGACTTTTTAGGGTTCCGTACTTTTTAGGGTTACCCTTCAAAAATAAATGACTAAATTTAAACAAAATATATTAAGGGGGCTTCCATACGGAACCCTTCGTGTGCGAGACCAACTCGCACTTGGCCGATTATTATTTTAAATAGCTGTGAATGTCAAAATAATACTGCTAAATTTGAAAAATCGCATTTCTAAATATTCCCGTCTCTATTTTACTACGGGACGGGAAAATGACCTCCTCTTTGTCTTGTACAGTGATCCCCTCGAATTGGCGCCAAATCTTTTGATTCCACGTTCCTGATTCGTTCGACTTGAACAAATTGCCGGTATCTTTATTTCCCGATAAATCTTGGTCCTTTCCAAGGTCAGGGTGATTAGGTTTCTTCTAAGTCTACATACTTTATCTTTAATCACATCTTCGCTTACCATCAGGCGGTCAAACAAACAAGTACCTATTAAATTTAAAAAAAATTATTTTAAAAAAAAGCTTTTACTAAACAAGTAAGTACTCGCCAAGACGAATCAAACGAGCCGAAACTCGATAGGGTGGCGTCGTTTCATTACAGAGTTCCTGTGACCACCTTCCAGCTCCATCATCAGACCCTGGTTACCATTGAAAGACAAACTACTCGCCAAGACCACTCAAATAAACCTAAACTCGATGAGGTTGTGTCGTTTCATTGCTAAGTTCCTTTGTCCACCTTCCAGCTCTATCATCAGATCAGCACCATGTCTTCATAATATTGCATTGTCACGCGATTTACACATGTATGCGAAATTTCATCTCAATCAATCAAATTTAACTTGCAAGATGCGATTACAGACAGACAACGGGACAGGTGAAACTATAAAAGCTTGTAAAAATCTTACCAGAATTTCTGATTAGGGAATGGGACGTACCTAGGGAATGGAACAATCTGCCGGCTTTCCTGTTTCCTAAGAGATATAATTTAAACTTTTCGAAGGCAGAGTGAATCTTCAAACCATTTGTGTTTCATCTTCGACTACAACGTCGTTTACCATCAGGCGACTTGGTGGTGTAGCGCGGACTTATTTTTTTCGACTGCCTCGGTGGCTCAGTGGTTTGTGAACCTGACTTCTGGATCACAGAGGTGTGAGTTCGATTCCCATCCAGGGCAAGCATTTCTGTAATGAGCATAGGTGTCTGCTCTGTGTCTGGGTGTTATGTGGGTATTATCTATATAAGTATGTATTTAAAATATATATATATGTAGTATATCAGTTTCTGGCAGCCATATTACAAGCTTTGCTTAGTTTGGGGTCAGAGACCGTGTGTAAGATGTCCCCCAATATTTATTTATTTATTCACTACAAAAAAATCTTACCAGAAACTTCAGATGGCTTTGTATGGATGCAGAAGATCTTCCTGAATGTCCTGGTAAGGGTTCTGGGGTCTATAGCGTAGGAGCCGTAAACCAGTGGGTCCATGCAAGAGTTGGACACAGCCATGACGAAGAACAGGTCCTGGAGACGAGATGACACGTGCTCTGCTGACTTGCGGTCCACCATGTACCTATCAACAGAAATTAAGATATTAAAACTAAATAAAATTCAAACCTTTTAAAATTGGAGCTAAATGAATAATTTTCATGAATCAGTTTATTTATCCAAAATCTTGATTAAGCTTCCTAAACTTAATCCTGGAATAAGTCTACATTCGGGATACCATTTCATGTTGTGAAAGTTACTAGTGAGAACAATCTTGCTAGAGTCATTTTTAACAAAATTTTGGTACTTTAGACTTTCTGTGGTCTGTGGATAAGTAATCTAATTGCTTTTTGTGTACTGGTAGATAGAGTACATGTAGATTTATTATAATTCCTTGTTACTAACCAAGGCACTTGCGCTATTTTTAAGTCATGGTATCTTGGAATCGTGAATTCCATAGAAATATTGAACACAGTACCGGTACCGTAGTTGTAGTAGTAAAACCGACAACAGTTATAAATAGTTTTAAGAAACAGTGGTAAGAGTAACAAACTTTTTTGGATTTTTGATAGATTATAAAGTTGTTTATTTGTAGAAAAGTTTGCAATTTTTGACCGACGAACCAAACCGGAGGAGGTACTCAATTTGACGCGTATGTATTTTTTTTATGTAAAACCACGCATAACTTTTTTCATAGTTGTCCGATTTCAATCATTTTTGTTTTATTGGTAAAGTATACTCTATACTTTGAAATTGGTCCCAATAAAAAAATGTTGAAATCGGCTGAGCCATTTTTGATAAATCAACAATAATGTGAAAAATGTAACATCGATCCGTGCGAAATATTCGCGAATTCTGTACAAGTCATGCTATTTTTTTGCGAAAAACAATTATTATAAATAATAAAATAGCACCACGCATTTTCTTTTTAAAAATACATAATTTGGGCGTATAGGCAAATCAAATTATTTTAATTATTAAAAGGTGTAGATTAAGCTATGTGAAATATAGTAAGCGTCGTAAATGAAGACATCTACAATAATACAGTATATAATATTTAAAAAAAAATTAGGAAAATTATATTTAAGTACTTAAAGTATATCTATAATTGAATAACAGAGATGCGGTTACTTTGTACAAAATGTTTTAGGTAATTATAAATGAGCAGTCTATTGATCATGATTATACATGCACTCGCGTACACACACACACACACACGCACACACACACACACACACACAAGCGCGCATGTTCAAGTGACTCTGCAAATGGTTTCTGTCATACTAACTTTTTAATTAAGTACGAGTACTATGTATATACTTATTTTGTAAAATTATTTGCTGGAGGTGGGCGTTGCTATCTGCGACACAGTCTTCGTGACTACTGCGGGTAGCATCGTTTCTTTGTTTATGTAACCTTATGTTGTTGTACAAAATAAAGAATTTTGAATTTGAATTTTTTTTTTGAATTTGTGTAATGACCCTAAAATTGGGACAAAAAATTAAACTACGTTTTCAAATCAGTGTTATTTTATTACTGGTAAGTTTTTTATGTAACAAAATTATCATTGTAGTGTAGTCCGGTTCAAGACCTTTTTTATGGTTCTTAACACTTAATTAACGAAAACAATCCACAACATCTTGAAAACACAAACGCGCGGTCGACAAATTTTTGAAAAATTCGAATGTTCAGTGACACGACCCGCATTTTCGTGCCGCGACCGGTGGTGGCGCTATTTTGGGTGTAAGTAGAAGCGGACATCAGGTAGTTGTCTTTCTCTGCGACGAAGTTCTTACAAAGTATAAAAGTACATCTATATTATTTCAAAGAAATAACTATATAGGTATAAATATTTAGATCAATGAAACATGTTATATAATAAAAAATAAGGTTATTTTAATCCATTATAGAAAGTTTCATGTTAATTCATACATAACTCTCAAACTGATGACTATTTTCACTAAAATGTGCTCTCCTGTAAAGTTAGTGTTTTGCAGATGTCCGCTTCTACTTTGTTGTCATCGATATAATAGACATAGATGTAGGTTCTACAATAATCTCTATATCTATCATATTTTTATACGCTATTGATGTATTATTTATATTACCTCTATAACTCTTAATTTATCGTATTTTCACATGTTTACATTTGTTACTCTTACTTACACAAAACAAAATAAAACCTGAAACCTAGGTAATACTCGTAGAATAAAGTGAACGTAAATTGGTCAGTTCGATCGACGACAGATAATAACTAGGTATGGTCGAACCGACAAACCGTTTTACAAGGTCGATGCCCACTTTTCTTACATCTTCTACAGAAAAAAAGAAAAGTATTTTCGGTAGTTTCGGCTGCTATTAACATAATAGGAACATATTATAACCGAGCATTGATCTTTAACAAGTCAATAACATATTATGCTTATTGATTCCACAAAATATTCGTAGAGCAGAATAGCGACGTGACAAGAGGAATAAGTACCTTTCCGATCTATCATAAACTATATACCTACATACCTAGGTACCTACATCAGCTGAGCCCAGAACTTTTATTCTAAAGGAATTATACATTCACTAAAGAAAAGGACAAAACATTTTATAGCATCTATTAATTCTTTCTCTCGATTCCATTGTGTAATTTCAGTAGAACAGTTTAACATTGCACATTGTCTTTTATGTTTGATCTTGCATTTACACCGCTTGAAGTATTTTGTATTTTTTATAATTGGAAACATTAACCATAGACTGCTATTTTTTTTTAATTTCCAAATATATTTTATTTAATATCATATTTATTTCACAAACTATATCTATGTAGTTTTAATGTTTTTGTTGATTATAGATGAGTAGGCATAGTAAGTACGTGCTGAAAACATATTTAAATTCAAAATATCGACATGAAAAGGAAAAGACGAAAACCGATCTTCATTTTTACATTTTAACGTCAACGAGCCTATACATAATTATGTTTCTGTAATATATCCATGATAAACCTACATAGATAATAATGATTTGGTAAATAATTGAGTACCTTTAGTCTTTTGGATTTTTATTTAATTTCAACTGAACTCATAAATCCTTTGAGATATAAAGATTGCATCTAAACGTTTTCTCTGAGCCGGAACAAAAGATGAATTGGTTTGATTTATCCCTTTAGGGTGATTTTCTATGGAATCCAAGGCGATTGTCTGAGGAAATTGAAAGTGATATAATTTCACACATAAAGAACCACGTACTTAGGGGTATTCTTACGAAATGTAATTTTAAAAAAGGAAAGGAGGAAGATCCCTAAAAATAAACTAAAAGAAGCTATTTGCGTTTGTCAATATTTCCTTCCGGTTATTCCGAATTGCACGAATGATTTTCATGGAATTATCGTAAACTTTATTAGGGAATTATTTCTTGCGATACTTAAGCATACCTAAAACATCGAATCCAAATTTTCACGTTACAGGCACCTAGAATCGTATAATAATAATGTTGTTAAATACTGCCTAAATAATATTGTAAATACATTCCTACTTATATTACAAACGCGAAAGTTTGTGAGTATGTATGGATGTTTGTTACTCTTTCACGTAAAAACTACTGAACGGATTGAGATGAAACTTTGTGATAATAATGCCCATACATCAGAAATAACACTTCTTTAGGCTATAATTTATTAAAATATTGCGTGAAACGAAGTTCGCCGAATGTTACGCCGTACAAATACAACCAAAAATATTGTGTCAGTATCATTCAAGTGTTGTGCATATCAATGTCAATAATTTGTCTACGACCAAAAAAAATAAATCTAAACTACAAAATGATGTGACCGGATACACTACGAGAAAGTTCTGAACTGATTTGATTTATCGCAAAAGTTTATGGTGGAACGTTGCCCATTACTACAGATAAATACAAGGATTTTATGTCTTTGTAGAAGGGATTTTATGTCTTGATCGCAAATCTTGGTAGGATTTGCATTTGATACCACAAATTTCCCCTTCTTTTAAAGGAATTAACGGCCCGATCAAAAATAGCCGAACCTGTGTACCAAGTTTATTCAAGATTCCGAACTAACAAACAGGGCAGAACAAACACAGTTTTGCCAATCTCGATGCAAAAACACTTCGCTCGGCGCTCGTTCGGTCATAATCAGCTTTGTTGAACCTGTTTTCGCAAGAACTAAGAAAAAAGGTGCTATGAAAATTTTATAAGGTACGAAACTTTTTGCGTAAGGTAATTTTACTACTAATTTTTATCTATTTTGTTTGACATCGAATTTATTGTTTACTTTTGTTATGTAGAGACTTATTTTTGTTGAATTTTTTTTTTTTAACTTTTAATTACCTTGAAATCTATTAATTGATTAATTATTTATATTGATTAAGAGTGTTTGACCTGTAACTAATTGTTACCAATAAATGACTATGAGTTAAAAATCTGACCCTAATTTATTGGTGGATATCAAGCACATCCATAGCAACACAACATAACTTATCTTTATGGAATAATTATTTCTCGCAAAAAATGGCACCACCGATTTCCACCGTGTACAGAATTTGAATACTTGGCACGAATCGATATGACATCCATGTTACATACACATTATTGTTCATTTATCAAAAACGGTTCAACTGATTTCGATAACATTTAAATGGGACCGCCTTGGGAGTATACCCTTTCGATTTTTATTGTTTATTGAAGAAACACCGACGAGCATTCCTTAAAAAATACAATGTAGACATGGGCTACCATTTTAATTTAAATCTAAATTAATTTGCTGCGTAAGTATAATAACTAACAATATGTCCATCAACACTTTTCCTTTTGTCTCAAGGTTATCCCTTTCGAAATAAAAAAAGTTTTTTAAAACAGTTCATAATTGGCAAAAATATCTATGAACTTACACAAAAAAATATAGATGCAGACGAACATATAGTATCTCCTCCTTTTTTGAAAGTCTGTGTGTAAAAGCTGTGCAAAAAACAACTATACATTTCGAAATTGCCAACACATTGAAAACAAAAACGCATCCTTCTAGAACATCCTTCTAGAACCGCAAAGTTAAAATTGCAGTCAGGAAAAAAAAATTGGTTAGATGCCAACAGTGTATTTACACGCTTGGCACCTTGAAGCCATCAACGAACATTTAAAATCTTGTGTCCAGAACTGGCGAAAGAAAAAAAACTGGCGAAGTAAAGTTTTAATATATCACGCCATAAAAAACCAAGGGCATATTAGTACGAGTAGGTTTAATCTGGACTGCAGAGTATAATCTGTTTTGTCAGGATAAATTGTTAAACACACAGATTATACTTCGGGTACTCAAGCAAAGACGATTATAATTCAACTAGCCTTTAGCCGCGGCCGCGTTATAATTTGATTTTGGCTTATGTTTCTAACGGTGCCTACCAATTTAGTAAAATGTAATCTCAAAAAAATATGCTAACAAAAACAGTAAGTGCGCCACAAAATATTAGCACCAATATTTTATTTTAAATTAATTCTTTGATTTTGAAGTAAATTTTAACTAAATATTCTTTGAAAATTTAAAGCTTTATACCTGTCACCGTTATTAATATCGAGTGAAAAACGGCAAAAACTTCAAGTTTGTTGTAGGTATGGGAGCCCCGCTTAATGTTTTTTTTCTGTTTTTAGTATTCGTTGTTAAAGCAGCAACATTATTACGTTATCTGTGATAATTTCAACGTTTTAGCTATTACGGTTCATGAGATACAGCCTGGTGATAGACAGACAGACGGACGGACAGAGGAGTCATAGTAATAAGGGTCCCGGTTTTTACCGTTTGGGTACGGAACCCAAAAAAAAATTGGTTGCCTGTAAAGTCGGTATACGGGCGAAAGTTTTACGTGACAACGACTTTGAGACGAATGAGACGAATGAGAGCATCATTGTGAGCGCATAGCGTGAGCGGAGCGTAACGCAGTTTCTGGAAGTGTCACCCGGCAAACCAATTTATAAGACGTTGTCACGTCAAAAAGAAAAGGAATTAGTAATTTCTTTGTCACGCCACTTTTTATCTAATTTTATAAAGGGATACATATATGTACATATCTTGTTTCCCCTTATTAATTAAGGGATGACAAAGACCAAAATGGTGAACTAAATCAGAAACACCACAAGTTACACATTTTTGTCTATTATCGACAAACGAAGTGAGAGAATGTCTCCGTTGTACTGCTTTACTATGAAGAGTCAGAAGATTACATACATACTCGTATGTCGAGGCGGTATGGCCTTAAACGCTATAGCCTGCCCAAAATGGGCGAATTATTAATGAAAAAATAACTACTCAGTCAGACAATAACATTACACAGAAGCTAGACGCCAAAAAACCTGCCGACCAGCCTCGTCACGTCGGTGTTAACGTGATAATAACATTCGTATCCAATACTCTTTCTTGTCCTAAAGAAACATACATGTGCCCGAAATTCGTAACGTTCGGAAACTTTGTACGTGACTGTGTAGATATCGCTGATGTTGTGTAAAGTAAAAGTAAAAAAGCCTTTATATCAACTACAAACAATCACATACATCATTACAATTAACATAAAAACATGCAATTTAAATTTTACTAAACATTATTTCAATTCTTGTTTGATTTTTATTCTTTACTAGCGACCCGCTCCGGCTTCTCACAGGTGTTTTATACATGCAAACCTTTCTTTTGAAACACTTTATCAATTAAAAGAAACCGCATTAAAATCCGTTGCGTAGTTTTAAAGATATAAGCATAAAGAGTTACTTTTTTATGATAAACATTTCAAAAATTCGTCGCGGATGCAGGATTCGAACCTTGCGTCTTCGGATCACTAGCCCGACGCTCTAGACCACTGAGCTAACCCGCTATACTGGACTCGCGACGAATTTTGTGAAGTGTTTATCATTTTTAACCAACTTATAGCGTTGGCGGCGCCACCTGTGATACTTGTATTAGACAGGTTATCACTCAATTGAAGTTATAAGAACTTCTGTATTGACGAGAGATGGCGCACTGCTAATCAATGAAATGATTTTTTAATTTTTATAGTGCATCCCACACTAGCTTTATCTCAAAGAGTTACTTTTTTATGATAAACATTTCAAAAATTCGTCGCGGATGCAGGATTCGAACCTTGCGTCTTCGGATCACTAGCCTGACGCTCTAGACCACTGAGCTAACCCGCTATACTGGACTCGCGACGAATTTTGTGAAGTGTTTATCATTTTTAACCAACTTATAGCGTTGGCGGCGCCACCTGTGATATAAGATATAAGCATACATGGGGACAGACAGCGGGAAGCGACTTTGTTTTATACTATGTAGTGATGTCACGTTTTGTACTCGTTAATTTATTTCTTTAGTCCGTATATTAATATGTTTGTAATTTTTTCTACTTAAATGATATGTCAATAAACGATTTTTTTGTCAATGTAGTTGTCGCCTCTCTGGCGTAGGCCTCCTCCAGTTGTGCCCAAACTTTCCTGTCTCTTGCTATTTTCATCCACTGAACTCCGTGTCTTTGAGTGAAAATGCTCTTCCATCGTCTACTCGACCTTCCTACATTTCTTGTTTTTTCCTCTTGTGATATTATGTATTACCTATTTATAGGAATCGTTATAAAAATAATTATTTTTCGCAAAAAATGGCGAAACCGATTTCCATCGTGAACAAAATTCGAATAGTTCGCTCGAATTAACTTTAATGTTTTTTTTTTATTTCATTAATTATCGTTGCTTGTTTAAAAACGGCTTAGCCAATTTCGATAGAATTTACCTCACCTCAGGAGCCACCCATTCGAACTAAAAAAATACTTTTTGATTCGGTTCACAATTGGCGAAAATATCGATGAAAATACACAAAAAAAAACATTTAGAACCTCCTCCTTTTTGGAAGTCGGTTAAAAATATAACATAGCATTAAAGACTGAAAAAAACAATTTAATGTCTGTGAACCTGCCATATCATTGTCTAGAAGATCAAGAATAAATTAGAGTTCTATTCGCATGCAGCTGAGTTCTATAGTTCCTGATACTTTTCAGCAATAGATCAGGCGTTTTTCTTGAAAATAAGTTACTTGAAAAAATTATCTGCCAACTACCGGTAGCAGATCAATTTGCGTCACTTCAAGCACTGTAAATGAAAGCTTTTATCGCAAGCAAGTTTTTTACAGTTCCTGATACTTTTCAGGCGTAGTTCTGGCAATTTCAGCAGAAACATCAATGTCAGGTGACGATATCAGCAGATCAAGGGTGAATATCTCAATTATGAAAAAAGAATCGGCCAAGTACGAGTAGGACTCGCGCACGCAGGGTTCCGTACTGTATGGGAGCCCCCCTTAAATATGTATTTTATTTATTTATTATTAAATTGTATACACAACTAAATATTCTGTGAATATTTGAAGCAGCTAGGTACCTGTTACCATCATTAATATCGAGCCAAAAACGGTTAAAAATTCAGGTTTGTTGTATGGAAGCCCCCCTTAAATATGAATTTTATTCTGTTTTTAGTATTTGTTATTATTTCTGTTGAGAAATACATCATCTGTGAAAATTTCAGCTTTCTAGCTGTAACGGTTTATGAGATACAGCCTGGTGACAGACAGACAGACGGACAGCGGAGTCCCGTTTTTACCCTTTGGGTACGGAACCCTAAAAAGTTTTTTTTTTGGTATTCTCAAATTGTACGAGGTAGCTAAAACTCCTTTGTTTCGTATAGAAACAGATTAGTCCGTAACTTAAACAACAGTCTGGATACAAAAGTCACGCGACAATATCCAGCAGATCAAAGTCTGAATAATATAAAATGAGGATTTTTTTTAATTCTCAAATTGTACAAAGAGGCATTTGCGTTTTTCTTCCCAAAGTATGAGCACATAAATACGTAATACTCACGTATTTATAATGAGATACCTTTACGGTGGTACTGTTTTAGTAGAAATATTTATGCCGTGGCATATTATTTCGCTACCTGAGCCGATGTCACAACAAACTTGTCACATCGATATGACCAAGGGTAACTTTAGTTATTCGATTGAGCTATGTTTTTGGGATTGCGAAATAATTCCTGTAACCGTTTGATCTATTTTGGTATATTCTAATAACCTATTTTGTTTATTATTTTCTAACAACATATCTAGATAGGCCTCTAAAACTTCGAAAATAGGATTTCACAGATATTCAAAGCTATCTTTCAAATTATTATTAGGTACTCGACATAATTTTAGTATATTCACAAATACTTTGACATAATTTGCTAACTTATAATCTTAAACAAGAAGTCGAAAAGAGCAAACTTCTTAAGACCTTTAGCAATTTTAATCATCATTTCATTGCCTTAGGATTTTTCTCAGAAAAGTCCTGAGCTTTGATAGATAGCACTTTTGTAAATTAGATCTTGTTTTAGCTCTGCCTCAAGTTTTAAAGGTAATAACTATACTTATAATAAAATTTTGATCAAAGCGTTAGCGAACGGCGATTTTGCTTTCGTCTGTCCAGATGTTGGTTTTCTTCTACAGGTCGCATTTTTCAACGAATTTTGAAGAAACTTGGTACGTAGGTTCTATATAAAAATAGATTTTGTCGTCGGCGATTTATGATTTATTTCCTTAACAAATAATACGATAATAGAGTATGCACCTAGAGAACAAAAGCCGTGTCTTGTATCACGGGCGACATATTGGATCCTGGGCATACGACGGACCCTAAGTTAACGCCCTAGCTTAAACTCCTTAAGAGTTCTGAGTGTAGGGAGAGGTTCAAGCCGCTCAAGACGAAGACAACATACGTTCGCGTGGTTTATACTCTACTTTTCATACCTCTTGCGATAAAAAAAAAGCCTCAGGAATATGAATAATACTAAACACTGTCATAACCTAACTGCCTCTAGGCAACGCGGTATTAAATGTACCCACCATATTAGAATGTACCTACAAATTTTCATAGAAAAGCCAACCAAATTAGAAATTAAGAGCAGAAAATGTAAATAATACGTGAAAAACATAAGACTAAAGCCTGCTCGATTATTACCAAACAAAATCATGGACATGGCAATTTATATTATAAAATACATTTAGAATGCCCACAAATGGTCTAAGTTAAGAAATTTTCATACGGAATATGACTTTTCAAATTTAAATCACTTCACTCCCTAGGGACTTATATGCAACATTATGGCCCTGCCACAGCCATCGAAATTGTGCTAGAATAATAATGTCTTGTACGTTGCATGTTGTTTTACGCTGAGTTTGTAAATAAATAAATACTAAAAATAGAATGAAAATAATATTTAAGGGGGGCTTCCATACAACAAATCTAAATTTTTAGCCGTTTTTCGCTCGATAACCATAATGGTAACCGGTAGATGCTTGAAATATCCACAAAATACTTAGCGGCATGCTTACCTTAATAAAAAATAATAAATAAATAAATATATATATTTAAGGGTACGGTACGGAACCCTTCATGCGCGAGTCCGACTCGTACTTGGCAGATTATTATAGAACCGGTATCAAAACTTTGGCGCTGAGTGTGTTTACCAGTCAATTTTAAACAGAAATAGAACAGACAGACAGAAATAAAGTAATTTCATTTCTAGTTAATAACTGCTTTAAAATATACCTACCTAGAGCATTATTAATTGGTTTTATTTCATAGAACTCGATTTATTAGATTTGAAATATTGTTACCAGGTGATTCCAAGTGCCTGTATTGTGTCTACGGAATAAAGAAATTTTGACTTTGACTTTGCAACTGACCTACTAATGATTAAAAATTTAAATTACTATACCTACAGATGACTAATACGGAGTCAACCTAAGAGAAAAGTAGATACTGAATCATTTCTAATAATCATAAAAACTTTCTGATTTATATCTACGAAATCTAGTTCAGAAAAAAATATATTTTATACAGAGTGACTGGTAATCAATTAGCCCTTTTAGGGGCTTATTCTGTACATTAAACTAACAACTTTTTGTCAACGAGTTTTATCAAAAATATCAAAATATTAGCTCCAGTTCCATAGAAAAATATCGTTTACCCTCGACAAAATGGCAGCTACTTTTTTTAGTTTTCACAAAAGTCGCAAAACAAAAGTTGTTAGTCGACGTACAAAATAAGCCCCTAAAAGGGTGGTAATTGATTAACAGTAACCATGTATAACTACTCAACAAACTAAGCTGTTTACTTGTTAACAATACCACGGTACATCTGAACCATGAGTTATTATGCCGAAAATTTCAAAATATAACTTTTAGTCTGACCGTTTTAATTAAATGCTTAACGCCTTTTTTAATCTAAACATCCGACCGTGGGTAAATTAAACTCTATGTTAATGAAAATTAATCTTGTGTCAAGAAATTAAAGCCTTCATTTAGGGCGACAAGACGGTTTTTGCGCTACCTATTGTGAAATTACGGAATTAACAACTGCGAGGGTAGAAACAAAGAGGCTTAGGGAAATTTAGGACCTGTCTTACCTAAGTACGGAGTACCGACCTAAAGTTAGAATTGCCCACTGAACTGTTAGCTCTGTAGAGGTGCCCTTTTTACGAGCATATTATCTGCAAGACAATACGAGTAATATATTACTGCATTTTGCAGAGACCGCTTTATGATAGAGATTTTATTTAAAGTTGTTGCACTCTACACTTACAGCTACGACGCCAAAGCGTGCAGTTGGGCGTGCAGCGTGCGTGCAGAGTTGGGTTAAGTAAGTTTGTACTGCTAATAGTTAAAAAAAAAAACCTCCTCGATGGCCCGGTTTTAGGCACAATGTGAGCTCCAAGGAAAAGCACCGGAGCTTATAGCACTTTGTTGTGGGTGATTATGTTGACAACGTGGCATTCAGTGTTTAGTATTTATTTATTTCTTGCGTTTTCGAATATAAGTAATAGCTTAGGCATGATGACTGGGTAAAAATAGTTCTTAATATTAGTCGGTGAGTTAGATTATCAAAAAATACTGGACACGTACTTTTTCTTTTGTTAATCTAACAACAAATGCCAAAGATAAACCTTTTCAAAGTTTTGGGAGTGGGGTCGTTACGTCAACTCTCTCACAGAAGTCTATATATTTTTAAGGCCGTTGTGACGTCACGTGGAACTTTGATGGACTACATCTTCAGAATTGTGCAGAATTTTTGTTTTCCAGTGGACGTCTCAAGGCTGACAATAATTAAGACATAAGTACAACGTGTAACAGAAAGTTTGCAAACATGTCCAGATATTTCATGTGCGCGGTTGCACAGCTCGAGCCTCGCTCGAGCCGTCTCTCTACTCAATGTCCTGCTTGCTCAACAACCTGACATTGACATATTCCCAATTAAATTGTATGTTTTTCTTAGTGCGTGTATAGTTTTTGTTGACATTTTATTTAATTTGATTTTTAATTCGTTTTTTTTTATTATTTATTTCCATCCTTGTTTATTTCTTAGCATTGTGACATTTCTTTCTTATCATTATTTGGTAATTTCGGTATTGGTAATTTCATTATTCTGTGATTTATTTTTGAATTGTGTGATTATTGTGTTATTTGTGGTAAAAAAGGGGCACCTCTGTAGAATTACAAGCTCAGTAAAATTGGCAGAAATTGGAATTACCTTCTGTCATTTTTGAATGATTTATAAGGCGCGAGAGTTTTGGGTAAAGTAGAACTTTGTTACTTGTTTGTAGCAATGAAATTAGGGAAATTTGAACTCTAAACATATTTGTGAAGATTTAAATTAAATTAGACAGAAATAAAAATAACTATGGAGTTATGGAGAGGGCTATGCTCAGAGTCTCTCTGCGGGATCGAATTAGAAATAAGATCGGTAGAAGTAACAAAGCTACTGACATAGAGATCCATAAGGGAGGCCTATGTCCAGCAGTCGACGTCCTTTGGTTGAAGGATGGATGGATGGATGAAATATAACTTATGACGTAAGCATATGATTACGTTGTGTGGTTGAATCATTGGATGGTGGGGATTTATTACAATGTAATTTAATTAATTTTATCTACACTAATGTTGTAACATTCTACTTATGTTTCCAATATTTGACTTATAATGACTACTGTTATAGCACAGACAACAAAACACTCAATTTAAGCAATTTCAAATGATGTTATAATATCCACATCGATATCGTAAAATCTCATTATAACATCGATAAAACGCGACCAATTAACCTGGCGAGCCTTATGTCAAAATCCTCATACAAGTTGTATAAAATTTTGAAATTAGGCTGGCTTTTGAAAACAGTTGGGTTATAAGTGAAAACTTCGTCAAAACTACTAAACTTACATACACAAAACTCTTTGGTAAGATCTTGTGCCAATGAAATAAAAACAGCGCGCGCTCGCTCCTGATTGACCCTGCGCGCGCAGCTGCGCTCTCATTGTTTAGATTTTAATGGCGGCAAGTTCACTGTGACAATATACGTACGCGTGAATTTAATGTTTCGCAATATGTTTTTTATTTTATTTTTATTAGTGAAGATAAAGTAGTGTATGCAACTGCATATAACACAGGTATTAAAACACTCGTTACTATTATGAAACTCGCTGCGCTCGTTTCATAAACTCACACTCGTGTTTTAATACCCTTCATTATATGACAGTTGCATAAACTACTATTATATGCTCTTTTAACTATAATATAATCTAAGAAAATATAAAAATACGACGTAGGGAACATACCAATGCCACCAACATTGCTGCAAGTACCTGTACCAGCCTTTTTAATAATTCACTGTAGGACGTAGGCCTACACGTGCCGATTTAAGCATCTCACCTATGAGGTCGTGACTCTCTGGGCACATAGGTTATGGAACTAAATACGGTAACTATAGTGACGGTCTCCTGCCGGGCACGCGCCATCGGCGTCTTATCCGACAGACACAGCATGACGCCGCTGTCGTACGATGTGTGATGCCTTTATTTAAAGTTATGGTATGGATTCACTTGTCACAAAGTCATGGTAGCGTACAGCAGCCAGCAGCAAGCGAACACGGTGACTATAGTGACGGTCATCCACAGGGTCCGTCGCCGGGCGCCCGCCAACTGACCGCCTTAGCATGACACGGGTGACGAGCGATGTGTGATCTTAACCATGACTTAAACGACTTACCATTAAGTAATAGTATGGATTCACTTACCACAAAGTCATGGTAGCGTACGGCAGCCAGCAGCAAGCGAACACGGTGACTATAGTGACGGTCATCCGCAGGGTCCGCCGCCGGGCGCGCGCCAACGGCCGCTGGTCTGACCGCCGCAGCATGACGCGACTGTCGTGCGATGTGTGTGGCTTTTCTGTAAAACCGGTTCAGTGTTAGTGAAAATAGTTTTGAAAATTTAGTATACGGAATTGGATAATATTGAACATTCTAATACTTTCAATTAATGAAGATCCTATTAATATTGAATATGAAAAAGTGTACTTCCAATGTAAGGTCTTTAAAAATCGTTTAGCATTGCCAGAAACCTTCAGATGGCTTTAAATCTGTTGCACCACAGCTAGTTTGCCGCCATAAATGCTATTGTATTTTATATCAAGTTTAAATTTAGAACTAAGAGCACATAAATTTCGCTGTATAAATTACGTAATTCAATCGACAAGATGTAATTTGCTAACAAAAGTATGTTTAAATAGTGTACTCGCTCTACTCTCTGTACAGTTTTGAGCAGGGCCGAATCGGGTAATCTATTGTCTTCGGTGATTTTTGATTGGTTAGTTTTTCCCTCAAACCTGGGGTTGTCCAGAAAACTACTAGCGTTAGTTTTTCCTCGTTTCTGTCTGTGCCCTAGACACTGTACAAAATTGGATGGAGCCACACGGAAACTATCCTAATTATTGATTACGTATAATCTTCTACTAATCCCTCTGGTTTAGGCAAAAAAAATGTTCCTAAAATCAGCTTTGCCTCATAACACATGTGGAAACAAGCAATATATCATGATCTCTCAGTAACTTGTTATTTCGATAATATAGGGCTCCGAAGTTGCCTAATTAAGCAGCAGCGGATTTCGAATTCCAGTGATTGTTACGAGCGCTTTCATATTGGGCGACTTAGCCGTGCCAATCGGGATTTAGGTACCTAATAACTTACTTGTGGAACCCTGTAATTGGCCGTCTACAAATCTTTTCTAATCTAGTTTTGTAACATAGCTGTAAGGTTCCCAATTAAAATAAAATATATTTACTCGTCCAGTCTTTTGGTAGGTTTGCCTTATTTTATAAAGGTACTTTGATGTAGTCTTTTCGAATTTCAACTTTGTCACCTCGCGTTATAATTGCCACTCGCGCCGCCATATTGGAAAAATAGCTTCTTATTGGAATTTCTTGACGATTTTTCTTTTCCAACTCACTCTACGATAAAATCATCTGATACAAAATTGTAGTGTAGATTATCATAATAGTGTGCTTGCTACGTTACTATAGCTGAAAATAATGTATAAACGAGTTAATCAGCGAAAAGGTTCTCACCCCGAAACTATTGATTTTACGAACAAAGTTATCTGTATAAAAATATGTAAAAGGCAAAGCTGACTGACTCAGGTATCAACCCACATTTTGGGCTAGAAACTTAATACCTCTTATGACGTAGGGATCCACTAAGGAAGGATTTTTTTAAATTTGTCTTCTAAAGGGGTAAAACGGGCCCTTTTCTATTGTTTGAAAATTTTTATTGCCTGGACCGATTTATATGAAACTTGGGTAAATATTCTTCAAACAAAATAAAAAATACTTTTGATTCAACTTTTTCGATTTTAATATCCTGGGGGACCCGCTAAAATTCCAAAGTTTGTGCAATAAAACATCGATTACATCCAACGAGCTGAACGGATTTGAATACAATTTAGTATAAGAGAGGCTTATAAGATGTATGTACCTATAGCCATCCTGTAAATTAACTTATCCATATCCGTATCTAATATGGATAGACGAAACGTAACTAGATGGCAAACATTGACTGCTGACTTTCATACATAGAAGAAGGCAAAACAAACTATAGCATGATCAGTGCAAAATAGCGATTAAAATGCATAAAATTAATTTTGTATAAACAGGAGAAATTTCCTATGGGTTAGCATAAAAATCAAAATATAACGCAGGAAAAGCCGCGGGTTTAGCTAGTCAGAACATAAATCGTAGAAAGTTTTCCTTACTATAATTTTGTATGCTGAAAGTTAAGTAAGTTATATAATATTTTCATTGTAAAATAAGTCAGAAAAGAGATAATATCGTCAAAAGACTGCTAAAAGGCTTTATTATGCCAATGTGGCACGAGGTGACAAAGTTGAAATTCGAAAAGAGCACATTATAAGCTATAAAATTACCCATTTTCAAAATTCCGAAAAACTTTCTAAGCAACCGCTTTATTTTAAACCAAATGACTGGAGTTTACAGGTTTATTTACATTGGGTATACGAAGCCGAAAGTGGGTGATTTAGACTATTATTATGAACACATTTTACTATAGGTATCTTCTAGGTCTACATACTCCATCTTCGGCCACAACTTCGCTTTCCATAGGGCGAGTTGGTAGCCAAATTTAGCCCTATTCCTATTATGCATAAAAAAAGGTAGGCCAACCCGGAGTTGAAGAAAGATCAGCAGTATCATACATTTTGTCGATTCCGAGTTGAGACTGTATTAATATAAGTGGATACTTAGAAATAGTAATACGTAAAGTTACTAATGTCTACATACGAAGTCGGGACAGGCCGTTGCTTATATCTATTAACAGTTGTGATTTTAGCAAAGAGGGTCTAAGAGGCTCCCATCTTAAGCTTCGGGGTCTATCTTTACGTCTTGTATCAACTTTGATGAATCTTACCCCAAGCCCTTTCAAAACCAAAATCAAGATCTTTTGAAGCTAAAGTTTTGAATCCACTACTGTCCACAATCTTAAGCAAAATGTACTGTGATATTTAGACCAGTCTTGTGGCTTGTCTAAATATTACATCCTTTAATTATTCAATTTCTATTACTTTTGTAAGTTACGGATACATTTTCTACAACAATTTTTAATTAAAACGGCAGCTTGGGCTTTATATCTGCGAAGCCCGAGTTGCGTAGTATGAAATATTAGCGCTCTAAGTTACGCTAGTAATTCTTTTTTCGTACGTAATGACTCAAATAATGACAGAAATACTAGGTAAAATACTGTTGTTTTTTTTGTGTTTTATCATTTGTTTTGTCGTTATGTATTGTACCTCTTATTTTTGTTGCAAATAAAAATTCTGTATTCTGTATTCAAATGAAGCGAGTCAATCAAATACTCCGGACTTTCCGTCTGGAACTCAAAATAAATACTAATCAGTTGAGACTAGATAGGCACGAAATATTGTTACTTGTAGTAAGCAAAATGCTAAGTTGCTACAAGTTTGTTCACAAAGATGGAGATAGCTTTGAGTGGTTTCACCTCTTTAGGGTTCTGTACTACCCTTTTAATAGTCACGTAACGCACCCACGTTATTTTTACTAAATAACGCTTTGTTTAAAATTAATTTATTCATGTCAAAGTCTATGGCAACCATGTAAAAAGCGTTATGACAGAGAATAATCCTTATAGAAAAGAAAATTGACATCCCATGAAAATTTACCCCAGCTTTACTTACTATACTTTAAGCTGCGTTATGAAAATAAAAGATCAAATAACTAAATTTACGCAAAAAAATGGCAAACCGCCTTCCATCGTGTACAAAGTTCGAATATTTCGCTCGAATGTTTACATTATTGTTGATTTTTCAAAAACAGCTCAGCTGATTTCAGTTTAATTTAAATGGAACCACCTCGGGAGTATACTTTTTCGAACTAAAAAAGATTTTTTTCGATTTGGTTTACAATTGGCGGAATTATCGATGAATATAGTACACAAAAAAATATACAAACCGACGAACATAGAACCTCCTCCTTTTTGGAAGTCGGTATTTACCGACTTCGAAAAAGGAGGAGAAACCGGAAAAAATAACCCTTTTCAATAGAAAAGGGTTCCTTGTTTTACGGAACTATTGATGTAAAAGGTAGATAAACTGTTTATTTTGAATTAGAATTCATTACGATAATTATGATGATAACCTGTGTGTGTGATATAATCTGTATGCCGTCGAAAAAATAATAACAAGTACATCAATTCGTAATCGGTAAGAAACTACAGCCGTAATTTAAAACAACAAATAATTTGAAAGAGCATAAATATAGATGTCCTATTTTAACATTTACGATAACAGTGACGGCAATAATTTAAGTGGCCAATAAATTAATGTCGGCGGCGGGCGCCCACAAAATTAACCATTATCCGATCCTGGATTTCCGAGAGTAGCGACCGAAAACTGTTTGCAATCAGTATGTTTTTGTGAAGACTATTCTGTTATTTCACCCTAACTAAATTTAAAAAAAAAAACATGGTATACAAAAGATGGTTATCATAACACGTCCGTAGATACAAAACATAGCTTATCTAAAGTAAAGAACACCATCCACCCACTAAAAGAGTCGTCACACCATACATAAACATTAAAGTAAAAAAGGAGTTTTATTTAAAGAAATTCCCGTCGCTGAACCTCAATTCCAACAGTAATTTTCCTGACGAAAATCCAAAATAAATTTCACTTCAATGCTTAGCACATTCAATTAGAAGTCACGAATGAATAAATTTGAAGACGCAAACTCGTATTGTTTACTGTCCAGCGAACAAAAGTAAGTACTTATTAAGATTACCATCTAGTAAATGTAAGAGGTATTCGTATTTTCTGGACTGTACAATAGAGTCGACAACAAAGAGCCCGCATAATTAACGAACCTCTTAAAAGGGGAAAAATATAAGACATGATATATTTTGCCTAGAAAATATATCAGGATTTGAAAACAAGGCTCAAAATATATTTTAATTTTAAAAGAGCTGCTCATACAGTGTTATTCCTAATCAATTAGCATCCTTTAAGGAGCTTCTGTACATCAAAACTAACAACTTTGGTTCCGCGACTTTCGTCAAAACTCAAAAAAAATGTTGTTCTATAGAAAAATATCGTTCACCCGCGACTAAATTTATGGAACAGCTAATTTTTTTTAGTGTTAACAAAATTCCCAGAACAAAAGTTGTTAGTTTAGATGTACTGAAAAAGCCAAAAAAAAGCCAACCCAAAGTCTGTCACCTACTAGAATACGATTAATATCTTCTAAAAGTTTTTTAATGACGCTAAGGTAAGAATTTCATTTGATACTAACCTACTTTCCCGATTTAGTAGGAAAATAAAACGAAAATAATAATACTGCACGAGGCGACTATAGGCCGAATCATGCGAGTCGGCAGATGTGAAGTTAGCTACAAGCAGTGATGTTCCTGATACGGCAATTGCCGTATTATTCGGCTTTCAGGCTCCGAAAAAAGGCAAATACGGCTCGGCTGCCCCTATCTGCCGTATAAAATACGGTCTTTTTATTAATTTTCTCCATACATTTTCACTAAAATACGGCTTTTTTGAGGTTGGCATACGGCACTCTAAAATTTACTTGGAACAACACTGGCTACAAGCTGCACAATATCCAATCCAGACTGAAGCTCACATACCTCGTTGATTGGATTTTGCGCAACTTGTAGGTAACTTCACATCCGCTGACTTGTAATATTCGGTCTATTGCTTTTATGTAGTAATAGTTTATGTAGTTATAGCGTAGTATAAGTAGTATTGTATTTTGTTGAAGTTAATATGGAACAGGGCTAATGAAATCTTGTCTAAGTTGGATTTAGAGAATGTCCTTGGATAAAATATTCATAATATAATTTTCCTTTTGGATTCTAAATAGGTTCATAGTGAGTGAAAATTACGCACTATTTATATCTTGTATTCGAATAGATAAAATGTTAAAAACAATGGAGTTCACTTTATCGATTTACGCGGATTTGACCAATATTTATAAAAGTATTTTAAGGATTTTTCTATACTTAATTAATTGTTATATTAGACTTTAAAATTTATGTAAATTAAACTAACGAACTGGGGAAAGATGATGATTCCACAACATTAAAAGCAGAAAAAAACTGTTTACTTCAAAGAGTTTTAAAATGCTTATACATTTAGCTTCACGTTTCTTTTTTTAGGTTAGGTGTGGTTAAACGCAAGTATTTCTTTTAGTTGCATTTTTATGCCAATAAACATTTTTTGATAGATTGATCTTGAATAAGAAATATTTTCTTTAGCCTGTAAACGTTGCCATTTGATTACTTGATGACGGTATATTTCAGTGGGGATTTCCCAGTTCGGTAAATGGCAGAGCAGATCCTATCATTATATGTAATGATCGGATAAATTGAAATACATTGAAACCTCAATACCAAAGGTAATACGTTATTTAAACGGTACATAGAACTGGCGGCACGTGCAAGAATAGTCTAAGATCTGATAGAGTATGACACAACTATAATTCTACAGTATGCAGAGTAAATATTATTATAATTATTATGCGGAGTAATTTTGTATTTTTTACTGTATGGTTTAGCCCTATTCATAAGCTTTCAATAAACTTGTAGGTACTCCTCATCCAATTACCACAAATACATTATCGTATAAGTTTATTCTTATGATATATGGCCGTCGTCGTCAGAATTACTTTCAAAGGAGTGCCACATATTAAAGAATTAATAAGAAATAAACTTAAATTGACAGATTTAATCTTCAGAGAAGGGGTCAAAAAATCGCTTTTTTACGTTTATTTAGTAGAAAGCAGATGTAAGTTTAAATCATTATTTTCGTTAAACGTGACCACTACAGCCACACTTTACTACTTTTTTTACCAATATTTAAATTTTGACAACGTTTGCACGTTGAGCAAGTTTAAAAGGAAATTTTAAACAGAAGGGGATGCAAGAGCAAGCATTTACAACCTGCTACCGGCATTTGTATTAGGTATACTTAAATAAAATTAATCAAAATCAAAATTAGCTGTTACACATCCTGCCAGTAAAAAGTTGGCTAAGTACATACCTACTTTATATCCTTACAGCAGCTTACTAGTCGAACCTTTGTGTACAACACTTAAATAGTTCTTCCTTTGAGATATGAAATCAATAACTCGCTGTAATATTTATTATGTAATACCTACGAGTAAAACACGTTTTTTACCACAGCGAGCTGCGAGTAGGACATATCAATTTTACAGAAGATTTAATAATGGGCAATATAGGGCAAAATTACTCCAATACTTTTTGTCTGTGTAGTTTATGCTATTGTGTAGCACCGACCGCATTAACATTTTTCTTTAAAATTATTTCATTTAGGTTGCCTGGAAGAAATCGCTGCAGGCGATAAGGCCGCCCATTATTCTCTAAGCTTTTTGTTATACTGGTGTGAAAATAAAGCTAATATGTATTTGTATACTTACAATACAAGAAAAAGTATTCAAATGCTAAATTACTATGACTATGACCATAATATTAAATTTAAAACTCCTGTCAGATTTGGTAAAAATAGGTAATCTTTTTCACTTATTTATCACTTTAGAATCTTGTTTTATTACTATTAAAATATTTTACTACCGCAGTCGATTAGGTTTATTATCGTATCATTAGGAAGACATTTAAAGCTTTAACATCTGGTGAATGAAAATAAAATAGCATTATATACTTCCTTGAGAGGATAAAATAAGAAATCTATTTGGCAACTCGTAATTTATCAAGATAAGAATGCTAGGAAAAGGTTATTCTTAGAACGGCAGAATGAAATTCCAAGAAAAATATAAATTGTAGTCATAAAAAGACACTGTGGTCCGGTAGAAGATTGCCCTGCCGGACTAGTACACGCACCACGAAATAATTCTTTCGACGTGTCAGAACGAGACAGAGTTATGGTGAAGTATATATATGTCACTTTTTCACACGCCGAAAAAACTCTTTTCCTGGTCGTATGCTAAGCAAGCTGGTGTCAGTTTTTAAGCCGTCTGAAGGCCTGACATGGCTAAACCGGATAAAACAACTGGAACCTACGATCCGTGCCACTGTAGAGCTCAGTTATAAATGCCACCCGCGGTCTGACCGCGCCGAACATAGCTTGACTTCGGTGATCGCACCTAGTCAACCTTCACTATGAGCGGTATGAAATGACTTCTTTGGAATTTATGTACGAGTCCACGCCACTGGTATATTTTTTTGATGAAGGAAGATGTCGTGAGCAAAAAGCAATATAACTTCAAGTAGATTTGGATTACGTATGAAAATGATTATCATCTACCATTTCGAGTTGAAAACACCTTGGCCCTTTAAGACAAGATGTTCTAATCCAGAAATCCTACACAGGATGTGAATGACGTTGACAAATGAAAGGTTCAAGACTCCCCTATAATAAATTAAATAAAAAAAATTAAATTAAATTAAGCCTTTAATTCCTGATCGACGCCTATGAGGCATAAGATTGTTTTAAGATTAAACATAAAGTAATACATATATTTTAAATTGTGATTCTACATCTAAGTACATACATAACTAGGTATTAATAACTGTGAACCACATTTATTAATACCTAGGCCCCTAAACAGCTAATTTTTTAACATTAATTATTACCTAATTTTTAATCTTTTGACTTTATTTTGAATTTGTGAGCCTCTTTACAGCCTGCAATTTGTATTTGTTATTATAAGATTTAATAAATGAATATAAAATTATTTTTGTGATGAAGAATTTAGATAACACTGCATTTCTGTATCTAGTGTCATTATTAGTAAAAATGTGAAAATATGTTAAACCGAACGAGCATGATAATGAATCAATAGTATGCAACGTTTTTTGCAATATTAGGTTCTATTAATATCTACAAAGTTATCTTATCTTATCTTTTAATTAATTAGCCGCCGATACTGAGGAGGTGGCAGTGGAAAAAGCGCACAGCACGGATGGCTGATGGCTGATGGGGTCGAAAAGTTCTCGAGTGGAGACCACGTACCGGTAAGCGCAGCGTGGGTCATCTCATTAAGACCGCGGGATCGCGCTGGATGCAAGCCGCTACCAACCAGTCTTATTGGAGATATTTGGGGAAGACATATGTCCAGCAGTGGACGTCCTATGGCTGAAACGACGACGACGGAGGAATTAATCAAGTCGACGCGTATATTTTCTTTATCAAAATTAAAAAGAATTATTGATATCATACGTTGTGAAAGTTATGCGATTAAACACGCATCGTGAACACGCAATTTTTTTTACAGACCAGTCTAATTTTAATAATTTGTGTTTTATTGAAAAGGGTAAGTATAGCCCAAAGTTCGTCATTAGTAAATTTCATCAAAATGGAATAGTTCGTTTCTAAAAAATCAACAAAAATCTAATAAGGGCATCACAATCGATTCGAGCGAACTATTAGAATTTTCCTAGGGCCACCTTCCAGCTCCACCATCAGACCCTGATTACCGTTGAAAGACAAACTACTCATCAAGACGATTCAAATAATATATTATATAAATATATTATTTTATATATTTATATGTATAAGCTTGTAATTATTGACGTCGTTTTAACCCCTGAGACGTAATTATGTTAGAGGCCTTTCAAGTAAGTAACATAATAATTCAAAATGTTTTACAAAAAAAAGTACCTACGCCAAGTAACTGAGTGGAGCAATTCTTTTGGTTTATAAATTAACCCCGCAAAGTCACAAGTTATTATTAATGGCAGCTCTTATCATATTTCAAGAATTGACTGGCCCAAACTTCCTTGCGTAGAGTTCGATGGAATCACTTTGCCATTTAGTGAATCTGTGAAAAACCTCGGTGTCATGTTTGATCGTACGCTATGCTGGGATACTCATATAAAAACAATCAGCTGCAAGTTGTTTGCTGCTGGTAGCTCCATAAGACGGCTCCGAAACTTCCTGCCTACTGCTACTAAAGTTGCGCTCGCACAGACTCTTCTTCTTCCTAATTTAGATTACGCTGACGCCTGCTTTTTAGATCTTACTGAAGTCCAACTTGATAAGCTTGAGCGTCTCCAAAATTACTGCATTAGGTTCATATTTGGGCTACGCAAATATGACCACGTATCTCATTTTCGTACTAAGCTCAAGTGGCTTCCAATTCGTCTTCGTCGGAATGCTCATATCCTTAATCTTCTTTATAACATCCTCTTCAATCCTTCTACCCCATGCTATCTTAAAGACTCTTTTTCCTTCTGGCATGATGCACATTCCCTTCCCCTCCGATCCAAGGCAACCTTTCCCTTAAGACTCCTACCGCACGGTGTGAAACTTTTTACGGACGGTCGTTTGCCTTTCAGGCAGTCCAGTTATGGAATGCCTTGCCCGTTACTGTCAGAAAAGCTCAATCACTTAACATATTTAAAGATCAGGTTAAAAACCATTACCTGCAGAAAATGATGATACTTAATTTTGTAACTGTTGTTGTTGTTATTTATGTTGTTTTATGTAAGTAGTATATTATAATTTATATTATGTATTAGTTTATTATTAAGTCATAGGATTCTTTTATTATTATTTTTTATTTTGTAATGTTTTCTTTATTTTTGGGTATTTTAAGTATCTATATCAATTTTATTAGTTTATGATGTATGTATAATCTAATTTTTACTTTTTAATTAATGCGCACCCGTCCATTATTTATACGCTTTCTGTCCTCTCCATCCTAAGGTTGCCTGGCAGAGATCGCTGTCAGCGATAAGGCCGCCCATTGTTACACTGTTTATATATCTTTGTTTCTTCTTTTTGTTTATTTCTTTGTGTGCAATAAAGAGTTTATCTATCTATCTATCTACGCCCTGCAACGTTCGGCAGATTTTTCGATTTTTTCCAACATCAACATGTTGGAGAAAAAGTTATTCTTATCATTCTATAGTACCTATCTATAGTATTTATTACATAATATTTAGAAAGAAAGAAATAAGTGCTGAGGCACACATTAAAGTAAGTGTAGTACTCTTTTATTATTTTGATGTATTGAAAATAACGTAGAGCGACGTGAAATAACTTGTGAGAAAAATAAGCTTAGCTATATAGAGAATCCGATAATTTACTGTCTGACCTTGATGTCTGACCTTTGATTTTTGAGATAAATATCATTAAAAGTTACGTCTGTGTAGCTTTTGATCTAAGTTGCTTACTAGAAAATCCTAAGCCTTTTCATAAATAAGTTTTCAAATACTGAGTAGCAAATTTATTGGAGCCACGATAGTACTTAGCGCAGTCACTTTTTTCGTGATTTTAGGGATCGTCCTAAGGTGAAAAGTTACTAGTTTATTTAGTTTCAGTTTGTTTTTTAATACCTAACAAATATTTAGGTACCTATTTACCTACGTGTTACACGACAACTACATGTATAGGTAAGTATTACACCAATTAACTAAATAGGTAAATCAAAATTTACTAGAGGAGACATATGTAAGTTTTAGTTGACGCCTATTTGTATATAATTAGATATGTAATAATTTGTAATGTACCTGTACTTGTTTGTTTGCTACGAAATAAAATCTTTCTATAATTACCTATCTCGATAATTGAAAAACGCGATTAGGCGAAAAACAATTTACATTGGCAAACAATATAGAGGTATTATAAAAACCATCAATATTTGTTATTTTGATCAATTCCTAAGTACCTAAACTTTGACTGTCATATTAGTAAAGATAAAATATACTCACCCGAATATTCCTTAGAGTTCTTCGATATCTCGTAAAAGATGCAAACGTAGCAGATACATATAGCCATCAGCGGAATGAAATACATCGCACATAGGCAGAAGACGTTGTAGGCCAGCTCTTGATGTTGGCTCGAGAAGGCGCCAAAGGATACGCATTGTTCAAACTCCGGGACTTTGGGGTGGCTCATCACTTGGAACACGAGGCTCTGGAATAAAAATACTACCTCAAAATCTTACTTATTCATACCGCCTACTCATTTGTATGTAAATGTCTCTGGCAGCCATATCACAAGCTTTGCTTAGTTTGGGTTCAAAGACCGTGTAGTGTGGAAGATGTCACCTAATATTTATTTATTTACACTGAGCGTTTGGCTTTCTCCTTCATAATGCAAACCACCAGGGACTGGATCCACTAGGTACCTTGGTTTCGTGACAATTATAATAAATAAATTGAATTATTAACAAAAAATTGAAATTTTGCATACCGTAATGGTTAAAACATGTCGATCCATGTATTTACTGACTACATCATATGTAAAATTGTAACACCTATGATTTGCAAATTAAAAATTAATTGAAAACAATCGCCAATATTGAATAGGTATCGTTTGGGTCTACACACTCCTTCTTCGACTCCAACATCGCTTTTCATCAGGCGATTTGGTTTTCATAATAATTATGTATTATGTCTGTAAACTTTTTAATTACTTGTCATCATCACCTTTTTTAACCACTGCAGGGTGTATGCCTCCTCTCTTTTTGCCAATCACTTAGTTTAACCTTTTGAGAGCCTAAGTCGCCTATTTTATAGAATCTTCAATCGAAGTATAGAATAAATAATAGTAAAATTCCTAATAGTTCCTATATTTAGCCAGCACTTTTGGGCGCTAACGACATGTATTATAAGGTAGTATGTACATATAATAATCGAAAAAAACGTGATAATATGAAATGAAAATAATAATTTGTGGCGGCAGCTCAAAAAGTTAAAGGTTACAAATGAAAGTGGTGCTTTTGTTAGAAATGGGGGTACATGCAGAGACTCACGGTATAAACATGTAACTCTTTTTAGACCTAGATTAAAAATTTGGGTTTGTTTCTCTACAGGTACCTTTTAGAATAAGTGAACAAGTAAGTGCATGCCTATAGGCAGGGTGCCTAGACTTGGTGACAGAGTTTTTAATCTGACTGAAGGCCTCCGATACAGCTAAAACCACTGGGATTCATAAATAATTCAAGCCACGGCAAGGCTTAGTTGTAAAGCCGGCGAAAAAACTTCTACGAAAACTGACCGTGCTGAATGTTGCGTAACTTTGGTGACAGCTAAGAAAAAGTACCTTAGTCAACGAGCTACGAGCGCTACCATATCAGAGCTAGATTTAAGATGTTTACTAGCATCACCAAGGTATTTCCTCATAATATCCCTAGAAGTCGTGGTAACCTAATGAGAGAACGATCGCCTTACAAACGTGATTATGTGTCTTCAAACCCGATCGCGTGCCAATAAGATCTTTGGAATTTATTTACACACCACTGAGGCTTTTCCCTAAAAATCGTGAGGCAAACTGCATATGACCTTAAGAGAAAGCCGAAGGCGTATGTGATTTAAGCAACCCGCACGTGACTGGCATATTATTCAATCGCCTTTCGTGGGATGGCTTATGTATGTTCACTGTATTGTGGCAAATTTAAAGGCGCAATCATAAATTTAATAGCAATTTAAATATTGTTCTCTTTTTCAAATGCGTACAGTGAAATAAACAGCAATTTTTTAAATTGCTAATTAAATTACGATGGCGCTTTTAAAAATGACCACACTATGCTCGTAATGTCCTTATTTATATATATTTATCACTACACTTATAAACTAAAGTTGCCTCTTTTGTGTGTCTATCTATGTATTGCCTTAGATCTCCTAAACTACACAACAGATTACTATGCTGTTTTCAATTACTTGTAGAATATTTATTTCGGAAAGTGTACAGAAAACTGTATTATTCATTCGTGACCGGGCGAAGCTGGGACGGGCAACTAGTTAGATATCTATAAAAAAATTAACGCTACAAGAAATCCCATTACTTTGTATGGTATTATTTTCGTGCAAAAAGAACAGATTCTCAACACTCAATTTTTATTAAATAAACATAGTTATTGCAAGAGGCAATACGTGGGACACTCAGTTTTGCAACATTAAATAAATCTGTTCTTTAAGTAACTGTATTTTAACCAATCATTTAACTTGGGGTCATAACTTTTCGCCGTGGGGTCCACCCCTAAAAAAAATCTTCAACATAGTTTCGCTAAAACTTATTGACGCTGCTGGTGACAAGGAGGCTGGCTCATTCCTCGCGCCGAGAATTTCTTTAACAATTTTCAGCGGGGGAATGCAGCCAGCGTTCTTGGCACCCTTCCACAAGGACAAAATCTTTATTTCGATTTTTAGCCTCTGTTTTGTAGGTATTTAGGTAGGATTTTTATTTTGTGTAGTATTTGGTATAGAATGACAACTCAGTATTTTATAAGTTTTGTAAATAAAGACCATTTACTCTCGAAAAAAACATATTAATATAGAGGTATGATACTAGCGACCCGCCTCCGCTTCGCACAGGTGTGTATTATACATATAAACTTTCCTCTTGAATCATTCTATTAAAAAAAACGCATCAAAATCCGTTGCGTTGTTTTAAAGATCTAAGCATTATTATAGGGACAGACAGACAGCAGGAAGCGACTTTGTTTTATACTATGTAGTGATACGAGTTTAAACAAATTTTTATGCGTCTGAATCAATTTTTAAAGTAGTTTTATTAATCTGCTTCAATCACCTATTTTGCGGCGTTCGTGAACGCTGACAGCGCATCTTATAAAGATGAAAACTGTATCTCTTTGAGCTGCTTTTTCATTATGGGAAATTAAAAGAAGTGTCACAGGGCTAAGTGAGAGCTGTAAGAAGAATGCCCCAGGAGTTTGAATGGTGTGCTGTATAGGAAGTCCCTAGTTATGAGAGCTAAACGCGTTGCTGCATTGTCGTGGTTAAGCTGAATTCCGCGGAATCCGGAGTTCGGTTGCTTGTTGCTCACAGCAGTGTAAAACTTCTGCCAAACATCTTGTAGTATACAATTTGGAATTAATTCTTCTTTGATTTCGTAGGGGTATTGATACTAAATACTCAGTCAAATTGAAGAAACTGTCCCATCAAAATTTTCCCCGCGCTTCTAAATCGCTTTACTTTGGTTGTCTTTGGTTCATTTTGATATACTCAAACTGTCTACTGGCGCTTTGTTTCGGTTTCACGGGTTCATATTGATAAATCCGAGATTCTTCACTTGAAATTTTGTCGCAAACACGCTGAGATGAGCCCGTTTCAAATTTATTAATCATGTCATGGCACTAATTTCACGTGGGCGTGCTTCTGAGAATCGGTGAGGTCGTGCGACCCAGCGTGAAACTATCCTCCTCACAAAAATATTTTTGAGTCGAATTTGGTATAAACACTTCCCGATTCAATCTACATAATTTTGCTGAATCTTTAGATGTCTAATTCTTAAATATGTTTTAACGTTAGCACGTTTTCTTCCGTTACAGTTATCAAAGAGTAGCCATCTCTTTCTTCACCCCTCAAAATTACTTGACCATACTCAAATTCATTAAACATTATACGGTAGCTTTAGAATAAGTTACATTGTTAAATACCATTTCAAGTCCTATTATATGATTCTTCTGGTTTTAGGTGACATCTAAAGTCACAAAAAATAATGTTCATCATCATAAATAATAATATAGGCACCTACCTGTGGTAAGCTGCAAAAGAGTGCTAAAATCCATGCGCACGACAACATCATTTTGCTTCTCTTTCTGGCAATTGCAAGCCTCAAAGGGTAAATAATTGCGAAGAACCTGAAAACATAATACAAGTTAGAATTGGTATGGTAAGTACGCTTAATTACAAAAACGATTTTTTTTCACAAAAAAAGATTAGTGGAACAATGAACTGGAAAACACGTGCAACTAATAAATGATATATTTTTAAATTGACTCAAAATAATGCAAAATGACCTCCACGTGTGCAGTGATATTAAATCAGGCAAACGCCATAAAAACCGAAAGGGGGTGATTTAGACCGTTATAAACAACGTCATGACGAACAAATTCTATGGGGGCAATCTGGGATTCGAGAAAAAAAAATCTGTTAAACGTGGCTTATGTAATGTTTTGACTTATCCCCTTTCGGCTAAGTAAACCCTATCTGAACAATCCTGTATAAAGTAAATAATAATACCACTTGAAATAGTGAGCAAAATGTAGTGAAATTTGAACCTATATGACTGTATAAGAACTGGCAGGCTTCAGATACGAATTTTTTTGTTATTTTTATCGACGTCAACAAAAAGCTCGTTTGCTAGCTGAAAGTGTGCGTAAATAAAAGCTGTAACATTAGTCATTATGTCACCTCGAAAGAACAAGAGTTCCCAGGTTTTCGCTTTCATTATTAACCCCTGATCCAAAAGTAGTAGGAGTAGGGCACGTATTTAGATTTGGCGTAGTTTGTTTAAGTTTGTTTGTATTACTATTTCAAATGAGGCCAACCTAGATCACGAAGAAAAAATCATCTGTTCCATACGTTTCATTGAGATTCGACGAACTTTTTGAATGAAATAGCTGATTTTTAGGGTCCCGTACATCAAATCAAACGGTGAGCAATGTAAAAACGGGACCCTATTACTAAGACTCAGCTGTCCGACCGTTTGTCCGTCTATCTGTCTGTCTGTCTTTCACCAGGCTGTATCTCATAAACCGTGATAGATAGAAAGCTGAATTTTTCACAAATGATGTATTTCAGTAAATACTATAAACAGAATAAAATAAATATTTAAGGGGGGCTCCCATACAAATAATCAGAATTTTCAGCCGTGTATCGCTCGATATTAATAACGGTAACATGTAGACGATTAAAATATTCACAGAATATTTAATAATACGAGTGTATTTATTAATAAATAATAAGATTAAAATTAGTTTATTGAATTAGGCGTTACTTTGCAGAAATTCATCTTCAATTTCTTATTTTGAATAAATATTTAGTGTTTTTGGAGATTAAAATTAAATTAATAATTTAGGGGGATCATATACAAGAAACGGTTTTTTTTCATTCAATATTAATAACGGCAACAAGAAGATGCTTGAAATAGTTACAGAATATTTAGTTGTAAATTCGCTTTAAAATTAAATAGTTTAAATAAAATATGTTAAGGGAGGCTCCTATACAGTATGGAAGCCTTTATGCGTGAGTCCGACCCGCACTTGGCATATTATCTTTATGAGATCGGGTTTGGACAGTGAAATTCGGTCATTATGATGAGCACAAACTACATCTTAGATTCCTAGAGTACTGAAAATGAATCAATAATCGCAGGTATATACTTATTCCGAAATGAACTAGTAACTGTAAGAAGAGCGAAGAGCGCGGCTACGTCTGATATCAAAGGTCGCTTGAATGTTTTTGACGTGACTTTGCGATTGTTGTTATAGGTACTTACAACAAACAACTTGTGCTATGCTATGTAGATCAAACACTGGCACTTTTTGCCCCGCTCCAACGATTGCGGGGCGAATGAGGACATTCAAAAAGATTTGTTGCGCGATTCGCCCCGCGGTGCGAACCGCTTGCGGGGCGGAACGCCGCAATACCCTCCTCAGGACATTCGATACCACCCAATAGAAAACTTGTTTATTTTTAGAACTCAACTTTAATAATAACTTTAAAAGTTTATGAGACTAAGATGGTACGAGTACATCCCCTAGTGTTCTAAAGATGCGGTCTTTCAAATTAATATTTTTATGAACGTTAGATTTGCTAGTATTAAAGTTTTAAATGAAAGGTGAGACAGTATGTAGTATCCTATCTACGGTGCTTTCAAGTTCAAGGCTTTATAATTATAGTCCAAATCTTTCCACGAAACAAGCTATTAAATTGTAGGTACCTAATTATTTTGTTTTGATATGATTATATTTGATATTATTGAAATTGCCGTTCGTTGCCCTCAAAGTTGAAATAGAAAGATATAATTAAATTTCACTGAATTTATTTAAACAAAAATAGGTATCAATAATTCATAGCGATTTCTTATCAAGCTCGTTAAATTTGTTTACCAATGTTTTAGTACGTATAATCAGTTGGTTGGTGTGTGTTTAATTTATAAATTGAGCTTAGGACTGTGGAAAATGGACGTTTGCACTGCACTTGACTTTATGCAAGCCAATTCCAATCGGTCTTATTAATAATTTATGGGAGTGGCCTATGTCTGACCGCAGACGACTAATACCTACAACTAATATGATAACGATGATGGCATTGCCAATAAAAATGTAAACTTTTAAGAAGAACAATGGAAAGATTTCAAATTAATGGCCCAATCACCCTTCGTGGGTAGGCCTACGTCCTGCAGTGGACTATCAAAAAGGCTGGTACAGTACAGTACAATGGAAAGATTTTATGTACGTACGAGTATACCTAATTACATATGTTTGTACAGTTTTCACGGAAATAAAACATCAACTCTTTGAAGAAAGATTTAAAGTATTCTAATTTAAATTCCCTCTGCAGACAAAACATGACTAACAGTGTTTTTCTTCAACTTAGATCAAACCAATTTGCTAAATAAACACGGAGAAATTTCTTAAAGCTGCAAAACAACTTCTTGTTCGGATACATTCTGCTTTTCATTTACCTTAACTTTTAATTGGGTTTGTGCACAGAACGTTTTAGATTTAGTAACTATTTTCACACGGAATATAAGTACGAAAAAGTGTAGTTTTTCTCTGATTTTTCACCGACATCGTCATATCAGTCGTAGCTCGTCCACTGCAAGCATTGTCTTCCATATAAGTGTTGCAACAAACGAGTGTGATCATAGCAAGATTAACATTTTACTTTGAAATCAAAAATATTTTAACTGAAACTTTTTCACGCATTTAACAATATTAAATATCAGCTGTATTACATTTGTTGTTTGTGTTGATATTTGTTGTTTAACACTTACCTGTCTATAGATATGCAGACCAAAACGTTGGATGATAGGTAGAGTCCAAATGCTCTTAAGACCAGGAAAAATTTACAGGCCATGTTGCCAGCCAACCAAGCATTTGTTGAGCGCCAACCAATCTGTGAACAACAAAACATAATGTTAAACTTCGTCATTACTCCTAGCATTTATAAAATAAAAAAACCGGACAAGTGCGGTTCCGTACTCGTAATGACGTTAGTAAGTAGGTAGATATTAGAATTGGCTGGCACCGACTTCAAATGGATGCGTGGGTAGCGCTTATTATATTAATTTATTTTTGCCTTTGAGTGCCTGTTTATGATTTAGAAGTCGTATTTTTTTTAATAACTTATCTGTATTCAGTTTATTAATAAATATTTAAAAAGAAACAACGGACACCCACACATAGAAACAGAGAGAAATCACAAAGCTTTTTAACAATTATATTATTTAAAGCGCGAATAAATGCCGGGGAAACGGGGAAGCCTCTACCGCAAAAGCCTACGCAAAAAAAAATTGTAACACACAAAACAAAGGAAAAAAACACGTAAACCCGTGTTAGTATATAAAACACGCTGTTACCCTAATGTGATGAGTCCCAAAACGATACTCTATGCAAGTCATGTGACCAAGTAGAATCCTTTTTGGGAATTATTGTAATGGCTCGCTGTAAGTCTGCTTCGGCAAGTAATTTGTGGTCAGCAAAATAATTATTTTATCGACTCATAAGTAATAATATTAGTAGTTATCCAAACAGTAGACCTCGCGACGATATATTTGGGGGGCATGCCAATTGTACTTAGATTCTCCTTAATCGTTTATCCGTATTGATAAGCTATCCGTCGCCGTCAAAAAAACATTTTCAAATAGCCATTTTGATGTTAAAACATATTCGAATTTAAATGTTTATTTTTTAATTGATTTTTTCGTGAGAATATGGTAGGAATTTTTTCGTTACAATGGAACGCAGGCATTTTCATACAATGATTTCTTATATTTAAATAATCGGCCAAGTGCGAGTCGGACTCGCGAACGATTATTAATAGCGAGCAAAAAACTCCTAAAAATCACGTTTGTTGTATGGGAGCCCCCTTAATTATTTATTTTATATTGATTTTATAGCGGCAACAGAAATACATCATCTGTGAAAATTTCAGCGGTCTAGCTATCGTGGTTCATGAGATACAGCCTAGTGACAGACAGACGGACAGACAGACATCTGAGTCTTAGTAATAGGGTCCCGTTCTTACCCTTTGGGTACGGAACCCTAAAAATGACAATGGTTTAAAATGACAAGAATGTTTTGTTCTTTTTTTGGCTTCTTTAAATGGGTTTTGTTATTCTAGAGAAATATTTGTAATTGATTACCTATGTGCTTTTGAAGATAATTGGAAAGCTTTGAAGACAAGGATTGGTGGATAATTACAAGGAAATGTCAATAGTTAGAGTTACAAAAATCAGAAAAATTATATTATCGATTGCATTTTGAATTTAGAACTTGATCTAATCCATCTCTCTTTCTATAAGCTTTGCCCGTTATGTGCGCGTCATAAACTGTCTAATGAGCAAAAAGACCACTAAGTAAGTTGTCGCAGATTTATAATTGTGAAACTCGGATGATAAAGGGAAAAGTTAGTAACGTTTACATGATATCAATAAGTTCTAAAAATACCGGTGTAACTAGAATCGTGGAATAATGCGACAATTTACTGTATCGTGCTTTAAAAGTGAACCAACACCAGTAAAATGTCTCTGTGCGTGAAGCACACGTGGACAAATAGTAGCTATCATTTTTCAAATATCCGATTATATAGCTACAAAAAATGGTGCCAGAAGAACAAAGGCCAATTATATTATAATTAGAACTCTATAATAATAAGTATATAGGATTATAGCAGTATTACCATCTTGGTGTAACAAGCGACTGAATCTACAAATCTGGTAATTTTTTAACACCACGGAATTGCGACCGCGCACTCTTGCACGAAAATCCTTCTAATTAACTTAGACATTTGGGAAAGTGTATACATACTCAGAGTGAACCCTTTGATAAGATACATACAAAGGATAATCAACAAGTGTTATAATTTTTGATCTAAGTTCTTTTGGCACGCCCCATGTAGATGTTAGTATAGTAATTATGATATTTTATCCAAATTTTCGACCCAAGTTGCTGACCAAATACATTTTCATAATGGCACAGACGATTTCAGCGAGACCACAGCCTTATGGCTGGCCATTTAAATCACACCAACACTTTTTCCCTACAAAGGTCACGTTTCCAACCACGTAGCGCCGCTTTCCAACCTAGAGAACTTATTTCCTTGACTTTTAAAATAATAATAATGTTTCTGAATGTAGGAAATATTCAAGAATATCATTATCATAAATATTTTACGACAAAATGGCACAACCGACTTTAACTGTGAATAGAATTCGAATAGTTGCATGAATTTTACAAAAATAACTCAGCTGATCTTGATGAAATTTAAACGAAAACACTTCTGTAGTATGATATACCGATTAAAAAATAATCATCAAGATTGGTTCATAATTGACGGAGTACTTGCGTAACACAGATACAAAAAAAAACGAGAACCTCCTTTAATTGAATAGTCGATTCCCACTCAGGGCAAGTACCTATATTTGTGATGAACATAGGTAAGTGTTTGCTATGTATGTGGATGTTTAGTAGATATAGAAAAAATACATAGCTATACGAGATATCAGTCTCTGGCAGCCATATCATAAGTTTTGCTTAGTTCGGGGTCAAGACCATGTGTAAAAAATCCCCTATTCAGTCATTTATTAGAATAAGAAATCTTAAATAATAATACATATTCTGTCTAGTTTTCAATAATAATTGGTTCTAGTGGTTTAGTAAGAGCGAATATTTGTCTCTTTTGATGCAATACTCGAGGTGTACTAGTATACCCAGAACATTAATTTCTTTCGTTTCAAGTAACACCCCGTGTAAAAATGTTTTTTTATTACGAACCAGTACAAATAGGCGTTGTACATCACGTTTGTAACTTTGGCGTGTCGACAAAAAGTTAAGGGTCACGTTGGCTGAGTTCCAGCCCCTTCTCATTTTGTCCGCCTTGGAATGGCAAAAAGCGATAATATGTGGATATTATCGCAGTTTTTAATATAAGTCTTAATCATCGCGCCTTCATAAATCTCCACAATTGTTAATTTTTTCATTTCATTTCATTTATTTGTCAACAATTACATCTGTCATTACAGTAACCCTAATGCGCCCTAATGCGATATAATCATAGGGGCGGTGTTTGAAATGACATGGCAATATTTGCTATGACGATAAAATTCAAAATAAAAGCCGTGCTAGGAGACGTTTGAAGTTTGTCCACCATCTTTGTGAAATCAAATTTGACATTGATCAGTAGTTCATTTGTGTTTAGATTACATAGCAGTTTCTATAGATTTTCGACTCCATGTTTGTGGAATCATGCATCACAACTTTTTTACTTTATGTCACTTCTACTGTTTTTCCTTATTCTGAGGATATAATATAAATTCGTCAAAACTCAAAAATAATTCATCCCTCATACCTGTCTTGGTCTGGATCAATATTCATAAACAATGTCACATACAATTAAATATGTCAAATTTTGATTTAAAAAAATAATAACACTCTAAATAATCGGCCAAGTACGAGTAGGACTCGCGCACGAAGGGTTCCGTACTGTATGGGAGTCCCTCTTAAATATTTATTTTACACAACAGAAATACATCATCTGTGAAAATTTCAGCTGCCTAGCTATCATGGTTCATGAGATACAGCCCGGTGACAGACAGACAGACGGACAACGAAGTCTTAGTAATAGGGTCCCGTTTTTCCCTTTGGGTACGGAACCCTAAAAACTACACACATATTCGTTTAATAAAAACCGCATGTAAAGTAAACAATTCTCAATAATTTTAACTTCAAACTCAAAAAGCTCTTGCTAAGCTAGTCATTGACTTCGAATTAACGTTTCTTCAAACAATTCTCGAGCACCTGAACAACATAATCAAACACAAACTACTTAGTACGTCTTAGTTTTGACTCGATAGAAAATAAACAAACTAAGGAATTTTTAGTTTCTTAACCTAAGAAAAATGTGAAAATCAGAAAGAACTTTCTATCTAGCGATAACAAAGGTTTTAATATTTTTGAATCTATTTGAAAAAAAATACGTTTTCACAGATTGTGGAAAAGAAATAGAAGAACAAAATAATTGTATATTTATTCACATTATGTAAACAAAGCTCAAAAATAATGAATGTGGTATTATAGGAAGTTGTTAGGAAGACCAATTTGGCAACTTTTAAAGCCTTAATTATCTTGGTTTGCTAGAGGCCGTTCCAGTGGAGCATTTGTTTTTATGAAGCCATATTTTACCGTACAGAAAATGAGTATAATTTTGCCTGAGTAAGGCTTTTTGAAATATTGCAGCATATGTGTGGTGTCGCACGGGATTACAATATCGATTTATTTAACACTCGAGCCTTTTGAAAGGAACGTAAGGGTGATTTTCCATTAAAGATTGTTGAGCTGTGTGGCTATAGAATTGTATGAAATATATCGAACGATCATTGCTAAAATATAATGGAAAATCTGGTGGAAACAGGTTCAACGAAACTATTTTTATAGAGATCGTCGCTTTTGAAAGTGTGAACACTTTCAGAGGTTTCTATACTCATCATCAGAGCGAGATCGAATCAGAAATGAGGAGATCCGTAGAAGAACCAAAGTTACCGACATAGCCCAACGGATTGGCAAGTTGAAATGGCAATGGGCAGGGCACATAGCGCGGAGGACTGTTGACCGATGGTCAACAAAAGATCGAAGATGGTCGAAAAGTTCTCGAGTGGAGAACACGTACCGGCAAGCGCATCGTAGGACGTCCTACCACAAGGTGGACGGATGACCTCATTAAGACCGCAGGATCGCGCTGGATGCAAGCCGCTTCCAACCGGTCTCATTGGATATCCATAGGGGAGGCCTATGTCCAGCAGTGGACTTAATCTTATGGCTGATGGATGGATACTCATCATTATGAACAACTTTTACTATGGGACCAACTCCGAAATGTTGAGAGTAGTTGAATGTTTAACGGTGCGCTTGAATGTTCTCTTAAGTACTTATTGAAAGTTTTCTCGAAATTCAGTAATTATCATCATCAACGAAGTCCTGCCATGTGTATGTCGTGGACACAATTTTAAGAAATCATAATTACCTTAGCATTGACCTCGCTCTTAGCTTATTCACCTCGCATATCTCTAGTGGAAAAACAGCCTTAGATCCCATAAAAAGGGACGATTTCATTTACGACTTGCTAGATCAGCGACACGTAAAATTTAATATGCTCATGTGGACTATGAAATGAACCGTTAGGGTAACAAGCAGGTAGTAGTAGGTTAAGGGGAAGATTTATTCGTTATTTGTTGAATAGGTATGACAAATTTTGTTTTTAAACTTTCGCGATTTGAACACATTATATTATTATAAACTACGGGATTAATCGCGCACTCAAATTACGAGATAAATAAATACCTCATCATCCCGACGTTTCAACCGAGTTGCATCGGTCGTGGTCATGGTGTACTGGTTATCAGCGTCGTGGAATCCTGTTGTCAACAAATGTAAATCGCGTAGTGTAGGTAGCAAGACATTTTTAGATACCATCAGTGTTGTGTGTCGGATTGACAATTTTGCAAGTTCAAGTTGAATTGGCGATACCAGCTGTTTCACATTCCAGTCTACCCGTGACCACGAGTGATGCAACTCGGTTGAAACGTCGGGATGATGAGGTATTTATTTATCTCGTAATTTGAGTGCGCGATTGGTCCCGTAGTATATAATAATAATAGGTGTGACAACTAGATAAAACAAATATTATAAATTAATCCATTGTGTAGCTATGTTTTCAAATATCATTGGACATTTATTTTTTCAACAGACTTCTAAAAAGGGAGGTTCAGAATTTCTTTTTGCCTGCCAATTAGGAACCGACTATAGTTTTTTTATAGATCATAGGTACTTCAGGGATGGTTCCATTTAAATTTTATTGAATTTAACTTACTACCTAATCCTCATATTTTTTGTTTAATTGAGTTAACCCGCGCATTCGGCGCTGCTTCCAATAGCTTCGCCGGGATTTGAAATAGAATCAATTACCTAGTTGGCCACGTTCTAGAGCGCTTTCACGTATAGGCGTTGGTCGCGCGACTGTAGCGCTGCACAGCGAATCCCTTCACATTACAGAAGCTGTAGCGTGGCTAAGTCGCAATGCCGTCGCTAACGATAGCCGCACTTCAAAGTCGCGCGTAGGACTTGGGGTGACTAGCTTCTTTCCAAATTTTCCAATGTGGATTCCAACGGAGACACATACATACTTACTGCTGCTCGTGCGACTACGCCGCGTACTCGTATTTGCCACCGCTCTGGCTCGGAGCGCTGCAGTTGCGCTTCTGTCGCGCACCCTTCGCGCGGTTGTCGCGCTGCAGATACTTAAATATGTATGTGGATACGAGTCGCGCTACTGCAGTGCGACTTAGAAGTGTGAGCGGAATAGTTATTTTTTATGCACTTCTGCCATATGGGTATCAAATGAAAGGGCTTGCCGAGAATAATTAGAAAAATATTCTGACAATAAAATACTATAAAATACTCTTTTATAGTTTTAAGATTTTTATGCTTCCTTTATGGGTATTAAATTAAAGGGTTTGCTTAGAATAAAAATGCAAGTAAAATAACTAAAAAAAAAAAATTGTGAGCAAAAAAAAACCTTTTATAAAAAAAGCTTTTAAATAAATGACATTTGCTGATGATGAATAGAATGATTTTTACTGACGTGAAATTGTGCCGCGCGGGCATCGCGCGGGTGTCATGTAACATTGACTTATGAATAAACAATAATTATTTTTCGCAAAAAATGGCAATACAGCCTTCCATCGTGTACAAAATTCGAATATTTCGCTCGAATCGCTTTCATTGTTGATTTTTTCAAAAACGGCTCAGCCGATTTCTGTAAATTTTAAAGGAGGCTTCCATACGGTACGCAACCCTTCGTGTGCGAGTCCGACTCGCACTTAGCCGATTATTTTTTCTTCGTGATTTTCCATAAGTCCTAGAACAAAAGTAGACAAACATCTAGATGTACTAGTCTCGCCTTTAAAAGGTTTTGCGTTTAATACCTATGACCCTGTTTAAAACTAATTCTAATATCTAGATAGATAGATAGATAAACTCTTTATTGCACACCAAGAAATAAACAAAAAGAAGAAACAAAGATACATAAACAGTGTAACAATGGGCGGCCTTATCGCTAACAGCGATCTCTGCCAGGCAACCTTAGGATGGAGAGGACAGAAAGCGTATAAATAATGGACGGGGTGCGCATTAATTAAAAAGTAAAAATTAGATTATACATACATCATAAACATACATACTAATAAAATTGATATAAATACTTAAAATACCCAAAAATAAAGAAAACATTACAAAATAAAAAAATAATAATAAAAGAATCCTATGACTTAATAATAAACTAATACATAATATAAATTATAATATACTACTTACATAAACCAACATAAATAACAACAACAACAGTTACAAAATTAAAGTATCATCATTTTCTGCAGGTAATGGTTTTTAACCTGATCTTTAAATATGTTAAGTGATTGAGCTTTTCTGACAGTAACGGGCAAGGCATTCCATAACTGGACTGCCTGAAAGGCAAACGACCGTCCGTAAAAAGTTTCACACCGTGCGGTAGGAGTCATAAGGGAAAGGTTGTCCTTGGATCGGAGGGGAAGGGAATGTGCATCATGCCAGAAGGAAAAAGAGTCTTTAAGATAGCATGGGGTAGAAGGATTGAAGAGGATGTTATAAAGAAGATTAAGGATATGAGCATTCCGACGAAGACGAATTGGAAGCCACTTGAGCTTAGTACGAAAATGAGATACGTGGTCATATTTGCGTAGCCCAAATATGAACCTAATGCAGTAATTTTGGAGACGCTCAAGCTTATCAAGTTGTACTTCAGTAAGATCTAAAAAGCAGGCGTCAGCGTAATCTAAAATAGGAAGAAGAAGAGACTGTGCGAGCGCAACTTTAGTAGCAGTAGGCAGGAAGTTTCGGAGCCGTCTTAGGGAGCTACCAACAGCAAACAACTTGCAGCTGATTATTTTTATATGAGTATCCCAGCATAGCGTACGATCAAACATGACACCGAGGTTTTTCACAGATTCACTAAATGGCAAAGTGATTCCATCGAACTCTACGCAAGGAAGTTTGGGCCAGTCAATTCTTGAAATATGATAAGAGCTGCCTATAATAATAACTTGTGACTTTGCGGGGTTAATTTTTAAACCAAAAGAATTGCTCATGCTCATCTAGATTACAAGCATCTAGATTATATTTTACGAAATCGAGAGGTTTAAAAAAGGTTGGGCGGAGGTAGCACAGAACAGAAAGGAATGGAAGGAATTGGGTGCCCAGCAGTGGGACAGTACAGGTTAAATAAAAAAAATGTACAATTTCCTAAATCATCATTTTGGTGCAACCTAAACAGCGATTGCAGCTTTTTCGCCATTAGTCTAGTCTCAAAATGGCATGAATGTGTTCCTTATAAACTGTGCTTATGAAGTGTGATGCCAAATTACTTCCTTTATTTGTTACTTAGCTTGTTTAAAAATTATGTTTTTTCAATTAGAGATTTTTTTCTTATTGCTTTTATGGTTACTAGTTACTAGTACTTGCGGGTCAGCTCTCCACCCTGTATATCTAAAACACGTGTATTGCCTAAGCAGATTGTCACCTGTTTCGACCCACAGGCGAATTATAAAGGAGCATCGCGTCGAAATATATTACTTCCGTTCAGTTAACATGGTATTATGAATTAACTAGCAAAAGGGACACTTCCGCATAGCTCTTAATGTCGTACGTGGTACCTACAGAGGAGTATTTGCTTAGAGATTATGTGGGTTGTGTTAATAATTTTATCTGGGTTCGGGCTAGTCGGAAACACTGGAAAGTGAAAAGTACGGTCGCCATTTTTTCATCTATTCTTCTTGACTTAGAGCTGACCAGTTTGCCATATTAAAATATCGATGATGCTGTCTATGTATGACAAAACCTATGAATATGATCTGTGAATTTGTTGTCTGCGGCTGAGATTAGCCTAATAGATTTTTATTTAAATTTATAAGACACTCAAACAGACCACAGAAAACACATAATAGGTATATTGTTGTGATAACTATTTTTAACCGTTTCCGTAAACCCAAACAGTGATAAATACTCTTATGAAAAAAATTTTACACTTGGAATAAATATTAGTTGTTAAATGCAAACAAAAAAAATAACAGCAACATGTTAAAATACGACTATAATAAGGTAGAACATAATAAAAATTGTGATTTTCCATAAAAAAAAGGACTAGGAGACAGTAAATACGGTAGTAGACGCTCCATTTAAAGGCATATTCCAAATCAAAAGGCTTTTGTTGATATTTATTGACTAAAAAAAGTACAGTTCTCAGGTACAGGAACGAAAAGCGAGATTTCTGAGAATCTAGCTCAATCAACCCGGGCTAGGGTTAGGTTTTATACGTCCTCTAGGGATCAAAATATACAGTAAATACATCACTGAAAAACTAGTATTACGGGACCGTTGCCAACAAATGGGAAAGATTTACGGTGAAATATGTTTTTTATCTAACCATGCTCGCAGATCGTTCATCTAAGTCTCATCATTTTATGTGCGACAATTGATTTCTGTAAATATTACTAAAAGCCAAATAAAATAGATGGACAGAAAAACATGAATCAAGTCATAGTGTGCTCGTAAAGGTGGAGATGCTTTCCATCTTTTTTTAAGCGAATATGGCCGCGCTAGACCACCATCTCGCCTGATGGTAGGCGACGTTGCGATCTAAGATGAAACACGCAGACTTAGAAGATGTTATCTATGTATTCAGTTCTCTATGTAATCCAGTGAACCCTTCGCTGCAAACAAACAGGTTGATTCAAGAGACAATTAAATTATGTTACCTCTGTACAAGCTATTAAAGTCCACCCTTCACCACCCTTTAATTAAGTTGAAACTGTGTCCACCACAAACACGAGTAATTGGATTTTTAGTATATCTTTGATGTTGCAATCAGTTTATCGGATGGACGATGTCAAAGTTCCGGCATGCACTGGTCCGTATTTTTGATTGTACATGAAAATTGAATTTTAAATTGAAGATTACAAATCTTCAATTTAAAATTCAATTTTCATTTTGAAGATTACAAATCTTCAAATTAAAATCGCTTCAAAATCGACCCAAAATTGATTTGTGTGTATATACGTGCATGTGTGTGTTTTAAAGTTTAAGTTTTTTAAGTTTTTCGCACTTACTACACGTAAACAAACAAAAACTGAAGATCTCGATTAGGTAATTCACTACTTTCTGTTAATTATAGCGACTAATACAAAAATTAAATATGTTAGGCATGCTATTGGTTGACATTATTTTATTGTTTGCTAGTTTTTACCCGCGGCATCGCCCGCGTTATATTTTGGCTTTTGTACTATTCCATGGGAACCTTTTATTTTTTCGGGATAAAAGTAACCTTTGTCCCTTTCTGACCTTTGAAATACTCATGCCAAAAATCAAGTCAATACCTACTTAACTTTGTTGCTTTGTAAGAGAATAACAAATCAACACAAACACACTTTCGGATTTTTAATATTATTAGTAAAGATGAGGATTAATGTCGCAATCTGACTCGCCTTCCTCTGTTTATTTAAGCACTGAGCCTTACTTAAGACTTAATAATTACTGCGACTCAGATATAATACTGACATCTAACGGTATGACTATAAATGTGACCGTCATATACTTTCTCGACCACAGCAGTGACGCAAGCACCTCAATGTTTTTCGCTGCACCCACCACTGGTAATGCAGTGTACACTATAAATTATTAAGCCTTACCTAAGACTTAGAAAAAATTATACTCAGGTACTATATACTGACCTCTAACGGTATGACTATAAATGTGACCATCAGATCAGCAACCGCCAAATGCATCATTAGCAAATTGACGCGAGATTTTCTCCTTCTCGATCGCAGCAAAGACGTAAAAACAGCAACATTCCCAACTGCACCAATCACCAACAATGCACTGTATACTCCAATCACTAATCCTTGTTCGGGATCAGGAATTGTGACGTCATCAGGGTCAGTCACATTTATATCACTTGGCACTTCCATGTTGAAATAGTCCAAGAACTTTTCTTTTCCCTCTGACGGCGTTGAGGTCTCACTTTGTAACATTTTATTTTAGGACAGAGAAAATGTTTCTTACAGTACTAATCACAATTACTCCTAATACCATTTTTCATCAACAATCTTGTTATTGTTGTGAAGATATTTACTATTTATTTAATTAATTAATTAAGGACATATCATTAAAACTATACAGCTATTAAAACTCTGATTTACCACAGAATCAAATGGATTTAAAAAAAAAACTTATTTTCTCTTAGTCTGCACAGTTTCAAACTTACAAAAACTCGCTTATAAACTTTTAAACTTTCAGAAAGTTTCAGCGTCTAAACAATGATTTTCACAAAAGATTTGGACACAATATGCTAAAGTTTAGTAATTATCCTAACTACGGAATTCCATTAGAGAGGAAATTAATTTATGAAGTTCAAATCGCGCTTTCGTAGCTCGTCTACGTGATCGTAGCTGGGCGGTTCGTAGCGGCGACGCTGTAGCTCCGTAGCACGTCTGAATTTGGAGGCTGCGGCGCGGAAACTACGGATACTGTTAACATCTCGTTGAAACTCTTTTGCATTTTTTGCTCTCATTCTCAGTACATTTGTAATTATAACATGTAGGTATTGTAGATATCGAATTTTACTATTACCTACTCACTTCGAATATTGAATTAGGGACATCTTCTTAAGAAAAATCGAGAAAGCAATCCTCTTAAAATGGTCTTTTATTAACGCCTGTATGAGATAATCCAATATTCAATGGCACCAAAGAAAACATGAATTTATTTCATATACACATTGACATATTATCACAATTCGTAGGTAATTTGATATCACTATAATTTTATTTATTTTCCTTTTTTGATATATTTGGCAGGTTCCATTTTCTTTTTAATAAAAGTTAGTATTAACTTGATACCTGATACTTAACCTATTTCCAAAGAGGGATTTCAAATGGTTTGTGTTCAGTTAATCCGTAATAGAAATTTACCTCGTTTTATATTTGATTCACGTGTTCATGGGGACCTTTTTTCATTACGTTACGTTTGTCACATAAAACTTCATTTGCTTTGGTGCAATTTTCACCTAACCCAATACTAATACGAATAGCTCTGTTGGGTGTGCCTGACAAATTCGTAGTAGCAATTTGCTAAAATTGCTTTAAATGCTTTGTTGTCCGCCCATGATAGAAATTTATTTTTATCTATCTTTGTAAGTAATAAGAGTTAATAAACGTGTTAAGCGTTGAGTATTCTATATTATTACGTGTTCGTATTCGAACCGGAATATTCTGTTTCTCGGATGTTAATGCCTTCCTGCTTGTAAGTGTTGTTTTGGGGTACTCGTGTCATATATAAGTAGAGTTAATTGGTATGACTTGGAACCAACTCTCTCGTAAATAACATTTATTATCAATCGAAATGACACGTTATGTATTAAAACGCGTACCAATTTTAAGGAAACGCATGCAACACTAAGGAAAGGGTTTGTTGTTCTAAATAAATAAATCTCATCAATATATACTCGTAGCATCATCAGTATTGAATGCGCAATTATCAAGCATGAATCTAATCGGTTCTTATCAAATTCTTATAAAACCGCTATCTTATCCTTTTCCTTTGAATCGGAATTCATCCAATCGGCACTTTGCTACGTCACAGCGATAAAGAGCGAAACAATTATTTATTTAATTAGTTTTAGTTTAAACAAAGTGAATTGATTTTTGTGAAAAACATAATTAAACATAAAAGATGTAAAGCCTTGTGTCCTGGATCCTACAAGTATAATTGAATTCATAGGAATTCTACGGTGTGTATTTTTATATTATTTAGTTTGTTTATTTCATAAAATCGATGGGTAGTTAAAGTTATCGCTGGCTTCCGTGTCCGTGTTTTTTAATTAGTGCTGAAATACCTGCAATGTGCATGGTTTGAAGTGTACTTAGATGTTTAGATAGACTAAAAATAGTGATCAAAAAACTGCATACGAATGTGTGGGCCCCATGATGTAGATTAGTAATGCCGTGCTTATTTCGCTGTAGTGTGTGTATATGTATGTTATGTGCATAGTGCCTGTATGTGAGACTAAGAGAGAGAGTCGTGAGCAGCGTAATATTTAACATCTGGTTTTTTGACGTTTGAGGTTGTTCACAAAATTTCATGCTTTGTTTTGTATTCTACAACCCTTAACATGGCTGAATTATGAAAATCAATTCTTATAGGTATCTAAGTATATCATTTCAGAGAAAACTATTAATACGGTTTTTATCATGTACTTATTAATTTTCACTATGTTTATGTATGTTGTGGGTTCTGCAGTGGGTTTAATTTATTACACTAATTTAGATGTTTATTTACGTGACCACTACTACACAAATGTAAATATAGCTCAGATACAATATTAAAAGAGTCATGTAGAGTGAATATGAACCAATTACCTTTAGGTCTTTACATCGGAATTACACAGAATCAAAATTGGATTACAATTTTAGCGATCAAAATAAGAGTTACCTATTGAAACTATCAATGGGTTAATTATGTATAATAATAATGGGTGCATTTTGATTAATTATGTTGCTTTTACATTTGTAAGTCTTGATAGTAGAATATGCTCTATATCTCTATGGTAGCAGGGAAACAAATAGTATTTGCAAAGGTACATGAAGGCTACTAGTAAATGATAATAATTAAAACGTTAAATCTACAGGCAGACCTGTAGGAGTAACTAGGATTTTGTAAGTCGGTTAATCAATAAAAAGTGATGCTTTTATCGAAATCTTTACTGAAATAATTACCTTTCATTGAATCCCGCTGATTGTATTAGGCACTTTGTATAACGTCAATGTATACCGCGGGCTATCTATCGAACCACATAATGACTTCATTGATGAATTGACCCTCATTGGATCTCGGCCTCCTCTGACTAGTGTTGCCATGAAAGAGTGTAGATTTTAGAACAATACAATAACAAGTATGTGTCTGTGACTAATTAACAGAGAAAATGTCTTCATTTTGATGCTTGTTTGTTGATGATTTTTTTATGGGCAAAAGTCCCTTAATTAACTACAACAAAATACAACACTACCTTATATACTAAAACTACCTACACTACTACTACATAAAAAGCATTGGATAATCCACAGACCTTTGAAGGTCTAAAGATAATCCAAATGCTCAAGCCCACTGCCAGTTGGTGCCAGCGTGCCCAATGCTGGCTGCATTGCCACGCTGAATGGCAATGCTTATGCGTTGAGCCATAAACTTATGCGTTGATGATTGACTGTTATTTTTAATTATATCGGGGTTTCAAATAAAAAAATGCAATAAAAAGGGGACCCACTTATGTGTTTTTGTGGACAAAAACACACGTCAAGCTTCCAACGTCTGTTTCCGATCGGTTCAGGAGTTAAAAACGGTGACATTCGATGTCCTGATCCAAGGTGAATTGGCGGCCGTATATTGTGTACGCGTTCTGACGTTTGGCTTCGCTTTTCCTTCCGCTCGCTCTCGTGGCGCGTGTAACTAGCACGAGCAGGAGAAAAGCGAAGCCGAAAGTTAGAAGACGTACACAATATACGCAGGGATTATAATCTTATCACCAAATCCTTTTAAGTATTAATATGTATTAGTATGCATTATTATTGTTGTATTAGAATGTACATGTGTATATTGATATGTATGCATGTGTTAGATCAGGGTTAAAATAAGGGGGTTACTTTATCTATTTTCTACCAAAATATTACTGTTAGGATGGAAATCTTACTTTTAATTAATGCAACAACCCTGATTCTAATATAATAACAAAGAAACTCTTCAATCTGATCCTTTAAATGTTTGTGAGGGTAGTTACCTAACTTGAGGTTTCTAAATTAGTAAAGGAAACAAGTAGGTAAGTAAGTATACTTTATATATTTTTTATACTTCATGGGTCCCTCGAGGGTACCACCATGTATTGCAATAATTATGCCATGTTCGCAAGGCCCTAGACTTTTTGAGAAGAAGTGGTAAGAAACTCAAGACGCCATCAGTATAATCTTTTCGATGCAATATACAATGATCAGTCACATTGATTTAGATATTACACAAAGTTAGTTACTTAACTTTAGCAACATGGCGACGTCCACTCGACTTGGCTTCGAATATAAAAGTACCGACACTCAGCATAACTAGCTAAGCAAGACTCCAACGTTATTATCAGAATACCGGGAGAACACTAAGAGAACTAAGAGATATGAGGAGAGCGAAGCCGCGCCAACAGACTGTTTTATACTGATTTCACAAGCTCCCACCATGCCTTACCACCACTGCTCGATGTAAACATTACTAACAACCAATAGGGAACGAGCAAGATGGCGGGCACGGTGGTAGCCTCCATTTTACACAATTGTTAAACATAAAATCATCTTAAACTGTATTTCATACTTATTAGAATTATTAGAACAATTATTGATACGTTTCAAGTCATCTATAACATTATGAAATCACAGTATTAAATAAATGGTGTACGTAAACAACAATGGCCGACATTCGGACGTCATGATATTCCTCAGTTCCATTTAGCTACTAATAAGTCTTATATTACTTAATACATCTTGTAATCGTTATTAAATATTATAATAACATTATTAATCTAACACATGCATATATTTTTGTATATTTATGACTCTTTATTCAAGTATATTTATTATTTTAACTCTTTTTTTATTAATTGATTACGCATTATTGTACACCCTTTCCTCTCTTAATCAAGTAGCCTGGAAGAAATCACTCTAAGCGATAAAGCCGCCGCTTGTTGCACTTTTTAATGTATTGTACTCTTTTATTGTTATATTGTTAAGTGTGTAAACAATAAAGCGTTTCTATTCTATTGTATTTCTTCGAAATTGGAATATTGTAGAGAAACCGGGATAGGTTAGGTTAGCTGGCTGGCAGCACTTCCGGCACCTGAGATCACTATCGATCTTCACCGTATCTGCCTGAAACTAATTAACTGCCCGTTCCTCTCATTTCCGTGTGCGATACGTGCAACAAAGCTAAAATTAAGTTTTAATAACATGATAATAGACCTGTGCATATGCATGATGGTATATTTAAGCCTTAAGCCACGGTAAGCGTTGTTGTTTTAATATTTGACATGCTTTTAAACGTTGTGGAAAAATAGCAACGCTTGTATAAAAGATTACTGTTCATAAAATGGTCTATAAAGAGTATAAGAGGTTCTATTTTAAAATACTTGTCGAAATAAATATAAAATATTTATCTATGTAAAATATTGAAAATCCTAAGTCCTATTGTTACATACAATGCCCTACTTATTTATCGCAAACTAGCTCACCCGGTGAACTGCGTCTCACCATCTGTCAACTTTCAATGACAACTTTTAAATGCAGGAAGATTTTGTATGAGAAAATTAAATTCACGTTTTTACTTTTTTACTCCCTACATTTTATATTTTCACACCGTTTAATTAAACCTTCCCTTAACTTCCACGGATATTTCAAGACCAAAATTAGCCCAATCGGTTCAGCCGTTTTCGAGTTTTAGCGAGACTAACAACCACGATTCATTTTTATAGATAATATATATAAATATATATATTATTATACATTGGTGTTAGATTAGTGCATTCACAATTACAGAGTTGTAAAAATTAACTAAACTTCATTTAAACCACTTCACAAACAATCAAAAAGCGATGAAACGTAATAGGTACAATAACAAGCTAATGTGGTGGCATTATTGCTTGCAGAACCTCTAATTGCTTGTGTTATTGCCCAGATATTGTAGACTAACGCACGTTTCCAAAACGTGTGTTTACACACTGCTAATACAACGGCGCTTTAAAGCCTGATTCGCATGTACAAATACGAATACAGTAAATACAAACATAAACTGTAACATTTGATTTTGTTATCTCGACCCGGCCACTTGAAAACCCCGAAAGAGATGGCGCGATAAACTTGATAGCTTTGACAGTAACTGGTGCACTACAGAACAAAATCGTCAAACCGGAAAGATTGGGTGAAGCTTTTGCTCAGTATAGTTACCCAACAGGCTAACAACAATTTGATTCGGACTTATGGATGGCACATTCAAAGAATAAACACCATCGACTTGGTTGGTTGGTTTTTCGGTTGTGAAATCAAACGTACAATGGCCGTGGCGGTGCCTGTACCCCCCTAGTTCCATAAGAACAATTTTCTTAAATAACATTTGTTAAAGCTCTTCAAACACCGTCCATACAGAATGTGCCAATACTGATCGCCGTAAACATGTTTGTCGAACTTTGTTCGTAGGTACGTGTGTACGCGGCTTAAAGCCAACATTGGCATGTTAAACCCATAACAGTACAATAACAGGGCTGTTCTTTAATTAATTCAATAAATTAACCTTATAGCCGAAGACAAGAATGCTGCTGAGAATGGAAAAGTAGCACAAGACCATAAATTTTGCAAACAACATTACACAGCGATTCCGGTACCTTAATGGATATAAAACACAGTTTCCGAGACATTTAGAGACTTATTCAGTGATTCGCTCGAGGGATACTCGCTCACGCGAGCGAATTACCGCCATTTGATTTTACCTATTTTTTGTGTCATTAAGTCGCTCGCACTTACAAAGTACAGACATAAGAAAAAGTATTTAAACCAAATAAGTTGAATACCTTACTAACAGCCGTGGCTATGACCACGTTGGCTGATTAAGTTGGAAGTTAAGTACTGACTATATATTTATTCACATTTCGATTTAGAGATGCAGAATAAAGAGAGTGATTCAGTGTTATCTTTTATCAAATGCGCACACGCTCTTGCTGTAATAGCGCCATCTCTTTTTAATTGAAATAGCAAATCCGTGTATTGTTATCGTACTCGTAAATTGTTAGTGATTCGGTATAGGCTGGGTCATAAATCATAGTAAAATTAGAGCGGTAAATATTTTGCGTGGGTACAACGCCAATATCGATAAAGATGAGTTTATCGAAAAAGCATCGCATCGTAATCGTGTATAGTGAATTAGTGATCTGACGTAACGTAATCCAACGATTCCGATTTAGAATTTTTGTGCAATTTTACGTTTAGTCTTTTAATATAAATAATTTGTAAAAATCTTATTATAGTATAATGTAATGAAATATTGTTGGACTTCATGATTAATTTTCATTTCATAGTGTTGTTTGAATGTTATTTATCTTATTGTGATAAATATGTTTTTCAGTTATGTATTCTTTTCATTTTATTATTTACTTAATAACTATCCAATATGAGTCTAATTATGAGTCTAACTATGCAATATCGATACTTATTGCTTATCGATAACGTTGTGCAGCACCGCATCGGTCCTCAAGTCGCATAAGTGAGACAAAGCAAAATTATTATTCTCTGCACTGCTCATACTTGTTTCTACCCAGTTTGCTGTTTGTTTTTGTGATGTGCAGTGCATATTTTTGCTAAAGCTGTACCTACCTGGAATAAAGAAAATTATACGATGTGGAAGTTTTTAGTGTTTCTTATGTATAGTCAGGGTAAGTTAATATTGATTTCAATGTTTTTGCTCCCTTGAAATCTATTATTTAAATATTTATAATGAACATAGTAATAAATAAAACAATTATTGTTCTAAAAAGTTATCACAAAAAAGCTATACGTAGTTCATGTCACAGAGTTAGGTACTCTGCAGTAAAATGAAAACTGCGTACATATTTTTATATTATATTAGCCTAGATAAAATGCAAATAAATAAATTTGTGGTCGAGTTAATAAAGAAAACATGTAAATTAAGAACCGTATGTAAATTTCATTGGTTGCAAAACATGATTTGAGTTTGAGTAATTTTTTTGTATTGTTATGTTTTTTTGGTATATTTATTAATGTATTTTTGATTTATTAATAAAATTTATCTGAAACTCTGTTTTCTTTTATTTCAAACACGAATTGTAAAAAAAAGTGTAAATACATAAATAAACTAGGTCATCATCATCCACAGTCTTCTCTATCCCACTGTTAGATATAGGCCATTATAGTGCCATCTTACTTGGTAGGTACCTATATAAAATTTACTAAAACGTTTTTGTAGCTGACTGTGCATAAAATCACCATCGAGCGAGTTAACGACACAAAAAATAGGTAAAATCGGATAGCGGTAACTCGCTCGCGTGAGCGAGTATCCCTCCAGCGAATCACTGAATAAGTCAATTTAGGGTACAATCAAAGAGGAAAAGATTTAATTGATTTATGTAGGTAATTCGCCATCGAAAATAAATATCTTAGAGTCAGAAAAATCATTAGTTTCTTTGTGTTGTAGACTAAATTAACATTTAAATTTGTGTATTTTTTATTTAGACTGCTACATTTTAGCAGTGAATATGCCTGAACATTTAGAGTGCTGCATTTAGCAATGAACGTAGCCTAAACATAAATATTTAACAACCTTTCAGGTTTGTAAACTCATTAGAATTTAACTTGTCATTAAACTCGATAGGTACTTAATTTAGACGAAGTCTACTTATTTCTAACTAAAAGAAAATTCTGCGTTTAGACTGAACGGTATATTTGCTATTAATTACTAAAAAAATATTTGCCAGATTCATATAAATAATGAAACGAAAATTTAAAGAAATGAAATGATAAATGAAATCAAGCATGATAAATAATACAAAAAATACACAAAGGATTTCAAACTATATAACACAATGAAATATAATTGATTAAATTAAAAAATATTGAATGCAACACATGTTGTGTTGCAAACTGATATAATAAAACATTAAACAAACAAAATAACTAGAAAAATCTTTAACAGATCCAGAGTTTCATATTATTTTTTACAGGTTTTTATTATTTTTCAGACCTTAACAGAAAACCGATTATGAAAGATGATACCGCACGTTAACGAATCTAAAAATGAATTTGAGGACGTCGAATTACCTTACAAAGATAAAACAAAACGTAAGTAAATTTTACTCTCAAATGTATTTTTATTATGTTTTAATTTTAGATCTCTCCTAAAGACAATAAAGTTGTCTGTCCCCAATTTCCCAATTTTTCGGCTAGTCCCAAAGTAAATCTTGATCATAATGATGAGTACAATAAAATAATATCCTAGAATAGGTAAGTAGTTTGATGCCAATGTGTATTGCTTATGCGCTTTGCACATGGAGCAACTGGCAACTAGCTGTTTACATAATATTTCAATGGGACTGCGCACACATATAGCAATTCGAGTTTCGAGTTCCGGTAATCGTTAACAGTTTTCAATTGCTGTAATCAATGACTAAGTTAGTTTCTAATAGCTGCAACTAGCAACTGAAAAATAACGTAATAAGATGACGTAAGAACGTAATAATGCGACCACGTAATAAGATGAGAACAAGTGCTGCTTCATCGATACATATCTGTCGTCACACTGAACGCTGATCGCTGTGTAGATTGAGTTACTCAACTATGAAAGTTGCTCACAGATTGCCATAAAAGTGCAGCAACCGTAAACGTTATGCAACTACCAACTTCTTACAGGAAACTTTTAAAAAGTGCCTCAACTTAAGTAGCTCGATGTGCCAAACGACTTTAGGTGTATGCTCTCGGTCAATGCGCTTAAACCAATTTGTCGACTTTTTGCCAATTACAAGTAAACTACTCATCTTCAGTACACAAAACCAAAATCACAAAACGATCACGAATAGATCAACGAGGTACATACACCAAAAACTAAAATGGTGGTCTGTCAATTTACAAGAGTGATTAGCCCCCCTTAAATATTAATTTTATTTTAATTTGATTTATTATGACTAAAGTAGGCATGCAGCTAAATATTTTGTGAGAATTTCAAGCATCTACCTGTTACCATTTTTGATGTCGAGCGAAAGACGGCTAAAAAATTAGATTTTTTGTATTGGAGCCCCCTTAATTATTAATTTTATTCTATTTTTAGTATTTGTTGTTATAGCGTATAAGTTTCAGCTTTCTAGCTATAGCGGTACATGAGATACGGCCTGGAGACAGACAGACAGACAGATAGACGGACAGCGGAGTCTTAGTAATAGGGTCCCGTTTTAGGGTTCTGTACCCAAAGGGTAAAAACGGGACCCTATTACCTTAGTAATAGGGTCACACCGACACCGAACAGAGGCCGTAATACACAACCTGAAGTTACATTTGCAAGTGTAATGGAATGTAATTTTCGATTTTCCTTTGTTATGTCCTGTGTCTATTAGTATGCGCTCTAGCAGCATGTAGTACGTGCCCTGTAAAATTATTGAGTAAGTTTGTACCTATAAGCTGGATGACTAGCCCTGGTTTCTGAGTTTTTAAGCCACCTGAAGAACCCTCCCTTATAGACCGGTAAGACCGGTTGGAAGTAGCTTGTGTCCAGCACAATTCTGCGGTCTTAATCAGGCCGTAGTAGGTCCACTTTGTAGATGGACGTCCTACACAGAACTTGCTCGAACTCTCGAGTATCGGCTCGATACGTAGCTGATAATTTTTCGGCCCCATCGATCGTCAATCCTATAAGCTTCTAACAATTCAAGAGATATTTTTCAGATAAAGGTAACTAGCGACCCGCTCCGGTTTCGCACAGGTGTATTATACATATAAACCTTCCTCTTTAATCACTCTATCTATTTAAATAAAACCGCATCAATCCGATTCATAGTTTTAAAGATATATGGACAGACAGACAGCGGGAAGCGACTTTGTTTTATACTACGTAGTGATTTCGAAAAAAAAAATTAAATTATCAGAGGTATTATATTATATTTTCGTTAGTTTATTCAAACACTAAATAGTAATTTCAAAACAAATTACTAATACCTATCCGATTTTTTCTGCTCTTAAGTACCTACCTAACACTTGGCTACGAGTATTATGGAATGACATTCATCGTCAGATGTGTTACTTACCTTAAGTTGTATATTGGTACTACAAAATAAAGTCGTGTTTATCGCAAAGGTCGTTATTACGTAAACGTAATACTTATGTTACTAATGACTGATCTAAATCAATCAAGTTTGCTTACTAATAGCAGCAAAATTTCAAATCAAAACCCTTTACAAACAGCACTTCAAAGTATTGTTAATGCTCAATTTTACTGTTGCAGATGTTAAATGGTATCACAAAGTGTTATTGAACAGAACTCTCAAGGTTGTTCTGTCATTGTTATTGGTGGGAGTATTGACTCCTGTGCTTTTATACCAGTTTATATTCTACGCTGGAGTGGACCTAATTTCTCCTGATGGTTTTTCTCTGGGCTCTTGTCTCGTTTCAAGATCTTCGAGACTTCCCTGTGGTATTGGAAATGTGACGGCGCAAGAATGCCACCAGCAATGCTGCTACGATCACAACAACAATATGTGCTTTCACAGATATCCGTCCCGATTCTCGTACATACTGGACCGACATTGGGCAGAAGAGGTGTCACTAAAACCCCGCGTCGCCACAGTGCCTTTCAGATCACAAAACAGCTTATCAAACATACGACTTTCCATAGACGAGGTATCAACTACGCATTTAACTCTAACTTTCTACAATTCGAAGGAGTTAATCGTCGGTCGAAGAGTTTTGAATAGACAATACCAATATCAGGTCGAGTCTCCTGAATTAAACGTCGTTGTCAATTCTACAGAGAGAAGTATATTCAATACAATGAGAGGCCCAGTTATTGCGTCGGAAAATATTTGGGAAATTGCTTTGAAATTGACTGACGAATCCATGTATGGATTAGGCGAAATACCCATTAAACCAGAGACTGTGAAAGTCATATACAACCATAGAGATGGGTTAAACGCTATTCCACTAATATACGCGAAAATTAACGATTCCTACCACGGTTTGTTAATAGATACAGTTAATCCCACTGAAGTTACTTTTCGTGAAGAAAATGTAATAGGCATTAGAAGTATAACCAACTTTGGTTTGAAGTTTCATCTGTTTGTGGGGCCTGAACCTGATGACATTATGCAGGACGTTAGGAAACACATTGGGTTTGGCAAAGGTGTTGAGTACTGGATGTTAGGAGCACACGTATGTAGGTGAGTAATGCGTTTTTTTCGTTTACACTAGTACTTGCTAAAACCTTATTCAGTTGAACAGTTTGCTAAATAATAACTACGTCTAATCTGGCAAAGTTTATTTTTTACCAAAAAATACAGCCAAAATCAAACAACTCTGTTCTGTCTGAGTATCCATTTGTTTCATGAATATCTACCAGATCCAAAAAGAATCACGTATTTTCAGCTACAAATTTCTCAATTTATGCGCAACTGAAATGGTTTTGCTATACCAAAATTATATTTCAATCTCGACGCGGTAATTGATCTCTATATAGTACGTATTTTATACTTTCATTTAGTTGACTGATGAATTTGTGCAAATCTCTAGATTTAAAAGTCGGTTTGTTAATAATAGTTACAAGGGTTTTACCTAGGCTTTTGTGTTCGTATTTATGGATAAACTAAGGAAATCGAAAGGATAGCTGAAAATAATAATCTGTAAATGTTATTTTTAAACTTTAGTGATTTGAAAAAGTTATCTTTGGACTACGGGACTTATCGCGCAATAAATCATGAGATACATATATAATTAAATACATCTTTTTTCCCGACGTTTTAAGTATCTTATTGATTTATTCCGCGTTAAGTCCCGTAGTACAAAGATAATAAATAATCCGTAAGTTGGATATTGCTTTTAACTTAAAAAGATCTAGTTTGTTAAGTAGCTGAAAAATACTTTTGCACTCTGTTTTTAATCAAGAATTGTTTTATGCCACTAAGAGTCACCCTTCGTGAGTGGCCTACGTCCTACAGTGGACTAATAAAAAGTTAAATACAGTAGAGTACTAAGAGTATCTATTCAAACTAGTTCTTCTTTCACATAGATACCAAAAACCACGAAATCTATGTAATATTCATGAAAGGTACGGAAACAATGAATCATATTTGCTACCATTAAATCCCTATTCTCTGCTAAAATGTGAGAAAACAAAAAACCGGAGAAATCTGTGAGACGTTACCGACTTTATTACACCAAGGTGGACTCTGAGTGAAAAATAAATTCTGCTAAGGACATACTCGTAGTTTACGTTCATCCAATGATATCGCACCATTGGGGTCGTTTTTTGTGAAAGTTCAAAGAGCTCATTTTGGTATTCCTGTATTTATGCTTTTCCTCCTCGTATTTTGTGTACTTGGGACTTGGGAGTATTCAATAAAATTGGTTTCTGAAAATAGCCGTGTCAAAGGGGTCGGCGAACTGGATTAGAGAAATTATTCTTTGAATAGTACTTGCTGGATTGTTGCTGAAATATAGTTTATTTGTTTAAAATAAGTGTACTTGTTAATCAGGGGTTTGATGTAACAACAATCATACCTCACATCCTCTTAGTGATATTTTTAATAGGAAATTTTGTCTAAGTATTTCTTAGTAAAAATTATTACTAACGCTTAGCAACTAAACAAACTGAAAGAATAGTAAGTTAAACAAAAAAATTAAGCCTACTGTAATATGTTTCAGAGTAAATTAATTATTATTACTAGCGATAAATAAAGCTACTAAAACTACGGAGCACTGCTAGTTACAATTTACCCGACTGAGATATGTTGAAACAATGTTCCGTCGAGACACATGAGTACAGATTAGTACCCAAAAGCTTTCTACTTTGACACTAGTGTTAATAAAATCCTTTAACTTCTAGTGAATTTTCTGAGGAGATAGAAAATGGCACAGATATAAGTACATTCTTAGAGGAGGCAGCCACGCAAAATATGCCCTTTGAGAGCCACTGCGTGAAACCCGTTGTCTTCGACAATCTATGCGAACAGGATCAAGTCGAGCATATCAATGAAGGCGCCAGACTGCTCAGGGAAGCCGAGAAAAAGTTCGTGCCCCACGTTTCGCCTTTCGTAAGTATCGTACAAACATTTTTTGAGGAAAAACTTGAACTGAAACTACAGAGTATACATTCATACAGCCGTCCAACGTATAACGCGTTATGTAAACACATTTGTTTCTGATAGTCAATTGTTTTGTTTTTGCGGGGGCGCGGTTGTAAATAGTTTCAAATTGTTTTCTTTACAGAGATTTCTTTTTACTATTGAAGATTTACGTTTAGCCACATCCTACCTGATGTTACGCAGAGATGCGGTCCGGGATACAACACGCTTACCTGTTTATTACATTTTAGATTTGAAGACAAATAAATGGAAAAACAGACCCAGACCAATAGTTTTAAGTTACACGTGACCATTGTTTCTTTACTTATGCATCGTTATAATTATGATAAGTAATGATTGAATACACCGTAGCATAAGCAGTTTATGTATCTATTTAGCTGTGCTTATGGTTTTTTGTCGTTTTAATGCGGAACTTCAAAAACACATAGTACTTTATAGTTTTTGTACTGTAATACAACCATGGGTTGACTTTTTAGTAAGTCATAATTACATGAAACCCAATTTGTTTTTAACTCCGCAAAAAACTCAATTTATTGTAATTTAGCTCTACTTGACTATTTGTATGCCAGAGTTGTTGTATTCGGCGACTAATATTAACTTCATGTAGGGTTTCCACCACTATACAGAAAAAATAAGATTTTTTGAAAACATGAATTTAATTGATTTTTTAAAGATTTTTGACAAAATTTTAAAAATTTAAAATGCATATATACCGAAAGTGCCGTAGTGGCCTAGTGATAGTACCGCTTGAATTCCGTTTACGTACCTATACATTTTTTGAAGGTTGTATATTTCCACACCACTAACTTTTTGGTATAGAAAAACACAGGAAACCTCTAAGTACGTCCGTAGAAACAACCCGATGACGTACCAAACCTATAAAAGTCCACAACCAACACGTGCGACCAATTTGGAAGCCTTTTGCTTACGTTTTTAGAAGAAATGAATACCTAGTGGACGTAAATCCGTCCAATCCGCAATTACCCAACCACCTTAACCAACACTGTAGCAGTAAACTTAGTGGCCAGCACAGTACTGAAAAGGCGGTTTTTCTACCTACCTTAAAATATGAAGTAAGGCTGGGTGGCCTTTTTTACCAGGGAAAATCCTTTATACCACACCTCGAGGGCAGGCGGTGTGTTATGTGGAAGTCCCGCCGACTGGACAGTATACTCACTAAAAACCCTAAGTGTTCCACCACTGCGCCTAGTGTTAAGGCTACGAGCACGCTTCCGCATTCCTCCGCGGCAACCGACAGCGCTGGCCCAACTAGGGCCCCACCACGAGCTGGCGCTCTTGCTTCCATGAAGATGTGTCCGAACACAAGACACATCGTCATCCACCACTCAAAACCAACCAGCACTGAGCGTTGGATAGCACCCGTATTCGACAGCCCTGGTCCCGATGCAACGGGTCAATTAAAGTGGCTGTCACTACGGCTGCAGAGGATAGAGAGAACAGCGGACGACATACCGACACTCCTCTTCCCCTGCAGCCCCACCGCCTCCACCAACACGTTGGCGGAAGCATCGCGACAAGCGCGACACCGCAGTCCACCTCAGTCGGCAAGCCGACCTACTGGCCAGCCTCCATACGGGCTTGGGGAAAAACCCGGAGAGGCAGCCCCATCACGGGGCCTAGTGAAGCGAAGAGCGCTTCACCAGGCCTCAGCTACCTGGCTACTAAGCCCCCCGCTACGATAAGGCGGGAACTCACTCGAAGGGGGCTGGTGTCTATCCCTGATATCAGAGTTTTAAGCCGCTTTTATAACTTCTATCAACTATAGCTGACTTTTTAAGAATTGAGCTTATTATGTTGAGTAATTATATTAGATAAGTCATTTTTCACTTATCTAAATGATGAATGAACCTTAATTTGAACGTATCACGTCAGGCACTTGACGGTGTTATTCTTTTTGATATTGAGTAACTTATTAAAAGTTTTTAAAAAGTCAACCAAGCGTGTTATTTTAAAGGTTTTTTACTAAGTAGGCTTAATATTCATAACTTAATAAGTGAGCACTTTTATGCAGAGTGTTTTTCATTGTATATTTAAGGATCAAACCATACTTACCTTCAAGTTTAATTCCAATTATGCCCAGTTATTGAGTACCCTCTCAACCGAATTTTAATTCAATTGCAGCAGTACATGGGAATGTACCATCTCCGTCACACTTTAAGACATTTAACTATTTAAAAAAAAAAATGAATTCCCGCCCTCCGCCCCGACCGAGGAGCGGGAGGGCGCTTCCATATTATTTTTACAGTAATTGCCTACATACTGTGGCCAATTTTAAAGGCGCCATCGTAAAAATAGTAACTAAAATATTGCTGTTTCTTTCAAACTATATGCACTTGAAAGAGATAACAATATTTTAAGTTGCTATCAAATGTACAATGGCGCCGATCAAATTGGCCACGCCATCTTGATATATCTCAAGAATTGTTTGTGACGGCAACTTTAAATAAACCTTAATTATTGTCTCGCGTTTCAAGTTCGGATTTTTGAATTGTTTATCACAAAAAAATCTTGCGTTGTAGGACTTGTCGGTACTTATATCCAACATGGCTTTTAACATTTCAGGTTCTATACGAGAGCGTCTACACAAACACTTCAGAGGCAAATGAAACTGAAACAATAGCTGGACGAGAGCAAACTACCAACTGTTCTAACATCGACTATTATTTCGATTTCATGCTTCAGAACGCAAACTCAACAGGAATGTACAAAGGCCTAGTTGGGAACGACCAAGTTATCTATCCAGACTATGAGAAAGGAGCAGAAGTTCTGGAACACCTATGGGTATTTACTAAGGATTTGGACGGAGTGATCTTAGAAAACAACTGGCCGCTGGACGAATCGCAGAAGTTTGTTAATGAAACCCATCTGTATTTGCCGTATTTCAGTGAGGTAAATGTTAAGGACTAAAATAGAATCGATAAGTTTGGTAAAACTTGTCTGAACAAGATATCTTCTACGTTGAATGTTGCAGCTCGATGGAATGTTTTAGATAAGTAAGTAAGTAAGTAGTTATACGATAATAAAATAGAATATAGTGAGATCGAGAAACAGACTAGGTGTCTTATTTTAATCCCTTGGCGCCACGGCATATTGAACATAATAGGCATGATGACTGAAAAAATATAATTGGTCCGTCAGATAGACTATCAAAAAATATTAGACACGTATTTTTCTTGGGTCAATTAAACAAAAATTGATGAAGATATAGCCCGTCAAAGTTCCGCGTCACGTCACAAGTGCCATAAAAATGTATAGACTTCTGTAAGAGAGGTGACGTCACGACCCCCAATCCCAAACTTTGACAAGGTTTATGTGTCATTTGTTATTTGATTGACAAGAGATAAAACACTTTAATTATGTTATTAATTTGAATACCCAGTCATCATGTCTAATATTGTAGGATAGCATAGTAATAAATCTAAGTGGAAAATTTCGCACACTTCTACATTTCATGTTGCGAGTAAATTGCAAAAAAATTTATTCCGTAAGTAGATTCGATTTGAAAACTTTACCTATTAAGCTTCAAATGAGTAGGTATTGATCGCGTCTACTTATTCCGTTTAAGCCTCAAAGATTCAAAAGTGGCGACGACTAATTTATTTGTATAATATAGATAAGATAAGAGAGTAAGTAAAGCTTTCTATCGTTGCGTTACAACCAAAATACTCATCTATCTTTCCTAGAAATATTTCTAGGTTTAAATCATGTTTTTATCAAAATAACTAAACAACTCTTTTACAGTGTTTTGTTTTCCGTCCTTTACGAATATAAAATTGCTTTTCAGAGTTTCGAAACTGCGTTCAACCACACGCCTGCATGGAACGCGACAAAAGCTAACGGAGAGAAATATCTCTACAACCACAACGAATATGCAAACAGTTTTTCAAAAGCTTTCGAAAGCATATCACCCGCCCACATCGGAGCTTCCAGCCAGTGGATGAATGGAAATGTATACATTAGCAGACAAAATGTCGCGACTTCTTGGACTAATCTTCAAAGGGAGCTGGTCGAGGCAGCTTTGGGCGGAGTATCAGGGCACTGGCTTTGGTCCACACCTATTTGCGGCAATACGGACAACTTTAACCACGAAACTCACGCCAGTCTTTGTGTCAAATGGTATTTGGCTGCAACATACATGCCGATGGTTAAAATCCACTCAAAAGAAACCCAGAGAGACCCTCTGTCTTTCGTCGGTACTCACAGAGCTTTAATGATTAACGCACTGAAAAGCAGGCTGATGTTGGCTCCGTATTTCTTCACAACACTCCAAGAAGGTCCTATTCTAAGACCAATGTTTTACCAATTCCCAAAATCTGATGCTTTGAAGGATTTAATCAGCCAGTTCAGTGTGGGTGACGACCTTTTGATAGTTCCAAACTTACAGCCGAGACAAAGTATGGTTCACGTGATCGTGCCTCCAGGAGTGTGGTATGAAATATGGAGTGGTTTGAAAATAAATGTTGAAGAAGGTGAGGCCGTAACTATGGCTACGACAGAGGCAGACTTCCTGACTTTGATTCGAGGTGGATCTATCATCGCGATGCAAAAGGTATTCATCTATCAGACATAAGATGTCCACTGCTGGACCTCCAATAACACCGGTTATGGATCTCCAATAAGACCGGTCGGAAGCTACTTGCATCCAGCATGCTCTAAATGAGGTCATCAATCCACCAAGTGGGTGTACGTCCTACACTGCGCTTCTCAGAACGTGGTCTCCACTCGATAACTTTTCGAACCCATAGCGGTTATCAATCTTCCGTGCAATATGCCCTACCCACAGCCATTTCTACTTGCCCAAAATGTATCCAAGATTTAACTAAGGAAACAACTTCTAACAGGCTACTCTGACCATGGAAAAACTATTTCTAGCAGTTTCTAAAGATAGCAGAGCTTTTAAAGGCCTGGATCGACTTCAAACATAGATAGAAGCCACCGCGGTGATACTTGTTTCATTTCTTTTTCCGTTTCGAATTGCTTTTGCAACCGTATGTTAGGTATATTATGGCTCATGGCTGTAGGTATCTAACTAACAAAAACAATTGATTGTTAAGCACTGTAAAATTACCTGCCACTGTAAGCTACCTGTAACTCTAAGTTACCTGTCACTGTAGGTAAAAATTACCACTACCACTGTAGGTAAGTTACTATCTTTAGAATACATTACCAAAATTTACAATATTTAGCAGAGGCTAGTAGGTATACGATCCTTACTTTATTAATATATCAGGCAACATCTTGTACAGACATAAAAACGCTTAGTAATTTTGGTTCAGATGTGTATACCTACGTAGTTTTTCTATAGTCTATAGATTTTCCCTGTTTTACTGTTGTACCTATGTATTTTGGAGATAGGTACATGCATGTTGTCACCTGACAACATGTGTACCTCTATATTATAATTTTAATTGGTACATACCAATTAAAATGTCACTAATAATTCCAACAGGTTTAATTAAACTTTACCTAAATTCATTACTTGGCTTCAAAAAGTAATTTGTGTTTACTCTAGGCATTGGAAACGTGTTTAGAACACTAATGAATGACTAATGAGTCTGCAAACTTAACCGGAAAGCTGTTGTTTTCTCTTTGCTTAAATGATTCTGTTCCATAGCAGAGTAAATTTTTGGGGCAATCCTGTAGGTCCTGTACGTATAAACATATTTTTAATTAGAAATCATTTACAAAAGACGTAATTTTTAGCAATAACCTAAGAAAAGTATGGATCACCGTATTTGTGAATACATATTGTCCTTTTTTGTATTTGCAATATAAATAATTGCAAATTTAAATGGTGTTACCTAGGAATTAATATAGGTATGTGAATACATTTAGGTTCAATTAGAGTCAGTCAAGTCCACTTTATACTTTAAGTAGGCACCTAGGTACCTACCTACTAGTCTGGACCTACCTATTAAGTATTTAACTGTAAACTCTATTTATACAAGTTAAAATAATAGCGTAAAATAGGTGGTAAAAATGACTAATGAAAAACAAATCATAAAAAATAAGGTTCTCAGGTGGAGATCACATATTAGCAAGCGCCCCCAATCTCAGAACGTTCTTTCACAAAGTAAACTCATATAATATAAATTAATAATTAATAATGCACAAAACACCCCATGCGGGACGTCAGTGCAGGACTTATCGCCCCCACATCGAATAAGAATAAGAATATAAATTAATAGAAGTCCTTTTATAACACTATACTTATGATAATAAAACACAGACTAAAATTGTCTTCTCTGTATAAGTAATAAAACAACAAATTACAATATTAACAATATATCCAAACTATTACACAATTAAAATCGGCCAAGTGCGAGTCGGACTCGCGCAAGAAGGGTTCCGTACCGTATGGTAGCCCCCTTAGCCTCATTTCATGCGTCTACCTGTTACCGTTATTAATATCGAACAAAATAAAAAATAGGCCAAGTGCGAGTCAGACTCGCGCACGAAGGGTTCCGTACCGTACGGGAGCCCCATTTCTCTTGCCGTTATTAATAGTGAGCAATAAACTCCTAAAAATCACGTTTGTTGTATGGGAGCCCCCCTTAAATATTTATTTTATTCAAGTTTTAGTATTTGTTGTTATAGTCTGACCGTTTAACTGAGTCGCCGCCGCCCGCACCTGTCTCAGTCCCCCTTTGTCGTCTACCCCCACGCCCCTGTACCCGCGCAGGCGAGGACTCAGTTAAACGGTCAGACTATATAGCGGCAACAGAAATACACCATCTGTGAAAATTTCAGCTGACTAGCGTTCATGAGATACAGCCCGGTGACAGACAGACAGACGGAAAGACGGACATCGAAGTCTTAGTAATAGGGTCCCGTTTTTACCCTTTGGGTACGGAACTCTAAAAACGGCAAAAAAATGACGTTTGTTGTTGTCCCCTTAAATATTTATTTTTTTCTGTTTTTAATAGGTATTTGTTGTTACGAGTATAGCGGCAACAGTAATACATCATCTTTAAACATTTCAGCTGTCTAGCTATCACGGTTCATGAGATACAGCCTGGTGACAGACAGATGGACGGACGGACATCGGAATCTTAGTAATAGGGTCCCGTTTTTACCCTTTTGTTACGAAACCCTAAGAAGCAATCTGTCAATAGACCTTGTTTTCGAGTATTCAGTGGCGTGTCTACATAGTCTACGCTCTGAAATTTCAGCTTGGAATTTAGTGTTCAATTTGATGTTATCTTTTTTCAGGATGTCAGGCTCACGGCGGAGACGACTCGATCTCAATCCAACTTCTCCCTGACAGTAGCATTAGAATGCGAGACGTACACAGACGAAACGGATCACAAAAATACCACTAAGTGCTTCGCATCTGGGTCCCTGTACATGGCTTCAAACGCGAGCATCAATTTCGAGGCTGACGGGGAAGGATTACGGATCACCGTAGCTGGGTACTGTGATGTATTCTGTAGCCCTGAACCCTTATGGGCTAACATGATACAAGACATTAATATTTACGGGCTAGAAGATGAAGTGAACAACTATGATCACATGAGATATGTTAGAGCAGGGATCGATTTGTGCGCTTTGGAGACAGAATCCGAAATTGTTTTTGATTTTATGGCTGCTGCTGATCTAGATGTTGAACCTGATGTGGATCCCGATGTTCATCCTGACGTTGATCCTGATGCTGATCAGAACGATGATCAAAATGTTGATCAGGACGTTCAAAAAGGCAATCATCAAGAAGTTAGTAAGAATGTAAATTAGAATGACAAGACTTTGTCTGTAGGCAAAATGATAGTGTTGTTTTATGAAGCAAAGGGACTTTCATTGATGTCGGTATATATGCTTGTCATTATGATTAATGCCGAAAACGCGGTTAAATATTAGCTTTCAACATTTTGTGGAAAGTTAATGAACTTATTGTAGCTGATTTTTTTGTTGAAGATTTCGTACGTAGCATGTCTGGGTTTAGGGGAGGGCAACCGGGGGCCCCAAAATAGACTTCGAAAAAAAAATCTTTCGATTTTCGACGAGTACCTAAACACTAACTGTTACTACCGTCTAACACTAAACCTAAACAACTTTTCTTTTGATATTTTTTTGCTGTTTCACATAAACCTACAGTACTTTGTAGAAACATAATATATGTTTATGTTAGTTTTACATGTTGACAAAATAAAACCGGTTCCTTTGTTCACATCAGGCAATCAGTAAAGTACCTATCTAAATTCCAAATCGTCCTGATAAAACTGAAATTTACCACATACCTATCCTACCTACCAATCGTGAGGGAATGTTCCTCTATTAGACGTGACCAAGGGGCCTCCACTCCTTCGTTGCCCTGAGGCCTCAAGACCTCTAAATCGGGTCCTGGCCACACGTAGTAAAAATTGTTCATAATGGTGATTATAAAGATTATCCTTGTACTACGGGACTCATCGCACACTGAAACATTAAACCTATACGAGTATACATATATAATATAAGGTACATTAAAGATCGTTCCAATCCCAAATAATAAAAATGCCATACCCTTATAGGGTCAATGGAAAACTATACAAAACATGTTAACTAAGAACCGCATGTAAATTTTATATTTTCCAATGCAATAAATGATTTGAGTTTGAGATCTCTGAAAGTCCCAACACTTTACAAAACACTTTGTAGATGTAGCTACAAATAAAATTTTATACGTACCTGTTTATACAATTTAATTAGCACAAAGAAAACAGTTAAATATATTTATTTAGGTAAATAAAGAATCATTTCCTATTTTATTTCTTTTATTTGGTTTGGTGGAGAGTAAATCTAATCAACCCATCTGATAATTTAGGACGTATTTTCACTCATTGTAGGTACTCTTATTTCGTGAAAGCAGAATAATGACGTAATTATTTAGGTTTGAGAATCTACTTGCCATTTTACCCCAGAGAAGTATTTACAGAGTAAAAATGTAAAATATTTTTTACACAGTGTTACTGGTTACTTACTACATATTAAAGGTCACTTTGTTATAGGCCACAACTTTCATTACGGGACCAACCCCGAAATCGCAATAGAAAATTAGACTGTTCCATAGAAAACGATCATACACTATAGCCAAAAAAAATTTGTACAATTCATAATGTTATGTAGTTCTATCTATTCAAGATTAGATAAATCTGACAGCATGCTGGGCACGTTGCCAACTGGTAGTGGGTTTGAACATTTGAATTACACAGGTCTACAAAAAAAAATGATGTCCTGGATATCTCTGCGGATTTATGTTTTCAAAAGTCCACAGTTTCAGTATACAGGGTTATTTCTAATCAATTAGCATCCTCTTAGGGGCTTATTCTCTACATCAAAACTAACAACTTTTGTTAAAACTCAAAAAAAAAATCTGCTGTTCCATACATGTCGAGGGTGAACGACATTTTTCTATGGAACAACAACTTTTTTTTTTTTGAGAATTAATGAAAGTCGTAGAACAAAAATTGTAAGTTTTGATGTACAGAATAAGCCCTTGAAAGGATGCTAATTGATTAGAAATAACCCTGTATATTCATGAAAGTACTGAATTGGCTGTTTTTTTATGATTTTGGCTTATTTTATATACGTAAAGTTTGATTTCCGTATCAGTTTCATTCAGTCAAGTGAATAAATTTCCCGTAACTCTGGGGTAATTAAAGTGTGAAACAGGGAGTACGCATCCAGCAGGATAGAAAAGAGATGAAAGAAAAGTATCAGGGTAGATGGGACCGTCACATGAGGGCAGATTTATGGCAGGTCTTTAAAAAAAGAAATTCCCCTAAGAAAATATAGCAAGGAAGCTACCAAAAGGCGTTTTGCTGAAGATTGAAACAAATGTACGTTTTTTTTCTTCTCTTCTACTTTAATACATATAAATCTTTTATATAAAAAAAAACGTTTAAGTATATACCTACTTGTACTGTACCAGCCTTTTTTTAACAGTCCACTGCAGGACGTAGGCCTACCCAAGAAGGGTGATTGAGCCATATCAACCACGCTGGCTCAGTTGCGGGTTGGTGGATTTGTTTTCCTTCACCGGAAAGCCATTGGTGAAATTGCGTATATAAATTTCGAATAATTCATTGGTAGGTACGGAATCGGGATTTGATACCAACAACCTCACGATTGTAAGGTGGGTGTCACTACAACCAGACCACCAGAGCTTCATAAAAAAAGGTTACGATGTACTCGGGACGGTCACAGTAGGCACGTAGCGAACAACTGGTACATGTTGATGACCCAAAGAAATCTGGTAGCGCGATGGGTAAAGAGCGAAGACAAATTGATTCCATTTCTCAGGGCACCCCAAAAAGGGAGCCCGAAAAGGGTAGAGCCCTAATAGTTTTGAAGTGAAGATTAACGCAAGCGGTGTCAAAATTCTCGTTTATATCTAATTCTTGTGACTTACGAATATCTAATACTAAAATATTAAAGTTTCTGCAGTTTCTGTTTTGTATTTAGGATATATTTTTCATGTTGACTGCCTCAGTGGCTCAGTGGTTAGTGAACCTGACTTCTTGATCACAAAGGCGCGGGTTTGATCACCACCCATGGCAAGCAATTATGTGATGAACATAGGTGTTTGCTCTGTGTCTGGGTGTTATTTAGGTATTATCTATATAAGTACGTATTTAAAATATGTATAATGTAGTATATCAGTCTATGACAGCCATATCACAACCTTTGCTTACTTTGGGGTCAGAGACCGTGTGTAAGATGTCCCCCAATATTTATTTATTTATATTTATTTATGTACATTTTCGTCTTCGGGCATGTCTACATTTATATATTTTGGTATAGGTAGGTACTTAATATATAGGGGTTTAAGTGGTGTAAGCTCAATAATAAAGATCTCATAACCAGCTGCCCAGTTTGCTCACCCAGTGTGGAGCGTATTCACAATCGAACCATACATTTGGACGAATTATGTAGCCTAGGGAGGGTCGTAGCAAGTGTACAAAAAGCCGTAGATTTTACTACGACCGTAGACCCTATATGTTTTGACCCCAAAGTCGTAGAACACTGTAATTGGCGCAACACAACACTGGCTCAGGGTAAAATCAAGAGACGTTTGTCCGTCAACAAGCACTGCCTAGTTTGTACTTAAAATGATTTTATTTAAAAAATATAACCCTACCGAGTGACACAACAGGACACTAGTAGTTAGAAATAAATGGCATAACTCCGCTCGGCCCTTCCGCTTAGTAAAAATACGAGAACATAGCGGAAATTTTACTTGGAAAGGTCCGTTCAAAGTAAAATTTCCGCTCATAGCATTTCTACGAATCTACTATAGCTATACGATACGAACTGGCGAGCAAACCATTTCTGGGTTTGGCAAGTTTACTTTTCACCTGTCCGCATGTTACTTTATTAGTTTGTATGTTCTTCTCGTATCGCGTACGGGTCGCTTTTTTCAACAAATCTTAGTACACAGTCTTGGTATACAACAAAATTTGGTACACAGTTGCTATATATTTGTAGAAACTTTTATTCTTGAAGCTATTCTTGATGAGGGAGGGAGGAGTATTTTCCTCAAAGAAGAGGAAAAATTGTCGTAGGGCTATGTATCAGCCGATTTTGATAATGTTTGGTAATATCGTTTAATACCCAAATCTTAACTAGTGACATTTGAGTGGCCTATTGGCCTAAGATCTTTTTAATACATAACTTCCTTTTCTGGGGATCAAAAAATACGGAATAAGAATTTGAGATACAATCACTAATATAAAAAGGTTTAATTTGACAAGGGTTTAGTTATTAATCACGCAAAGTGACCGCCTGAGTAAAATAAACGATCAAAATAACTTGTTCAGTATTTTAGATAAAGAAATATTTAGTGAATTGAGTAGAATTAGACTTTAGGATGTGTTTACATTGGTATTTTCTAGAATTTAGATATTCAACAAGTGTCCACGCTTTCAAATAGTAAACAAACATTTATAGGATACGATACTTATCTAGCCCGATGTAAAGCGATTCTGTGGTCGAAAACAATCATTGTTTTCCTACTGAAAACAATTATATTAGTAGGACTTTATTTAAACATTGTTCAAAGTTATTTATTCACTACTATTATTTATGATTTTATGTCAAATATTTCTTATTCTGTTATTAAGTACTTAGATGTTAATTACAACAGGTACTTAGGTGCCTAGTTAAGCAACGCTTGGGACAGTCCGTCTTTGGATGGGTGATTGCATGTGGTATTTACAACTTAGCGATACCGCGACTTGGATGACACGTTTAATTGTTGATCGCGATTGTTTAAACCATTTGTTTTATTTAGCCATATTAGAGGCCTTCAAGCGAATTATAAAACTGACAACATGTTGGTTCATACTTACGAACTTAACCTACATGTTAGCTGCGCTTATTAAAGAGGGTACCTACACATAGTCGCAACACTCTTCGGTATTGCGACGGTGAGGAGTATATGGAATGCTCAAAATCTGTATAGGTAATTGATTCAAATTCTAAATAACCAAAATCTACACCGTAACTCCATACCTAGTTGAAACCTACAAACATTTGTTTGTTAGTACCTATACCTATAGTATTTACAAGTTGAGAACATTTCCAAGACGCATATATTAATTACTATATCTGTTCAAACTTTGTAGGTGACTGACTGAGAGTTGGTAAGTACTATATCCTTAGCTATAAGTAATTACAGCTTCGGTCAACACAAGATCTTGTTAAAGTTGGGACCTAAACCACGGTCCTAAACCGCCACCTAAATTGGAAATTAATTCACGAGAAGTATTAGCTTAGAGATACCTTTCGACCAACGGACGGAAACTAGTTTCTTAACTTAAGGGGACGAGATGGGCAAACGACATGATTTCCCACTCATTTTTTGATCGTTCTTCAAGATCAGGGAGGTTTAAAATGAGTAAATCTTGGTTAATCATATCTTCAGTAAGCGGATAAAATCCAAAATACTTATTATTAATATTTGGAACTACTTTAAAATATTATTGAAAAGTATCACTACAGCATTTTTGTAATTATTTTTTATCCTTATTTTCATGGATCGGAGAGGTTCATTTTGAATGAAACTTGAAATAAGTGGTTTGAGATATTAGAACCTTTTTCCTGGTGGATACATTTGTTTCTAAATGTTATAGTTTAATAAAGTTTATAGATAAATACTGATAACGCCTGCTGAAAACTATTCATTCAGAAATACCGTTGCTCGCATATTATAATAAGGCGTTAGCAGATAGACAGCGTTTGCAATGAGACGTTGCCACTTCGCCACGGCGGCCATCCGTGGCGAAGTGGCAACGTCTCATTGACACCGCACAATTTCTATCTCGACATGATTCTTGTAGCTTGCCGCTCGCTCGAGGCAGTAGTCTTGGACCTACCGATATTTCGGTAGTTTTACCGATTTGGCATCTGTCCTACAGTCCTACTGAAATGAATCAATTTTTTTTAAGATTTCTGAGCATGCTAATTTTTCTAACTTTTCCACCAAATTTCTAGGTTTCAACAAAGAAAAGTTGTATTTTGGAACAAATTTTCCCGATTTTCTACCATATTCCAAGTTTTCAGCGAATCGAGACTTTAACAAAGTTATGATTGTGGGTTACTAGTATTTATAGTACCTACAGGTATTATTATTATGTACTTACCAATAACCAGCTAAAATAAAAAATATTTCCTAATGTCTACGGGTAAGTCATTGTTTTCAAAAAAAGCTACAAACTGATAGGTTAGCCTTATTTTAATATAACAAAATATCAATAAGTATCTGATTCGACCCTTAGTTCATGACTTCAATCTTTTAAAAAAGCAGTTTTTTTCGCAAGGTATCACCAGAATGTTCTATAGTAATGAAATGTTCAGTCCAAAACCTTTACATTTTAAGTGTTTCACTTTACAAACAAAATCTCGGATGTTATTTATTTAAAAAAATATCTTATATCCACAAATGTTTTATTTTACAAACCATTATTTTATAACCAATTATAAATCAAACATTTCACTTAGACAATATCTCGAATGATATTTTGTTTTTTATTTGTATATTTTTCATGTCAGAACATCAGATGTTAAACATACGAAAACCATATTTTTGCATGGTTTCGTTTAAAAAATGAACAAATAGTAAATATAGACTACCGAATATGGGCCGATTTGGTTCTGGCACTCGCCGGTCGCTGCCGTGGCACGTTAATTGTTCTACCAAATAAAACCATGTCTTACAAAAATTTGCTTACCACGAGAATATTTTGGTTTATTTTTTTCGAAAAAAGCCACAGCAGCGACATATTTTTAAACATATTATATGTTAGGTAAGTATTTTAAATCTAAATGGAATTGTCTGTCAAACGACACTTTATAAAATAAAATGTGTCAAGTGTTGGTTTATTATCAAACATTTATTAGTTAGCAAAAAAAACAAAAGAATTGTTTGTAAAATGATACGTTATAGAATGTAACTTTTTCAAGTAATTATTTTGAGATATAACCAAGTTTTTAATTTTTTTTTTATTATCATTTAACTACTCATGGGTTTGTCAAACGTTGGTTATCACATGCCAGTTTATAAAAAAAAGTTTGTTAAATGACTGCATACCAATTTTGTCGTATGTGACAGACATTGCGGTTTTTTTTGTTCCACTCACTCTCGCGTATGTTGTATAACCAGATATGAATAAGACAGCTGTAACGTAGTTTTTATTTGAGTAAAATTTAGCAATACTTCTTTAGAAGCTAAGACAATCTGTCTGTGACGTCATGTCAACGTAGTCAGAGCGCTGCCTACTTGATTCAAGACGAATCGAACAGATGGCGTGCATGGTAAAGTAACTATAGTAACTATTATTTATTCTGTGCCAAAATCGTCGAGAATGTTTGTGGGGGACCTGCGCCTTAACCAAAAATCATTTCAGTTTGTTATTTTTAATTATCAAAATATATTTGCGTATTTTTAGACGATTTGATTTTTCATTCCTTACTAGTTTCCTTACTAGTTGGAAAGTTCGAATTCTCAAGTCATTCATTTCACTACTCTTTTTTACTTATTTGTTACAAATGTGAATAGTGTGATGTATGTTTAATGAATAAAATGATTACGGATATTCATATTACAATCTACAATTATAGACTTATTATACAATTACCTATAGACTTATATTATAGGTACATTTGTAGACTTGCTACTAATATAGCGTACCAAAGTAGTAAGTAGATTCTTTATAATACCCTAAAAAAAAACATGGTCACAGACGGTACGCATTTGCGTTACTACAACCCATCTACGAAATCTTTCATGTCAAATTAAAATTAAATATATTCAGGCTCTTTCACCTAAATTATAACTAGATTTATTCCGTCCATAGAGTATTCAGAACGTCCCTCAGGGAATGCTTACCCGTTGAATTATATTCAAGAATGTACCCTTGGATTTGGGCCGTTCCCTTTAGTGTAAAACCATAGCTATATCTTCTACATAAATAACAGAGGCTGAATGACAAATTTATTGCCATAATGAGAACGTTTAGGGCTCTCCTTTTTACAATTTCATACCTTAATACCTTTTGAGAAAGACTACACAGTAGGTACCTACTGAGATATTATTCCGTTAGGGAGCGTCATCCATCATCTGATCTTAGGGCGTATCCAGATGTGAGTGAAAGCGTTCCTGTGTTCACACCACAAGGTGCAAGAAAGTTACGGTAAGTTGGAGTTCGTGGTACTGCGGCATGCGTGTGCATATTACCGTATCAAAAATGCGCGATTCGGTTGGTAAAAAGTCTGATAATCTGATTAATAGATATACAGCTAGCACTCTATCAAAACCGAGGATAATAGTAGTTCACTGCAAGTCGTAGGACGCAAAGAGTGATTGGGCCAAATCCATCACGCTAGCTGATGTTCCCTTCACCGAAAAGCCAGTGAAATACCGTACATAAATTCCAAAGAACTCACTGGTAAGGGAACGGGATTTGAACCTATGACCTCACGTTTGTAAGGCGGGAGTCATTACTACTTGGCCACCACGGCTTCACTAGACCACCACGGATTCACTAGTCGTGCCACTGGTTTATAATATTGCTGACACAATATTGTTAATCTATAGATGCTTATTCTGCAAAATGTATTTTAGGATAGAATTCTCGAAATCAGATTAGTCTCAGTCACTGTAGAGACATTTTGTAAGATAGAAATAATAATAGAGATTGAGCGCTCTAATTAAAAGGTATTATATAGCCGCTTACTGCTCTAAAGCTCAGACAAAGTGGTCGACGTCTTATCCACGAAGATTCGGTTACAATACGAATATGCAGGTAGATGTATCGAATATAATAAGCACAAGTAAACTCTAACAGCCAGTGACAGAGACTATGCTAGACCGGTGCTCGCGGGTCGCTGGACTTCTGTGTGAATGGGCCTTTACGCAATCCTCGCTACCGACGAATAAACAACTCCCTAACAACAGTTTTTCACTGACGAAAGCCTTATCATTTTCTAAATTTATCTCAATGATGCAAGTGTATAGAGACTGACGAGTCACATCTTAGTGTCAAACTATGTAAGTAAGATAAACTTTCAAGTTATAAGCAAATCGCAGTTAAAAATAAACTACACTAATTACAGATACACTCTGCAGACATTTTTGGCAAAGTTAAGTAAGCAGAAATTATCATTTGGATGTTTACGAACGTGAACGAAGTAAACAAAGATAAGCCACAGTACACTTCCACTGCGGGGGATACGAACACATAAATATTACGTTATATTGAACTGACCCCTCGGTCTTGATCCCAGATAATTGTGTTTAAAGCAAACAGCAAACAACAATTTATTTCATAACCCGCACTCGAGCGGTAAAGTGGCCATCTCAAAATACTTCTAATGAATAAGGACGTAAATCCAAAAGATTTTGAGGAAAATAAACAAGTCAGGAACTTCTTGAATCCGGGCGCAAGAATGCCGAACATCAAAGTTTTCACGGGGAGCTCCCATCCAGACATTGCGAAGAAAATTGCTTCAAGGCTGAACCTCAACTTGGGACGAGCTACCACTAAGAAGTTTAGCAACAAGGAAACGAACGTCGAAATTGGAGAATCGGTGAGAGGCGAAGATGTTTACATTGTGCAAAGTGGGTGTGGAGAAATTAATGATAACCTCATGGAACTGTTTATCATGATCAATGCTTGTAAAATTGCATCAGCGTCTCGGGTCACCGCTGTGATCCCTTGTTTCCCTTACTCAAGGCAGGACAAGAAAGAGAAAAGTCGCGCCCCGATTACAGCAAAACTCTTGGCCAATCTCGTATCAGTAGCTGGAGCCGATCACGTCATCACTATAGACTTGCACTCATCACAAATCCAAGGATTCTTCAACATCCCTGTCGACAATCTGTACGCCGAGCCAGCCATCACAAAGTGGATAAAAGAGAACATTCCCGAATGGAAGACCTGCGTGATGGTTTCTCCAGATGCAGGCGGTGTGAAGAGAATGACAGCTATCGCTGACAGACTCGACGTCGAGTTTGCGATAATCCACAAAGAGAGACAGAGAGCGAACGATGGAGACTCGACCGTCCTGGTTGGAGATGTGAAGAATAGAATAGCAATCATGGTGGATGACTTAGCTGATACTTGCGACACGATCGTGAAAGGTGCCGAAGCTCTACAGGAAGCCGGGGCAAGTAAAATCTACGCTATCTGCACACATGGAATCTTCGCTGGCAACGCTATAGAGAAAATAAATTGGTCCTTTCTGGAGGCTTTGGTTGTAACAAACACGATTCCCCAAGACTTGAACATGAAGCAATGTCCGAAACTGCAAACCATCGACATTTCAGTGATGTTGGCAGAAGCAATCAGACGTACTCACTATGCTGAATCCGTCTCTTATCTTTTCACAAACGTACCCTATTAATTTTTACCTAATTTTAAGTTGAAAAATATTGTAATCTCCTAAAGCTTCTGTAAAGTGACTGTGAAACTTTCATTTTTTTTTGTCAGCCTATTGTGTCCCATTGTTAGGCAAAGGCCTCCTCCACCTCTTTCCACGCATCCCGGTCTTCTGCAAACTTGAACATGAGCTCTAACTATGATTTATGACTTATTTAACGAGTTGTCAGTTTGTTACAATCCATTTATTCTAGTTAACTGCAAAGGTCCACATTTTATTTTATTTTTTAGAGACTGAGACATAGTTTGGAATTAAAAGATCAAAGTACTTATACATTTTATTCACGCCACACATGAGATACATATTCTTGAAAATTGTTTATTATGTGTCCAAGCCTGAAATCGTGAAAAATCAGCTGTTCTATATATTTGTCCAGAGGTAATGAACTTATTATACAGGGTCATAGGTATTAAACGCAAAACCTTTTAATGGCGGGTCTAGAACATCTAAACAAACAACTGTTGTGCTACGACATTAGAAAATTCGCAAAAAAAAATCGATTCTCCATACATTTTGCCTCGCGTTCACGAACTTTTTGTACGAAAAAGCTGATTTTTTCTTCGTGATTTTCCAAAAGAACTAGAACAAGAGTTGTCTAAATGTACTAGACCCGCCCTTAAAAGGTTTTGTGTTTAATACCTATGACCCTGCATAGAACAGCAAATTTATTTTATTTTTATGAAAGCTCCTGCACTTTGCAATACATACTTTGCATAATACTTATTGCATCCCTTTATTTAGGGAATTAACTCTTCCACCCAGAATAGACTCATGAACAAGACACTTTTAGTCTGATATTAGTGGTGCCATCTACCGTCAACATGTCGCATCTGATAAATTGATATGAACCGTAGGTCCCAAACAAACGACAACGCCTTGACAGCACCAAGACGATGACATGTGGTGACGTCGTCGGTGTATTGCGGTACTTTGGAATAGAACATTGACCTGATAACACACAAATATCTCCTTCGAGTATTCACAACAAAACTCTGTAAGTATATGTGTTTATAAGTTTGCTATGAAAGTGTGGCGTTAATTTAGTAGCCTAGGATAGGTGATAAAAACCTACTTGTGCGTAACAATTGCTAAGGTTTGTGTGTTCTTCTTCACAATTTACGCTCGGCTGGCTGCTCACATATCTATGTAGTAATTTCTCTACGAGAAACTACTAGATACGAGTATGTGAGCAGCGTAGGTTAAAGATAGTGGAATTAAAAGTTTGTAATTTTTTAAAGGTAGTAGATATTTAGATATTTTTTACTGACATCATCTATTAGGTATAACAATATAAGTGAACTTGTACATTATTAGTATACTTAAGTAGTTACTGATGTAACTATTGTAGGTATTGTTTATTTTATTAACCGACAAAACGGAGTAGGTTATTAAGTTGACGCGTTTATTTTTTTTAAATAGACGCACAATTTTTACAGAATAGGTACCTAGTCCGATTTTAATAATTATCTTTTCGTTAAAAAGAATATTCCCCAAAGTTGGTTCCATATAAATTGTAACGAAATTGGTTACCTAGTTGCTTTTTGAAAAATTAACACTATTGTAAAAATGGCGTACATTGATTCGAAAGAACTATTGGAATATTGTACGTAGATTGTAATGGTTGAAGTCAGTTGGGATATTTTTGGCGAAAAAAATATTATTTTAAACAAGTGAGGTGGAGTCCGGTAAACAGTGCAATTTTAATTAGGTGGGTAGGTTTAGCGCGTTTTTGTGATATAGTAACTTACGTAATCGCCAAAAAATGAAAAAAAAAAACTATTTGGTTCCCTAGTCCTGTCCCAAAAAACATTATCTACCTACGACAGTCGGATAACAGTACCCTGTATTTGAAATAGATAGTTACAAACGAATAAATTATTATTAGACCATATTATTATTAACTATATACCAAACATTTTTACATTATCTAACATCTGGTACTTTTTGAGGGACACGTGCATGGTACCTACAAATAATAAGTAGGTAGGTGTGTTTACCAAAGGTGTAGTAATACCTGCTGTAACCACACATGAGGTAGGTAGGTACATATTATGAACAACTTTTACTACGGGGTCAACCCGAAATTCAAGAAAACAAAACAACTGTTCCATACATAATTGAAACTCTGAATCGACAAAATGTGTGAAACATCTTATCTTTTCAAATTCCGAGTTGTTCCCATAGTGAAAGTTGTTCAATATGTTGTAGGTACATCGTGTGTGGTTACAGTATTAATACACCTTTATCGTAGGTTTAGATTTGTTTTTACTTACCAGCGTCAATCGTCGAGGATCTTCAGAGGGGAGTTTCTTATCACCAGTTCTAGAATCTTCCAGCGATGTCTTCTCTACCAGTCCTCTACCAGTCAGAGGGCAGTCCACCGGCCAGAGCTGTGATGATGGTCCTGGACCTCCTTGGAGTCGAGGTGGAGAAACGGAGCCTAAACCCCGTGTTGAGGGAACAAGACACACCGGAATTAGTAAAGGTATTGTATAATCCGAATCGTACTTCTTGGCAGCGGTAATCTGTAATGTTAGCTACAAGCTACATAATAATAAATTCTTTTTACTAAGTATGTAGCTAACTTCACAGACACCAAGAAGTTGGAACAAAGGACAGCTTGTGTATAATCATCAAACTATAGTGTGGTCTCTAACATTGCGGTTTTAATTTTAACATATTTTAAATCATACCTAATATTGTATAAATAAATTTTATCTTCAATAGTTCTGTTCGTGTAAAACGTGCTACAACTGCCTCAGAAATAAGGCAATTATTACTTTAATATTTCAGAAAAATCCCATGAGAACGATTCCCTTGTACGATGAAGGCGACTTTTCGATAGCGGACAGGTAAGATTAAATTACCTATTTACCAAAGCAAATACCTATATAATAGAGTTTGTGCAAGAAGAGAAACGTCGTTGGTGAGGTCGCCCGTGTACCATTTTACATTTTATTAATTTTGTAACGTTGACAACACTGCTCTGACATTGCTACGAGCTAAAAGTGTTTTATACTTGGTAGCAGGGGCGTAGCTATAGCCGTATCTGCCGTATCAATTATACGGGGCCCCCGGGCCGCAGGGGCCCCCGACGTGCGTAAGCAAAAATCAATAAAATTAGAAAAACTTTAGTAAAACTTAAGCCATCGTCAGCTAAAAAACGATTTAATAAATCAGTTAGCAAAAAAAGGCAAGGAGAGTATATTTAATTTTAATTGTTTGTAAACATTTTGAAAAAAGTGACAGAGATATAAATAAATTAAGATTTCACACAAAAGAAATTTGTTTTTGCATAAAATTAAAAGAATAAAAAAAAATTATTGAGGCAGTAGTTTTTGATAAGGCTTGTAATCAATTGAATACTTAATTATGACTTAGCTCTAATACAACTATAATCTTATTTTAAAATCTTAGTATCGCACAATATATCTCCAATTGAAAGCAGCACGTATCCAGCATATTCCTGCGGTCTTGATGAGGTCACCCGTCCATCTCGTAGGTGGATGTCCTAAATTTTATGCAAAAACAAATTTATTTTGTGTGAAATCTTTATCTTCATAAGGGCCCCCAAACAAATGTTTATACGGGGCCCCGCCAAGGCACGCTACGCCACTGCTTGGTAGACACCAATTCTGTTTTCATCAGTAGACTCGCGTATACCGAGTAGTCGGTACCTTGGCTGCTGATTAAAATCTTGTTGTTAGGTTACTGTAACGCCACGACGGTTCTCACAGCGGTCGGCACATACTCTATCAGTAACATTTTTGAGGCGTACAAGACAAAGATACGTCACTTTTTGGTTATAATAGTTTAGCTATGGTGCAAATCAGTCTTATGAAATGCCATTGAAATTGAGAAAAGAAAAAAATCTATCAAAAAAAATATACCTAGTTCTAACTTAAAGAAGATCTTCCAAAGCGGGCTCAGACTTTGTACAGTAGCCCAAAGAAATTTAAAACATGGTAAACTAATTCACAGAAAAAAAAACAACGGTATTTAATGCTTAATTACAATGGCATTTCGTATTTTTTAGTTTGATTTTTGTTGAAGACCCCCATATTTTACATGCAATTTCAATAGATAATAAGATCCGAAAATATGAAATTACTTTGAATTGTGATTTTTACTAAAGAACATAATAGGAAAATCATTTTTGAAAAAAAAAAAGATAACAATTAAATGCTGTAGGTACCAGGTAATGGCCTAAGCTAGAAATATTTTTGCGTTATCTTTTTTTAAATATGCATTCCATTTCGTTATTTTTTAGCCACGCTATAATGATATACCTAATGGACAAATATGCGAAGCCCGAACTTTCCCAACTTTACCCCAGGGATAACAGGAAACGGGCCAAAATTAATCAACGCCTATTCTTTGACTGCGGAATTCTTTTTCCAAGGCTGCGCGCAGTTATGGTAAATTAATTTCAAATCATAAATTAAAAATTACAAGCTCATAACTGACCAACATTGTAAACAGAAAACACAAATAGAAATATTTTATACTTTATCAGGGTTATTTCTAATCAATTAGCATCCTCTTAGGGGCTTAGGTACATCAAAACTAACAACTTTTGTTCTACTATTTTTATTAATTCTAAAAAAAAGTTGTTGTTTCATAGAAAAATATCGCTCACCCGCGACAAAATGTATGGAACAGCTGATTTTTGAGAACAAAAGTTGTTAGTTTTGATGTACAGAATATCAGAAAAGCCCCTAAAAGAATGCTAATTAATTAGAAATAACCCTGTACAACGGGACTGAACTCACGTGCACGGATAGTCATAACAACTATAGCTTCGATCGCGTTCGGCGATCTTTCTCAAGTTGGAGAGTGCTAGCACGCGGTGCCGGCTCGCAATACACTAAAATATGTGAAAACCACGTTAGTTTCCATAGTAAAACAAATAGAAATATTTTCACAGATAAGTCTTGTTCTATATTTTAACTATGCTTGTAGGTATCTTAGATTAGAGGTTTTATGTTGCATGTCATCCGCTCATATAATGATATTCGTATCACAGTAATTTTTAAAAATATATTGTTGGGCAATATTTTGCAACATTTCAAAATCTAGAAACTACACAGCCAGATATTTTAAGAATACATATTACCTAATTTTATTACATTGCAAAAGCTAGCACCGCTTTTATCAAAATTGCTTTGAATTATTCGGTTTTCCTATAGCAAATTGAATAACATTTAAAACGGAAAACCCCTGAATGATGTATACGGGATCCTATAAAATTATACGCTACACTGCTTCTATCCAAAACACTTTGAATTTTGGGAATTTTCATGGCAAATATAGAGAATGAAATAGGAAATAGTAACTAAGGGCAGTACCTAAATAGAAATGTATACTTACCTAAAATTATTCAGTTATTTTTACCATTCTTTTCTAGGCACCAACCTACGCTGGCAGACTGACAGGACTGACCAAATTCATGATTAAAAACATAGAAGACGCTTACGGAATGCTGGAGATATATCTCTCGGATTCGCTGTATTTAGCCGATGATGAGATGACGATTGCAGACATTAGTGTGTTGACCACGATTTCTTCTTTACACGGGTTGCACCCTATCGATGAGAAAAGGTATCCCTCTCAATTTATTCAAATAGGTACCTATAGGCCGAATCACAGAACTCGACAGATTCGGCTTATACTAGATTTTACCCACGGCTTCGGAATTTTCGTGACACTAACAATTAAAAATTAGTAGCCTACGACACTCTCCGACCTTTGAACTAAAACTAGGTATAGCTGAAGTGAGTTTGCCTTGCATTCGATGAATTACCTAAGTCTAATATCTAATGTCAATACACTCACACACACACTATGTGCGTGTGCGCGCACACACACACACACACACACTAACGCAAATGCTTTTTTTTGTATTGTAAAGCGACTTCTTGGTTTGTTTGTACTTGCACTTGACCCATCTGGAAGACACTGCATTTTGCAACACAGTTTTAAACTAACGCAAAAGGCAGAGCTACGTACTTAAAATTATGTACCTAGTGTAAGTTTTTGCAATAAAAACTTATCTTATCTTATCTTAATAAATAATAAGGTGCCTACTTATACCTAAGTCCTGTTTGTGCCATAAATAAGGCAGTTCACCAATTCACAACTCGAAAAACTGCACCCGTTTCACCTTCTTATGTCACTACCTCGCCGTTTAAAAACAAGGAGTATTATTCTTTCTGATGGTCACAGTTGAAACACGACGTTATTTTTTAATTTCAAAAGCATAAACATGCTTCGCAGCAATGATGATATTTATTCCTAATCTAAAAACCAATTTAGAATAAACAACCACCTTGTTATCGCGGACTTTATAAACATACACCAATTCTTTTTTTAGTATTTAAAATTGTGTTGACTTGTAATTCCAGCTTCTGATCGATTAATTCAATTGGTAATGACATTAATATTAATTTCAGGTACCCAAAACTAAAACGCTGGCTGTCCAATATGAATGAAAAAGACGTTTCCAAAAGAATCAATAAAGAAGGCAGCGAACTACACGTGATGGGACTAAAAGCTCTAATGGAATACAACAAAGAAAATCCTAAATCTAAACTGTGATTTAAAATAAGACTGAAGTGTAATGCTGCTAATAATAAGTGCCACTGACGACGCTAAAAAAGCAGCCGTGAGTGGCGACCAATAAGACGAGTTGCACATAATAGCTCAGTAAAAATAGAATTTAACTTTGCACTTAATATATTATTCGATCTACTTTTTTGCACAAGGTTTAATCACTTACATAAAATCACAAAATGCTGACAGATCCAGGTGGTTCATTAAAAAGGGGTATAAATCGTAAACGGTAAGTTTTACAAAAAAGTTTACTGTAAACTAAGGTGTGAAATTTTAATTTCTACAATAATGATATCCATGTCTTATGCCCTAAAGTGCATAGTTTCCGAGATATCGGTCAAAAACGTTTTTTCAAGATGGCGCTCGAAGCTCCACCTGGATCTGTTAGCATTTTGTGATTTTATGTTCTGCCCGGGTAGCACGGCAAGGGGAGAAAACCATTTTATCCACTCTTAATGTCAGATGTCATTGTCAATCCATACTTTATTTCCACTTCGAGGGGATATAATGGTGGAAAGACTATTAGTCCCTTTGCCATGCTTCCCGTGCAGTAAGTGATCCTAAACCTTATAAAAGAAAATAATTGGATCGGAAATTTAGTGCAATGTTGACCAACAAAAACGTCTATTTTACTGACCTATAAGAACAAGAGCTAGGCTTTGATAACTTTGCGCACATGTATGGAAAACTGCGTCGGCTAATCGAACTTAACCAAACTTACTTAGCTCTTGTCCTGCAAATCGTATAACATATGGGCACGAGTGGGGTTGGGCAACAGGGGGTGACAGTAAATAAATAATTATTACTATTGATTGTTATGGAGTGGGAGTGGATATTCATGGAGTATGGAGTGGAGTTACTGGCAGCTAGCAGATGTAGGCAACTCCCTTTTAGAAAAAAGAAAATCTTTGGCTACGTCAATGATGGGGTGTATTAAAGCGGTGTCGACTTGTGAATGCTCGGCGAGCTGGCTCAGTTCCCATGTCGATGCCATTCTACTTATGTCGAGCATTTTCCAACACCCTAGGTAACGCAGAGTAACTTTAGAGTAGTTAGTCTTTTGTTTTTTTCTTTCTTTGACAATTTTAATTCACTTGTAAAAGACAAAAGACGGATTAACTACTGCAAAGTTACTCTGCGTTTATTAGGATCGCAACACGCATATTCGGTTCGGCAGGATTTGTTGAACGACAAAGCCGAGCCGAAACAGCTACTACACTTGTTCGGCTTAAATCACTTGAACGTGTGGACTCGCAGCCGTTCGGCCTAGCGAGAGACGTTCGGCATTTGCCGAATCGAATGATTCATGTATAGGTACACATACTCAGCTTTGCCGAACGGGCGCACAAGTCTATACCTATGCTTATGTAGTATGCGTTTGTGGTGACACGCTCGTTTTCGACTGTAACTAAAGCATTTTAAAAATGTCTTATTAACAAATAACTGTTTCTAAGCTGTAATAAAGATGATGTTATTCTCTTGCCTACATATTAGTTTTACTATTTATGTCGAGTTTTTGTAAAAGGTTTTTATACGTATATTATATGTACTGTAAAATACCCTATTTCTGGACTAACAGAGCTTGTAGGTACACAAACCATAACGGTACGATAAATAACACAACAGTATAAGAATCACAGGTTTTCTTTTAATTTCCATAACTAAACCAAAACTAGAAATGCAAAGATCGTTTTAACTTCACACTCCAGTAACGTCTAGGGCTACCATACAGATAACTTTATGAGAAAATCAATTGATTACAAAAAACGTTTACACATTTAAACATTTCCTATAAGTCTTGTAGAGTCTCTTTTCAACGCCCTCTTGAACTGAACATTTTAGGGCAGCGCCACACTGAAAGCGTATTAGCGAAAACTTATTCTACACTTTTAATTTACTGTATTCTCAAATTACCTCTTTTGTTGAACCACTCGCGCGAGCCATCTTCGAAATGCTACGTTACTGAGTCGCTTTCAATGTGGCGGAGCCCTTATAGCACTTAACGGTAAAGTACATACAAACGCGTAATCACCCACATAGTCCGTCAGCCATACTTAGCACACAATATAACTGCTGTACCATGCGTTCATTGGAATTATATTGGATACATTCACGCTTACTCCAAGTCACTTTGTCAGATATCGTAGGTGTTTTGGGCGTTATTGTTGCACGTTAGTCTTAATGTTAACGGCGGAGGGGCGGCGGGCATTAGCCGTCCTCTTTGGGCGGTGTGAACCATCCTGGAAATGCAGAAAAAAAGGATATTAGAGTAAGAAACAATTTTATACATTAACCTCGATTTATTACAAATTATTATACTCGCCAAAATTGGTGTATCATTTATTGGATCGTCAGTGAAAGTGACGATGGTTGTTAATCAATTATTATCATATCTAAAACCAGTTTTCAACTACTATTGAAGTGGAGGAGTCGGAATACATGCGCAACACAATTACCTAGTATAAAAAGAAAACAAAAACAAAGAATCAATACAAAAAAAACAATTGCACATCTGCTACGGTCTCTCGACATCAGTTCAGTCAACACAACAGCAAAATTGTTACATCAAATTTTTTGAAACCTAAAAGTAGCGCCAGTGACTGAGAAATTAAAAAGTGGCAGGCTTTCTTGGTATGGGCATATTGAGAAGGGAGGAGAGCCATGTCACGAAAATAACTCTAAAGATGATGGCAAGCGGCAGAAATGGCGACCAAAAAATGTGTGGATGAATTGTGTGAAAGATGATATGCGAGAGAAAGAAGTTGATGATGAGAATGTATGATAGTGAAGTTTCGAAAGGAAAAGTCCTGTGCCGACCCCAACAAGTGGGGATAAAGGCAAGATGATGACTGGATGCAGACTTTGCCATTCACTATAACCTTTATGGCTATAGTAATATGAATCTACTAACCATTCTTCTCATGTATCTGGACGAGACACTTGAAGCTCTGCTTCGCGCGTGCCAAACTATACTGCGACTGCGAGACGAGCTTGGTTGCCCCGAACTGTTGCGCGCCTTGCCCTTCACTAACGTGGCAGCTATCCGCATTATAATATACCCTTTATGGCTATAGAAACAAGAGCTACTGACCATTCTTCTCGTGTATCTGGACGAGACACTTGAAGCTCTGTTGCGCGCGTGCCAAACTATACTGTGACTGCGAGACGAGCTTGGTTGCCCCGAACTGTATGCGCGCCTTGCCCTTCACTAACGTGGCAGCTATCCGCATTATAATATACCCTTTATGGCTATAGAAACAAGAGCTACTGACCATTTTTCTCGTGAATCTGGACGAGACACTTGAAGCTCTGTTGCGCGCGTGCCAAACTATACTGCGACTGCGAGACGAGCTTGGTTGCCCCGAATTGTATGCGCGCCTTGCCCTTCACTAGCGTGGCGGCTATCTGCATAATGACGGCCTCGACAGTGTAGGCGGACGACCAGCCTTGCTTGGTGAGGAGCTCCATACATATCGCGCCCCCCACTAGGACGTAACCGCCTGAAATATAACACATAACAATCAATAATTACTTTTCGCCAAAAACGGCACAACCGACTTGAACCGTGTATACTAAGCGCCACACAAATCGGCGGATGAGAAGTTAGCCGCAGATGACACTTCGCCGTGATTCGCTAATTATTGCGCATGTGTGCACAATGCGTAGGGAGCGCGCGGGAGGTATGAGGTTGGCGGGCGGGTGTGCCCCGACGTCTCGTCTCTCTGGCTACCGCGTATACCTATATTTCGGCGTTTGCGCAGCGTTCTGCGCATAACTTCCCATCTGCCGATTTGTGTGGCGCTTAGTATACAGAGGGCCGAGTGAGAGTTTTTCACTATGTTCGAAACCTGCTCGATCGCGTTAACGTTTGATGTGATTTGTATGGAAATGGCACAGCGCCACCTTGTGGGCTCATACGGTATAGGTCAAATACGCTTTATGTCAAAATCCATACGAAGACAAACACTCAAAACGTCAAATACGCAAAAGATCAAACACACAAATGGTCAAACACGCATAACGTCAAACACGCATTAAGTCAAAAGTCAAACTCGCATAAGGTCAAACACGCGATAAGTCAAACACGCAAAAAGACAAGGTCCCGTCTTTTTTAACCTTTGTGTACAGAATCCTAATAATCGGCGAAGTACGAGTCGGACTCGCGCACGGAGGGTTCCGTACTGTATGAGAGCCCCCCTTAAATATTTATTTTATTTTAATTTTATTATTTACTATTGAAGTGAATAAAACTAAAGATTCTGTGAAAATTTCAAGCATCTACCTGTTACCATTATTAATTTAGAGCGAAAAATGTCTGAAAAATCAGGCTTGTTGTATTGGCCCCCCTTAAATATTTATTTTATTTTCTTTTTAGTATTTGTTGTTAAAGCGGCAACAGAAATACATAATCTGTGAAAATTTCAGCTGCCTAGCTATCATGGTTCATGAGATACAGCCCGGTGACAGACAGACGGACAGACGGACATCGAAGCCTTAGTAATTGGGTCCCGTTTTCCCTTTGGGTACGGAACCCTAAAAAGGAGGCTGTTAAAATCATGAAAATCCAAACAAGAAAATATTAAATTATTTTTATTTTACTAAAACTAAACTAAAACTAAAAATCTTAGTTACATAATTATTTTCATAATGCTTCACCAATTAAAATAAAATCAACAATTTGACAGCCTGTTAAGGTGAAACACTAGAAGCAGCGCGCGAATTTCAATTTAATCGTTTTTTTGCAATGTATTAAGTACTTAACTACTCACCTTGGATTTACAAAAGACTGATTTTGCGACAGTAAATAAGTCGTGTAATTATAAATATTGATTTAACCAAAATTATGATGAAATTCAACCAATTCAAACTTTTCTCTAAAATAAACCAATTTAAGTGATAATTTGCGGTCGTAATAATTAAAATAGTAGCTAATTATTGTTGCAAAAACAGTTTTCGTAAATTCAAGGAAAAAAATGCTAAAATCTCAAAATAACAATAATTTCGCGCGCTCCACCTTAACTTATAATATTTTCATAATTATTTTTTGAAAACATTAAAATACATAAATTTCTTCAGAAATTGTATTGGACTAATTTCTTTGTTTGTGTTGACAAACAAACGTTGACAATCAAATGTTGACAACACGACGTTATGCCATGAATGACTATTATTAATTTAAAATTTTTGAACAAATGTGTTGAAAAATAGTGGATAGATTATTTTATAATTTTTTATGGGGTTTTCAATGGATAATCTCCAAATGGTTTTCGAATTTTGGACTGTTTGCAAAAATAAAATGTTGTCCATTGATTAGGAATAATATATATAATGTATTTGTGTATAAGCGTGTGTGTGTGTCTGTCTGTCTGTCTGCATCTCTCTCACTCTCTCCACTCTCTCTTCTTGTGTGTGTGTGTGTGTGTGTGTGTGTGTGTGTGTGTGTGTGTGTGTGTGTGTGTGTGTGTGTGAGGGTGTGTGTGTGTTGGTGTGTGTATGTGTGTGTGTTACATGTGTTGTGTTTGTGTGTGTGTCTACCCTCCGAATTTGAGTGCAGCCCCTAACTCGCACTTGGCTCGCTTAGGGGAGACCCAAGCCCAACAGTGGGACTTATATTCTTGTTAGCATTTACGATTTTGACACATTGCGTGCTTGACGATACGCGTGCTTGACAATATTGACCAATGACGAGATTGACATATCGCGTTCTTGACAATATACGAGTTTGACTAAACGCGTGTTTGACATTTCGCTAAAACTTGCATCCCTTTGTCATTTTCCGTGTTTGACCAAAAGCGTTCTTGACCTATAGTGTATAATCCCCTTGTGTTACGTCAGTGGCGTGCACACAGTTTTAAGACAGGGTAGGCAGAAAATTTTACTCACCAAAAACACGTTGGTTTTGGTTCGTCGTCTTGTCGATTGATAATGTAGGTAATTGCCAAATGCCAGCTCAAATATCCATAGATTGACTGATTTTATAGACATATCAATTTATATTCCAAGTGGCCTTTCGGCGCGTTTGTTTGATGTTTTGTAAGCTCTTGTTTCACCAAAAAGCAAACAATGTCAATAAGTCGCTGAAAAATATTTCGGTTCCGATCGACTTTCGCGTTATGTCTATCGATGTCGATTTGTATCTGAGAGTTTAAACGCGTCTCTATTCGATTTTTTCCAAAGTTGTGATATTTAAGGGAAGCTTCTAAGTGTTTTTCAGAATGTTCATGTATTCTCGCGGCGGTAGGAAAATTACGAATATCAGCGTAACCGATGTCGTTCCAGACGGTTTTATTATTTGAAAATAGTAGACAAACGAAACAAAATAACCGATTACTGTGTATGCAAACTGTCAGCCAATGATATGAATCATATTGTTTTTTATTGAATTTACGACTGACGTTACCTTTAATTTGTACCTATTAATTGCAAATCCGGTGTAGCACGACTTATCTCGATAACTTGTTTTTTTCACCGAAAGATAGTTTTGAAAACGCATCATATTTTATTTTCTCAATACACACACCATCTGAACAACTTTCACAGACAATATTATCCATTTTTCACTCTACAACGTTAAAATCCTAAATATCTGATAGCGTAGTCACAAACACAATACAAATTCAATTAATAATAATTCCTAAAATATTTGCATCGTACTTATAGCAAACTTTCTTTTGGAAATGTTCGGTACGAGTCGTAATTGTTCGTGTTAGAGCAAAAAGACACTGGCTTTTCATGCAGTTGTGTGCGTGATTTTTGTCATTGTGTGTCAGCAAAGCCCACGTAGCTATAGGAACGCACACACATTCAATCCGCATGACAACGACTTACCACGAGAGCACACATACAAAACTTTAAGAGATCCATAGTTTGTGTCTTTGCCGTGGCAAGGGCGGGTGGCGCTCGTGCAGCGCGAATCGGTGATCGAATATCTTATTGATACCGCCGGCACTCGATAGGTGGAGCTGATTTATGATTTAAGTTTTTATGTTATTTTGTTCATTGATAAAATATTATTAGATCTATTATCAGAACTAGGGTAGGCAGTGTCTTTCTGTCTTTATGAAGCGTCCGCCACTGTGTTACGTAGAGAAAACTGAATAGCTGAGTGTGAGTTTTATTTACGGTAATATAACGAGCGTCAAACAGATCGAACACGAGCGCGGCAATGTCTGTGATTGGCTTAGTCATGTGTGTGTGTCAATGTGCTTGAGTGTGTGCTCGACGCAATAGCTCAACGCGACGTAAAAGTAATTCGATTTGATTTGCAAAACTCCCACTCGGCACTCTGTATTCGAATAGTATGCACGAATCAATGTATCATCGTCGTGGTATATTTTACGGTATCGTTGATTTTTCAAAAACGACTGCCGATTACATTACAATAAAATTTGAATGGAGTTACCTCTGAAGTATTGTCTACAATCGCGTAACATAACACAAACGCGAAGAGTAACCAACCAATGAAGAGTATGGACCAAGCGGGATAATGAGATACAAACTAACCTGATATGATAGGATATACAACACGGACGAACGGCGGCTCGAATGGGTATGTCTCTTTGAACATAATATTCAACAAGATCGAGTCTTTTCCCTCTTTCTCCTTCAGTAGCAACAAGTCATTGTGTAGGGGACTGTCCGGGTCCACTGAGCGCAGCCTGATGTTCCATTCGTATAGCGAATCATTTATTAACTCTGGAAAATACAACAAACAGGTTATAGACCCAGACAAACTTCTTGGCGGTTGTCGGTTGTGATGTTAGCTATAAGCTAGGGTTGTTGAGGAAGTGATTATGAGGAAGAGGAGGAGGAACAGGAATTATCACGCGCAAATTTAGAGGATGCGGATGAGGAAAAGGATGATAGGAAATTATAAATACTAGCGAACCCAACCCAAAACCCGCTGTCCTGTCTGTACATAACTAGGTACATACATACACAAAAATTAATTAAAAGGGCATTTTCGGCGGGTGGCGGGAGGGGAGGTCTCGCTCGCCCGTTCGGCCCGGCATCGCGCTGCGGCGTGTGCGTTGCCATGGATACGCGACGCGCATGCGCAGTGAAATTCCTCATAAATTCCTCTTAAATTTTGAGGAAGCGATAGCTGAAGAGGATTTTTTTATTTTTATTTATGAGGATGCGGTAACGGTTGAGGAACCCAAAATATTGCGGAACTTCCTCATTATGAGGAAGCGGAAGAGGAATCCTCAGCAACCCTACGATAAGCTGCGAGTAACCCAATCATGACTGAAGCTCACTTAACAGCTACGCGAGGATTGGGTTACGCGCAGATTGGAGCTAATTTCACACACAAAGCCCTACTTTTAAAAGCTTTTCAGGGTTCCGTACCCAAAGGGTAAAAACGGGACCCTATTACTAAGACTTCGATGTCCGTCTGTCCGTCTGTCACCGGGCTGTATCTCATGAACCATGATAGCTAGGCAGCTGAAATTTTCACAGATGATGTATTTCTGTTGCCGCTATAACAACAAATACTAAAAACAGAATTAAATAAATATTTAAGAGGGGGTCCCATACAACAAACCTGATTTTTCAGACGTTTTTCGCTCTATATTAATAATGGTAACAGGTGGATGCTTGAAATTTTCACAGAATATTTAGTTTTATATTCACTTCAATAATAAATAATAAAATTAAATTAAATAAATATTTAAGGGGGCTCCCATACAGTACGGAACCCTCCGTGCGCGAGTCCGACTCGTACTTGGCGGCTTGGCTTTTTTTTTTATTGTGCGGCTTGGAAATTTATACAGGGCCATAGGTATTAAACGCAAAATCTTTTAAGGGCGGGTCTAGTACATCTAGACAAACAACTTTTGTACTAAGACCAAAGAATATATAATAATACTACGTATAGAACGGCCACTCGTTACCCCCCACCCGTTTGAGTCTTCCTCACTTCTACCCCGCGCTACGTACCGCATCGTGTACTCTGCGCGCGGGCTGCACTGGCCGGTGGATTTTCTAATAAAAACTACCTAGACTGTGACAATAGGGAACACTTGTACTGTGTATGGTTGAATATCAATGATACGTAACAAAACAAGAAATTTTAATGTTTCCCTAAGGATAAATAATAGGAACTTATTTTACATTATTTGGTAACTTCCTCTTGATATTATCTTACAAAAGAAGTAGATCGGTTACTTTTTGTTAAAATGCTTCCAAATTAAGTAATTGTTATACTTTTTTAAGCACTAGATTAATATTCATTTTTGCAAATTAAGTACGCAACTGTCTCACTCACGCGGCATGTCGTCACGTTGTGGTGATCGCTGACAGCCATAGACGTTCCGCACACAAATGCGCGTGTAGCGACCGTGCGTAAGTGTGTTGTCTGTGAGTAAGTACTGTGTAGGTGTGCGTAAGACAGCAGATTTTGTATGAAAAATCGCGGAGTGTCCGGGCTGTGCTAAGACTTATGAAATTTGCAAAAAAAAAATTCGCTTCTCCATACATTTTGCCGCGCGTTGACGAACTTTTTGTATGAAAAAGCCGATTTTTTTTTGTTCGTGAATTTCCACAACAATCCTAGAACAAAAATTGTTTGTATAAATGTACTAGACCCGCCCTCAAAAGGTTTTGCGTGTAATACTTATGATCATGTATAATATGCTATCGATTTACTTTAACTTAATTTTTAGTCCAATACAAAGATTATTTTCCGCCAAATTAAGGGTTAAAAATATCCAGATTTAAATTGTCAGGAAACAATGACGGAGGTAGGTTCCAGTCCCTGGCGGTCAAGCGAATCGCTTACCAATTGAGTACATTGAATTAGTACATTGAAAGAACAAAAACAATATTATAAATATTCTATCCCTTACCAACAGAGTACAAGTTGTTCTTGAAAGAGCAAGAATGGTATATGTCCCTGAGCTCTTTCATGGGCCTAGCTTTTGCTTACGGCTCCGCCCGCGTAATATTTTGATTTTTGTACAATCCCATGGGAAACTTTTATTATTTCAGGATAAAAATCATTTTGTCTTTCAAACTATGACCAGTAAATCTGTTGTTCTGTTGCTGCGTGAAAGAGGAAAAAACCAACAAACACACTTTCGGATTTATTAGATTAGTAAGAAAGGATGCCTATCTCTTACCAATAGAGTACATGTTGTTCTTGAAAGAGCAAGAGCGGTATATGTCCCTGAGTTCCTTCATGAGGCGGTCGGTGGCCTGCAGGCTGCCGGACACGCTGCCCGCGAGGTAGTCCTGCCTCTGGTTCTGTCGCAGTCTTTCTAATGTTGCTAAATGTTCTGTTTCCATGTCGTCCTGTAAATTCATATGTATTTTAGTACATATAATAGTCTACTGATTGGATTTTGATAATGCTAAGTTTGTTCCTTAGGCTTTGTTTTTTTTTTCAATTTTATTGTGTATGTGACTACTTTATGTGTACCTACAACTGTTTTAGGGACCCCTAAGCCTTAGAAGGGCCTAAGGGTTAAATTTAGTAAAGTTCGACTACCCCCCACTTGGAGGTCACAAGCCACAGTTTGAAACACACTACACGTCGCGTCAAGTAAAAAGAACGCTGGAGCTTCAAGCTGCGCACAAGGGAATTTAACTCCTATTGCACACGTAATATGAAATAAATCTCCTTGCTGCAGTTGAAGCTGCGTACTATGAAAATTAACTCCTATTTGCTCTGCAATAGGAGTTAAATTCCCTTGTGCGCAGCTTGAAGCTCCAGCGTTCTTTTTACTTGACGCGACGTGTACTCTAATGTAAAAATCGACTTGGTATTTGTAAACAATTGTTGCTTTCTCACTAGTTCATGATAGAAATTAACTATAAATACTTTAATATTTATTATAATTGGTTTTTGTTTATGTTATGACGTTCGAAAATGTACTTTTTATGTACCTATTTGAAGAATAAATGATTGAATTGAATTGAATATAACGGTAACTTTCTTTTCGATGTTATGTTTATAAGGCAGACTAAGTACTGTACTTACAACACCCGTATAGGCCGAATCATACAAGTCGGCGGATGTAAAGTTAGCTACAAGCTGAGCAATGTCCAGTCCTGACTGAAGCACACATAAAGCTGCGCGTTGATCGGGTTTCGCGCTGGTTGTAACTTCAGATCCGCCGTCTAGTATGTTTTGGCCTATACTTTGCAACCTATAAACGCAAACCAATTAACCAATTATGAATAGTTCTGGTAATCATAGGTCTTCTTTCGAAGGGCAATTTGGCTATGTCTACTACACTTACCCAGATATTATATTATAGAGAGATATTATAGGAATCAAGTATTCAAGTATATAATGTGAAAATTAATCTTATTCAAGTTATTTTAATCGACTTTTACTTGTCATATAAACTTTAAGCATGACATAACCAAACAAAAATACCACGCAATTTTTATAATTAAAATAAACCATGACATAATCGGAAAATATAAGAACAAAACAGCAAAAAAGGCTACAAAATAATAATTATAAAAGGAAACAATGGTATACAGTCTGTCGAGACCGTCGTATCATATATTCGTTTATTGTTATCATAAATGAATATCAAAAGCGTGTTGAGACACAATTATGTTGATAGGTTTCTGGAGATGGTAATGGTTATGAACATGGCCTACATCTAATCATACTACAATCTTACTGTTTTACAGTTGATTGATACGAGACAAATATTAATTGCAAACACATTTTATTAACTGGTTTCTAATGGCTTTGACATCTTAAATAAAAATAGCCTTTATTCACTAAAATATAACCTTATAAATCATTGTTCTTATTTCTATTTCTTAAATACTAGGTTATCCACCCTGGAAATAGGCCTCCGAGAGGCAGGGTCTGTCTCGCCCTGGACACGTTCTCTTCAGTGCCAGACTCCGCCACGTTTGATATCACGCTTGGTATTCTACAAATGTTACATGTTTTTGATGGGATAAAAGTAAGTGTATTGACCTTGTTGCTGCGTCCAACGTCCTCGACCATTTCGAGCGGCCAGCAGATCGTCCTCGCCCTCGGACTTAGCCTCCTCCGTGCTAGACTCTGCACCCTTTGATGTCACACCGGATACTCTACAAATGTTACATGTTATCGATGGCACAAAAGCAAGTGTACTGACCTTATTGCTGCGTCCAGCGTCCTCGACCATCTCGAGGGGCAGGTCGTCCTCTCCCTCGGACTCATCCTCCTGCTCGGCCATCTCCTCGTCCTCTTCAGTACCAGATTCCGCGCCGTTTGATGTCACGCTTGGTACTCTAAAAATGTTATTTTTAATTTCAATTAGTTTTATTTCTTTCTTAGAATCAACAACATTACACAGGGTGGGATTGACACCAACATTAACAGCCACAAATAGTACTAGTAACCAGTAAATAATAAACGCAATAAGAAAAAAATCCTTAGATTGAAGTAAATAAAATTTTCAAACAAACTAAATAATAAATAAAGGAAGTCCGTAGGTAACTATATAGGCACCATACTTTATAAAGAACTAGTAAATAGTTATTAATCCTTGTTTAGATAGAGAAAATTGTACAGAACTACGTAAACTGCTTCTTCACTACATAGTATAAAATAAAGTCGCTATTTTGTCTGTTTGTTTGTCTGTATGCTTAAATCTTTAAAACTACGCTACGTATTTTGATGCGGTTTTTTTTAATGGATAGAGTGATTCAAGAGGAAGGTTTATATGTATAATACACCTGTGCGAAGCCGGGACGGGTCGCTAGTTATTTGTAAAATTCAAAATGGAACGCTTTAAAACTGCAGTCTAAATATGTGATTTTATATATTGTCGGCGTCAACACTGCACCCTGAATAACTATACATAATTTTAGGTACCATCAGAAGACCAACGCGTCGGCATTATGATAAGATAGGACCTATTTGTGGCAAAAACAGAACATAAAAAATGCTATTCATATTCAAGTATTTCGTTGTTTTTATGTTTTTACTTACTTAGTTGTTTTAAATTTTGATAAATAAACTTCTGTCAGTCTATTTTGTCAACGATTATTTTTTTACTTAGTTGTTTTATATTATAATAAATAAACTTCTGTCAGCCTATTTTGTCAACGATTATTTTTTTACTTAGTTGTTTTATATTATAATAAATAAACTTCTGTCAGTCTATTTTGACAACGATTATTTTTTTACTTAGTTGTTTTATATTTTAATAAATAAGCTTCTGGCAGTCTATTTTGTCAACGATTTTTGTAATGATTTAAATTTATTTTTTCTCTGTAAATCGTATTGCTTCCCGATACTTTCAGCAATTTCAAATTGGAAAGCATTGGTCTTAAAATAACTCCCTGCTTTACGCCATAAAAAATATCTTCGTCAAGAGTCTAACACTCGTGACGAAGAACTCACTCTCTGAGAGAAACACCTTTAAAAGTCCGTGCACTTTGCAAAATGCCATGTTTTTGGATTTGGTGCTATCATGCCATAGGCCACAAACAAATGTAGACATAAGACTTATACCGCCTTACCACAAAAGATTTAAACAGGCTTTAAACACTGTTTGGCTGTGCAATTTGTACTGTTAAACATTGTCTAAAGCTTGCGTAAAACCTTTGTGGTAAGATGGATAATACCTCACTATTTTCGTCAGAGCTTCAAAAATAGGTAGATAGATAAAGGTTTTATTACTCACTGTATACTAAGTGCCACACAAGTCGGCGGATGGGAAGTTATGCGCAGAACGCTGCGCAAAAGCCGAAATATAGGTATGCGCGGGAGCCAGAGAGACGAGACGCCGGGGCATACCCACCCGCTAACCTCATGCCTCCCGCGCGCTCCCTACGCCCGTGCTCACCACTACGACACGCGGCGTCGGTATTGTGCACACATGCGTAAGCGAATCACGGCGAAGTGTCATTTACGGCTAACTTCTCATCCGCCGTCTTGTGTGGCGCTTAGTATGCCAGCCTTTTAATAGTCCTATGCAGGATATAATCCTAACTACAAAGGGCGATTGGGCCATATCCACCACACTGGCCCAGTGCGGGTTGTTGTTGTTTTTATTACTCACACTGTATGGCCAGATTTAAAACAAATAACATGACAAAACGAACTTAAAAGCTTAAAACAGGCGGCCTTAACACTAACAGAGATTTTTTCCAGGCAACCTTAACACTTTCACTGCTGAGGTACTTTTTTTAAGGTGCCTGCTAATTCTAAAACGCACACGCAAGGCGCGGAAAGACGCTACCGCACACGCCTGGTGTGTGTAGTAGCCGCGGGGCGTGAGAATCGAAAACACAGACGTGTGTGTTTTCAGCAGTGAAAGTGTTAAGAGTAAACAAGTCGCTCATCATTCCATACAAACGTCGGTGGGTAATCACTAATCACACCAGTGTTTGCTGTTGAATATCTAAAACTAACATTTATTTCAATTTGTCTTTACAAAATGTATGCTTATTGCTAATAAAACTGTGAAAAAAAAATCTACACTCAAAAGATATAAGCCTTGGAACATTTGAATTTTGACTCAATTTTTTAGGAAACTTTGGATGCAATAAAAACACAGAAGAACTAAACTGAGTCATTTTTTAAAGAAAATAGCGTCCTAGTTTATGTATTCGTTAGTTCAAATAACTATTATTTAAATAAATTAACTTAATAGTTTTTTTATAATTTACTATAGAGAAAACCTTATGCGCATTTAGAACGCAGCTGTAATTATAGGTATTTTAAAACAAATATCAACAAAATTATATTACAATAGGTGCACACGCACTACATGTACTGTTTATCATCAAATCTATCTCTTCTTCAGACAATACGGCTGAGATATGATTTAGTTAAGCTACGCCAAATCTGAGTTCGTGCCGTCAACTTGTTGCACCTTAACCAATGAATACCAAAAGCTGACCTTTGTTGGGGCGCCGGGTGCACGGGTAACGACAGTGAATCCAAATCTGGAGGCTCCGGGACGCCATGTAGCTTGCATAGCTCTCTCAGCAATATCCCCACCTGAAATGAAACATCACACCTATTAGACATTTAATGGATAGAGTGATTCAAGAGGAAGGTTTATATGTATAAAAATTCCCGAAATTCCCACGGGAACGGGCACAACGCGGGTAAAACCGCGGGGCGCTGCTAGTTTTTTAATAAATAAAATCGACCAAGTCCTAGTCAGACTCGCGCACGAAGGGTTGCGTACCGTATGGGAGCCCCCTTAAATTAATTATTTATTTTTGCAGTAAATATACATCTAAATTAATATTCTGTGGATATTTTAAGTGTCTACACTCTACACATAACGGTTATTAGTATCGAGCAAAAAAACGGCAAAAAATCATACTTGTTGTATGGGATTTAATTTATTTTAATTTTACTATTTATTGAAATGAATATTTATTTATAAATATTTTAAACTCTGTTGTCGTTTCGTTATTAATTTTGACCAAAAAACGGCAAAAAAATCACGTTTATTGTATAAACAATTATTTTAATTTATTTTTAGTATTTGTTGTTATAGCGACAACTTAAAAATAATCTGTGAAAATTTCAACTGTCTCGCTATCACTGTTCATGAGTTACAGCTTGATGACAGACAGACAAACAACGGAGTCTGAGTAATAGGGTCCCATTTTTACCCTTCAGGTACTCTAGAAATTATCTACATCAGGCAGGACCGTGAGCCACATCAGGCTAATGAGGCTGAATAAAACTTTGATGTTTAAGCCCTATCACATGAGACCACACACATGATTATAAATAATAAAAGTCTCATAAATTATGGTCAAAAATCAAAAATGGTTCAAAAAATAATCCAGACATGACAATTTTCAACCAGACCAGACCAGATTTTTGTAAAAGTTTACAATGGGAATTCTCCAATACCACAACACACAACAAAGTTTAATATGAATTATTTATTGTCTTGTGTATTAACATGTATAAATCCAGCCCTACATGATGTTTGCATGATCTTCTCGCCATTTGTTAGGAATTATTGATCTGTAGATTACTAGTACTCGTGCAGTTGTTAAGTGAGCTTCAGTCAGGATTGAACTATCGGCAGCTTTTAGCTAACATCACAGCTACCAACTTGTATGATTCAGCTTATCCATAAAATAATTAATTTACATTTATAAGAAAGGTTCAATGCTCTACAGAGATCAATGGATGTACAGTCAAAATACAATGTTACAACAGTTGACACAAGTTTATTTAAAGCTGAACTAGATCAGGTTTCAAATTTTATTTCATTTCATTCATTCATGCTGCCATACACTACAAGATGTTTGTAACAAAGTTTAGGTATTGAGTTCAGTATGGACCCTGTTGAACACTGCAGATTCGGACTTACTGGACTTAAAACCTAAAATTGGTTAGTCTAGATCTAGACAAAATGTTCTGGCAATAATAAATTCATAATACAAATTTGTTTAATTTTAATTATGGCTACAAAACTAATCTAATAATTAGTATTAGTAGGCTCCAAGAATGGCAACAATAAATTAAACAATAAGTAATGAGTTCTTTTTAATAACATCTGTGTAGAAGTGTAGATGCACAAGGTAGATAAGTTACCACTCCGCACATTTTGTCTCACTCACACCAAGTAATTTACACCATAACAGTGAGTAGGGCAAAGTATAAGTATCATCATTTTGCTTAGAAAATAACACATACATTTGGAACTGTCACATTATCAAGGTTTAGTTTTGTAATGCAAATACTTCCTGATTTACAAAATAAATCTAATTGAATAATAAGCGATGGCCTTGTTTAAATAGTAAAAATTAGTCTCATGCATAATAAGTAGGCACAAAATACAGATTACTAAGTGTTTAAAAGTAGGTACCTAATTCAATATACAAATGTATTTCGCTAGACATTATGATTCAAACAAATGGAGTGATTTCCTAACTATGTAGCATTTCCCTGTATTCATAATTGAAATAATACTTTAAAAATTTGACTCAGACCCACTAAATGAATATAATTTTAATTCCTTCCTCATGATTCAAACTGTAGAAGAGTATAATACCGCCATTAGCCAGCTATTAGCTAAATTTGTATTTTATAAAATTATGTTTATGTGGGCTATATACTAATTAGTATAGTATAACTCAGACTATGGATATGATACTAGAATTGATATTCAGCCAAAGCTGGTCCTATACACAGCAAGTTCTCAGTATGAACACTTTATAAAAATTATTTTCATTGCCCAAATAATATAAATTGTGGGCATTAGGGCATGAAAAAAGACACATTACAGGGCCAAATATCACTGAACTACATGTCATTAGGCTCATAACCACACAGACCACAAAAATATAAAAGTGTGTAAAATAATGTCCTAATTGAATAAAAGTCGTTGGTGCATTGTGATCAGCTCTAGACAGTGCCACCTCAGCAGCAACTTAGTAGTAGCTATGTTAATAGCTTATACTGTCTTCCAATTTTACAAAATATAATTTCAGTAAATTACAGGACACAGGTTCCTGCCCCCATATTTGTCCATGCGTTCGTCGTAGCTCTTGGCATGAGTAGCTGACACAAGCAGGAGAAAAAGCAAAGCTGAACATCAAAACGCATACATAATACAGGCATCTATTGAGTGGGAAAAATGAACTTCAGTGGTCGCTTAATAACTGCATGATGATTCAAAATACTATAGGGCATAAAATCAATTACAAAAGAAGGCATTGGACCAAAAACATTTAAATTTTTTTTTTTTTTTATTGTAAGAGTGCCACAGTGACGTCTGATTTTGATTTTATTTCACATTTAGTGCATTAAAACAATGTGGTTTCTGATATTAGCTAAAAAATGGATGCATAACTGATAGTATATAAAAGTTCTCACATGGCCACCATTTAGATTATGAAGGTCTTTTATATAATCATCATCCAAAGCCTGTGATTGCCCACAGCTAAGCATAGGACCTTCCTTTTGTACACCACCCTTTCATCTAGGTCTTATACCAGTCTCATAAAAGATAATCTTGAACCAGTTTCCCAAGTTGGTTCTGTATCAGTCCTGCCCAAGTTAGTCCTGTATGCAGTCTTATCCAAATTAGACCTGTTTTGTGTGAATTTGCATGCTAAGTTTATTTACTCACTTGATTTATGACATGGTTGTCTCTGCCCTGTGTGTTGGTGAGGATCTGAACAGCATTTGTCACGATTGGGTCTTCACTGTCAGCAAACCAGACTGGCGGAGTTGTAGGGTATGTTTCCTAAAGAGATGAAACTCAAGTAAATTATTCCTGAACAGACGATCATAAACGAATATGTACATATATATACATTTCTTCATAACAACTATTAAAGCAACCTGAAAAAAAAAAACAATAGTTCCATAAATTTTGTCATTCAATGGAATTTTTGTATGGAACAGCTGTTTTTTATTCACAATTTCAGGGTTGGTTCTATACTGATCTGATTGTATTCATCATTATCACTATAGATCATAAACGATGATTACAATAACATCCTTGAATATATTTGTCCATATTTAATACTTTTGTTTCATACATTCAGTATGGCACATGAATATTTATAAAATGATCCAGAACAACCCCCAAGTTTTCTAGGTTTTTTCTGCTGTTTTATCAAGTTGAAATATTGTAATCAGAGGCCTCTATAACAAGAAAGTGATATCTTTGAATATTTCAAATGTACTAATAATTACCAACTCAGTGTAACATATTTAATAGAGAAAGAAAACGCTATGATAAAAATTGTACCTACTAAACTTAATTACACTAAATGAGGGTAGGTATAATGTCTGACATAATATCAATGTATTGTTTGGTATGCACATAATTGTTTTATTTACTCAGTGATAAGGAATAGGTACATAATCAGTATACCTAACATTACATGGTCTACAATGTAAACTAATAAACAAGGAAATTAGTAACCAAAAATGTATTACTACAGATACCACATTTTTTATTTAATTATCGGGAAGTTTAGATAAAAAAGGTTACTTTAATAGGAGCAACCAAAATATGTTGACAAAAAGCAGGTAGAATGAACCTTTGTCCCCAAAACGCGCCTGCATACCGTTATGCAAACAAAACAGATGTTAATGTTACTCTCTCTTTACAATAGCTGTAATGATTCACGATGCAGAGTTCCTGACGCTCTGAAGCCCGAAATTATCGATAGAATTCGTCACAGCCCCGCGCGATCAATGATTGCAGGTGATTAGCTGAAAACAGCAATGTTAGCGCGGCGCTAGCTGTACATAGCATATTGATTTGTATATTTTACGGTACGAAACATGAAAAACTGGGAACACCACTAACCACGACACGAAAATGTGAGTTCAACTTCCGTAAATCCATTGTTGACAGCAGCCCTGCCCTCATAAACAACGACCCTTTGTCCAAACTCAGATAATCAATAAATGCAATAAATACTTCAGAAATGAGCTTTTTCGTTTCATTATCATATTTTAATGTTTACTTACCGTAATATTAGCGTGTATTTCGTATTTTTTTCCATTTCTGCCAACGAATCTGCAGGTCAGTTCGTCGACACTAGCTGACATTATCTGAAACCTTTCATGGTTTTTCGGAAACACTTGCTCCAAGGTCTTAATTTCTAACTTGAGTGTATTTAAACAAGCCATTAGTGTTACTAAACACTAACATATAAGTAATTATTTGCTAAACACTGTAAAATACATCGGAACAAATTTTTCAATCACTCGCGAACAAGCAAAATGGCGGAACGCAATGGCGGAAAGGATACCATAGAGAAAAATAATATTGAAAGAAAATGTTTCATAAAAAAAGGATAATGGTTAATTGCTCGAAGGCGCGGACCCAGGTGGCCTAGCTGCGGCTACGGCTGCGGCCTATTCCTCCACCATTCGCCAAATAAGTAAATGAGCTATTGGTGGATATCTAAAGCTGGCGACTGACATGAGCATTTGACCGTAACGTAACATTCAAAGCGAGCGTGTTACGTTACGGCATTACCTTACTGACCTGTACCCTTGCTTATGGCGAGCATAGTGCTCGACTGCGCTCCGCCATTGGTAATCAAAATGTCATCCGACATTTTGATGTTCGATGTCGTGTTTCTGGGTTCTATGATTTTACTAAATTATTCCTTACTCCGAAAAATGAAGAAAAAAAAGAAACGTTATTGGATTTCAAACTTGTACAAAAACAGAAATATAACGGGTGGTTCATAATTAATGGAAACATTAAGGAATCAAATGTTTACTGGACAATACAAAAACTTTATGGGCATGTCTCCAACCGATTTTGAACGACTCGTGTGTTGAATTGGACCAAAGTTGGAAAACAAGATACAAAATACAGAAAAGCAATAACTGTCACGGAAAGATTAGCAGTTACACTTCGTTTTTATGCTACTGGAGATTCCTATACTAGCTTACAATATATTTTCAAGATTTCACTCGCCACGACTCTCGGGGTTGTACTGACCTATAATTAAGGCGTAACGTAACACTCAAAGGGATTCGCGAAAATACCGACAACCGGGTGGAGCACGCGACGCTCGCAGCGAGCGGATCGGCTCGCTGTACTGACCTGTAACATTTCGTCGTAACGTAACGTTACGTTACGACGAAATGTTACAGGTCAGTCGACGGCTTAAGGCCGCAGCCGCAGCTAGGTATTTAGAGCACAAACTCAGAATATAACGGTACAAGTAGCGGCACGTAAGTCTAGCGCTGAGGGTACATTAGAGGGAATGGCTGCGCAAAGTGCGCATGTTGACCGCCGTACTATGAATTCATGCCATTATTAACTCATGCGCATCCATCCCCTCCACACTTCGCTCAGCTCTAGATTTATATGCCACGACCGTAGTAACACCATCGAGCTTTAACCAAACGGACATGACACGCCTAAGCACCAAAGCAAAGAATATATAATAATACCCACAGAATAATACCAAAGTCTGCCAAGTCACTGAGCTAGGCTAGTGTACACTTTGGTTAAAGCTTGATGCTTTAGCCACAATCGAGCTGCAAAGAAACCTCCAGTCAGCGGATTTTTTTCTCTCAATGACATTTTCGTGTAATTTTTACACTAAATTAATAAGATTTATTTAGCATGTAAAGTAAAAATGTTTGTCAGACTCATTTCCCCACATACAGAATTTGCGATTGCTATCACCGCTGCAGAACAATGTACATGTACCTAGTTGTTAGTTGTAGTATGTTGTTTACGAATTCGACAGCAAGGTTTAGTTTCTATGAACTTAAAAAAAAACCCTGGGAGTGAGCAGCGATGCCAATTTGGGAAAATTCCTCAAATTGCGGGGCATCCTATCTCCATTGAAGATTGGCGCGGGGAATGAATGTAAGCGTACAGACATGCTACTAAAATAGCATGTGTTAGATAGGATATTTTATTACATTATTCTATATCACTTAAAATAGCCGCTGTGCTCCATTTATTGGTCTTAAACTATTTCTTTACCTTCTATTCTTAAAATAGACAGATCAAGATACCATATCCGCCATTCCTTGTTGTGCTTGTAATATTCTTTATCAATGTGTTATTATGTAGACAAAGTGATCGTGATCCTATCAACTATTCCCTAATAGTTGATTTGATAATATTTAATAATGATTACAAGATGTATTAAGTAATATAAGACTTATTGGTAGCTAAATAGAACTGAGAAATATCATAACGTCCGAATGTCGGACATTGTTCTCTACATAGGTACACCATTTATTTAATACTGTGATTTCATAATGTTATAGATGACTTGAAACGTATCAATAATTGTTCTAATAATAATAATAAGTATTGCATTGCGATGTGGTGGCGGTTGACAGAGGTCTCACCTCGCTCTCCCTGGCGAACGAGAACTGGCGCAGGCCATCGGTGGTCAGCACCGATGATCGCAAGGCGGTATGGAAGAGCAAGGAGCTCCATGGGCGGTTCTATTGGGCCCTAACAGGACCCGATGTGGACCTGCTCGCGTCGGTGGCCTGGCTACGCTTCGGTGACCTCTTTGGGGAAACCGAGGGTTTTGCCTGTGCAATTGCGGACGAAGTTGTCTTGACAAACAACTACCGGAAGTATATCCTGAAGGACGGTACGGTCGACATTTGTCGGGCATGCCACCGTCCCGGAGAGTCACTCAGGCATATTACTTCTGGTTGTTCTCATCTTGCCAACGGCGAGTACTTGCACAGGCATAACCAAGTGGCCAGGATCATCCATCAGCAACTTGCTCTTCGATACGGCTTTGTTGAGTCTGAGGTGCCGTACTATAAGTACGCACCGGCGCCAGTTCTCGAGAATGGTCTTGCGTTGCTCTACTGGGACCGCTCTATCATCACGGACAGGACTATTGTTGCCAATAGGCCTGATATCGTGGTAGTCGACCGGTCCCAGCACCGGGCAGTGCTCGTCGACGTCACCATCCCACATGACGAGAGCCTCGTGAAGGCCGAGAAGGACAAGCTCAGCAAGTACCTTGACTTGGCTCACGAGGTTACCGCCATGTGGGATGTGGACTCGACGATCATTGTCCCGATAGTCGTTTCGGTAAACGGCTTAATAGCGAAGAGTCTCGACCACCATCTTAAGAGGCTCTCGCTAGACGGTTGGGTCAAGGGTCAAATACAGAAGGCAGTCATCCTGGACACGGCGCGCATCGTCAGGAGGTTCCTCTCACTGTAGCCCCAACCACCGGTAGCTTGAGCCCTGCCCCGCTGCCGGCGGCACTCTAGGTTTAGGTTTTTATAGTATTTTCTTCTTTTATATAAATATTGTAAAAAAACTTAAATTTAAGACAATAAATGAATATGAGATATAATAAGTATAGTAATAGTGTGATGGAAAAGGGCCTCTCAGTGTTGGCTTTGGCTCCACTGATGCCTAAAAAAAGGACCAAGCTTTGCTTGTGAGTTAATGTGAATAATAAGTATCAAGAGGCTCTCGCTAGACGGTTGGGTCAAGGGCCAGATTCAAAAGGCAGTGATCCTGGACACGGCACGCATTGTCAGGAGGTTCCTCAGCCTGTAGCCCCAACTACCGGTAGTTTGGGCCCCGCCCCGCTGCTGGCGGCACTCTAGGTTTAGGTTTTTTATAGTATTTTGTTCTTTAATATAAATATTGTAAAAAAACTTTAATTTAAGACAAAAAATGCAAATGTGAACAATAAGTATGAAATACAGTTGAAGATGATTTTATGTTTAACAATTGTGTAAAATGGAGGCTACCACGTAGGTAATGTTTCCGTCGAACGGTGGTGGTAAGGCATGGTGGGAGCTTGTGAAATCAGTATAAAACAGTCTGTTGTCGTGGCTTCATTCTCTTATTATCATTGAGTCTCTATTAGTGTTCGCCCAGTATCCTAATAATAACGTTGGACAAATCTTTGTCGTTTTGAGTCTCACTTAGCTGGTTATGCTGAGTGTCGGTACTTTTATATTAGCCAAGCCGAGTGGACGTCGCCATGTTGCTAAAGTTAAGTACTTTGTGTAATATCTAAATTATGTGACTGATCATTGTACATTGTAACAAAAGATTAGATTGATGACGTCTGAGTTTCTTGCCACTTCTTCTCACGACGTCTAGGGCCTTACGAACGCGGCTTAATTATTGCAATACATGGAAGGACCCTCTCAGGCTCCATGACTTATAAGAATAAACAAAGAATACTTACCTACTTGTTTCGTTTACTTATCTAGAATCCTGAACCTTAGCTAAGTACCCTCACGAACATTTTAGGATCAGGGGGGCGATTCTGTTAACCGATCTCGTTGCTGAGGTGATACGTTCTAGAACCTCTCTCGTTCAAAAAAACGATAGAGCTTCGATTGATGACGTAAAAACGTGTGACGTAAGTGTGACGTTACTGAATCGAAACTTTCGTGAACTAATCCGTTGCTCCGACGTTTGAAAGCTGACACGAAACGTCGAAGATAAAATTGATGACGTCAAAATCGTGTGACGTAATACATAACGATCGATGTCAAAATGAAATGACGTAACTTAAGTGTACGTATTCAGGCAGGGCATTGATGTTGGGGCGTCGTCTAATTAGAGTTATCTCAAATAAATCATAATATTTATCAGTATCGTCTAGACAGAAAAACCTTCCAAATTACGCAAGTCCAAACGTAAATCACGAAATCCAATCCGTCCCGCCTCGCTAAATTCCATTCGGCACGATCTGTATTTGCCGAACCGAATGATTCATCAACACAGATTCGATTTTACTACAGTGGCAATTGTGCTGAACCAATATGTGTGTAGCAACCCATAGGTTGGACTTGGGTTTCGTTACCTGCTTCGAGGATAAATGATTTAAACCAACAAAATTAGGCAGTACATTATTATTTTATTTCAAAAAATACGTAATCGTAATATTGATCGTGTGTAAGATGTCCCCTATTATTTATTTATTTCTGTAGTGTACCTAAATATCTCCGAACATTAACGTACGCACTCCGCGAGCTACCCTAACAAAAAAGTCAACGACCATTGCAATAGATCTCGTAGCAGGTGGTACAGGTAACTGGCTCGTCGATCACTGGAGAGCCGCCGAAGAATGCCCCGTGGTACTCGTAGTTGATACCACAAGGAGCTAGGATGGACATTGCAGAAGAATCCAAGTGATAGTAGATGTCACGGAGAGCTGGCCCGTCCATCACAGGAGAGCCGCCGGATTCTGCTCCGTAGAAGTAGATACCATGGGGAACTGGAAAGATCACTGCAGAGGCCCCAGTAGTTGTTTGAGAGTTGGCCCGTGGACAAGAGGACATCCGTTGATGGTCGCGAAGCTGATTGCACGCAATGCTCAGTTAAAGTGGCCGATATTCAAGCGCAAGCTAGCTAATGACCATCATTTTTAATAACCTGATGAAATTCGGCTGAAATTGGAGAAAATTTTGATTTTCTGTAAATAACAAAGTACCTACTCTGTGATTTTGATCTTTTGACAAGCTAACAGAATTTTAAATAAGGGTTTTGAATAAGGAGGTACTATTTATTGCCAGTCAGTTAAGAATGAGTAGGTATTTGGTATAGGAAATAATCGGCCAAGTACGAGTCGGACTCGCGCACGGAGGGTTCCGTACTGTATGGGATCCCCCCTTAAATATTTATTTTATTTTAATTTTATTATTTATTATTGAAGTGAAAATAAAACTAAATATCCTGTGAAAATTTCAAGCATCTACCTGTTACCATTATTAATATAGAGCGAAAAACATCTAAAAAATCAGGTTTGTTGTATGGGAGCCCCCCTTAAATATTTATTTAATTCTCTTTTTAGTATTTGTTGTTATAGCGGCAACAGAAATACATCATCTGTGAAAATTTCAGCTGCCTAGCTATCATAGTTCATGAGATACAGCCCTGTGACAGACAGACAGACAGGCAGACTGATGGACAGACGGACAGACGGACATCGAAGTCTTAGTAATAGGGTCCCGTTTTTCCCTTTGGGTACGGAACCCTAAAAAGTATAAAATTGTATTGTAATGAATTAGATGAAATTGTATTATTATCGGAATTAAAGGTGTCTCAACCAAATATCTGTGCAACCCAATCATCAGATTAATCTATCCACAGAAAGCGAATCAAATATCAATTACTAGATTTAGCCAAAAAACAAGCAGGCATCTTCCTGCTTTCCTATTTCCTAAGAGATATAATGTATGGCTTTTCAAGGTCAGAGTGAATAGGTATCTTCTAGGTCTGCGTGCTTCATCTTCGACCACAACGTCGCTTACCATCAGGCGAGTTGGTGGTCAAACGCGGACTTATTTGGGTTAAAGAAAAAGCAGGTGAGGATAAAAAATACAGTTTAATAAAATAATTAATAAACTCTTTTTGTGAGCAAAACCTTATTTGTTGCAATCAAACATCAGAAAAAAAAGTAATAACGCACACATTGAATAAATATTGGTTTTGACTTAAGTCTGATATGTCAGATTTTTTCTTGCTTTATTATTTTAATCTTATTATTTCATATTTTTACAGATTTGCGACGAAATTATTCAATTCAAAAAAGAAGTCAGATCAAATTATAGTTGGATAGATGGTTGGAGTTTAAGAAAACAAAATTGAAAGGCGAGAAAATAGAGATAGTCTTCGTTTCCATTTGTTATTCAAAATTGTCAATGACGTAAGCGACATAAGTGTGTATACAATATGTTTGTTTGTGTAGGTGACGTGATACTGTTTCGTTTCTGAAACGTTTCTGCATCGTTGCTGACTCGTTTTGTACAACAGATCATTCAGACTATGCTACAATATTAGACCGTATCCGATAGACGTACTCTACTGGATTTTTTTTTGCTTGTGTAAGAGAATATTTGATACATTTGACTGTGGATTTAGATATTTTATTGTAAACAAAATTGCTCTAGTATAAATAAATTACTTGAAAACGGTTTGGTTGTTTCTATTTCAATGTTATACTCGTACCTAATTCACAGGCGTAGATCAGTAGATATTGGAGGGAGTTTCAAGCCTTAATGAGCCTACCCTATCAAAGGTAATCTTATAACATTACCTAGAGAAAAAATTGGTTGCCTGTAAAGTCGGTATACGGGCGAAAGTTTTACGTGACAACGACTTTATGTCTGTCTCTCTCGCTCTTAGGCGGGCTAACCATGCCCGAGTGGAAGGGACGCGTGCCTCTCACTCGCTCTCATTGTGAGCGCATAACGTGAGCGGAGCGTAACGCAGTTTCTTGAAGTGTCACCCGGCAAACCAATTTATAAGACGTTGTCACGTCAAAATGCCTTGAATTCAAATTGAGTAGCCACGAGATTTCTCCAAAGCGACCGATGCGTTTTTGAGAAAAAAATCGGAAGTAACTTCATCCTCGCGTGTTGTTTTTGAAAACGCAGCCTTAGTGTTATTAAGAATAAGTGTACCCTTTGCCCTATTCATAGCAGCTGACTGCCTGGTTGCTGATTGTTTTTAATATTTAATTTTGAAAACTATATGTGAAATACGGAATACAAGAAATAGAGTTAATAACATCCTCTTTTTTCTAAAATAGGTTAAGAAAGAATGTAGCGTAGTCTGAACGCACCGGACCAACCTTCAAATACTCCAAACATTTAATATGTCATAAAAACACATAAAAATGAATACGAACATTGACATTGACGTTTAAACGTTTGACGACCTAAAATAAGCTGAAAATAGAGAAAATTAGTAAGGAGTCTTATTGTGATTGTAGGTCTAATTATGATTTAGACGTCGTTGTATGTTTTCCCTAGTTAGGACTTATGATGAAAATTACGATACTACGAGTATGTATTACGAGCTCAAGCGGGCCCGAGGAGGACAACAGCGTATCTGGCAACGCTGTCATAAAGGACCGCACAAGCCTGGCCCTACTGCCAGGCGAGTAGGCACACAAAGTGCTGGGAGCACCGGTGCGTTTCTGGCTCCCGCCAGAAACTCTGCAGACGGTCCTGAGTGTTTCTAGCTTCCACTTAAAAACACTCTTGGGTCGTAGCCACAAGATATCCACAAGACCACGTGGGGTCATTTGTGTAGCATGTCATTCACATGGAGAATTATAATAATGTAGCCGAGCCGAGTTGCGATCGTTATTGCACCGGTTTCTATTTCGGTGTTCTTCGACTATACTTCGGTTATACTTCGGCTACTTTTAGTAGTTAGGAGATTGTCATATGATTGTCATTCATTACAATTGATTGTCACTTGACAATTCTGCCATTTTAAAATCAAGATGGGGAGAATTGGATAGTATTGGCACTTGATCATTTTGATGAATTTTCGAAAAAACTATTTTAGTTAGTGGTTTAATAAAATTAACTAAATTTTAAAATATTTGTTATTTTACATAAATATATTAATAGTACAATTATAGTACTACTAAAACCTTTTTAAAATGAAAAATGTGTCAGAAAAACATGTTTCTTGTTAGATTTTCTCCAAAATCGTACATATTATTAGGTAAACCTACGGTTTAATGCTTTTGATTTAGCTGATATGAATAAAATGCGAAGATCACATTTCACTAAGTATCTAAACTAGATAAGCAGTATTAGAGTGATTTAAAAACAACTGGAAACCAATTTTGGTTTATACCATGCCCGAATCAATGTTGCTGATAAATTGTAATCAAACTAACAAAAATATAACAGGCATCACATTTTATTGCATGCTAAAGTAAAAAAACATAGATTTCGGCATTTTAAAAGTTGCAATTTAATAAAAAGGATGAGACGTTAAGTCTGTGATCAAAGTTTATATTTCAGAACTACGTTTCTTTCAGTGGTTTTTTTTTATACAGTATAGGTTTGCATTTGACAACATTAAATGTGGTGGTATTGACTTATTTCACTTTCCCCGCTTGTTTACATACATCATTCGTTTGTCAAATGAATCAGAGGTGTAGTGAGGAAGAACTGCAAACGGGCTTTTTGCTCCGTTGTGGCCTCTAGAAGTAGTCCATTGTTGAACATAGCCTATCCATGAAGGTCAATTAGGCTCTTAAAAAAATGAAGAAGCAAAGATCGAGGCTGAGGGGGAATAGGAATAGATTAAGACTATAAAATGTGCGATTAGGCCATCACGACTTCACAATACACATCTCCTACCTACTGTTAAACACGGATCGCCTCTGTTGTATGTTTTTCTTCACTGAAAAGCCAGTGGTGTATGGGCAATAAGTAGGCACATTTTAACTCTCTTCAGTCCCCACACGTGTTTGTGTAATATCTGTGCCATGTGGGCCCTGCGCAGTCCCCAAAGGAATAAATAAATGAAACGAATATTTTTTGTATAAAAGCTTTTAATAGGGTTTAATTAGCTTTATCAAAATTGAAACAAAAATCCATCACATTTTTTTTAAGTTAAGTTTTTCAAAATGTTAGTAGGTACTTTAATTTTCTTGCGATGTGATTATTACATAATGACATGTAGATTTGATATCGCAAGATAAAAATGTCTAGAGTATTTTGATTCTTTGAGCTAACTCTAATTTGACGATGAACCTTCCCCCCCTATCAATGCCCTAAGTACCTACAAAATGTATCACTTAGTGACGTCATTTGCTTTTGACATCAAGGTTCAACATCGCACGCTTTTCACGTCATCAATTGTATCTTTGACGTTTCGCGGCGGCTTTCGAACGGCAGAGCAACGGATGAGTATCACGTTAAAGGGTTATTACACTACGCGGTATTCAGACAGTCTTAGTACGACTGTCTTAAAATCTAACTAGGCAAGCTCGCTATTACACTGGGCTGAATACCGCATGCAACTCATTTGCAAAGCGTACGTAGTCGGTGACGGTTGTCGCGCGATGGGAAAACTTTCAAAGCACCAGAAAATCGCCATAGCTCTTGCCACGTCTATTAATTTAAATACAAAAAAGAAAAGAAAAATATGGGTGAAAGAGTATTTACTTTTGCGAGAAAAATTATCAAATATGCAAATACTGAGTGTTTTGGAACCATGTGACTTAAGAAACTACCTTAGAGTAGGAGTTGCCGAGTTTGAATGTCTATTGAAATTAGTTACTCCATACATTCAAAAAGAAGATACGGTTCTTAGACAAAGTGTCAGTGCTAAACAAAGATTGGTAGTTACTTTAAGATTCCTGGCAACGGGCAACTCCTATCAAGACCTAAGGTTTAGCTCTTTGATATCTCAACCTCTTTTATCGTCAATTATACCAGAAACGTGCCGAGCTATCTACAAATGCTTAAAACATTTGATCAAGGTGAGTAAAACACTGTATATTATTTTTCAATTTAACATTTATTTTTCTAATCAAGGACATTAATATAAAAGCAATGAGTAAATTAAATAGAAAATTATTTTTTTGTCGGCTTGAATATCAAAAAATCTTTCATTAAATTGGCACTCCCTTCTACTATAGACGGTGAAATAGTAGACCCTGGATCATTTTTAATGTATTCTAGAAAAGCTTCAGGGTTGTTGTGAAATGAATGTTGTGCTGACTGGATTGCTTGTTGTGGTGATTGAATTATGTGTTGTGGCGATTGGATTGTCTGTTGTGGCGATTGGATTGCTTGTTGTGACGACTGGAATGCTTGTTGTGGAAACTGAATTGTGTGTTGTGGCGATTGGATTGTCTGTTGTGGCGACTGATCTTCTTGTTGTGGTGATTGAATTATATGTTGTGGCGATTGGATTGACTGTTGTGGCAACTGGAATGATTGTTGTGGAAACTGAATTGTGTGTTGTGGAGATTGGATTGTCTGTTGTGGCGACTGAACTTCTTGTTGTGGTGATTGAATTATGTGTTGTGGCGATTGGATTGACTGTTGTGGCAACTGGAATGATTGTTGTGGAAACTGAATTGTGTGTTGTGGAGATTGGATTGTCTGTTGTGGAGACTGGACTTCTTGTTGTGAAAACTGAATTGCGTGTTGTGACGATTGGTCTAGTTGGCTTTGGTAACGAGGTGATTGTGAATAGTGAGGCGATGGATGATACTGTGTTGTAGATAATGATGAAGGACTCGGTGTGGGTGATGGATAATTGCGAGATGATGGACGTTTGTGTGGCAAGTTAGGAGATTGTCGGTTGTATGGGGACGGGGAAGAATAACTTGATACTGGTGATTGGATGAAGGGTATCTGATAGTTGTATCTGTTCAATGTATGTCTTATTTCCGATGGTGTAACGAGTAGACAAGAATCTTCAGAGAGTCGTTCAAGTTTAGCATTATAAATTACATCGGATATAATTTTTTGAGTAAATATCAGTTGTGTTCCACTTATATCCTTTAATTGCAAGCCTACAGACTTTCCTAATATTTCCCAGTGTTCTTCTTCTTTATTTGATAACATTACTTCAGCAGATTTCATCATTTTTTCTTGTCTTTGTAGAAGTGTTTCTTTTTTTTTCTTTACGCTATGTCCTCTAGAAGTTGAAGCAATCGATCCGATTTGCTGGCTTGGAATGTCTTCGTCAGATGAATTGGAGCCCTAAAAATACAGTTAAATTATTTTTTTTTGTTCCAGATACCTGAAAATGAAACAGAGTGGAAAGAAATTGCTGAGGAATTCGAAACAAAATGGAATTTCAGTCACTGTGTTGGATCATGTGATGGGAAGCATATCGCTATAGAAAAACCCCCCGAAAGTGGCTCATTGTTTTACAATTATAAGGGATTCTTCAGTATTGTACTGTTTGCTGTTGTAAATGCTAACTACGAATTCATGTATGTACACACAGGCACCAATGGATCCGTTGCAGATGGAGCAATTTTAAAATGTACAAAATTTCATAAGAAAATGATTAACAATTCTTTAAATTTGCCATCGCCATCTCCACTACCAGGCACAAATGAAATTGTACCATACGTGTTTCTGGGGGATAGTGCATTCGCATTGAATAAAAATTTCATGAAACCATTTCCTTTTAAAAATATTAATCGGATGCAAAGGATTTTTAATTATAGATTATCGCGAGCCAGAAGAGTGGTTGAAAATGCCTTTGGCATTTTGAGTTCCCGTTTTAGAGTACTGCGTAGACCACTTGATCTAGATCTGGAGAATGTGGATGCTGTAGTGTTGGCATGTTGCGCTCTGCATAACTTTCTGAGGAAACGAGTACCAACTTACATATGTCATTCTAATATTGATTCAGAAAATATAAGACAGGGTACGTTTCGCGAAGGAGATTGGAGACAAACCTCTGCACCCTTAGTTTCATTACAGCGTTCTTCAAATAGGCAGCGTAATGAAGATGGCAATACTGTTCGCAATAAATTCATGGACTATTTCAATTCTGTTGGACATGTTAGTTTCCAAGACCGAATGATTGATGTTGTACCACCATAATATTTGTTATATCTACCATTTCACCTGATTAAATAATGCTTAATAAAAGAAATATACTTTTTACTAGCGGACCCGACAGACATTGTACTGTCCCTCGAACCCATTAGGCGCAGCTGTCTATAAAGTCTACAGCGTGATTCCGAAATCATGTAATTCCTTAAAACTATATAATCAGCTGGTAGTATACAACAATTTTTACTATGGGAGCAACTTCGAAATCGCTAGAAAATTTTTCACATCCCCATACAAAGTAATCGTCTACCTAGACGATTTTTGTATGGAGCATCGAAATATTGTTGCATGATGTCGTTGTTACTCCCATAGTAAAAGTTGTTGTATATCAGCAGCTGATTACATAGTATCAATGAATTACATGAATTTGGAATCACCCTGTATAGGTGAGCGAAGCCGTGGACTTCTGCCCCGGCTTCGCTTACACGTGTATAGTATACAAAATACAGGCTGTTTCATAATACCCTAAAAATTGAAAAGGGTCAATGTACTGTACCTACTAACAACTTTAACTATCCAACTTCGAAATACGCGAAAAAAAAAACATCTGTTCCATACATATCGGGATATTGGTCTTGAATTTTGACTATTTCTACGAAACAGCTGTTTTTATTCGCGATTTCGAAGTTGGTATAAAGAATTGAATACAATTTACCTCCTCATCTTCGATGCTCTCTGGTGTTATGCGACATGGTTCACTCCTTGACCCAAGAAAGTTTAACGCGTCGTAATACCATAAAGTTGGTACATACATTTTATCTGTCCCTGCGCCAGTTTGTTTGGAAGCATTTACCTGTAAAAAAACACAATTATGCATTTTGAAGCTTGAAACGATTTAGGCTCAGATCAATTCAAAATGCCCGATTTATAGCTTAGCTAAGGTTCCCAAAGCGTTCGTTATACAGGGGCGTTTTATCGTATGTGTAGGTAGGTACCTGTTTTTATTGGGACGAATAAAACACATAACAAAGGAATTAAGTAGGTACATACCTTAGCCAATTCTTTATTGTAATTGGTGCGCATGTTCATCAACTTCTTTTTTATTGTTTTGACTGTAGCCTTTTCATCGAAGGTTTTATAAATTTCCAACAACACCCGGAATCCTTCAGTACGAAGTGGTTGATTGGAATAATCTTTATGACTTTTCAGCCATAAATATGGCATGTCTCGGTACAAATCAAGAACATTGAAAAGTACTTCTTTTTCTTTCGAACACGCCATGGTGCACGCGGCCACAGCAAACAAACGTAAACGACCGTCTTTGCTCCGCGGCTGCCGCGCGCTGACTGAACGGTCTAAGCGTGCTAAGTCTTATTACACTACGCGATATTCAGCAAGCAAGCGAGTAAGCACGGCCGATCCCATTCGGTCAGTCTAAATAGACAGGCTAACTTGCTAGCTCTTATTACATTAAGCTAAATCTTAGTAAGACTGTCTGAATACCGCATAGTGTAATAAGCCCTTTATAGTTTTAACTCAGTAAAGTCACACGTTATTACGTCATAGATCGAAGCTCTACCGTTTTTTTGACAATTCCGACTGTCATAAAAACGAGAGAGGTTCAGGAACGTATCACCTCAGCAACGAGATCGGTTAACAGAATCGCCCCCCAGATTAAAGATTATCTGTTACTATGTTAGAATAAGGGTTGATGCGTTAGTTTCAAGTAAGATTTCCGTCCTGACAATGATATTTTGATAGAAAATAAAATAGATAAAGTAACCGCCTTTTTAACCCTGATCTAACACATGCTTATTGGCATGCCTGAAACTATAAATCGGCCGTTCAGAGAATGTGTTCCTGACACGTCATGTTGAAAAAATGTTTTTGGCCGATATCTCGGAAACTATGTACTCAATGGCAAAAACCATTAAGATCATTATTGTAGAAAATAAAATTTTGCATCTTTTGTTTCCATTAAACTTTTTTAACGGTAAGTTTTACAAAAAAGTTTACTGGAATCAAAAGATGCGAAATTTTATTTTCTACAATAATGATCAGAATGTTTTTTGCCCTTAACTTAGTTTCCGACATATCGGCCAAGAACTTTTATTCAAGATGACGTGTCAGGAACACATTCGCTGAACGGCCGAACTATAGCATGCTTTTCAGGTGTATAAATTGGCTTCAAAATAGCATTTTTAAGTATTTTAAGCATGCCATTGAATAAGCATGCTCAAAGTATTGCTATCAACACAAATGTTATTTAATAGCAAGGTCTCTGCCAGTGCAGCGTGTTCTGGTAGTGTAAAATGGAAAACCAGGTGACTCTCCATACAGAATTGAATAGAAAAATGCAAGTAGAGTCCCTCCGCGCGGAAGAATTGAAACTTCGACGCAACAGTACTTTCATACCCCCTCCACGTTAAACGTTACTTAACGCAACCTTGTTGGAATTCACATAGAAGGTTCACTTCGATAATATTTTGCCCGGAAAATTATATTTTATTAAGTAAGAAAAGAAAAGGAATAGATCGATTTTAATTCATTGCAGCAATATAAACTAGCAAGTCACAATGTTTTGCGTCTCCCCAGAGAGCTATTTTGGCGGGAAAGTTCGACCAAAATGTCTCTCGTGCGTGCACACACTTCTGCTGTTAGATCAATAATAGCAAGTAGCATGCTAATAAGCAAGCCTGTCCCACGCTGCTTCCGCCCGCGCAGCACTAGTCATAGCATGCTACAAAATCGAACGACGTTCGATTTTAGTTTCTTAATGTTGCCACAACCACGTTAAGAAACTAAAATTAAGAAACTATCGGGCGTCTGGCCTGATTTACGTGATATTACAACATTATATTATTATTCATATTTAGAAACAGCCAGCCGACCGGCGGCGTGGCGTTGACAAAAGCCGTTATCACATCGAAAAATGTAGTCCATGCTATTAAAGATCTTTGTTTCAATCACAAACGAATTTTATGAACAACAATTTCTTTTATGTAAAAAGATAATATTAAATGTATAAGTAATGCGTATGGTACCCACGAAGTTACCATCTATTACTTCTCTAGTCTAAGTCTCAGGATGGCTACCATACCACATATATTGCATGTCCGCTAAGACAAACTGTTGAAACCAATAATTTACTTGTAACATCTTTTTACTGACACAGTTTAGGGCAATAAAAAATTACTTTACTTTACAATAACTAAAACTAGGAATTTTGGGAAATTAGGAAAATGGGTATTGGTAACCCTGTGTTTGAGGTTATGTTTATGTTTTTAATTTTAAGTTGTTTTTAATTATAGGTAGGTACATACAAAAAAAAATATCAGCACTGATTTTGAAAGTACATATTGTTTTCAATGCAAACTACTCATTTAGTCCTAGTTTCTACACAATGGGACGATCACCAAGTCCGAGATCAAGAAAATATTACAAACGTAAAAGGTCGACATCTCGTGAGCGGGACAATTACAAAATACGAAGAACCACTACTAGTCCCATTCCTACAACTTCTAAAAGCATCGATGAAGAGTTCAGTTTCCTAAATTACAAACGGGACTTGAATAAAATTATTCTCTACAGCAGCGAAAGTAACACAGTGGCTAATAGTTTAGACGACTTTTGGGTGTTCATGAAAAAATATGAAGCTACTATGAAAAAAGCTGGTAAACCACTGGTAGATGAACCAAGTAAGACCATTGAAACAAATAAAACTTTCTCGAAGTTTGATTGTATCAATTTTTCAACCCAAATAAAATATGTCGATGTAGTACGAGAAGATGGACTAAAAAGAAAGCTTGATAAAAACATATTTGATTCATTTCTTAATATTGTTTCAATTTATGTTGATTTTAAGAATAAGGAAAAGTTTGAAAAGCTAAAGAAGCTAAGACAAGCACAAAAAGAACTACCCGTTGTGAAATATCGGTAAGATTTTATTTTTATTTATTATGACATAATAAAATAGGATCTTAAATACTTATACCTACATCAACGGTTTTTAATACCTATTACATTATTATTTAAATATCCTCTAACTGCTGGTTTAATAGTCCACTGCAGGATGTAGGCCTACCTATTTCAATATTGATATAAATAAATTAATGACAACTTTTCATTCACATCACAGAAAATTAACATTTAATCACATTTATACTAGTTTTGGTACAGAATCATCTTGTTTACTAAAAAAAAAAATAGGTTGGACTCTGGGAGTGCCGGCAGAAGTGAACACATGTGAAAAGTGAGAACATACATTTAAAGTACTATCATTTAAGTTTTCAAATAAAACATCACACACGCACACTCGCGCAAGCGCCCTGCGCCGCTTCAACGACAGCAGGACTGGCGCAGGCATACAATTTCTCCACGCGGTAGAAAGAGAGGAGGATATTACTTCCTCTCCTACGCCGCGCTCTACGGTCTACTTTCCCTCCGTCTTACGAATTAACGATCAGATTATGTGTCCTGATGCGAGTTTAACATTTTTTACCCACCCCAAAAAGTTGTGTACAATGCCGCTAAAGAAGTTTTCATTTCAAAAATCTACTCGCATTTTTTATAGTTTCTGAGAAAAGAGTTCTATTCATTGCTTCCTAGCATAGCTTGTCTGATACTGTAGTCTGACTACAGAGAGTCACTAATCATGCACTGAAATAATCCAGAACATTCAAATTTGACTTCATTCCTTAGTCACCTACTATCTAATTTGTATTAAACAATTTCAGGAATGAAATAGTAGCAGCTGTGCAAAATGAGAGGGTGGTGGTAGTGGCAGGTGACACAGGGTGTGGAAAGTCCACTCAAGTTCCTCAATATCTCCATGAGGCAGGGTTTCAAAATATTGGTAAGATGCTCCATCATCAAATTAGTTGAAGTCAGATGTAAATTTTTTCATGTAAGATATTTTATGTGCTTTATTTATCAACCCCTATTCAAGGCGTTCAACAAAAAAAAGTGTAGTATGTTTCTTTGGTGAGTGAATGTGTGAACAAACAATTAACCAACAAACACAATTTCGCATTTATAATATTAATCAGGATATGGATGATCCATTAGGTGAATATTCTTCCTTTTAGGTCACAACTACTTTTGGTAACTAAAACTTAATATTTGTTTTTAGCTTGCACTCAACCCAGAAGAATAGCCTGTGTGTCATTATCCAAGAGAGTTGCATATGAAATGCTCACACAGTTTGAGTCGAAGGTTGGATACCAGATCAGGTTTGAGAAAAGCAAAACTGCTGATACCAAGATCTGCTTCATCACAGAAGGACTTCTGCTTAGACAGGTTTGGAATGCTCTTTATTTAGAAACCTCTACTGCCTCGGTGGCTCAGTGGTTAGTGACCCTAACTTCTGGGTCAAAGAGTGATGATGAGTGGTGAAGAGAGAGGGTGATGAACGTAAGTGTTTGCTCTGTGTCTGGGTGTTATTTAGTTACTATCTATATAAGTATGTATTTAAAAATAAGTATATATTATGTAGTATTAGTCTTTGGCAGCCATATCACAAGCTTTGCTTAGTTTGGGGTCAGAAGCCGTGTGTAAGATGTACTGACGAATATTTATTCATTTTATATGATTATATTTAGTAAGTTGTCAGGTGCGTGTCTCGACACGCGTATCGATCGGCTTCCTTAGATGGTGACGATGATTATGATCATGATACAAATCTATTTTTATTATGTCATTAGATGGTAAACTGATAGAAAAACATATTTGGCCAAGAAATATGTTTCTGAGGCCAATGCAACCTTTGAGCTATGAACAAATAAAAAATTCAATTTTCTTTTATAACTTAAAAAGTTATAACTCCACAGTGCTCAAAATAATTTTGAGAGATAGTTTTCAATATGGTCTATAAAATCAAAAAGTTTGAGCATTCTATCTTGCATACTTTGTAAATAAAGGGGGGACACACACTCTTATTTCAACTTTGTCGACCTATATCTCACCAATGCTACATGTGACAAAAATCGTCTAGGAAACCTTACCTACATTCATTTTAAAAACCCTACTCAACAACACCCAACACGAGGGGTTGGGGTTAAAAAAATTTTTCATCCCCTCTTTACATGCCTCTATACAGTTTTTATTTTTTTAAGTAATTATCATTGAGATCTAATTGCATGAAATTTGGTTGATAAATGTGCAAGTCACAATGCGGATGGATGGACGGACGGACACAAGTTATAAGAGTTGCTCGTTTTACGGAACCCTAAAAATGATGCATCTAAATAAATAAATCCATTCATTTGGGAGCTTATAATACGTGCAAATGTTTTCGAGATTTCGGAAGTTAGGCAAGCTCCGTTTTGCCCCGAAGATTTTGCTTTCGTCCGTCCAGATGTTGATTTTCCCCTACAGGTCGCATTTTTACATTAACGAATCTCAACGTAACTTGTTACACAGGTCCTATAATCGGCGATTTTTGATGGTGCGTATTTCCCTCCCTCAGAAGCCGTGGTGGTCTAGTGATAATGACACCCGCCTCACAATCGTGGGGTCGTGGGTTCAAGACCCTGTCCCGTACTAATGAATTCCTTTGCATTTATGTACGGAATCCAACACCACTGGCTTTTCAACCTGCATACGTCCGGAGAAGAAATTCAATAGCGTATGTGAATCCACCTACCCGCACTGGACCAGCGTGGTGGATATGGTCCAATCACCCTTCGTCGGTAGGCCTACGTTCTGAGTGAACTATTAAAAGGGCTGTATACTTTATTTCCCTCATTTCGATAATAATTATTTGGCAAGATCGCTTAGTATCTAAATTCTAACAAGATTTGCGAGTATGAACCAAATCAGTCAAGAGCGAGTCGAAACATAAGCGCAAGGTCTACTGGTCGGAGAAGGACTAGTTTCATAAAGAAATACCAAAAGACGAAGAAGAATGGATCTAGTCATCTATACATACAAAAACTTTCTTCAATTCCAGATGTCATCAGAAAACCTGCCCAATTACGACGTGATCATTCTAGACGAGATTCACGAGCGCCACCTGATGGGCGACTTTCTGCTCGGCGTCCTGAAGTGCTTGATCCACAGCCGGACTGACATCAAACTCGTACTGATGTCGGCCACTATCAACATCAAGCTGTTTGAAGACTACTTTAAAGCTGAGTCTGCTGTCGTTATTCAGGTAAAGACATAAAAAGTTATAAAAGGAGTCACAGTCTCAGTCTGGAGACAGACAGATAGACGGGCAGACGGCCAGCGGAGTCTTAGTAATAGGGTCCCGGTTTTACCCTTTGGGTACGGAACCCTAATAAAAGAAAGCGGAGTCTGCTATTGTTATTCAGGCGGAGAGATGATTTTGGATGAAATATATTCGTATAAAGAATATACAAGCGCAATATACTCCAAGGGGAATGTCAGTGTACGTTACGTTAATAATTTCTTGTTTTTTTTCAATCGCAGGTTCCTGGAAGATTGTACCCTATTGAATTGAATTACAAGCCAATTTTGATTGAAGAAAAGCCAACAAGGAACGATCGACTCGACCCCCAGCCTTACGTTCAAATATTGCAGTTGATTGATAGCAAATATCCAAGTAAGTATTATTACTGTACTGTTCCAGCTTCTAATAATAGTAATCAACTATAATAATCTACTACTGAACATAATCTATGTATCTATCTATCAGCCGTAGGACGTCTACTGCTGGACATAGGCCTCCCCCATGGATTTCCAATAAGGCCGGTTGGAAGCGGCCTGCATCCAGCGCGTTCCTGCGATCTTTATTATATCGTCAGTCCACCTAGTCGGTGGACGTCCTACGATGCGCTTGCTGGTCCGTGGTCTGCATTCGAGAACTTAACGGCCCCATCGGCCATCCATTCCTCGAACCATGTGCTCTGCCCACTGCCACTTCAATTTGCTAATCCGCTGAGCTATGTCGGTAACTTGGTTCGTCTGCGGATCTCCTCATTTCTGATTCGATCTCGCAAAGATACACCGAGCATAGCCCTCTCCATAGCATGTTGGGCTATCTTGAGCTTATTCATAAGACCCACAAATGAACTTAGGCCTAACCACAAAAAGCGATTGAGTAAATGATTATATTAATTTTTAAATGTTTATCACAATGATTCTATGGATACCTGAGGTCTTATTTATTTACTCAATTAGTACCGCGTAAATGAGTAACGGAATAATACTAATAACGAATTGACAATAGTTTGTACAGAAAACGAAAAATATTGGCGTTTTCGTATGGCTCCATATATTTTTGTTAGTCTTCCTCGTTTCCGCTATCTTTTACAAAAAATCTGCCAAGTACGAGTCGGACTTGCGCACGAAGGGTTCCGTACTGTATGGGAGCCCCCCTTAAATATTTATTTTATTTTAATTTAATTATTTATTATTAATGTAAGCATGCAGTTAAATATTCTGTGAATATTTCAAGCATCTACCTGTTACAATTATTGATATCGAGCGAAAAGCGGCTAAAAATTTAGACTTGTTGTTTGGGAGCCCCTTAAATATTATTTTTATTCTATTTTTAGTATTTGTTGTTATACGAGTAGCGGCATCAGAAATACATCATCTCTGAAAATTTCAGCTTTCTAGCTAAAGCGATTCATGAGATACAGCCTGGAGACAGACGGACAGACGGAGCCTTAGGAATAGGGTCCCGTTTTTACCCTTTGGGTACGGAACCCTAAAAATGTATGGAGCCACACGGAAACTATTACGGTTTTCATTTACGAACACTTTCATAAGCTCTTCACATACGATTCGATCATCGCATCAGTTCATCGAATCAGTCCGCAGCAGTGGCTTAATTCAGTTAACTGTTGATGGTAGGTACAGATAAATGGTTTCTTATGAAAAAATTGAATTACACGAGTAATTGAAGAAACTAAACTGCAACCCCTACTTTTTTCGTTTTATTCAAAAAATGTCGATTCTAGAAAAAAAATATGGGAAACAAAAAGTAGGAAATCTAATTTTAAACAGCATTGGTAACGACCATTTCTATGTAATTTTAATTACACGAGTTATTGGAGATTCTGTTAACCATAGAGGTGACTCAAACAAGTGAACCATAAAATAATTGCAGTACATACCATCATCATCATCATCATCTTGCCCTTATCCCACTAGGTGGGGTCGGCACAGCACGTTTCCTTTCGCCACTTCACTCTATCATACGTCATCTCATTAACTCCTTTCTCTCGCATGTCATCTTTCACACAATTCATCCACAAAAATGCTAAATTAGCTGGGAAATATCTCGGTATCCTCAATAACGTGAAAAGGTATTTCACTCCGGAACAGCTTCTTAACTTATACCAAGCTCAAGTCCGATCGTGTTTAGAGTACTGCAGCCACCTTTTTGATGGATCAGCTAAATACCAGCTTGAAGCTTTGGATTTCATTGAACGTCGTGCCGTGCGGATAATCGGGGATAGTAAGCTTGTCGCTTCCAAATTAAAAAGCCTGGAACGCAGGCGTAAAGTAGCGTGTTTGGTAATTTTCTACAGGTTCCATTCCGGCGAGTGTGCGCTCGGACTTCACGACCTGATTCCTTCATCTCCTTTTCACAACAGAACAAGCCGGAAGTCGCATAAATACCATCTCTACATAGTCGACCTACCACCTGCTCGTACTAAGCGATTCGCTTCTTCCTTAAGCGAACCGCTAGGGATTGGAATGCCCTGCCTCCGTCATTGATTCCTGACAATTACAATCTGGTTATCTTCAAGTCAAGAGTGAATAGGTATCTTCTAGGTCTACATACTCCATCTTCGGCTACAACTTCGCTTTCCATCAGGCGAGTTGGTGGCCAAATCTAGTCCGATTCTACTTAAAAGAAATGAACATGGTTGACTGAATTAGTCTCCCGCTGTACTGATTCGATGTACTGAAGCGATGATCGAATTGTGTGGTCAGCTGTACTAAGGCCTCTGTTGTTTTCCAGAGGAGGAAAGAGGCGACCTCCTTATATTCATGTCGGGCGTACAAGAGATCACGGCGATAAGCGACGCGGCGCAGCAGTACGCCGAAAAGACCAAGAACTGGATAGTTCTACCTTTGCATAGTGGACTGTCTCTCGCTGAACAGGATAAGGTAACTTTTAGTAACTACATATATCTTGAAATGATAGTCCGGCAATCTCGTGCGCGACTGTCCCGCGGGGTGACAGACGGTGGCGGGGACGAGGTAGTAGTAACTACGCGTCATTCTAGCGTTCTTTCCCTTTCCCGCTACAGCATCCGATACCCGCTGACATATTGGGTACCTCGTCCCCGCCACCGTCTGTCACCCCGCGGGACGGTAGCGCACGAGATTGCCGGACTATAGCATTATAATTTTTCGTCAAAAATGGCACAACCGACTTTTGTTTGCAAAACACGACAGATATGGATTTTCATACAACTTTTGCTGGTCGCTGCTCGCATGTATTGCCAGTACAGCAATTTCTTTTTTTTTGACGGCCTACTCAGTTGTTAGTGACCCTGACTTCTGGGTCAAAGAGGCGTGGGTTCGATCCCCACCCAGGTCAAAAATTTTGTGTGATAATCACAGGTGTTTGCTTTGTGTCTGGGTGTAATTTAGGTACTATCTATATAAGTATGTATTTAAAATATGTATATGTAGTATATCAGTCTCTGGCAGCCATATTACAAGCTATGCTTAGTTTGGGGTCAGAGACCGTGTGTAAGATGTCCCCTAATATTTATTTATTTATCTTGAAGAAGGTTGTCAAAGTAAAGCGCACATTTGAGCACGATTGCGACTCTATAGATATTTGTTCGAAAACTATCATAATATGTTACTATATTTGAAGTATAAAAATGTATGTAATAATCTAATAAATTATTATCAGAAAGGAAAACTTGATTTGATTTTGATTTTTGATTTCAGGTGTTCGATTATCCACCAGAAGGTGTAAGAAAATGTATAGTGTCAACGAATATTGCTGAAACTTCTGTTACCATCGATGGGATCAGATTCGTCGTCGATTCGGGCAAGGTCAGTACGTAACAGTGGCAGCGGGCAGGACACATACAGTGCGACATAAAAGACTTGAAAATAAATGAGGTCGCTTTGTTAGCAAATTTTGCATAATGATACTGTTTTCCTGTTCACAATCCACAAAATAACACAAAACTAGAAAAATGCTAGGATGTTAACTATGATTGACAGCTCAGGTTGTGGTTCCAGAAAAAGTGATAATTTAGTTCCCGAATAAATAAATAATAAATAAATATTTATTTCAGACAAAAACTTAGTCCATAGGTATTACAGGTGGAATTTGTACTACATGATAATAATTATATAATACCAAGTAAAATATTATTCCAATATCCCTGAATAGCGCAATCAGGCTTGCTAATAATTACGTTCAGGATACTGTTACTACTACCACGCATTCTGCTCAGCAGGGAGTACACTTTTTTTCTCATGATGGCGTGGAAGCCATCGGTTCGAACTTGTGTAAACATCCCTGATGCGCTACAATAACGTGGCAGCCCCAACAGCATCCTAAAACCATTATTATACTGTACTCTAAGCGCACTGTATGCTTTTTTGGTGTATGATACGCACAGGCTGCTCGAATACAAAGACTGACAGAAGGCCTTAAATAAAGTTATTTTAACATCATTCGTGCATCGAGCAAACCTGCGGGCAATCATGTTACATCTTACTGCTAATGCTCTGCGTTCTTTTTCTATATCTTGATCATCTTTGAGATCATCTGTCAAATAAAGTTCCCAAATAATTAATTTCATCTCTTTTGTGTCGCACTGTAGTTTATTGAATCAGGCGTTACTTTGCGGAAGTTCATCTTCAAATCCTTGTTTTGAATTAATATTAAATGTATTTCCGCTCTGTCGTAGGCATATACGAGTAAGTTAAGGGTACCATTTAACTAACCAAATTAAATCACACACAAAATTAGTAATTAATAATCTAACTGTATCATGATTCGGCTATGTTAGGTTAGGAAAAAAAGTAGGTTTGGCTTAGGTATGTTTTAAAAAAAATTAAAAACCAGAAATAAAATTAGAATTAATCCGTTAAAAATAATCAAAAAATAATTAAACCTGCAACAGCAATAGTGATTAGTGATCTTTTTGAAAAATTTAGTGGACCTAAAAATGATAATTAATTAATCTGTTAAAATAACAAATATAACAATTTTAAAAAATGTTATAAAATAGTGAAAAAATACTTAGTCAATAAATAGCACCCTTATTCTTACTGTACTCTATTCGACACGTGTTTCGCTTCCAAACGAGGCATCTTCAGGACGTGTCGCCGCATATCACACATGTCTTGTAGAAATACTGGGCAATTGAATATCGTCATCGTAATCGTCTTACAGCTGGTCATAGGCCTCCCCTGTAATTTATTCGGGATATGTGACTAGCCTACTGCCATTTCAACTTGTTAAGCTGTTGGGATATTTTACCATTACTAACGATTAATCAGTGTGTTAGATTTTTAAAAATATGTTTTTGTATTTTTTCAACTTATAATTTTTCGGCTACCTAGCAGTAAACTCTTTATAAGTCAGAAGTATTACGTAGTATTTTTATATTTTCTTATTTAAATCTTACTTAAATAGGTTCATAATTGGCGGAGTAATTGCCCTTAGTTTGTAACAAAATGTTATATTTTTGGTGTCAATCAAATTATAAAAGAAATATTGCACGCTCGTACATCTTATTTTTCAAAGAAATGTTTTAGTTTTGCGTACACTTTTCAGCCAAAGTTTTGCGTAAAAATATGACTTTTTAAGCACATAATTTTAAGCTCATTTAAAAAAAAACTGTATAAACTAAGACGAATATCCCTAGCGAATTAAGAGCTGATTAGATGAAAAAAAAAACACTCAAATCGGAAAATATTTTAGAGGTAGATAACAATTTATTGTTTTTGTATGACAAGTTGGCGCCTCACAATTGTCTTAAGAACCTCTCCTTTTGAAGTTGGATTGTAACAATAATCTAACCTTTCCTATACAGGTAAAAGAAATGAGCTACGATTCTACGACTAAAATGCAGAGGCTAAAAGAATTCTGGATATCGAAAGCCAGCGCCGACCAGAGGAAAGGCCGAGCTGGTAGAACTGGTAATATATTATGTCATCGTCATAATGGCCCTTCTGGAAGTTCATTAACAGACTTCGAACACAAGTAGGCCGTAGTAGACACAACATGTGCAAATGGGGCTTAGCCGAACCACCAAGGGAAGAATGCGACTGTGGCGCCACTCAGCAGACCATGGAGCATCTACTACAATGCCCACTGTGCCCTAACATCTGCACACAAGAAGATCTCGCGCAGTATCCGTGGCCTCCTACTGGTCGAACAGCATATAGCCAAATATAAATTTTATTTTCGAATCGCTGACTCGAAAAGAAGAAGACTCAAGAGTATTTAAATAATCGGCCAAGTACGAGTCCGACTCGCGCACGGAGGGTTCCGTACTGTATTGGAGCCCCCCTTAAATATTTATTTTATTTTAATTTATTGAAGGGAACATAAAACTAAATATTCTGTGAAAATTTCAAGTATCTACCTGGTACCATTATTAATATAGAGCGAAAAACGTCTAAAAAATCATATATTTAAGGGGGGCCCCTTAAATATTTATTTTATTTTGTTTTTAGTATTTGTTGTTATAGCGGCAACCGAAATACATCATCTGTAAAAATTTCAGCTACCTAGCTATCATGGTTCATGAGATACAGCCCGGTGACAGACAGACAGACAGACATACAGACGGACAGACGGACATCGAAGTCTTAGTAATAGGGTCCCGTTTTTCCCTTTAGATACGGAACCCTAAAAAAAAGCGGGAGCCAAGGCTGAAGCGTAACGAAGCCCGGGTCTGGCGCAGTGACACTCAGAGCCGACTGCAGAGTTTCTGGCGGGAGCCCATTCAGGGTCTCAGAACACAAATCCGACACAGATCATTTAGGTTTTAACTGACTCATTTCGGGATATACCTAACTATTGAAAATGCGTTGTCCCAAAGGCATTCCGCAATATCTATTTATAACTAAGGAAAACGCGTAATCCCTGAAATCGGGTTATAGCGGATATAACATCCAAACTCTCAAATATCCGAACAGATGATAGAAAAATTTGCCAATCTCGAAGTTGAGATTCTTCACTCGTTCGGTCCGTAAAATACCAACGGAAGAGATTGACTAAAGACCAAAAATCCTCTAATTTTCAGGCCCAAGCGTCTGCTACTGCTTATGTTCCGAACGATAACATACCGATATGGAGCCTTTCAGTATACTGAGCGCCACACAAATCGACGGATGAGAAGTTAGCCGCAGATGACACTTCGCCGTGATTCGCTAATTATTGCGCATGTGTGCACAATGCGTATGGAGCGCGCGGGAGGCATTAGGTTGGCGGGCGGGTGTGCCCCGACGTCTCGTCTCTCTGGCTCCCGCGTCTACCTATATTTCGGCTTTTGCGCAGCGTTCTGCGCATAACTTCCCATCTGCCGATTTGTGTGGCGCTTAGTTTACCCCAGAACTCAGAAGTATCGCGGCTGCTTTTAGCGTCCTCTGTTGATGAGTTCCCAAGGTGTCATAAAAATAAAATACCAAAACAACACTAGAGACCAGAAATCTTTAAATTTTCAGGCCCAGTCATCTGCTATCGTATACATTCTGAACAAAAATACACAAATATGGAGCCTTTCAGTACCTCAGAAGTGTCGCGAGTGCATTTAGCGTCCCTCCTTCCGTTAATAAATTCATTGGGTGTCATTAAAATAAAAAAACCAAAAGAAGATTAAACTAGAGACTAAAAATCTTTCAATTTTAGCTAAGTTTGACTAGGTGTTTCTCAGTGATCACCAAATTTAAGCAACGTTCGGCACCGACCGTGCCGAATGATGAGTGGCCGCAGATGGCATTTACAACTAAGATGATACCTTGGCTCGGATAACACGTTAAATTGTAGGTACCGGTTGTTTTAAACGTTTAGCAATGTCAGAGGACTTCATGCGGCTTAAATTTTTTAACATCAGGGTTATCCACTTGACCTATACGAACTTCCGCTTACTTGAATTGAATTTTCAGGTCCAGGTGTCTGCTACCGCATTTATGCCGAGCAACAATACACGGACATGGAGCCTTTCAGTACCCCAGAAGTGTCGCGGGTGCCTTTAGCGTCCCTCCTTCTGTTGATGAGTTCACTGGGTGTCAGCGATGTGAGAAGGTTTCCCTTCTTAGACGCACCGCCTGAAGACGCAGTCGAAAATGCTATACTGGAGTTGAAACAACATGTGAGTATCAAAGTCCTACCACTAGCATTGTTAGCATTTGGTTAGGCTGCGGTGCCCTCGTGTATAGACTGAATCTGTAAAATCCGGTCTGAAAACTACGCTTTTCCCAAATTGATGACACTGGTAAAAAGTTGCAAATTGATTCGAAAGTTGCAAGAGCAAAAAGATTCTCTCCGGCGGGGAATCGAACCCCGGTCTCCCGCGTGACAGGCGGGGATACTTACCACTATACTACCGAAGATGTGATCGTAGTGACGAAATTATACATTGGTTTTATTTGTAGATTGAATTTTACTATGCCGTCTATGTAGGTATAATGTATGTATATTGTACTGTATACACACAGGTGTACACATTGTAGAAATATTTGTAACTGTGTAGGAGTGAACACAATATACCTACTGATATACATATATCATTGTTTTTATTGTGACGTGGTTTCATTAAATACGAGCAAGTTGAAGTAGGCAGGATATAATTATAAGATGTAGAACTGATAGTCTATACGTATGATGGGACTGTAAAGGTCTTGAATGAAGACCACGTACACTACGATATCAATAACAGCAGACTACACGCCTTGATTAAGAACTCAAAAACGCGTTGGATGCAGACGGCAAACAGTCCGATCAGTCTTATTAAGCAATTGTGAGGCGCAAACAACGTAACCTAACAAAAACAATAAGCTGTTATCTACCTCTAAATATTATCCGATTTGAGTGATTTTTTTGTTCATGTAATCAGCACTTCAATCGGTAGGATTATACGTCTTAGTTATTACAGTTTTTAAATGACCTTAAAGTTAAGTATAAATATCTAAAAAGTCAAATTTTACCCAAAAACTTGCCTGAAAAGTGTACGTAAATTAAAAACTATTCTGAAAAAAATAAGACATACGAGCGTGCAATATTTCTTACTCAAGCGATAAACAACATAACTTTTTGCCACAAAACGTAAATTTTATCAAAAATATACCGAAAATTTTATCGATGTTCTACAGAAAACGCGAAAACATTGGTCGATTCACGATCCTCTTAAAAATCTATATTGGAGTATGTCTCTAAATCTAATCTAAATCTATATTGGAGGATACCCGCGTGACCATCGCCGAGGTCAGTGGTTGTTTTCGTCACTCCGCGTATTTGTAACGTTAATAATTAGAAATGTCGGAAAAATCGGACGATAGTGGTATCCGTGAACTTGTAAAAACAGTGCTTTCAATGCAAAAGCGAATAATTTCGTTGGAGAAGGTGGTATTGGACCAGAATGTCCTTCTGAAAAAACTTGTTTCGGAGCGAGAAATCGCGAGTGCAGCAGCTGTTAAAGAACTGCAAGAGGGTACCGCGGCCGTTGAAACCGAGATAAACACTGCAAAGCGAACGGTTCGAGATGCTAAGCTTCGGGCTGTGTCGGCGCTCACCGCCGATACCCGCAAGACTAAGGGAGCGAGTGCACTCAATATATTGTCTGCTCTTTCTTCCTCGAGTACGGACATCCGCGGGCCTACACTGAATGCGTCATCGAGTCGAAGTGCACCTCCTACACCGACATTTCAAAGCGCGCCACCTATCCCCACATTTCAAAATGCGCCGATAATCATCGCGGGTCAACAACCGGCTTTGAATCATGCTCAACAGGATGACTCAAATAACAATAGCGGTTGGGTTGATGTCACACATCGAAGAACCCGCCGCCCTCCGAGCAATGTGACTCGCGGTACAGCCGCCCCTGCTCTGATGGGATGTGGATTAGCGGCCGCAGAGCGGAAATCTTATCTGCATTTATATTTTGTTCAGATCGGAACTACAGCTGATCAAGTAGTAACTCACCTGCGTAGTATCTGCCCTGGAGATAAGTGCTCGGCTGAAGCGCTTAAGTCGCGAGGCGATTATGCGTCATTCAAGCTAACGATATCCAGCAAAAATTTCGATGAGTATATGAAGCCAGAGCACTGGCCAGAAGACGTCCACATCAAGCCATGGCGGAGTGGATTTCGAAACCAGCAGCAAACAACGTAAAAAAAACAATCGATTTAAGACATATACGATATTGTATCAGAACGTCAGAGGTCTTCGTTCAAAACTTGATGAATGCAAGGCAGCAATTTTAGCTAGTAGTGCAGATATATATGTATTCACCGAGACATTCCTAGTCGGCAGTGTGAGTGACGCAGAGTTGTTCCCCCCTGGTTATATCGTATATCGGCGAGACCGGCAAGTGCAGCGCGGGAATCGAACTGTTGACGCTGGCTGGGGCGGTACCTTGGTCGCGGTTCGTGATAAGTACGCGGTGACTCAGGTTACGGATATCGACGGCTATGACGGTGACGTTGAAATATTAATCACTATGGTGTCTCTTAAATTTAGAAAGATCGTTTGTTGCGCTATTTATATACCACCTAATTCGGCTGATACAAAATATTTAAATACTTTTGCTGTCTTAGAGAATCTTGTAGCTAAATACCGTAAATTAGATTTTTTGTTTATAGGAGATTTTAACTTGAAATCTTGTAGCAAAAATGTGATTTTACATTATAATTATTTGCTAGAATATTGTAAGCTAAATCAACATAATTTTTTAATTTGTAATACATATGGTAATATATTAGATCTGGTACTGAGCAATCTAAGCGATGAGTGGGTTAAAGTCGGCGGCGATATCGAGCCTGTCGTCAAGATTGATCTCCACCATCCTCCGCTCGAGATAAGCCTGCGGTGCGCGCGCCCGAGCCGGCCGCCGGGCCGGGCTGCGGGTGCGCTGCCGCCGCCGCCGGCGGCCGGTGACTCATGCGCGTGGAATTTCCGTAAAGCGGATTTTTTATCCTTATATGAAGATTTGGGTTCGCTGAAATGGGACGATATAAAATCAATTTCTGATGTGAACGAAGCTGTTAGCCTGTTTTATTCAAAGTTGAGTGACTGTTTCTATCAGAACGTACCTATGAAAAAACGAGGACAAATGACTTCGAAGTACCAATATCCGACTTGGTTCACGCCTGAAATTATACGTAGCTTAAAGAATAAACATTTTCACTTAAAAAAATATAAGCAACTAAATCTCGAATTCAATCGTGAATTATTCAAATTTTATAGGCAGCAAGCAAAACAGCTTATCGATCTGGCGTATAATAATTACATTCGACGTACAGAAAAAAACATAAAAATAGACCCCAAAAGTTTTTGGTCTTTTGTAAAAGAACAACAAGGTTCCAGGCAACAATGTAGTGAATTTGAATTTAATGGACAAACTGTTTCTGGGTTAGATGCCGCGAACGCATTTGCATCTTATTTTAGTTCAGTTTTTTTGCCCCCAAGTTCGCCAACATCTTCAGCCAATGCTGAGCAAAAACACGTCGATTTGGGAAGCTCTTCACGGATTTCCTTGGATGTGATTGATCCTACTGATATCTCACTAGCAATTCGTCGTCTTAAAACTTATTCATCAGCTGGACCAGATGGGATCCCACCCTTTATTTTAAAGGACTGTATCTCTGCTTTGCTAGTGCCTCTTTTCTACATATATAATCTGTCTCTTTCGACTGCTACGTATCCGGATATGTGGAAAACCTCTCGAGTCACGCCTATACCTAAGGGCGGCTCCAGGTCAAAGGTAGAGAACTACAGACCCATTGCGATTCTATCAGCCCCCGGTAAGGTCTTCGAATCGATACTGAACCGCCATATCACGAAGCAGGTTCAAACGCAGTTGAGCGACTGTCAGCACGGTTTCAGAGCTGGAAGGTCTACGGCCACTAATCAGATTAACTTTGTCGATTACGCTGTCACAGAAATGGACCATCGGAAACAAGTGGATGCTGCTTATTTCGACTTCAAAAAAGCATTTGACCGTGTCGACACCAATGTCTTATTAGGTAAGTTTGACGATGTAGGATTTGTCCCTAAGCTTCTACAATTTTTTGAGAATTTCTTTTCTAATCGTACGCAGTATGTTGAGCTATTTGGTTTTAAATCTACTCCATATCTGACCTGTTCTGGTGTAAGCCAAGGCAGTACGCTGGGTCCGACCCAATTTACGGTAATGATTAATGACTTACCGAAGGTTGTCAGGACTGCTGAGTGTCTGATGTTTGCCGACGACCTGAAGCTGTATTTGGGTGTGAGCGGTGTTGAAGATTGCGAGGCTCTACAGAGAGATATTGATAGTGTGGTGCAGTGGGGAAGAGCTAACCATTTGGAGTTTAATACTTCCAAATGCAAAGTCATTTCCTTCACCAGATCACGGAATCCCATTCGATATGATTACCACATGTCAGGTGTCAATTTGGAGCGTGTCATGGAAATTCGAGACTTGGGAGTGACACTAGATGCAGAACTGACTTTTAATCAGCACATAAATGAAATCTGTGAAAAAGCTTTTAAATCTCTCGGTTTCGTGATGAGGCAGACGGCTAGATTTCAGGACAGGAACGCTATTGTCCTGTTATATTTTTCATTTGTAAGAAGTAAGCTCGAATATAATTCAATTGTTTGGGATCCTCACGAAAAAAGCTATGTGCTTATATTGGAACGTGTGCAGAGGAAATTCACGCGTTATTTGTATAAAAAACTCTACGGATATTATCCTTTCTTGTATCCGTCCCTCTTTGTCAACGGTATGGTAGGTATTAATACTCTAGAACTGCGGCGAAAGTGCGCGATATTCATACACTACTATCAGCTGCTCAACGGCCGAATCGATAATCCTCGTGCATTGGGTCGCTGTTCGCTGGCGGTGCCGGACCGGCCGCGCCACTCGCGAGCTTGCAGAGTGCGGATGCTGTTCCAGATGCCGCCTGTGCGAACCGACACAGCTCTCTATGCTCCCACGACCCGCGTCATTAATCTGCTCAACGATCTGATTGCTCATACACCAGATATCGACATATTTTGTTCAAACTTTAATGATATGTTGAACGCATGCATAAGTTTTTTAAGTTGATAAGTTCTTTTTATATATAAGTGGTATTCGTTTTAATTTTTTATTGTATTATATTTCTGACTTTCTGTGCGTGTTGGCTAGTCTAGGCTGTAAGCATAGTAAGTAATTGTTGTAAAATAAAATAAAATAAAAATAAAAATGTCTAGTATTGTCCAGCTATATATAGACAATTGGAAAATCTACGTCCGATATTAAGATAACGATGACGTCATATATTTTTTGCAGGGTGCTCTAACAGCCAACGAAAAGCTAACCGCTTTAGGTCAGGCATTATCCAACTTGCCCGTGGAAGTTTCCCTAGCCAAGGCGATAGTAATAGGCGCGGCGACGCTACCGCCACATAAGCGCGATTCAGCACTCGCGCTTACTGCTGCACTGGGAGTTCGCTCTATTTACACTACAAGAGCTCACCGGGACTTCGAGTGTGAGGTCAGTTCAATCCAAACCAGCTTTATTTGTATAAAACTAGGTCCAAAATCGACAGAAGTGTCATTAACCAAGGTGGCGCGATTCAGCGCTCGCGCTTACTGCTGCACTTGGTTTTCGATCTATTTATTCTTCAAGGTTTCATCGGGACTTCGAGTGTGAGGTTAGTTCCATCCCTAAACGGCGTTATGTGTATATAACAAGGTTCAAAATCGACAGAAGTATCATTAACCAAGGCGATTAAGCGCGATTCAGCGCTCGCGCTTACTGCTGCACTTGGCGTTTGCTCTATTTATTCTACAAGGGCTCATTGGGACTTCGAGAAATTTTTCGTTCACCCGCGACTAAATGTATGGAACAGCTGTTTTTTTTTTAATTTCTGACAACTCGCAGAACTACAATTGTTAGTTTTGATGTACAGAATAAGCCCCTAAAAGGATGCTAATTGATTAGAAATAACCCTGTATAGAGTACTGGTTATTTAAGCATTAAAAGTAAGTAAGTAAGTTCGTATAGGCCGGGTGGCTAGCCCTGGTGTCAGAGTTTTTAGGCCGCCTGAAGGCCTCTGACATGGCTAAACGGTTAAAACAACCGGGGCCTACAATTTAACGTGTCATCCGAGCCACGGTAGCGCTCAGTTGGAAAATGCCACCCGCGGTCACCCATCTAAGTACTGACCGTGCGGAACGTTGCTTAATTTCGGTGATCGCTGACAATCACCTAGTCAAACTACGCTACGAGCGCTACAGCATTTTAAGCTTTGAGACGGCATTATTATGAAGTGACAAAGTCGCGAGTTTATATTTGCGAAGAAATGTACCTATCAAATATTGTCATGTAATTTGTGTATCTATAACTACAATTTTGTGTGTTGTTCGAAAGCTTTTAATAGATTACTTAACATAAATATAATTTAAGTAGGTACATACGTTTCAAACCGGTAACATCCTCTTTTGAAGTCAGTAAAAATACCCACAAAAGTGTCCTATTGTCGTCATATAATTTCGTTTCGAATAACTGTTTGTATTTTTGTTCCAGAATGCTCGAAAACCCGACGAATCCGACCACGGAGATCCACTAACCCTACTGTCTTTGTACTGCGCTTGGTTGACGGTTAAATCTGAAAATAGAGGAGGAAGGGCGTGGTGCAAACGAAGAGGCATTGAAGAACAACGGCTGTACGAGCTGACGAAACTGGCTGCCCAATTAAGGAGCTTATTACAAGTAGGTTAAAGTTTAACTTTATTGTTAAATTTGAAAATGGAGGAGGATCATGTAAACGAATACGCGTTAAGAAGCAGCGGCTGTATGAGTTGACGAAACTGGTTGCCCAATTTAGGAGCTTATTACAAGTAGGTTAAAGTTTTATTTTTAACAATGTGCAAACGAAGAGCTGCAACGACTGTACGAGCTGACGAAAGTGGCTGCGCAATTAATGAGTCTATTACAAGTAGGTTATAGTTTATTTTTACAACTAAATCTGAAAATAGACGGGAATGGATGTGGTGCAAACGAAGAGGCAACTAGGAGCAACGGCTGTTTGAGCTGACGAAACTGGCTGCACAATTACGAAGCTTATTACAAGTAGGTTAAAGTTTATTTTTATTGTTAAATCTGAAAATAGAGGGGAAGGGCGTGGTGCAAACGAAGAGGCATTGAAGAACAACGGCTGTACGAGCTGACGAAACTGGCTGCACAATTACGAAGCTTATTACAAGTAGGTTAAAGTTTATTTTCACAGTACAAAATACGGCAGAAGCTGACAGCATACACCTTAAGCTATCATTGTAATCTGCATGGCAGTCCAGTCGCACACAGTGTTCGACTCTCACTAGGCTGTGTTTTTACACAATTCCGCACAAAAATCAGTGGTGTACATGGGTTTCAATGTGCAGTGCACGTGCGTGTTGAATTATTAATGTTAACTTAACCCCGAAATGATATTTAATACTATGCTGCTGTAGTTTTAATACCATTGCTTATTTGTTTAGGATAACAATCTCATGGAGACCGTGGAACCTGAGACGATGTCTTCGGCTGAAAGGGCGGTCAGACATGGACAATTGAAGCAACTGAAAGATATGAGACGGTATGTACTTATATTGGACTTTGATGATCATCATCATCCTCCTACCCTTATCCCACTAGGTGGGGTCGGCACAGCACGTTTCTTTTCGCCACTTCACTCCATCATACAACTCTCATCTCAACATCAACTCCTTCCTCTCGCATATCATCTTTCACACAATTCATCCACACTTTTTTGGTCGTCCCCAAAAAAGGAGTTATATTGGACTTTGATTATGCATTTTATATTAATAAAAAAGAATTATCTTTATGTTGAAGCCGTGGTGGTCTAGTGGTAGTGACACCCGCTTTACAATTGTGAGGTCGTGGATTCGAATCCAAATCCCGGTCCCGTGTCAATGAGTTCTTTGGAATGTATGTACGGAATTTCACACCATTGGCTTTTCGGTAAAGGAAATCATCGTGAGGCAACCTGCATACTTTCGTAGAAAAAAATCGATGGCGAATGTGAATCCACCAACCCGCACTGGGCCAGCGTGGTGTCCTACGTCCTGTAGTAGACTATTAGGCTGGTACAGTACAGTATAAATAGGACTGAGTAATTAGAACTTTATTTTCATTGATTACAAATACAGGGTTATCCAGAACTGGTGTACTAACCCGAAACGAGGTGACACAGGACATCATTACGAACAACTTTTAGTATGGGGCCAACCCAGAATAAAAAAGAAAATCAGTTGTTTCATACATTTTGGCGATCCCGAGTAGTAATTTTGTATGGAACAGCTGATTTTTTTGTCCAATTCCGGGTTGGCCTATAGTGCCTTAACAGGTAAAAACAAATGTTATAAAATCGTATGTATGTCAAGACGGGTTTTCTAAAAAAACACGTGAAATATTAAATGAATACTCCTGGCAACATGTTCATTATGATAATAATGACGTACGTTAGGTCGGACGGAGACCACGGACCAGTAAGCTAGTGTAGGACGTCCACCGACTATAATAGATGGACTGACGATATAATTGAGATCGCAGGAACGCGTTGGATGCAGCCCGCTTCCAATCCGCCTTATTGGAAACCAGATTTTGCCAGCGGCTTCGCTCGCGTGGTATTTCAATTTTTGTGCTATCCCATTGTGCGAATTTTTCAGCATAGAAAGTAGTAGATAGTATGAAAGACGGACAGTGACATATTATTATGCATATGTCAATTTCCGTCTTTCATACTATGTCCATGCCAGAAATCAGGTCAATCCGTTGCTCCGTTGCTGCATGAAAGAGGAACAAACCAATAAACACACTTTCGGATTTATAATATTAGTAAGGATCCATAGACGAGGCCTATGTTCAGCCGTGAACCTCCTACACTTGATGGATAGATGAATGGACGTTAGATTAAAAAAAATTATTTTTTAACGTGCCTTTATAATACAACTACTTAAAGGTATTTGTCCTTTTTAGTCAATATAAACAAAAAGCAGCAGAAGAATCAAAACGCAAAAAGAGGCTCAAAGTCGACTCCTGGGAGATAGTCGACGAAAATAAAGACGACGAAGATCAGACCCTAGACATAAGGGACATAGAGTTCAGAATGACGAACGACGCGCAACGGATACAGGCGCTTATATCGGGCACTAGTGCTTCTAGCGGACGGGATCTTATCATGCTCAAGGTACAATTTTAGTAGTTTATGCAACTGTCATATAATGAAGGGTATATAAACACGAGTGTGAGTTTCATAATAGTAACGAGTGTTATATGCAGTTGCATACACTACTTTATCTTCACTAATAAAAATAAAAAAAAAAATTTGCGAAACATTAAATTCACGCGTACGTGTATTGTCACAGTGAACCTGGTGTCATTAAAATCTAACCAATGAGCGCGCAGCTGCGCGCGCAGGGTCAATCAGGAGCGAGCGCGCTCTGTTTTTTTTTTTCATTGGCACAAGATCTTACCAAAGAGTTTTGTGTATGTAAGTTTAGTAGTTTCGACGAAGTTTTCACGTATGACCCAACTGTTTTCAAAAGCCAGCCTAATATCAAAATTTTGTACAACTTGTATGAGGATTTTGACATAAGGCTCGCCAGGTTAATTGGTCGCGTTTTATTGATGTTATAATGAGATTTTACGATATCGATGTGGATATTATAACATCATGTCAAATTGCTTAAATTGAGTGTTTTGTTGTCTGCGCTATAACAGTAGTCATTATAAGTCAAGTATTGGAAACATAAGTAGAATGTTACAACATTAGTGTAGATAAAAATAATTATTAACTTAGTAACTAACCTATACCTGCGTCTACTCGACCGACGTAACTCAGTACCTCGAGTAAAAAGTTTTCGACCACTGTGTGTTGCCAGTGATGAAGTTGACTCTTGCCGCACTAGTATACGCACCACGAATTATTTTTTTCGACGTGTCAGAAGGAGACAGTGTTATGGTGAAGTATAGGTATATAATGTGTCACTACAACTATTAACCTACTTCCAAAAAGGAGGAGGTTCTATGTTCGTCTGTATGTATTTTTTTGTGCATGATTCAGTGGTTAGTGACCCAATTACTGGGTCAAAGAGGCGTGGGTTCGATCCCCACCCAGATGTGCTTAAATGTTCTAAGTTGAGATATTTCCATACGAATTAGACGTTCTAAATTTAAATCACTTTACTCCCTAGGGAATTTCATACAAACATTATTGACCTGCCATAGCCTTCGAGATTGTCATTTTTGAGCAGGTGGTATGAAAAATATATTTTTGGCTCAGGCGACGTACTTTGAGTCCCTCGCTACGTTCAGGATCCTACTAAAGAATCAACTCTAGAATCCCTGGATTAGCTCTGGATTCAAAAAAGCGCCCTCGCCGTAAACATGTTATTTTGCTCCCTTATGATACAATCTACTATTAACTTTGTTGCAGGTCGTCCTGTGTCGAGCGCTATACCCTCAAGTGGCGGTAGCTGATGAGTTCAATCATTGTAAGGCAGGTTGAACTGTTTTATATACCCTTATTTCTGTCTAGGTACAGGTATAGCACAACACAGTCCTGCCTGAAGCTCATTTAACAGCTGCGTGAGGATTGGGTTTCCTGCAGCTTGTAGCTAACTTCACAGCTGCCAAGAAGTTTGATTTGGCCTAATAAATCTTATCATGTCTGTTTCTTTAATGTTTTATCAAACTGTGGGTTGCGACTCCCCAGGTGAAGGCTTACTAAAGGGGCAAGACTCTCTCGAGCAAGACAAAGGTCTAGGTTACATGTAGGTTGGAAATGGAAAAACTATAAAAATATAATTTGCCACACAAGTCGGCGGATGGGAAGTTAAGCGCAGAACGCTGCGCTAAAGGCAAATATAGGTATGCACGGGCGGGAGCCAGAGACTCGCGCCGGGGCACACCCGCCCGCCAACCTCATGCCTCCCGCGCGCTCACTACGCCCGCGCTCACTACTTCGCCACTTCAATCAATCAATCATTTATTTATTTTTGACACATATGTTAATGTACAGTATCAGATGATCCATGACTCCTGAACTAGTCTAAGATTGTGTTTCAGGAGCCAACTTGAGTACGCATTGTGCACACATGCGCAATAATTAGCAAATCACGGCGAAGTGTCATCTGCGGCTAACTTCTCATCGCCGGGGACCCGCCGCCCGCACCTGTCTCAGACGCCTTAATATACTTCACTTACTATAGGCCGAATTTAAACTTAATAGAGTCTGTGAACACGCAACGAGTCGTTGCCCGGTAGCCATCAATCATCCATCCATCAGCCAAATGACGTCCGCTGCTGGACCTAGGCCTCCCCTATGGATCTCCAATAAGACCGGTTGGAAGCGGCAACAATTTATTCATCATGTCAGCGGCGCAAGTTGTAGAGATTTGTGCAGATTGCAGCTAACTTCACATTATATGCATTTTGATTTGGCCATAAGTATTTTTACATTCATTCATTTTTCTCGTGGCAATGGCTAGACATTTTTATGTATGCTTTTTTTGTTTTTGTATTTTATTTAGGTTTTTTAGATGATTTCAACACATTATGTTTGCTATTTTCAGTCAGTGGCAGAGCAGTTGTACCACACATGGAGTAAACCATACGTCTTCCTACACCCGACGTCGTATTTTGGAAAGCAACCTCGAACTTTGCAGCTGAGTGAGACAGACATACATACTCAATGCGCTCATTATACTGGAAAGTTAGCGCTGTCTCACTCGCACCAGATACTATGCTATCTGTAAGTCGATTTTTTAACTGTTTTAGAACATTTTGTTCCATATTTTATATTATCTTGTTATGGTATTTTTCAACTCGAAAGTGTTTGATCAGTGTGTGTTACCAGTGATGACTTTATAGGGTACTGACCTCTCTCTGACTCTCTTACCATGGGCCTAATTAATAAGATCCAAGTAGCACAACGATCTATGGAGAGGGCTATGCTCGGAGTCTCTCTGCGGGATCGAATCAGGAATTAGGAGGTCCGTAAAACAGCGGATTGACAAGTTGATGACAGTGGGCAGGGCGCATAGCATGGAGAAATGATGACCGATGGGGTCGAAAAGAGTTCTCGAGTGAAGACTACATACCGGCAAGCGCAGCGTAGGTCGTTCACCCACAAGGTGAACGGATGACTTCATCACTCGTAAGACCGCAGGATCGCGCTGGATGCAAGCCGCTTCCGACCACCGGTCTTATTGGAGATCCATATGAGAGACCTAGGTCCAGCACGTCCTGGACGTCCTATGACTGATGGATAGATCGATGGATGGTGTTTTTAAGTTTCACGGGGCTTATAGGAGTTTTTATAATTATATCGAAAATCTACATATTTACGGTAACAACGTGTTATTTCTGTAAAATAACTTGTACTGTACCAGCCTTTTTTAATGGTCCACTGCAGGACGTGGGCTTACCCACGAAGGGTGATTGGGCCATATCCACCACGCTGGCCCAGTGCGGGTTGGTGGGTAACGTGTAATTACTTAAAAAAATAGATATTTTCTAAGAAATTATGAATATTTTCGTGTGATACTTGCATGTTCTTGGTAAATTGGTCACCTTTTAATTCCTTCCTCTTTTGGAAGAATGATTTAAGAAAAATCTCATATAAGAATCTCATATATGCATTGTACAAAATATGGTGTATTTTTGACACACAAACATATTTTAATTAGTCCATGTCACGAATAAAGTATGATTAAACTGTAAAATAATTTTAAAAAAAAAACGTCCTGAAAAATTGAAATATTTTAGTCACTTTAATTATTTTTTATACATTTGCAGGTCGTTATTGGAAACCACGAAGCCCTACATAGTAAATTCGATGCGAATGCCCGCAGCGCAAACGTTGCTCCTTCTAGCACATTCCATTGACACTAATATCGGCTTTTCCAGGTAAAGTATTGGTACTAATAATTATAGTTCTTATTATAAACATTAAATTAGTAGTTCTCCGAACAGTGAACCTCGCATCTGTTTAATTGATTTTTATAAGCCTATATCTCGACTCGATCTTGGCCTATTTCAAAATCGGCTGATAAATAGCGCGAAAGCAAATTTCCCCGCTTTCTGAGGGAAATAAAGCTACAGTACAGCTTGGCAAATTGAGTGGAACTTAACGGTGCGCCATTTTCTAAGCTTAAGGCCTAATTTCACCGAGCGATGTCAAATATTTGATGCCGTGTTAGAGCTATTAACAGACTGTCTACGTTATCGAGTGTCCCACCATGCGCTAATGCTTTGTTAGTTCTCTTGACATGATGTTAAATCTAATCACTGCTTTTGAGGTCCGTTAACAGTTGACATACTGCCAGATGACAGATGTTAGGGGGAAAACAGGGCAATGGTGGTCAGCGGGGAAACATGGTCACGCTCATAATTAAAAGAAATTTCTTATCAAAATATATTTTTGCTTGTGTTTTAACTCTTTTGTTTTCATTAAGTCTGATGCATCAATTAACCACAAAAAGGCAAAAGAAATTAAAAAAAGACTAAAAAGAAAGAGTTAAACAAGCTAAAAATGAAAGTTCTTCAATAAGAAAGCGATTTCTCATACTATGGGTCATCAGTCCTCCGCGCTATGTGCCCTGCCCATTGACTAACGTAGATATTGCGGACTTCTGCGTAAATGATGATGATCCGGAAATCCATTCTTATATTGGTCGTGTGTGTACAATGGTGGTCAAAGCCATTTTTTTATTTTATTTTGATATATCTAAAGAAGTATTAAAATTAAAAGTAGGCCGGTTGCATTATAATCCTACAGAGTGATCGTTATTTAAAATTGGTCACATAGCATTATTAAGCAACTAAGAAGAAAGTTGTGCAAATGTACATGCAATGATATATCAAATACAAACCTTTAGATTAGGTCGTATTACAATGAGAATGAACATTGAGTGAACAATTTGTTTAACGTGGGATTTACTAACGATTTGTTATATTTTCTTCATAGGACAGAAAATGATCCAACAGTTCTGTTACTTTTAAAGACCCATCAGTTAATGCCTCATTAAGAACTAACAAACATCGTCCGGTGAAATTGGGTCTTAGGTTGGCGTTTAAATTTCTCTAATTACTACCAATCCAATGATATTTTTTCTGAATTTTGTAAGAATTTCCATGAGAGAAAAACATTAGTTCCGTTTCTAGACTTTTTTGCCAAGGTGTACAGTATTGTACTGTATCCCAGAATACGTTCGTCGTCTAGCTTCGAGCAAATATCTATAGAGTCACAATCGTGCAAAAAAAATGTCCGAGGCAAAACTCTGCCCAAGCTATGTAGTGGGCAGGCTTTTTAGTTAAAGCGATTGCAAGCCGACTACCATGCTGCGCGATACCAAAGTGCTCAGTTAAAACCACTAATTAGGTGACATAACGTCGAGGTTCGAGAAAACGGGCCATTGTGTAAATATCTAAGTCGGTATGTATGACGGCGCTCGGACATTTTTTTAATTTGGCTCTGTAGATATTTGCTCGAAGTCGTCTAGGGATACATTCCGTGTTAAATATTTCATTTATGTCATGTCTGAGTTAAGACGATTTTTTAACGATGTATAATGTTAATTGCAGGATAGTTTGCGACTCCTGGCTACTCCTAGAATTTCCATACCCCGAAGACGGATTGAACTTACTTCTGAAAGCTACAAAGCTAAGACAGCGGTGGGATGCTCTTATCAACCGACGCCTAGCAGGTGACAATTTTATAAGAAACTGGCTGATCCGGCAAAAGTTTTTGCTAAATACATATCTGTAAAATCTTATCACATAAAAACCTAAAAACAAAATTTGTTACGACCTATTCTCAGACCTAGTGAATATACACAAAAAAAAACAAAAAGTCGAGGCGTTTCGGAAGATTTTGGTTACAAAATTGAAATAATGATTTTATTTACATATACATATTATATAGGGTTATTCCTAATCAATTAGCATCCTTTTAGGGGTTTATTCTGTACATCAAAACTAACAACTTTTGTTCAACGACTTTTATCAAATCTAATCTTTTGGGTTTTTTGGGTAAATGTAGTTATGTAGTGATATAAAGATTTCGGAATTGTTTTTTATTTTGCCTTTGTGTCGTTATAACTTCTGAAGTACCCCGAATTCCTAAAGATTAGATGACCATTGACGCACGCGTGTTTATCAAACTATGTGATTATAAACACGTGGCTATTTTAGTTTACACATTTATAAATCTAAATTTTTCCTTGTAAAATACATTCTGTGTACGGTGCTGCAAGTTACTTTCTTGTGAAATTTCGTTATAATCCATACAGGCGTTTAGTTGTGATATGACTATGACAACACACCTATTTATTTTCTTTGCCCATACTACGAGACCCATTTTTTTTTTGCGTGGAATGGGGGGCATTCCCGCCAAAAAAAAGATTTGTGCCAAAAAAAAAAAAAGAAAAGTCATATTTCGAAGATTTTGTATTAATTTTGACGGTTGTGAGTTCTGACTAAAAATATTATATCGTTGTGAGATCTAGAGCCCTAAACCGGCTTAGGCGTTATACCTCAGGAAAAATAGAATTTAACTTTATTGAAATTTTGGATCGGAAATTTAGTGCAAAGTTGACCAAAAAAACGTCTTTTTTTCCTGAGGTATTAGTATTGTACTGGTTTATGCCTTAATTTAATGTTGATAAATCATTAATCAGCATTGATTGATAAATATTATTCTGATTTCCTTGATTGATCAGATAAATATTGGCAAGTGTCGATTGTATCATCATTGTAGATAAATGAAAATGCGTGATTACCATCTAAAAATATTTTGCTTTATTAATTGAACACAATCACTACAATTATTATTATTATATTTGATATTGGATTAATGACGTTACAAATAACATTACTGTGGAATGTTTCGTACGTCATTACACATACCTTGTACAAGATATGTTTGTGTAATCAATTGATTAAGATTATCATTTAGATGGGTAAATTGATAGAATAATTTTGTACAGTAAACACTACGTAGAACTCGATACTATAGAGTCAATATGTTACCTATCAAACAAAAGAAAACAGCCAAATGCAAAGTTATCATAAAAATAAACAAAAATAGTTTATACCTAACCCTTAAATGGAATCAACCATTTATTTTTTAAGGGTAAAAAGTAGCCTATGGCTCCTTTGAAATATATTCTATAAAAAAATCAAGTCTAATTACGTTGAATGAATAACGGACCAATTTTGAACAAACATAAGTTTCGGATTTGAAATATTAGTAAGGATTTTTTGAAACCTTGGGCTGGAGAGTATTTGATTAGATTATAATTGGCAAGATGACTGGGTTAAAAAAACATTATTATAATTAGAACGTGAGTTAGAATATCAAAAACTATTGGACACGTATTTTTTTCTTCTGTCAATCAAACAACAAATGACTAAGATAAGCCTTGTCAAAGTTATTATCAAAGGTATTTTAGAGAGTGGGCACAGAGCTATTACAACTAGAGACATGGCGCTGTTTTCGCTTGAGGCAATTCTCAACCACAAAAATGTATGGAAAATCTGGCCCATGGCTGTCAAAACTTTCAAATATGAACTGAGAGAAAAACACGACAACTAGCCAATGACTCAAACTCATGCCATTTGAAATCATTGCATCTCTCTTTCTTTTCTCGATCGATCACATTATCCCTCTGGTATCTCTGTGGGAGTGTGGTCGTGACGTCATCTCTCTTACAGAAGTCTATACATTTGTATGGCACTTGTGACGTCACGCGGAACTTTCAGGAACTGTGACTTCATTAATTTTTAGGGTTCCGTACCCAAAGGGAAAAACGGGACCCTATTACTAAGACTTCGATGTCCGTCTGTCTGTCTGTCACCGGGCTGTATCTCATGAACTATGATAGCTAGGCAGCTGAAATTTTAACAGATGATGTATTTCTGTTGCCGCTATAACAACAAATACTAAAAATAGAATAAAATAAATATTGAAGGGGGGCTCCCATCCAACAAACGTGGTTTTAAGGAGTTTTTACTCGCTATTAATAACAGCAAGAGGAATGGGGCTCCCGTACGGTACGGAACCCTTCGTGCGCGAGTCCGGCTCGCACTTGGCCGATTTTATTTTTTGATTCTCACATACTTGGCAATCAACCAAGGCCATATTGGAAATCCATAACGCAGGTCTATGTTCCTACATTAGACGCGGAAAAAAACAAAAGAAAAAAAGCGACTCGTACTTGGCCGATTATTGTTGTTAAATTGATAAAAGATAAAATACGTCCCTAATATTTTTTGATAATCTATCTGACGGACTAATTATATTTTTTTTAGTCATCATGCCTATTAGGAGCCAAACTTATAGCTTTCCGTTAAGCTATATCGAAATTATTGTCGAATCACCTACAATCTAACTCCTGTTTGCTATTTCAGATGCAAATCCTAAGAAATCAGTAGAAAATGAGCTGGAGAAGCAAAAACACAGCGGGACGTACGAGGAGCTTCAATACGAGTTATCGTGTGATATCAGCTCCTATATGAACTGTCAAGTGTACTACGCTGTCAAAAGGCTGGTGCCTGGCGATTTGAAGGTAGCTATTGATATTTTTTTGTACCATCCTATCGAAACCTTTTATAAAAGGAGAAAGAGTAAAAAACCAATAAACGCACATTAGAATTTATAATATTTGCACAGGCTATGAGGAGGTCCTCAAGGAGGAAGTCCTTGAGGACCTCCTTAGGTTAGTCAATAAATTGTATAAAACATAGTCGCTATGTATGCTTAGTTAACGTTTATTTTAATAGATAGAGTGATTCAAGAGGAAGGTTTATATGTATAATAAACCTGTGCGAAGCCGGGGCGGGTCTCTAGTCTATGATAATTTGCTTAACATCAGGCAGTATGTAGTCAAACGCAAACCTCTATCTATACAGGGTCATAGGTATTAAACGCAAAACCTTTTAAGGGCGGGTCTAGTACATCTAGACAAACAACTTTTGTTCAAGGACTTTTGGAAAATTACGAAGAAAAAAATCAGCTTTTTTTAGGGTTCTACCCTATTATTTGTTTAGAGACTTCGATGTCCGTCTGTCCGTCGGTCTGTCTGTCTGTCTGTCACCAGACTGTATCTCAAGAACCATGATAGCTAGGCAGCTGAAATTTTCACTGATGATGTATTTCTGTTGCCGCTATAACAACAAATACTAAAAAGAATATCAGAAAAAAAAAAATTAAGGGGTCTCCCACACAACAAACCTGATTTTTCAGATTTTCGCTCTATATTAATAATGGTAACAGGTACATGCTTGAAATTTTCACAGAATATTTAGTTTTATATTCACTTCAATAGTAAATAATAAAATTTAAAAAAAAATATATTTAAGGGTTTATTTAAAATTAATTTTAATAAATATTATAATCCCATACAGTACGGAACCCTGCGTGCGCGAGTCCTACTCGTACTTGGCCGATTATTTATAACTATAGCTGCCCATCCCGGCTTCGCCCGGATACAAATGAATTATAGCTATAAACCTTCCGGAAGAAATATTCTAAAAGATAGTGAAAACAGCATTGCAATCTGTTGTGTAGTTTGCAATATAATTATAAGCAGATACACAGTCAGACACACAGAAATAACGGTATTGCTTTATACTATGTAGTGTAAACTAATACAACGTTTAATTTAGGTGATCTATCAAGGTGGTGAAGACACGCACGGGAGTGTGGACCCTAATCCGTTTGAGGAAGGTTTCAAATGCCTCGTCAACGAGAGGAAAGGAGGCGTGTATGTTACGGACAATGTGGTTTTCAATTGGTAAGATTTTATGTCATACTAGCTGACCCGAAAAACGTTGTGTTGCCAAACAAAAAAAATTGCCAATATAAATTGAGAAAAAAACTATCCTATCTCTCAAGTTGCTTCAAACCGCACAGTGTGCAAAATTTGGTGAAAATAGGTTCAGTAGTTGAGGAGTTCTTCGCGGACAAACAACGTGACACGAAATTTTTATATATATTTTTTTTATGATTGATTTCAAAAAAACAAAACCATTTCCCAGCAGTGCAGTGGAACTCAGGTGCCTAAAACTTCAGCAGCAATTTTATCTTGACTTTTATGTAAAATGATTTAAAACTCCTGTTGACAAACACGTATTAAAACATCTCCAAACATTTGAACTTGCATAACACGTGATGCACATGAGGAACAGCTGACTTGAGAACATTTTCCTGATTGGAAGTCGGTTCATATTGCGCAGTTTATTTACTACTAGCTGGCCCTGTGAACTTCGTTTCACGTAATATCTTTATAAATTATAGCCTGTGTTATTCTGATGTATAAGCATTATTATTGCAAAGTTTCATCCCAATCCGCTCAGTAGTTTCTGCGTGAAAGAGTAACAATCAACCAAACATAACCACAAACTTTCGCGTTTATAATATTAGTAGGATGGTAACGTTCTCATACTCCATACAAAATTGATCACGTACATATTAAATTGTAAACAAGTTGTATCTGTGCCTCGATAGATGGCGTTAGTGGTCGAGTTAGCTCGCGCTAACGTTTTGTTAGAGCTTATAGCGGGTTTGTTGTTATGATAATGAATCAGCAGGAAAAAAAACTATTTAATGTGTTGTAATTATGTTTTTGTAATACGCAGCAGATGAAATCTGCTTTTCGAATTTTATAAGGTTATATTATATGTTCACTACGACGGTTATGAAATCGATAGCTTTGTCATTGATATTATGATAAATATTATGACGTTAATCGAATTTAGTCACAGAGTTCCAGAGGGAAGTCAGCCAGAAAGATATGTGTTGATTTAATACGGCATAAGTTAGAAAGAGACATTAAAAATATCTCGATTCGGTGGTAGTTGCCGACTATTATTGCAAAGTTTCATCTCAATCCGCTCAGTAGTTTTTGCGTGAAAGAGTAACAATCAACCATACATAACCACAAACTTTCGTGTTTATAATTTTGGTAGGAAACTGCGCAGAAGACGAAAAATAGACATTCGCGCAAGTTTTAGTTATAAGTAAGTTCGTATAGACAGGCTGGCTAGCCCTGTGTGCTTAGCATACAAGACCACTACAAGAGTTTATCGACGTGTGCAAAGGTGACAGATATATGCTTCAACATAACTCTGTCACGTTCTGTCACGTCGATAGTACAATTTTATGGTCCGTATGCTAAGCCCACTGGTGTCAGAGTTTTAAACCTCAGGAGGTCCTTCAGGAAGGACTCAGACAAGTGTAAACGGCTAAAACAACGTGGACCTATAATCGAACGGGTCATCCGAGCCACGGTGGCGCTCAGTAGAAATGCACCTGTGGTCATATCCGAAGACTGACCGTGCTTGTTGCTTAATTTCGGTGGCCGCTGACAAACATCTAGTCAAACTACGCTATGAGTGCTACGTTTTAGTTATATGTAATGGCGGCTCCACATTAGTGGCGTAAATTCACGCGCGAATTCATGCCGCGTATTCGCGGCCCAGTTCGTGCCCTCCACATTCACAGGATGCTAATAGTCGTCCGTGATACTAGCCGTGAAACGGACGCGTGTCTTTTGCATCCCACAGTGCATTTTCAGAATGTAATGCTCTAAAAAGAGCATTTCAGTTTTGTTATTCTAATGTTTTACGCGACTCCATTTTAGCGCGTGCGCAGGGACTGCACAGCACTTGTCTGTACGCTTTTGTAGTCAGAAGTAAACTGAAACGAGGCCGTGAGTGAATGTAGATATGTACTCATGAACGCCGCGTGAAGGAGGCTCGAACCCTTTGTCGCGGGACAAAATACCGACTCCGATGAGGGAACAGGCGTGAACGCGCGTGAGCCTTGTGATTCACTAATGTGAAGCCGGCATAACGTAAGCTTGATCTTGGGGCTTTCTACGGATTTCCTAATTCCTCATTCGATTTTCATCAAACTTTAACATATAGGCCGAATCATACAACTTGGCGGTTGTGATGTTTGCTACAAGCTACGGAGAGCTCAAACCCGACTGAAGCTCACTGAACAACTGCGCGAGGATTGGGTTAAGCGCAGCTCGTAGCTAACATCACAGCCGCCAAGTTATATGATTCGACTTATACCGTTGGTTGTATAATATTTAAACCTTGATATTGCAGTGTTGTGGATACAGAATGGAGCTACAACATTTACGAAGAAACCTACAACCAACCCTGGACCTGCCCTAACTGTGAAATCACCGTATGTCTCTCTCCTATAGAAAGACTACAACATAAACAATTCACTTGTTCAGCTAAAACAGAAACTAAAGTAAAGGAAGAAGCCAAACCTGCAAGGGAAAATAAACCTAATGCTAAGGATTATAAGTGCGAAACATGCGGAGAAACTTTGTATTTGACGCCTGTGGAAATTTTGAAACATAAGAAAGGGTGTAAGATGAAATAAATGCTTGGGAAATACAAGTAAGTTTTTTATTATAGGCCGCGCCACACAAGTTGGCGGGTGTGAAGTTAGCTACAAGCTGCGCAATAGGCAATCCTGACTAAAGCTAACATAAAGCCACATTTTGATTGGCTATAGCGAAGCAGCTAGCTAACTTCACATTCGCCAATTTATGTGGAACGGCCTATACAGAATGTTGCATACATTTTGTAGAGTTCAATGAAGTTTTTGTATGGAATAGTTAATTTTTATTTTGCAATCTTTCATAGTACCTACAAGTTCTCCCAACAAATCACAACGGCTTTATCACGATAATCTACACGTTTAATTTAGTCTCTTAAAGATCTGACTGATTATGAAACGTATCTGTCCTTAATATAGACCGATAAAATGATAATGACCTGTTGACGATAAAATACTTCGTAAAAGTTTAATTTGTTGTTTAAGGTGTAAACAACTGTTTATTTATAAATAACAACACCATACTCCCAATTTCATCGTAATTATAATAGCTAGTTAGACTATTGTTGTTTCTTTTTCACTTTTTACGTTGCTATTAAATTTACAAAAGTGCATTCATAATTGGGCCTAATATCTTAATTAAACAAATCAAAACAAATCATCTACCAATCCACACTAGGCCAGCTTATTGGATATTTATATGGTCAATCGCCCTTCTTGGGTAAGCGATGTTCAACAATGGACTTTTGAAAGGACGGTAGATACAGTACGTTGTACACACCGGCGCGGTTCCATCCGAAATATAATTTATACATTTTCAGGGTTCTGTACCCAAAGACTCCGCTGTCCGTCTATCTGTCTGTCTCCAGGCCGTATCTCATGAACCGTTATAGCTAGAAAGCTGAAATTTTCACAGATGATATATTTCTGGTGCCGACATAACAACAAATAAAATTAATAAATAAGGGATGGGCTCTAATACAACAAACCTGATTTTTAGCCGTTTTACGCTCTATACTTATAATGGTAACAGGTAGATGCTTGGAATTTTCACAGAATATTTAGTTGTATATTTATTTCAAAAATAAATAATAAAATTTAAATTAAATAAATATTTAAAGGGGGCTCCCATTCAGTACGGAACCTTACGTGCGCGAGTCCGACTCGTACTTGGCCGATTATTATTGGATCCTGTTTTGCCGAAACTACAACAGTGGGTGAATTTATATATTAGGTTAGATTAGTACGTAGGTATTTTTGATATTTTTGTCTATCTCTACCGAGGAAAATATTTGTGCTCAACAGTGTGCACAGTTGATATCTATCCCATAAAACATAAATGTAAATAAGACCCAAAGTTCCATACTTATTATTAAAATATGCGTCGTTGTCGACTTCGCCGACAAAAAGAATTGATAACTACAGGATTATTTCTAATCAATTAGCATCCTTTTAGGGGCTTATTCTGTATATCAAAACTAACAACTTTTGTTCTACGACTTTTATTAATTCTCAAAAAAAGTTGTCAGCTTTTTTTTTTGTGTTTTGACAAAATTCACCGAACAGAAGTTGTTAGTTTTGATGTACAGAATAAGCCCCTAAAAGGATGCTAATTTATTAGAAATAGCCCTGTATATATATATATATATATATGGGTGCAAATGCAAAGTTCTATGTATTTGACTTAGTTAGTTTGTCACGTACAGGCAGGATCTACGTTTACACAAGTTAGTGTGTTACCTGTTTCTACTGCGGTTATTAATACGAGTACTATAGTACATAGGTTAATACCACACCAACGCTACTTTTCTGAAATTTGAGTTGTTAAAAATCTAGCCAAATTAAATATTGAGATTGAATTACATTTCAAGTGAAATAATTGCAAGACTCTACATAGAACATTGCACCCTTATAGAGCTCAATTCTTTTTGTCGGCGAAGTCGACAACGATACATATTTTAATAATAAGTATTGAGCTTTGGGTCTTATTTATCTTTGTTTTTTTATGGGATCTTATTACTTTTTGTAAAGAAATTATTAGTACCTAATCATCATTGATGCATTTTTATTAGTAACCAGTATTATACTCGTATTAAAAATAACCTTTTTTTTAAAACAAGCTTTTACTGAACAAGTACTCGCCAAGACGAATCAAACGAGCCGAAACTCGATAGGGTTGCGTCGTTTCATTACAGAGTTACTATGACCACCTTCCAGCTCCATCATCAGACCCTGGTTACCATTGAAAGACAAACTACTCGCCAAGACCATTCAAATGAACCTAAATTCGATGAGGTTGTGTCGTTTCAATTCTAAGTTCTTTTTGCTTCATTTTTTTTTTGTTTTAAAACCGTTAACAATAACAAAAAATCGCGTAAATATTTTTTGTTTGAAATAAAGTATTTTCACGCGACATAAGTAGGTATCTTTAAAGAAAAGAACTAACACAAATGTAAGTTTTCGTTATTTGAATAATCACTTATTTTTCGGTGCCGCGTCCGACTGTAGACTTAGTAAGTATAAGTTTATACGTAAATGAAAACTAAAGTAATTTCCATACATTTTTGTACAACGCCCATGGCGCTACTAAATTTTGTACAGGGTCCTTTCCGGCCCCGGACGCTACACTACACAAAATGCATGAAACGAGCCCCGTCCAAGCCACATAGGTACACGGCCCGTCCCGGGCACGGCCCGGTCTAATACAAATTGTCCCTTACATCTGTAAGTAACTGTAACTTTAGACTCTGGTTTTACTTCTAGTTTATAGGTAACCATGACCTAACCAGCTCATTCATTTCAACGTCCTATACGAAATGTCCGATATGAAAACCAACATGATCGCGTAGAGCTTAGCAGATGGGTGGTTAACTTTTAACCTCCAGTTTTACACTGACACAAACTTACATTTACCATTGCCTTGAACTCTATCTCATTGAGCTAAGGGTAATATTTGCTTAGCGAAGGCGATATGTAAGTTTGCAAAACAGCGTAGTTGGCCCGTCAAGCTGTCAACGCGTAGGAAGCTGAATCAGTTGTTTAATGAAATAATTTTGTGGATAATTCAGGGCGGTTGAAGGGCAATCTTGAGATCGAGTCGTGGTTTCGTGATGCGGACAAATTGCACTGACTTATGGACTTAGGGGCTTGTACGTATCTACTATATTTTGTTTTTTGTGGCAGTATTGAATGCTGATACCCCACACGCGCCTAGTTAAGTAATATAATTTTAAATCAAAAATAATTGAGCGAGCGAACGAAGTGAGGAGGTCTCCGTTTTAACTCGTCTTGAATTTTGTGTTTTCTGGTTGTGCCCATAACCTTTTGCGTGGTCTGGATCATCTCCTGGTATTTTTTAAAGGTCAGTCGAACATTTCCGTCAGTGCCGTATTAACCCTATTAGGGGCCCCTAGGCAGTGCAAAACCCTTACCTCAAAAGAAAAAATCAGTACCTTTACAGACATGAAGTGAAATAGTTTTCAATAACAGGCATTTTACAATACAATACAATACAACAACACTTTATTGACACCAACACATAGGAAAAACATAACATAAGAAACAAAGATAGAATAGGCACAAAAGGCGGTCTTATCGCTAAAAGCGATTTCTTCCAGACAACCTCCTTTGGATGTAAGGAAACGTATTATAGATGACAAGGACGATGGTGTAACGTAAAAAAAAACAATAAAAAATAAACAATAGTTACAGTTACTACATTTTAGTGATTTATACGGAACCCTTGTAGGCGAGCCTGACTCGCACTGTTTTTTTTATGCGTTCATGGGGCCCTGTGCCCGTGCCTAGGGGCCCCTAGTCGATGCGGGGCCTCTAGGAAATTGCCTAATCTGCCTTAGGGACAATCCGGCACTGATTTCCGTGTAATTGTAAGCATGATGCTTTCGAGCGAATGATGTGATATCTAGGTACAGATTTAATCAATGTTATTGATGATTTATTTACACGTGCAGAATAGGTATAGGTATTAAACGGATATCAATCAATAATATTTTTCACACTACCTGCTCAAAAGTGATTAATTAAATAGGTACATACCATAGGTACTTGTACAATCTCAACGTAAAACAAGACATTATTATCTTAAATCAAATATTGTGTCTGAAATTTTCTTTCTTATTTCATTTATTTAAGCATTTTTACATGACTTCATATGAATCTAAATTAAGCTAAAGCCGAAAACATCGAGCTAAATTAGCGGTTTTGCGGATTTCTGTAGGTTTTATTTTCATCAATTTTCAATTTTTAACCGACTTCCAAAAAGGATGAGATCCTATGTTCATCTGTATGTATTTTTTTTCTGTATGTTCATCGATAATTTCGCCAATTGTGAACCAACTCGAAAAATTCTTTTTTAGTTTGAAAGGGTATACTCCCGAGGTGGCCTCATTTACATTTTACATAAATCGGCTAAGCCGTTTTTGAAAAATCAAAAATAATGTAAACAATTCGATAGAAATTTTCGAATTTTGTACACGATAGAAAGCGGATTTGCCATTTTTTGCGAAAAATAATTATCTAGACTTGATTCGCATTCAATAGATCGTCACAAATAAATTATGTTCCTACATATGTATTCCTTTCTGGAAAGTCGTTTGAAAATAGGCGTCGTCACATTGTGTACCTACGCCAAAACGTGCAATTTATTCCCTCTGCTCTATAGACTGATCTAGGGTGCATCCGCTGAGAACTCGTGATCATGTTGGTCACACCGATCAGATAGGACAAGTCACACGACAGTTAATTCCTTATGTTAGCGCCTGCATCGTTAGTGCAGTCACGCTTACTGCACTAAGCTTGTAGACTTGGAATTCCGTACTATTACCGGTTAGTATACTCCGCGCCACACAAGTCGGCGGATAAGAAGTTAGCCGCGGATGACACTTCGCCGTGATTCGCTAATTATTGCGCATGTGTGCACAATGCCGACGCCGCGTGGCGAAGTGGTGAGCACGGGCGTAAGGAGCGCGCGGGAGACATGAGGTTGGCGGGCGGGTGTGCCCCGACGCGAGTCTCTCTGGCTCCCGCGCATACCTATATTTTGCCTTTTGCGCAGCGTTCTGCGCCTAACTTCCCATCCGAAGACTTGTGTGGCGCGGACTATAGGTACTTACCAGAATGGTGTTTTATCAGACACTTGCTGCATGAGCTGTTTCGTGCTGATTCAATTGTGTATAGGAATTATTATCGTCCTTATCAGCTATAAGATGTCTACAAACGGAATGCTAGACATCAGCCTCCCCTATAAAACTCGAATAAAACCGGTTAGAAACGACTTGCACTCAACAAGATGTTACAGTCGTCCAACCACCTAGAGGGTGGATGTCTTACGCTGAGCTTGCCGTGACATGGTCTCTTCATTCGGGAACTTTACGACCCCATCGGTCGTCAGAATCTCACCGCTAAATTCCCTGCCCACTGCTACTTTAATTTGTTAATACTGTTACGCAGTAGGCCACGCCGTTAGTAACTATTTATTAATCTGTGGCCGCGCGCGGTACGACGGCTAGTTGTTTACACTTAACCGCGAGATTTATGGTTTTATGACTCAGGCGGCACCGGCCTTTGTGTCGCGTCTATTGTTTGTTGTTTGTTAGATTTTTTTTTTTGTGGTGTTTTCGTAATAATTAGGAACAATAGGGTTTCTCGAACTTTACACTTGTTTACTTTGTCAGTCACAATGGCACCGAATATTCTACAGATTTCTAGAGAACCCTTATTCCGATATAAATAGGGCGATGGTTTTCGTTTGTGGCAGTTATCGCGTTTATACCGGAGTGAAAACATCTCGTGTTCAAGTGGTACCAGTGATTGTCAAGTGACTAGTTGTGTGAATATCAGTGCCAGTGTGAAGTATTGTGCGAACCAGTTGTGTCGTGTGTACTGTGATTTTGTGCAATAAAGTGCAAAGTGAACAATCGGCGTTTTAACTGATTATCCAAGAACCCATCTCGTAACATTTGGTGTCAGAAGGGTGGATAACTGAAAATGCCGGTAACGCCATACGACGACGAGACGCCGCGCACACGGAGTCAGCGCCGACAGGAGGAAGCGCGCCGACTAGAGGAGCAGGAGCGCCGCCAGGAGGAGGTTGACCAGCGACGCTTCGGAAACAGTTCGCTTTTAATGGAAGCCAGCGAGTCCGAAGCAACCAACGACGACTCCAGGAACCCGGAAGCAGCTTCTACGGCACCTGCTGCGGCACCTACTGCAGCACCTGCTGCAGCCCTTGCTGCAGCACCAGCTGTCCCTGCGGCTTTTGATATGGCTGCCATGATGACAATGATGCAGACTATGACTCGCCAGCTAGAAGAAACTTTAAATCGCAACAAAGAAGAACAGACTCGTCAGCTGGAAGAAAAATTGGACCGCAACAGAGAAGAACAGGCTCGCCAAAAAGAAGAACTGCTTTCAAGCTTGCAGACCACATTGGGTAAAGAGATAAAAGAGGTCAAGGACACGGTCAATCAGCACGACGCCAGCATAAAGGAACACAATAAAAAGATGGAGGAGCATGAATCTCGCATCTTCGAGGCGGAAACACAAATTGCTGACGTTAGGAGGACCTTGAACGCTATCAAGTCTGGAAATGGAACCGCTGCATCAACAACCTTCTCGCCAGCTTCACAGAAGATCAAAGTGACGCCTTTCGACGGGACATCATCATGGTCTGCCTACAAAATTCAATTCGATGCTGCCGTCAAAGCCAATGGATGGGACAAAGACCAAGCTATGACCGCCCTGATAATGAGCCTTCGCGACGAAGCTCTGAGTATTCTCGATGCCGTAGGCAAGGAAGTGACCTACGATAAGTTAATGGAAACGTTGGAGAGTCGCTACGGTGATGAGCACCTGGAACGTGTGTACCGAGCGCAGTTGAAGAACAGAGTGCAACGTCGTAACGAAAGTCTTCAACAGTGGGCCGTCGAGGTGGAGAAACTGTTCCGGAAGGCTTATCAGTCCGCGCCGTTACCCAACGACGAACATTTGGTGGAGGCATTTTCTAACGGGATAGCAGACTTCGAAGTTAGAACTGCAGTGAAACTCGGGCATCACAAAACACTAAAGGAAGCTTTGGCCCAAGCCTTGGAAGTGGAGGCAGTACGAAATCCAGCGAGAGATGTTCAACACATGAAGCAATTTAAAGAAGCGTCACATCGTACGAAGTTTGGTCCAAGATGCTACAACTGTGAAGAGAGAGGCCATTTATGGCAGAATTGCCCAAAGCCATGCCGAACCAGGGACGATCAACTATTGGAAGAACGGAAGGATCGCGAGGCAACGCATTCACTATGGAGGAATAAACGACCTGCTGAAGAAAGCGGAAAATGGCGAGTGTTATCCGGGCCAGAAAAGCCAAAGATTTTGATCTCACAAGCTCACGATGGGAACAGCTTGATCATCAATGGTGCCATCAATGGAACTTCTTGCAAGCTGACATTGGATACAGGAGCTTCTCGCACTGTCATCAGTTCCCGACTGGCTAAGCGCTTTCTTCCGAACTTCGAAAGCTGCAAAACGGTTCAACTTCTGACAGCGACCGGTCAGCACATATCCGTCCGAGGAGAGAAGCTGGTGGAGTTAAAGTTGGGTGAGAAAACTTTCCAACACAAAGTCATTGTGGCTGATATAGTCGACGATTGCATTCTGGGTCTTGACTTTATGCGAGAGCATCATTGTGAGATTGACGTCAACCAAGGAATCTTGAAGTGTGGAAGAGAAGAAATCTTCATGGAAGGCGCCATATCAGGAAAGGTTTATTGTCTGCAGAGAACAGTCCTTCCACCTAGATCGGAAACAATTGTGGCAATTAGATTACCGCCGAAGTTGGAACATCAACGACGATGTGTGTTAGTAGAACAATTGGAAGGTGATCAACCATGGTTATTGGCCCGAACTCTGGTGAGGACTACTAATACTGCTGTGGTGCGTGTGCTCAACACAAGTAACGAGGAGCAACTCATCAAAGGAGGAACCCCAATTGGTTATTGTGAAGAAGTAGACTGGATGCGCAGATGCCAAGAACAACCAAAGGAGAAATACAATTGCGCTGGGAGTTACAACGTGTCAACGCTATTGGAAGATTCCCGTGAAGAACTGTCCGAAAAAGAACTTCTGATGGCAAAGAAAATGCTGCAGCGCTACACTGACATATTTGCTCTCGATGATGCTGTCAACGGGAAGACTGGATTAGTGAAGCACACAATAAATACAGGAAGCGTGCCACCGATTCGACAGCGGCCAAGAAGGATACCAGTGGCACGAGAAAAAGAAGTCGAGTCAATGATCAAAGACATGGCGCATATGTGACAATGGTGTGATAGAACCTTCATCCAGTCCGTGGTGTTCTCCAGTGGTTCTAGTGAAAAAGAAGGATGGCAGTATGCGGTTCTGCGTTGATTATCGACGACTCAACGACGTAACGAAGAAAGACAGCTATCCTTTGCCGAGGATTGATGACACGTTAGATACACTGACAGGCATGAAGTGGTTCACTACGCTGGACTTGAAGAGCGGATACTGGCAAGTGGAAATAGATCCTAAAGATAAAGAGAAGACCGCGTTTTCGACGGGAAAAGGCCTGTGGCAATTCAACGTGATGCCGTTTGGATTGTGCAACGCGCCCGCTACGTTCGAAAGACTAATGGAGTTAGTGCTCGCGGGACTGATTGGAGATGCATGCCTAGTCTATTTGGACGACATCATAATTGTGGGAAAAACCTTCGAAGACCATCTGCAAAACCTGGAACGAGTATTGACTAAGATTCGCGCAGCCAATCTCAAGCTGAGTCCGAAGAAATGTTCCTTCTTCAAGAGGCAAGTGAATTTCCTGGGACATGTGATTTCCGAAGCTGGCGTACAGACAGATCCAGGAAAAGTCAGTGCTGTCAAGGATTGGCCTGTGCCAAAAGACAAGACGGAAGTTAGAGCATTCTTGGGTTTATGCTCCTACTACAGGCGATTCGTGAAGAACTTTGCTGACATAGCCAAGCCGTTGCATAGACTGACTGAGGAAAAACGACCCTTCCTCTGGGATGAAAATTGCGACGCAGCTTTTCAAGAGCTAAAGAAGCGACTTTGTAATACGCCTATTCTTGGCTTCCCGGACACAGAGAACGAGTTCATCGTGGACACTGACGCCAGCAACACCGGCATTGGAGGAGTACTGTCACAAAGGAAAGGAGACCAAGAAGTGGTGATTGCGTATTTCAGCAAATCCCTGTCCAAGCCGGAAAGGAACTACTGTGTGACCAGAAAAGAGTTACTTGCAGTGGTGAAGACATTGCGACATTTTAGCAAGTACCTGCTCGGGCGAAAATTCCTTCTGAGGACCGACCACGCTGCTCTTAAGTGGCTACTACAGTTTAAGGATCCCGAAGGCCAAGTGGCAAGATGGATTGAGCAACTACAAGAGTTTGACTTCACCACGGAGCATCGCAGTAGAAAATCTCATGGCAACGCGGACGCACTGTCAAGAAGGCCATGCTCAGAGGACTGCAAGCATTGCTCAAGACATGAGTCGAAAGATTCAGCGCCCGTCAGAATGCTCAAAGCTGACATCGGTGACGAATGGAAAGAAACCCTTCAGGTTGCACAAGAAGAAGACGCCGACATCAAGCCGATTCTTGAATGGATGGAATCAGATGCCCCTAAGCCAGACTGGAGTGCTATTGCTTCAATGAGTGTTACGACAAAGAGCTATTGGGCGCAATGGGATAGTCTGGTGCTTCAGGAGGGAGTACTTTGCCGAAAATGGGAAAATGCTCGTGGCAATCAGTGCCATCTCCAAATGGTTGTACCCAGAGCAAAGATACCTGAAGTTTTGAAGCTGTACCACGAAGGGTTTTCGGGAGGACATCTGGGTGTGAAACGGACACTCTTGAAAATTCGAGAAAGGTTTTACTGGATCAACTGCAGAGATGACGTAGAAGACTGGGTACGGAAATGTACGAGCTGTGCATCAGTGAAAGGTCCGCATACCCGCAGCAGAGGAGCATTAAAGCTGTATAATGTTGGAGCACCATGGGAGCGAATCGCAGTGGATGTGGCCGGACCATTTCCTGTGAGTGAAAGTGGCAACAAGTACTTCCTTGTCGTCATGGATTACTTCACCAAGTGGCCGGAAGTCTTCGCAATTCCGAACCAAGAGGCATCGACGATAGCAGACAAATTGGTGCATGAAGTATTCTGTCGATTTGGAGTACCATTGGAAATCCACAGTGACCAAGGAAGAAATTTTGAATCTCAGCTGTTTCAAGAGACGTGCCGGTTAATGGGTGCACACAAAACGAGGACAACGTCTTACCACCCGCAATCAGATGGAATGGTGGAGCGATTCAACCAAACTCTGGAGAGGTACCTGGCAAAAGTAGTCGGAAGCAAACAACGAGATTGGGACAAGCATATCCAGCCATTTTTGTTGTCATACCGAAGTGCTGTTCATGAGAGCACAAATGTCACTCCCGCTTTTGCCAATTTTGGACGTGAATTACGGCTACCAGCCGACTTAATAACTGGCATTCCACCGGATTCCCCACAACCCATAACTGAGTACGCCAGTGACCTCCGGAACAAGATGAACGACATCTATGAGTACATTAGAGAGCATGGCCAGCAAGCATCTGAAAGAATGAAGACTCGATACGACAGAAGGGCTAACAATCCTGGGTTCGAGGAAGGCTCTATGGTATGGCTGCACAATCCCATACGCAGCAAAGGAAAGTCTCCAAAGCTACAAGCCAAATGGGATGGACCGTACCGAGTGGTGACCAAGATCAACGACGTGACGTTCCGCATACAGAAAGGACCTCGAGGTGCCCCCAAAATAGTTCACGTGGATCGATTGGCGCGATATCACGGATGCAACGATGCTCGGGACGAGCATGTCTTGGGAGGAGGTGGTGTTACGCAGTAGGCCACGCCGTTAGTAACTATTTATTAATCTGTGGCCGCGCGCGGTACGACGGCTAGTTGTTTACACTTAACCGCGAGATTTATGGTTTTATGACTCAGGCGGCACCGGCCTTTGTGTCGCGTCTATTGTTTGTTGTTTGTTAGATTTTTTTTTTGTGGTGTTTTCGTAATAATTAGGAACAATAGGGTTTCTCGAACTTTACACTTGTTTACTTTGTCAGTCACAATGGCACCGAATATTCTACAGATTTCTAGAGAACCCTTATTCCGATATAAATAGGGCGATGGTTTTCGTTTGTGGCAGTTATCGCGTTTATACCGGAGTGAAAACATCTCGTGTTCAAGTGCGGTACCAGTGATTGTGAAGTGACTAGTTGTGTGAATATCAGTGCCAGTGTGAAGTATTGTGCGAACCAGTTGTGTCGTGTGTACTGTGATTTTGTGCAATAAAGTGCAAAGTGAACAATCGGCGTTTTAACTGATTATCCAAGAACCCATCTCGTAACAATACATTGTACGCTAGGTCTCTCAGCTCTATAGATTGATCTAGAACTTAGGTAGGTGCTACGGATGATGCTTCTATACGGATATGCAGGCGCACTAAACTTATGGACTTGAAATTCCGGACTATTACCGGTTAGTAGGTCTAAGCACCTATTATTAGGTATATCACCACCTCTAGCATGGCAAAGAGATTAAACCATGTTATCCACTTTTAATATCAGTTTTCAATGTTGTAAGTTGCGCTACGTTGGCCGGACAGTCACAAAACTTAAATGCAGTTGGGCAGGACACTGCTAGGCAGAGTGACGGCATATGGACAAAAATGTTTACAGAATGGTGGCCGTTTAACGGCAAACGGAGCGTGGGTGGTCCAGCTCGTCGAGTCAAAGATATTGTTAGAATCGCGGGTCCAGCCTGGACGAGATTGGTACTGGAGCGAGATGAACCGGTCTATGCTCAGCAGTGGGCGATTACAGGCTGAAAACGATGATGTTAATTTCAATGCACACTTTTTCCTCTTCGAGGGGATACATTGCTAAAAACGCAATTTGTATATTCTGCGCCGCGCTGGTCCTCTTGCGTTTAGGATCTGTCATCATCATAATCTGATACACCTGACCTAGAACATCTACTGTTGGATATAAGCCTCCTATAAAGATCTACAAAAAGACTGGTTTTAAGCTATTTTCAACCAAGGCAATACTGCGGTCTTAATGAGATAATGAAAGATAAGGAGTCGATCCACCTTGTAGGTGTGGATGTCCTACGCTGCGCTTGCTTCCACTCCTGAACTTATACGAGTACAAGACGTGTGTGACTTTTGCACGGTAAGTATAGACCGTCACGTTTTCCCATATTGGTAAGTCTAGCAAATTATACGTAGCTGGCTCCAGAATTATCGACAAATCTAGTTATTGTGTATTTAGTAATATTTACTTATTTATTATATACCAAAGACATGGTTTTGTGGTTTTATCCAAATTTATAGAGCTTTAGCTGTAGAATAATAATTATAGATTTAATTATTAGTTACAAACTTATCTATGGCATATGACGTCAATTAAAAATCAGTGCTAATCACTTGTCTAAGCTATCATTCGTTTTAAATCATGGTAAGCCTTTGATAACTAGCTAGCAGTTCTCTTATCAATGTTCAGTGGTGGCTATTACCACCGTATCTAAATAGCTAAGTTCTGCCGCACGCTTGCGGTGGCAGGTCGTGCGATTTGTCGTCGCGATCCTATCGCGGCGGTAATTCGGCCGCTGCCGTGCGTGCTTGCACTGTAGTCAACGCGATTGCACTTCTGAAGGCTTGGGACATACTGGACCTAGTTTCTAATATTTTTCTTATAGAAATTACGCTCTATTTTTGGATAAACATATAATTATTTTTCGCAAATGGTACAACGTACTCGTACTTCCACCGTGTACGGAATTTGAATTGTTTGCACGAATCGATGTAACATCCAAGTGACGGTTGGGCCATTTCAATCACGCTGGCCAAGTGCTAGTTTAATTTAGTACACAAGTAAACTAGGTATGCCATTAAAGTTCTTTTCCGGATTTATACAGGCTAGTTGCCTCACGATATTTTCCTTTACCCAAAATCCAGTACGCGCATTGTTAATTCAAACCAATGAATCTGAATTAATGTTTTTCATGTGAAACTGTTCAGAGTTATGTTTAGAAATTCCTTACTGAGTATAAAAACGTACTTTTTAAAGTAGTACTTTTTAAATGCTTTCAAATGGTGGTTCTTAATGTTTAGATCCTGTAATCAAATTATTAGGTAATTACGATATTAACTATCATATTTTACTATGGAAATTTACGTGGTTTTCACACATTTTAAACGATATTAAACGGGACTCACTCACGTGTTCGTATAGTCATAACACGACTATAGTTTCGATCGCGTTCGGCGACCTTTTCAGATTTGATAGAGCGAAGGTGCTAGCACGAGAGAAGTTTTTCGTGCCCCGTAAAGTTAGGGAGGCTATTGAGATTAGCAGACGCCCTAACTTCAATAGAGACGGGGGATGGACACTGCCACCGACGTGGAGACCGTGTCTTCAGGGAACCAGAGGATTTGACCGTGGGACTGGTGGAGACATAGTGAGCTCAGTGTGCTGGAGTATCCCCGACGGAGACCGTTATATCGAAGAAGAGGATATTCAGTGCGCGCCGACACAACAATCCTCTCTACACGCCCCCGCCCCGCCACCGCAACCGCTGTCATCGCGAGCGCTACGCGCCGCAGCCCGCAGTGCATTGCGAGACGGCTCCGCGTGTTAGCACTCGCCAACTTGAGAAAGGTCGCCGAACGCGATCGAAACTATAGTCGGGTTATGACTATACGAACACGTGAGTGAGTCCTGTTTAATATCGTTTAAAATGTTAACTATCATAGTTCTTATAGTGATATCTAAGTACAAAGTAGTATACTTAGAATGTATGAAATGGTTGATTCTAGAAATGATACAAGATATTAATAGTTACTTACTAACCAGCCCTTTTGATAGGTTTTTTGGACTCCTAATTAAAAAATAAAATTAATAGTAAAAGTTCTCTACGATATCGGTACAGTAATCGGCATCAGTTTCCCGTTTCCCGCGATACACAGGCTAGTCCTAGTGCGGGGACTATTGTCAATCTGGTATTTGCACATATTTTAAGGAAAATAAATATTTGTATTTCCTTTATTTTGTGCCGCTATTGTACTGAACATAACTAGCTGTAGGCCTGAAGGGTGATTGCGCCAAAATCATTGCCACTCAGTGTGGCATGGTGCATTTACATACGCCATCGAATTTCTTCTTAGAAATTTCCTTATATACCTACGTATACAAGTCGTTTTACAATTTACCTTTACTACTTACTAGGACTTTATTAGCTTCAAGCAAATATCTACAGAGCCACAGTCCCTAAATGAAAGTAGTAAAAAAATGTCTGAGCGCCGTCATACATACCGACTTAAATATTTATATTAAATTATTCACCATGACCCGTTTTCTCGAATCTTGACGTTATGTTACCTAATTAGTGCTTCTAACCGAGCACTTTGGCTTCGCGCGGCGTTGTAGTCGGCTTTCAATCGCCTTACGACTAACTAAAAAGCCTGCCCACTACGTAGCTTGGGCAGGGTTTTAGCTCGGTCACTTTTTTGCACGATTGTGACTGTATAGATATTTGCTCGAAGCTTATTAGGTATGGACCCGGGTCTGCACTCACGACTGTAAGGCGCTTGCAAGGCGTTCTTCACTAGGCCATAATGACAATGGCAGCTACTACATAACTCAAAAGCTTTCCAAACATACTGATCAATATAATACAATTACCATATTTGAAAACTCTTCGAAATTCTTCAGACATTTCAAAATTGCACCGCATGTCTGTCTACCAGCCTTAGGCACATTTATTAATCATATTTATTTCAAATAGCTTAATTTACATGCACACGGAATAAGGTTCTCAGAGAATACACAATGAAAGCCTGTGGCAAAAATATCATCCCTTTAACCATACTGCACGCGACTTCATATATTTCATAAAGAATTTTAAGCTTTTTATTTCAAAAATTTCGTTCTCGAAATCACTCGAATGCCTGATGGCGGAATCCAAGATTCGGTAGCTATTTTTAAATTGATCTCAGTGATTTGCATAGCATCAATCTGACACGGATTTAAAAATTCGTCAGATTTGAATATGGTTCTCACGGGGAATCTGCCGCAGGAGTATTTGGGCTCGTGCTTAAGTCACTTTAAATTTTGAACATTAACTGAACTGAATTTGAATATATTGTGAATTGTAAAGCCCATGAAATGTTAAACGGAGCTTTAGGACATGGCAGGCGCTCGTAGGAATTTGTTATTAAATTCTTAACTGAAGAGTCAAAATAACTAAACAAAATCCGTTTCAAAACACCGAGAAAGCAGTCCGTGTAATGTCTTTTACAAATCAATTAAAATTGTCAAAGAAAGAAAAGGACAAAACATGGATTGAGAACTCCGAAGTGACGCATGACGTTGCGTTTTTTTAAAGGCGGAAAATGTAGAGTTATTTCTGATAGAGTGCTTTAGAGTGTTTTTTTTTCCTTCGGGGATTTCCACGATTATTATAATCTTCTATTGTTGTAGATATCAATTAAGTTTTTAGCATTCAGTACTATTTTAGCTGGTTAATACATTTTCCCCAAAGCAGATAAGACATATTGTAGAAATTGATGTAATATTTTGAGTTATAGGTACCTACTTAGTTTGATTTCACATCACACTTTGGATTTTACATATTTTTATGAATGAACAAAACAAAATTAGTTGCCATCCGAATAAAAATAAACAAGGTAGGTACTTACGCAATTTTAATTATAGTTAAAAAATGATTTGCAATGATTTTAGTTTGCTCTACATACCTACTCACACTAATGTCATTATAGCTTTTGTGGTATTAGTACATACGCACTCAAACTTGTCGTGTCAGCGTTTCAAATAGCGACTATGTCTGCAATCTAATATTATTGTTTATTGGTTTGTTTCACGTAGCAACGGAGTGACGGTTACAAGGATTGTTTTTAGTTTTAAGGTCGGAAACAGTCGTTGGACACTAACACATGAGTTAAGAGGCGGATTTGGGCTAGTAGGTAACTTACAAATTGTCTTTGAATTTGACCTACCTACCTGATGGGTGTAATTTGTGTCAATACCTTGGCCCCTTTTCGCCTCAGTGGGACAATTCAAAGAGCCGCAACAGTGGCGGAGGCAGCTTTTGAGCTTGGATATATTTAGGTATTTTGTATATTTTTTGATTTTAGTTCAAGTTTGAATAATTAAAATGATGTTATACAGGGTCATAGGTGTTAAACGCAAAACCTTTTAAGGGCAGGTCTAGTACATCTAAACAAACAACTTTTGTTTTAGGACTTTTGGAAAATCACGAATATAAAATCAGCTTTTTCATACAAAAAGTTTTTCAACGCGCGGCAAAATGTATGAAGAAGCGAATTTTTTTTTTCGAATTTTCAAAAGTCATAGTACAAAAGTTGTTTGTCTAGATGTACTAGACCCGCCCTTAAAAGGTTTTGCGTTGAATACTTATGACCCTGTATAAGTTTTGTAAAATAATTATTTCTTCTTTAAAAACCAAGTGCAAAATCCTACCTGAAAATGATATCCATTATGCCCTAGTTATACCATCAGCCTTACCTGAGTCCGAGCACCCACAGCACAGATAGCGACGCCGCGGTTCGTGAGCGATGCCTCGCCAGATAACAATTGCTTTGTTTCGCTGTAAAACTCGAAAATTAACATCATTTGCCAACGCCCGATCGCGGAGGTGATACCGACACTAGCGTAGGGATGCGCAAGCGATGGGCTTTGAGCGGGGCTTCGAATATAGGATTGGTTTCGACCTTATGGCGGTTTTGCTATTGATCCAGTTGAATTATGATTGCCTAGTTGATTGAGGATAGAGCAGTCATGATCAACCATACAGCCACTATCGAAACCAATCGTTTTACCTATTCATTTATAAATTGAATGAAAATAAAACCACCTATTTCATTAGTAATTGACGCTTTGGCAGAAAATAATTGCTTTGTTTCGCTGCAAAACTCGAAAAAAAAAATTAGGTAAGTAGGTACTACAAGTAATAAAAAAAATATTTGGGGACATCTTACACACGGTCTCTGTCCCAACTAAGCAAAGCTTGTGATATGGCTGCCAGAGACTGACATATACCTATTCTAATTTTTTAAATACATACTTATATATATAGTAACTAAATAACACCCAGACACAGAGCAAACACCTATGTTCATCACATAAATACATGCCCTGGGTGGGGATCGAACCCTCTTTGACCCATAAGTTAGGGTCACTAACCACTGAGCCAGTCAAGTACGATGTTGAGTCTATAACTTGGACTACCCAGCACAATAATATGGCGTTTAGTTTTAATAGTCGCCGAGATGTTGAGAATCGATGTATTTCCCATTGCCTCACTTAATGTCTCGTGTTTTTATCTTAAATTAAACTTGTGGGGCTTGCCACCTTTAGTTCACTCGACACTGCACTCGTATCGCATATTGCTAAGTGGTTAAAGTTTCACATTGTAAAGGAAGCCTTAATTTCAATTAAACCTTTACGTATTTTATCACCAACTCGCCTGATGGTAAGCGACGTTGTGGTCGAAGATGAAGCACGCAGACATAGAAGATACCTATTCATCCTGATCTTGAAAAGCTGTAGATTATATCTCTTAGGAAACAGGAAGGCAGGAAGACTGTTCCATTCCCTGTTACGAATCAGAAATGTTGAGTCAAACCGCTTCGTAAGTACTGTACTGTACTGTATCAGCCTTTTTAATAGTCCACTGCAGGACGTAGGCCTACCCACGAAGTGTGGTAGGTTCGTAAGTACGTATCGAAGGAAAATCGACAGTGTAGGGGTGGTAGTGAGGCGTCTTTCTACTTGTCCTGTAGTAAAAAGGGGATGGTATGATAAGATCGTGTAGCTCAGATGCACACTCTCCGTAATGAATCCTGTGGAAAATGGACATGGCGGTGCTCTAGGCTAGGAAGTTTTTTTTGCAACTAACTTTTCATCACCTATAAGCTGAACAGCACGCTGGTCCACCAATTCCAAGGCTTTTTGGCCCAAGATTCTAGGTACGTGCCGTAGTTCAATGTGGCAGTAAGTGTTAGCCCCAGCAGTTCAACTTGTTTGCATATTTACTCAGTATCTCCTCTCGAGGTCCAGGTCTCGCGGGTGGCGGCGCGCGCGCGCTTTTTACATAGAGTTAATTATGTTTAGGCCTGTCAAATTATTTTTTTAAATTTTGTATGGAAGAAGGTAAGTGCGAATTTTGAGAAGTCGTAGAACAAAACATGTTTGTTTGACGTACAGAATAAGTCTTTAAGAGGGTGCTAATTGATTACCAGTAACCCTGTATTCCTATCCGTAATAAAATTTAACACTGTTAATCTTCGGATGCGTGACTGCGTATGGCATTTACAACTGAGTACTGCCCTGGCTCGAACGACACGTCATATTGTGGGTCCTGGTTGTTTTAATCGATTAGACTTTCCAGAGGCTTCCAGGTGGTTTCCATACTCTGACACCGTGGCTGACCACCCGGCGTATACGAACTTAACCTCAGGAAAAAACCGACGTTTTGTCAACATTGCACTAAATTTCCGATCCATTTTTTTTAATAAGGTTTAGGATCACATACTGAGCATAAAATCACGAAATGCTGACAGATCCAGGAGGTGCTTCAAGTGCCATCTTTAAAAAACGTTTTTGGCCGATATCCCGGAAACTAGGCAAAAACGCGTAAAAGTTGGAGAAGTGGAAGTGGGAGCTCGTGACGTCATGCCTCATGTCACGCGTTTAGGAAATTGAAAGAAGAAAATATGTCACATGTCCTATATTTTTTGATTGATCTGTCTGATATCGATTTTTAATTTGGTCTGAGGATATCGACTGATAATAATATTTTCATGCATTTAATCTATTCTGAAAATTGAATGTAATTTAGGCGTCAAAAGTGTTACAAACGATTCCAAAAATTTTAAAAATAAGTATGTGTCATGCTTAATTATAGGAAATTATAATGCAATTTTACATTTTGCGAAGTCCATTGAACATTGCTCTAGATATGACAAGGTACAATCGGACCTCCCTTGATGCAAAAACAACCAATTTATTTCTCGTAACTATGATGAATGATCAAAAACTCTCTATGTAGGTGCCGTAAAGGCATATTTTTGCTTGTAAAGTGGTTAAATTATAGCGACGAATAAAATGGCCATGGCTCTAACGCGAAGGTTTTGTAAAGTTAAACCAAATTTTACGCTACTTTGACCATTGTTCATGCTTCTGTGAATAGAAATTATAGCAGTCCTTTTGTCCAAATAATTGCAAGAATATGCTTTCGAGAAATAAATCTGCTTGCGTACTTTATTTATAATGTAGAGCAGATTTAACACAGATTAGGAAAAAATAATGGTAACTAAAGTGCTAACTTGATAAAATACACTAAGAAATTAAGTAAATGGTTGGCCATGGTGGCTTAGTGATAATAACGCCCGCCTTGCGATCGCGAGGTTGTGGGTTCAAATTCCGGTCTAGTAACTACCAATAAGTTCTTTGAAACTTATTTACAGAATTTCACACCACTGGCATTTCGGTGAACGAAAACATATGTCCTGCAAACGCCCGTAGAAGAAATTCGATGTCGTATTTGAATCCACCATCCCTAACTTGGCCAGCGTGGTGGATATGGCCCAATCACCCTTCGTGGGTAGATCACCCTATGTTCAGCAGGGAACTATTAAAAAGGTACAGTACAGACAGTACAGTCACGGTATAGGTAGGTGGTACAGTCTAAAATTAAGTGTAAAATAATAGTCAATGGGTCTACCCATTGACTATTCGACTGATAGAAGCTTAGCCAAATAGGCCCCAATCTCTGCTGAACTCTTTGATTAAGTAATGAAAAGTAGGCAACATAGTTCAGACAAGCTACAGGAATCTCTGCGGCGTAATGCGCATTTGAAAGAACGAACGTTACTGATTGAGTCTAGTAAGGTTAGCAAATTAATTAAAAAAAATCAAATTCAAAATTTATTTATTGACTCATTTAAAAAAAAAACATTTATGACAGTGAGCTTCAGATCTCCAAATTAAGCATAGCTTCTATTTCGGAGATCTGTGCTCTTAACAAGACTTATTAAAATAGAATAATGTTAACATTTGGTGCTTATTCTAATACTTACGATATATTGTAATATTACCAGCATACTCAAATATTTGTCAATAAATTGAAAAATTATTTTATTTTAATTGATGATAAGGTATTATTTTAATTGGTCAAATATTTAGATTAAAATGTAATAAAATATAATTAATGTCAATAAATGAAATTTATGTGATGGTCTCAGAGATATGTTTTGCTGCATAGGTCCCATGCACAGAACGCGTTATCTTTGTGTAATTTTTAGCCAAAGTCAAGTAAAATTTATTTATTCGTAGAAATTGTGGTTACAAAGATCTTAATATTATTTCTAAAGTACTACACATTTAGCCAATATGGCATACGAAAATTATTACTAATTATTGCTATTACTGATTGATGTTACGTGTGAACGTTACTGATTCAGTCTAGTAAGGTTAGCAAATTAATTAAAAAAAATCAAATTCAAAATTTATTTATTGACTCATTTAAAAAAAAACATTTATGACAGTGAGCTTCAGATCTCCAAATTAAGCATAGCTTGTATTTCGGAGATCTGTGCTCTTAACAAGACTTATTAAAATAGAATAATGTTAACATTTGGTGCTTATTCTAATACTTACGATATATTGTAATATTACCAGCATACTCAAATATTTGTCAATAAATTGAAAAATTATTTTATTTTAATTGATGATAAGGTATTATTTTAATTGGTCAAATATTTAGATTAAAATGTAATAAAATATAATTAATGTCAATAAATGAAATTTATGTGATGGTCTCAGAGATATGTTTTGCTGCATAGGTCCCATGCACAGAACGCGTTATCTTTGTGTAATTTTTAGCCAAAGTCAAGTAAAATTTATTTATTCGTAGAAATTGTGGTTACAAAGATCTTAATATTATTTCTAAAGTACTACACATTTAGCCAATATGGCATACGAAAATTATTACTAATTATTGCTATTACTAATCATAGTCGAAACGATAATTGTTATAATTTTTATAGACATTTTCTCATTTTATATCTGTAGTTAATGCAGAAACAAAACAGGAAAGAAAAAAAATAAAATTAGAAATGATTAATTAATTAAATTTGTATTAAGAGGGCTATTACAAGAGGCCAAGAGGATGATGATGATGGCAGTTTGAAGGTTGGAAGTGGTCTCTTATGCGATTTTTCTGTGATAGCAGTCTTACGAAACTTACTCGTATTCGTACTTTTTTGCATCCAGTACCTGGCAATTAGTGGCTAAGTACCGAGCGCGGCGATTGCGGCATCTCTCGATACGCAAATTGCCTCGAGGCTGTTTACAGACCTCCCCCCCCCCCTCTCCCTCCCTTCTCAGGGGGACACTTACCCTTGGCGGGTCGGCACATTATTGGGACTAGTGCTTCAAGTGCAAATCACTTTAAGTACAACTGTAGCAGCATTTTAGGGTTCCGAAGTAAGACGAGGAACCCTTATAACTTCTTTGTGTCCATCCGTCCGTCCGTCCTAATTATAAAGCCTTATAACTTCCACATTTATACACCGAATAACCGAATTTACCATAATGATAGTTCAAGAATAGATCTCAATTTTCAATACTTACAATTTCCAAAATTGTGTATTTGAGAGGTAGCTCCCATACCTACATGGAAAGTGGGGATGAAGCAATTTTTTCATACCCACCCCCTCATGTGGGGTATCGTTCAATAGGGTTTTTAATATGAATGTAAGGTTTTGTAAAAAAATTATTTTATCACATGTACCATTTGTGAGACATAGGTCGTCAAAGTTGAAAAAAAGTGTGTGTTGATGATGACTATTTTCAATGAATTTATTTTGACTATTTATTTGCTGCGATCACCGAAAAAAAAGCAACGTTTCGCGCCGTCAGTATTTGAATGGGTGACCGCGGGTGGCATTTACCAGTTGGTAAGAGCGCTACCGTGGCTCGGATGTCCGTGGCACGTTAAATTGTAGGTCCGGTTGTTTTAACCGTTAAGCCATGTCAGAGGCCTTCAGGCGGCCTACAAACTCTGACACCAGGGCTAGCCACCCGGTCTATACGAACATACTTTTTAATAAATTCATGCATGTGATCCGACCCTGTACAGATAGTTTGGATTGATGATGCCATCTATCTATTTTAATTGTTATCTTATCTGATAAGATTTCAATAAATAATGAATGACTACTTTTCCAACTGAAATGCGTAAGAAAGACATCGAGCTATATTACTACGTACGTAGTAATATTTCCTCAAAGAAGAAAGATAATAAATAATCGGCCAAGTACTCGCGCACGGAGGGTTCCGTACTGTATGGGAGCCCCCCTTAAATATTTATTTTATTTTATTTTTAGTATTTGTTGTTAAGCGGCAACCGAAATACATCATCTGTGAAAATGTCAGCTGCCTAGCTATCATGGTTCATAAGATACAGCCCGGTGACAGACGGACAGACAGACAGACGGACAGACGGACATCGAAGTCTTAGTAATAGGGTCCCGTTTTTCCCTTTGGGTACGGAACCCTAAAAATCAGTATCATAAGAGTATCATGTTGTTTTGTGTATTTGTATTCTGTACCATCATTCAAAGATAAGCCTTGTTTGGTTGTTTTATTACACATCACATAGATTTATAAATACTATAATAAAAACAATCTACCAAAGTCATAGTTCTCATTACAACAGAGTTTTTTTAGTAATGCTTTTAGCGTAGTTTAACTAGGTGTCTCGAGTGGAGACCACGTACCGACAAGCGCAGCTTAGAACGTCCACCCACAAGCTTGTGGGTGGACGTACTAAGCCTTCTGGACAGATGACCTCATAAAAACCGCAGGATGAGCTGGATGCAAGCCGCTACCATCCGATCTTATTGGAAATCCATAGGGGAGGCCTATATGTCCAGCAGTGGACGTGCTATGGCTGAAACGACGAACGTGTCTGTCGGCGATCACCAAAGTTAAGCAACGTTTGGCACGGTCAGTCTTTGGATGGGTGGCCGTGGGTGGCATTTACTACTGAGCGCTACCGTGGCTTGGATGACGCGTTAAATTGAAAGCCCCGGTTGCATTAATCATTTGCCATGTCAGAGGCCTTTAAGCGGCTTAAAAATCTCTAACCCACCCGACCCATTCCAACTTACTAATGTTTTTAAGTTTCTTATTCCTAAGTGATTGAGATGTTAAACTTTGTATCCACTATCCTAGTTGTTGACATTAGTGTATACCATAAAGAGTCCCCTATGTGTGTAAGATGTCCCTAATTTTTTTTTTTTATTATTTATTTATAATTTATCTATTTTATTTATTACTAGCTGACCCGGTGAACTTCATCTCACCATCTGGTAACTGTCAATGATAACCTTTACATGCAGGAACATATTTTTGTATCGTCGTCGTCGTTTCAGCCATAAGAAGTCCACTGCTGGACATAGGCCTCCTCTAAAGATCTTCAATAAGCAGTGGCGGATTTACCAGCAGACTGAGTAGGCTAGTCTAGTGCGGCAGATTTTAGCGGGCGGCAAATTTCGGACCATTAATTTTATAATTGACAAAATACAAGATTAATAAGATTAAAAAGATAAGGTCTCAAAGAGTCCTTTTTATGAAAAACATTTCAAAAATTCGTCGCAGTCCGGTAGGACTCGAACCTTGCGTCTTCGGATCCGGAGACGCAAGGTTCGAGTCCTGCATCCGCGACGAATTTTTAAAATGTTTATCATAAATATAACTCTTTGAGATAAACCTAGTGTGGGATGCACTATAAAATTAAAAACATTTCATTTTAAGGTCTACAGAGAAAAAACAACATTTAAATTGAATGTGCCTTTCAATGTGAAGATGGAGCAGGAAAATGTTACTGACAGTCTGGGTGCATCTCGTAAAACAGAAATACCTGTACTTATGTGTTTTTTATAATTTTATGTATGTATGTGTGCAATATTCTATGTAACTCTGTGGTATTTTTGATCATATAATTATTGATAAAAAAATAACGAGTAGATATACATGAATGATTAGTTTAACAGCTTATATGTATAGTATCAAAGTCTGGGTGGCAGCAAAATTCAATAGCCTACTGGCGGCAAATACGTAAATCCGCCAATGCCAATAAGACCGGTTGGTAGCGGCTTGCATCCAGCGTGATCCTGCGGCCGATACACACAGAGGCGGGAAGTGCGGGAAAGCGATCGCGATCCGGGACGGGATTTTTTTGTAATATTCGAATTAGTATGCAACCTGACACATACGAGTAACAAGCGGGCGCGGTCCGTAGCTATTCTTAGCGTAGCGTGGCTCTGTGTGATCCGGCCTTTAATGAAGAAGAGATGCAGTTTTTGAGTAACGATCGATCACCTGTCTTACTCGTCAAAAATAAAGCAAACTAATGCTTTCTGCTTGTACCCCATTAAGTCCCTCTTAACATTGTGCCCAAATGATAGCATGGAACCTGAAATCAGTGCAAATTATGCGATCACTTACAAGCACCGGGTACACAGGGTGCGGAGTAAACACGGAGATTACTAACTTCAAACAGAATTTTCCTCTTACCAAAATTGTCACAAGATTTTTTCTTTTCATAATCCCGTAAAAGTAAAATGATGCCGTGGTGGTCTAGTGGTAATGACACCCGTCTTACAATCGTGAGATCGTGGGTTCAAACCCGGTCCCGTGCCAATTAATTCCTTGGAATTTATGTAAGGAAATTCACAACACTGGCTTTTCGGTGAAGGAAAACATCGTGAGGCAATCTGCATATGTCCAAGGAAGAAATTCCATGGCGTATGTAAATCCACCAACCCGCAATGGGCCAGCGTGGTGGATATGGCCCAATCACCCTTCGTGGGTAGGCCTACGTCCTGCAGTGGACTATTAAAAAGGCTGGTAGAGTAAAAGTAAAATAGGTACATATTTAACGGTGTCTAATTATTATCTAAATCTTATCTAGGTGTCTATTTTCGTTGGCGACTTCATATTTTGACGATTAAAATGGTTTTTAAGTGCATTGTTTAATTTTCGTGTTTCAGTATTATCATAATCAGCCATAAGACGTCCACTGCTGAACATAGCTTCCCCCCTATGGATGTCCAATAAAACCGGTAGGAAGCGACTTGCATTTAGTGTATTCCTGCGGTGTTAGTTCACCTTGTCGGTGAACGTTTTAGGCTGTGCTTGCCGTTACGTGGTCTTAACTTTTCGACTCTGCCAGTCATCAGTCCTCCTTGCTATGTGTTCTGCCCACTGCCATTTCAACTTGCCAATCCTCTGGGTTATATTGGCTCTTCATATCTGATTCGATCTCGCAGAGAGCGGTATTATGACATCTTAAAGGGCGGTCGTGTATAAAATGTCTAACCAGAATCAAGATTATAGTACGTAAATTTTTTTTTTTAAAGAACAAAATAAATGTTATTCTGGAGCATATCTTCTGTTGGTAAACTATATCTGATACGTACAAGGAATAACTTCGCTCGATCGAAAACCTCAAAGTCACCTCTGTTTTGAACAAAGAACTTATTTCTTGACGAGTTTTTACAAGTAGTATTTTTTTAAATTATGTTTAATGTTTAAGTATTAGTTTAAGTATTGGCAAATTACATAATACAGTAAAAAAGTTGACTTGATAATTTTATATTAATTTTTATTGTTAACTAGACGACCCGCCCCGGCTTCGCACAGGTGTATTATACACCTTACTCTATATACCTTCCTCTTGAATCACTCTATCCATTAAAAAAAACCGCATCAAAATCCGTTGCGTAGTTTTAAAGATTTAAGCATACAGACAAACAAACAAACAAACAAACGAAAATAGCGACTTTATTTTATACTATGTAAGGATAAGGATTTCTCCATACGATGACGCGCTCTCCTCGTCCCCTCGCTGTCTCACTTTGTTCGAGGAGCGCGTCTACGCACGATACGCTCTTAAAAGTTGAGTCTCTACACGTTTCTTATTTCAAGCAGAGTCAGTAATAACAAGTTTGCGTTTCCCACGGTCTGGAAGATCTTTACAACAATTAGCAAGACTTTCGTGATTTCATTTCAGACGCAGGACGCTTTTAAAACCTGCAACCGTATCTGCCTTAATAATATTTTTGGTGTATTATTCCATATTTCGACTACCAATTTTTTAAGCTTTCTGCTTTAAGGTAATAATAATGATTTACAATACTTTGTCGTCATCATTTGTAGCACCGAATAGAGAAATAAATTATACATTTTGTCCCCTGTGACTCTACTGCTTGGCACAACCAGTAGAGTGAAAGGAAATTTTACTTCCCCGTGATATTATTAATACAATACAATACAACAACACTTCAAATCACCCTTCGTGGGTAGGCCTACGTCCTGCAGTGGACTATTAAAAAAAAGGCTAGTACAGTACAGTACAACAACACTTTATACACCAAAACATAGGAAAAACATAACATAAGAAATAAAGATAGAATAGGCACAAAAGGCGGTCTTATCGCTAAAAGCGATTTCTTCCAGACATTAATAGTGCTACGGGTAAAGTACATTTCCAATAACACTACACTATTTCCAGTAGTTTCACGAGCAATTTTCTTGTTTTGTGGTTAGTAGCATCCAGTATACCTATTAGCAAAGTAAGGGCATTTATTCTATTTTCTGAGGTACTGACAAGCTTTGACGTAGGTGGAGATTTTCTCTAGGAAGGGCCTACTTTATTATTAGTAGTATTGACTTTCAAGTTTTCTAGGGTGGGAAAAGATGTTTATAGGATAGTTACTGACCAACCTTGCATCCCAAAGATAGGCCCGCGCTGATAAGCTCTTCGTAGTTCGTGAGTCCCTAGTACGCGCAAATGAATAACAAACACCGCCTGCGCCGCTAGGAAACGGTAACTTTGGTTTCGTCTAATCTAATCACAACTCGTGAGATAAGGTAAGGACGCTTATTAACGAGACGGTTTCTACCCGATCCGGTGCCGGGCCGGGTGCCAGCTAAGCTTGTTCACGAGCACGGTTTGTACCCGGCTTGCGTGGCGCCACGAGCTTGCGCCGTCGCTAGCGCCAGTGTCGTTAAAACAGACCTTCGTAGTGTTCCATACATAACTGACGAAAAGACGTACCTACATACGGCTAAAACCGTCTCGTTAACAAGCTTAGCCGGCACAGGCCCGGCGCCGGATCGGGTAGAAGCCGTCTCGGTTACAAGCGCCCTAACCCTAACGCTCTAGCCGCTCTACAAAATCGACCAAAGCTGTAGTCAGCCAATTATCTCTAGACTTTTTTTTCTCTTCCTATTACCTACTGTAAGTTCATTATAATATACAGGGTTATTTCTAATCAATTAGCATCCTTTTAGGGGCTTATTCTGTACATCAAAACTAACAACTTTTGTTCTGCGATTTTTCTAAAAACTTTAAAAAAAAAGTTGTTCCATAGAAAAATATCGTCTACCCGCGACAAAATGTATGGAACAGCAGATTTTTTTGAGTTCTGACAAAAGTAGCAGAACAAAAGCTGTTAGTTTTGATGTACAGAATAAGCCCCTAAAAGGATGCTAATTGACTAGATAAATAACCCTGTATATAAGTATCGTCACTTCTTTCTTTTTACTCTACCATATTTTGAGCTCAAAATGCGTGCAGATTCTTCTTTACCCAACTTAAAAAATGGAAGCGTTATATTTTTCTTATTTTAAGTAAGTACCTACACTTATTATATGATAAGCTAATTTTATTAGGTATAAGAAGTTATAATTAGATTTTAAATTAAATCATTTAAATATTTATCTATAAATCCTTGAACAGTACTGTACAAGTCTTATTAATAGTCCACTGCTGGACGTAGGTCTACCCACCGAAAGTGATAAATCTATAAATCGCAAATTCCCTTAATAACCCACTTCATCATAAAGAATAGCATTATTGAGCTAAATACTTGTTATGTAGACGTATAATATTGTCATACAAGTTTGTATCACGAACACCGGTCCAATGGCCATTGACCATCTACACCGAGATTACCGACAGCAATTTATTCCATCCATACAAAAAGACGTTACATTCACGCCCCCGGGCGCAGCATATCGCACACCTCATTTCTTCGGCGAGTCGGTCACATTCTCCGACTACCCGCAAGAAAGACACAAAAAATACAAAAACAGATCATTTGCCCCGCGGCAGCGGTCGCGAACAGACGTGCCTGCCCTGTCGCTTGATTGTGGGAACGGTTATGTGACCGCTTGATACAATGCAATGTAGAAATCTGTGTTGGATAATTTGGAGTGACAATAATATTTTAAAATGTAGGCACTTTAGAATAGTTTATTGTCAAATTGTGTATTGTAAGCCGAAGAAACTTTTTTTAGACCCGAGTTCACCAACACCTGTTTAAGTTCAACGTGTGATTACTGTATTTAAACAAAGGCTAGTACTTGGTGAATTGCCAACGCAACGGTGAACATGCGTTGGTGTACTCTTTTTGGTTGGGTCTTATCGTTTAGCCATGACAGAGGTCTTCAAGCGCTAGGCAGCTTAAAAACTCTGACACAGAGCTACACAAGTTTTACATTTTTTTGTATTTTTTGACCTCAGACAATTTTGTGATTTTTGATAGGGTTTCCCAAAGAGAGGAAATTTTCTGTGCGTTATTTATCCATAATATTTAGTTGTTGTTAGTCAACTATTCCTTGTTTCGTATCCTATTTTCAGAAATAGGACGTCCACTGCTGAACATAGGCCTCCCCCATAGATCTCCAATAAGGCCAGTTGGTAGCGGCTTGCATCCAGCGCGCAGGATCGCGCTGATCTTTATGATGTCTTCCGTCCACCTTGTGGGTCAACGTCCTACGCTGCTTCTGCCGGTACGTGGAGAATCAAAAACTTTTCGACCCCATCGATCATCGGTCTACCGTGCTATGTACCCTGCCCACTGCCATTTCAACTTGTCAATCCGCTGGGCTATGTCGGTAACTTTGGTTCCTCTACGGATTTCCTCAATCCTGATTCGATTTCGCAGAGACTCCGAGCATAGCCCTCTCCAGAGCTCGTTGAGCTATTAGGAGCTTATTGAAAAGGTCAACTGTTCGAAGATTCGAACGATTCAAAGAACTATTAAAGTAAATGTTGCAGCACGGTGTAACACACGGCCGATGCAAATGTCATGCAAGCATCGATAACGTACTTAACAATAGCCAGCGCCCTACGGCGCGCATTGTGCGAATACACACGATTTCTAAATAACAACCAAATAACACCACGTTGGTTCGTTGCGTGCTTCGAATGAATACTTCTACCTGAAAGCTTTTTGTCAGTTTTCGCCTCTCAGAATGGGACCCCGAGCAGTTTTGTTATGTTTTCTTGGCACGCGTTATTGAAAAAGATAAAAAGATCGACAATTTCGTAATGATATCCTTGCAAAATGATTTTCTTTAGTATCGTCATTATCACCCATAAGAGGTCCCTTTTTATACTCACGTATATGTACAATACTTATGTGTGATTTAATATTATGATTTTCTATAAAGGATTATTCACAAAAGGTGTAAGTACTGAGCTAAAATGGGCTGATTTAGACCATCATTGTGAACAACTACTACTATGGAGCCAACCTTGAATTCGAGAACAAAATCAGTTGTCTCTTAGGGCAGGTGTACCGGCTTTGGTCGTCGTAAAGAAATCAGCATTTTCTACAAAATTGCAACGCGGAATTGACAAAATGTATGAAAGTTGGATTTTTTTCTCGAATTCCGGGTTGGACTTATAGTAAAAGTTGTTTTCGGCTTAGTACAGGGCGAACAGATAACTTTTCAAAATAATCCTGTATAACAACAGTTTATATAGGTGCATATTATGATTTCAGGGTGTATTCCGAACTATGTTCCCAGCCCACTGCCACTCCAACGAATTTATAACATGTTACTTACTTGAATATTATTCGAATAGTAGGTACACTTGAGTCGTCCGATATCAAAGTTCTGATAGAGATAGGTAATCTTTACACATTAGTATTAGGTATTAGGTTACGTTGGGATTACTTAACACGCCTCATTGCACTGATTAACAACTTAGTAAGAGTCTTAAGATTAAGTACATAATATATTGAGTCTTAACATTATCACATTCCAGACTGTTCATATTTTTTACGGAGATTGCAATCGGATTATGCATCAAAGCACTTTGTGACTGCATGGTTTTATATCGGCTGTTACAGCTCAACGATTTTGATTGAACGTTGTAAGAAGATTGTTAAAAAAACCTTGTTTAAATTAGAAGTCATAGCAGTAAACTTAGTCTAAAGTATAGTAGCAAACTCAGAAGAATGACAAGTAACAGAAGTGGGGCAGCTTAGTTAGCCGTTCAATCAACAGCCTAGCCTCTTTACTAAACAGCGCCGTTTAACTAGCGGCCTTTTAAATTTCATATTTAAAATAGGACAAAGTGATGTATATCTCTTGCTATTTTAGTACGGTTTCTATTACTTTAGTTCTTATTCTATGGTAGCAAACTTCATCATTATCTGTAGTGGTTTTTTTCTCACTGCTGGTTATAGGCCTATCTACTGTGGTGCCATTTGCATATATTAATCGTGTCCAGAGTGACAAGACGAAGTCACATTCCATTAGTTAATCGAGTTATCGAATAGCACAAAATGTATAGGATTGACATAAGTCAGGTGGTTATTACCCACGTGACCTGTGTCAATCCCTTACATTTTGTGCGATTTGATAATGCGATGTGACTTTGTCTAGCCCCTCAGTATGGATCCGCAATTTTCACAACATTGTCGACCACAGAGCTATTACAACCAGAGGAATAATTTGGTCGATCGAGAAAATCTGAAGAAGATGCATTGATTTAATATGGCATGAGTTAGAAAGAGACATGAAATATATCTCGATTCAGTAGTGTTGCCGTGTTTTTCGCCCGATAGTGACCAATTTTAATTCATTTTTGATAGCTTTGACAGCTTTGGGCAAGTGGTTGATAATTGCCTCAAGCGAAAACAGCGCTATCTCTCTGGTTGTATTCTGTAGCTCTGTGTTGTCGACCCATCTTGATCTGTCAATGTGACAACCCACGCTCCGCTTGCCTTGCCTAATAGTAAAAAAAATAATTTAAAATTAAAAAGTTAAAATAATGCTTGCACATGAAGATCCCAAAAAGGGAAAATTAAAAATCAAGTTTCATTTTAATAAAATGTAGATATTATCTACATACTTAAGAAAAATTAGATTACAAATTTATATGTAGATAGGGTAGGTATTAGCAATGATATAAATACCTAATACAGCATAATATGGTATTAACATAAAATACTCAATCTTGATTAAATTATTTAATAAAATAACAACTTACCTATAAAGACATACTTACAAAAATTTATTCTAAGCGCATTGAGAATTTTGTTTATTTGTTTACAGATACTTACTTGGAATTAAAATATTAATTAGAATAATTAAAAATAATAAGTAATTAGCCTATCAATTCTATAACGTCGTCAGATTTAACTGATACAATAATTTATACTTAGTAACAAATGTTATACCTTTGCTAAAATGCATTAAGAACTTTTTTCTATATTTTCCTACATTAAATTAACAGACAATACACATTATTGATTAGTTTTAACAAACATGCAGTTTTAAGCAAAAGAGATAAACAGAAAAATATTTACGACCATTAGGCTTGCTACATTTATATCCTGTAGCCCTCTTAGCGTAGCTTGTCTAGGAGTTTATCAGTGATCACCAAAGTTAAGTAACGTTTGGCACGGTCAGTCTTCGGATGGATGCCCGCGGGTGGCATTTCCAACTGACTGATACCGTGGTTTGTATACGTTAAATTGTAGGTCCCGGTTGTATCCACCGATGAGCCATGACAGTACTGTACCAGCCTTTTTAATAGTTCACTGCAGGACGTAGGCCTATCCACGAAGGGTGATTGGGCCATATCCACCACGCTGGCCCAGTGCGGGTTGGTGGATTCACATACGCCATCGAATTTCTTCTACGGATGTATGCAGGTTGCTTCACGATGTTTTCCTTTACCGAAAAGCCAGTGATGTGGAATTCCGTACATCAATTCTAAAGAACTAATTGGTACGGGACCGGGATTTGAACCCACGACCTCACGATTGTAACTTTGTAAGGTTGGAGTCACTACCACTAGACCACCACGGCTTTTTTTTAGCCATGACAATGGCTTAAAAAAACTCTGTCACCATGGCCGAGCCAGGCAGCCTAAAGGAACTTATTTATATCCCTAGAGCATATCTAATAATACTTATGTCGTTTTTCAGTATCTAAAGTCTTATAATTTTCTTGGCACAAGGGTCACCCAGACTCCCCCTTTGGTAGCGAGAAGGGTGCACATAGGTTCGTAGTCTTCTATCCTTTTAGTCTTTTCTGATGGCTCTACTCGGAACTTGGAGAATATCTTTGTGATAGCAGCGAAGAACTGAAGCTTTGCCAGTTGTCTTCCTGTAAAGTAAAATATATGGAATCTTTCAGATGGTGAAAAAACTATCTAACATTAGGTACCTATTGACTAAGGAAGATGCTTTTGCGATGTGTTTTTCTGTAAGTACTCTAGTACTTACAGAAAAACACCTCGCAAACTTGTAGTCTACTACACCGCGTTATCTTAGAAAAAATCAGCTACCTAAGTGCGAGTTGGACTCGCGCACGAAGGGTTCCGTACCGTATGGAAGCCCGCTTCAATATATTTTAATTTAAATTCTGAAGAGAAAATACAACTTAATATTCTGTGAATTTTTCGTGCATCTTCCTGTTGCCGTTATTAATATCGAGCAAATAAATCTTATGGAATAAATCGTATGGGACTCTTAAATATTTATTTTATTTCGAACTATTTATTTTTAAAGTGAATATTTAACAAGATGTTCTGTGAATATTTCAAGCATCTACCTGTCACCGTTATTAATATCGAGCGAAAAGCGGCAAAAAATTCAGGTTTCTTATATGGGGAGAATTGAAATATTTGAATATTTATTTTTTCCTCTTTTTAGTATTTGTTGTTATAGCGGCAACAGAAATACGTTATCTGTGAAAATTTCAACGTTTATGGGATGACAGACAGACAGACAGCGAAAGGACAGCGGAGTCTTAATAGGGTCCCGTTGTTACCCTTTGGGTACGAAACCCTAAAAAGTAGCGCATACCATGACAGTCATGTTGATCCGTTGTTCCGTTACTGCATGAAAAAGCAGTAAACAAACCAACAATTATATATTATCCAGATTTATTATATTAGTAAGGATGTGATTTTTTTTAATTTGCAAAATGTTTATTCTATTATTATTTAGTTATTATTAGTGCTCAGTTTGATTTCGTACCTGTGTACTAGGACTAAGTCGTATTTTTGTCAAGTTTTTTACACGGGTAATTAGCGCTAACGGTAATGGGATTATCCCCGAGAAAATAGTACTAAGTTTACGATAAAGGTGATATAAAAAATAATGATGTAGGTAAGTGCGTTGCTTACTCTATTTAGTACTTCATCGCTATTTACTTTATTAGAACGGTAAAATCAGTGCAAAATTTTATAACCTAAGTAGCGTTTTAAACTAAATCATGTAGGTGATAACAGACAATATCAATCGATTAAATCAGTGTGATAAAAACAGTTTTTTCCCCACTTTTATCTGATTTTTTCTTGTAATTTTTGTTTTCATAGAATTTGTTTCCTGAAATGATTAAAATCTTTATATGTAATATTTTCGATTGCAATGTTTTTATGCTATCGGATTATCGACATTTATTGGCACCAATTTTTGTAATTATCACTATTTTAATTTGTTTATCAAAATCAAATCTCGCTAATATTATAAAATGCGGAAGAGTCAATGTTTTGCACAAATTAAGATTAATAGGTACTTATTTAATTTTTTACCTAATATCACCAAAGTCTAGTAAGTACCTTTTAACTCAGAACAAAGTCTTATAAGCCAGTTTTCCTCAAACCCTAAATACAAAACGTCTCGGCAAAAGTGTTAATATCTGATTGTAACAAAAAAATCCGATAGGTGTGAAGCAATCTTATCCTTGAAAATAGGTAAAAACATTCGCATTACGTGCGAAACTCTTTAAAAGATGTTTTACTCATAGGAGTTCTTGAGGAACTACTGGAACTACAGAGCGAATGAGTCGAATAACAATCAAAATATAATACCTAGTTGAAATCAGACTCTGAAAGTTCTAAAGATAATCGAAATAAATTTCACTGCCTCGATGGCTCAGTGGTTAGTGACCCTGACTTCTGGATCAACGGGGCGTGGGTTCGATCCCCACCCAGGGCAAGCATTTATGTGATGAACAATAAGTGTTTGCTCTGTGTCTAGGTGTTATTGAGGTAGGTACAATCTACATAAGTATGTATTTAAAAATACGTATAAGTAGTATATTAATCTCTGACAGCCATATCACAAGCTTTGCTTAGTTTGGGGTCAGAGACCGTGTGTAAGATGTCCCTTCATATTTATCATTTAAATACCCATAATATTATATAACTTACCAAGACAAGATCTAGGTCCAACTCCAAAGGGAAGATAAGCGCAAGGATGTCTATTTGCTGAATTTTCCGGTGAAAACCTCTCAGGATCAAAATGGTCAGGATCTGGATACAAATCTCCGTCTCGATGAATGGCGTACGGAGATATTATAACAGTTGTTCCTTTTTCTATAACTATTTCAGTTCCAGGAATCTTGTAATCCTTCTTAGCTGATCGCTGGATTGAATTTGTTAGCGTATTCATCCGCAATATCTCTGAAAACACTTTTTCCAAATATACCATTTCTTTTATAGCATCGTAGGTTAATGTCCCATTGTGATTTGCGAGTACTTCATCGATTTCTTTTATCAATTTATCCTGTGCATTCTGATGTTTTGCTAGTTGAAAGAGTGCAAAAGATAGAGATAGAGCATTATTTCCAAAGCCAGCTGCAAAAAATATAAATACTTGTCCCGCCATAACGTGGTCTGTCAATTTGAATTTGTTTTCTTTTTCTGTAAATTCTATTTCTTGCTCTTTCTTCATAGCTAGCATCGCATCCATGAGATCATTCCGGATTGTTGACCCTTCTTTTCTTTGACTAGTTGCTTTATTCACGACTTCATAACTGAAATTATTGACTAACTTTGGGTACAAAGAAAGATTTACTTTCCTCCAAATATTTGGTAATAACATATCCACTTCAGCAGCGTATGTAGATCTAAAAATATAATACCCTGCTTTCTCTATGAACTCTTGATTTTCTTCGAAAAAGTCAATGTCCAATCCGAAGGACACACCCATTATAGATCCCATTGTGTATTTCTGGAATACTCGATGCATTTCTTGCTCCTTGCTTTTATCATTAGTGAGCACCAAATGGTTGACTAATTTGTCTGCGTGGTTGTTAATTAATCCCATAGTACTTCTCATTTTCCCTGATGTGAATAAGGGAGTCAGTCTGTTACGTAAAGCTTTCCAAGCTATACTGTCGCAATGAAACAGGTTATCTCCTAAGCCTTCTTTGCTAAATTCAACTCCTCGGTCAGGAAACACGTCGAAATCCTTGATCAGTATTTGCTTCGCGATGTCCAAGTCGCGCACTATGAGGGTTGGATTGGTCATCCGGTATATTCCAATAACGTTTTCATTTGGGAACTGATCGTAAATTTCTTTGTAGATAATTCCAAGATGCTTGCGTCTGAGTGCACTCTCTTTCAAATTACCAAAAAATGGTATCGGTTTAGGACCAGCAATTTTTTTGTCTCTCCAGTAACTGAATGTCCGTGTGAAGTAATGATACAAAAAGCAGAAAACTACTGCTGTCAGGAGTGGTATTAAAATCATAATTGCACTTTTGGTTAAGATTAGGACAATACTTATTATTACTGAATATGCCTTTATATGTAAAATAAACTCTGATAAGTGTCACGCGTTCTGACTTTCCAGATTATGATGTGTAATTGACTGTAACATCCGTTTCGTCCGTCCAATTATAAATTGCGGCAGAAAAATACCAAAAAATAATGTCACAGTAACACTTCACAGTTGTATATATAGCTGTACTATCACATTACGTATCTTTTATTTTTATTTCATTTATTATCTTTGACTCATGCAATTAATTGCAAGTTTATCACCTTATAATTAATGCGACTTTTCCTGAAATTTTCAACAACTTTTGAAGATGTTGTTTTGGACGCTGAAAACATTTATTTCCTCTTTTCGTGTTGAAATAATGTTTTTTTTCAAAAATTCACTCAATTCATCAACTAAATCAAATTCACTCAGTCAAAATTTAAATTCATGGTCAAAATCATTCAAAATTTAAATTTTTTCATGTCAAAATTTAAACTTAAATATGATGCATTATTTTTTTACATTGATAGTGTAATGTCTTAAAAATATAATTCGCTTTTATTTAATTTTTATTTAGTGTTACTGACAAACAATACCGACATTAACATTGCGTATGTACGTACTGAATACTTCAATAGTATATCTGACACTTTTTGACATGAATCCACGATAAATTTTTATTAATTTGTCACACTACTTAACACTTAATTGAGTCTTTGGATAATAATTGTTATTTTGTTGCTTTAAATTTTCGACATTGATTTTGATTTGAATTAGATATCTAATAGAGATTCGCTATCTAATCAATGTGACGTATGATTCTTATAAATAATTTGTATCACTATAATTTGCTCAGATTGTTTGATGATGAATATTAAGTATCCTGTCTCACCTTTTCAGTGAGTCGTTGACTCGCGGCATGTTATAAAAGCTTATTCAAATAAGTTTTGCTGATGCTAGGAGGTACTATCTGAATTTCTCGGAACAACCCTTGGCTCAATTTTAGTGGCAAACCTTAGGTTTTGGTATTGTTTTAATGAATATAATACACAAATTATGCCTGGCTCCTCTGTCCCCAAGGCAACCTGTGTTACTTTCTATGGGTAAAACTTTACATTGCAATTTACAAAGTTTACAATATATATAAAGAGCCGTCACATATATATACAGATTTTGTTGTGATTTATCTTTCGACTTTTGAAATACCTAATAATAGTTAAAAGTACACTTGCTTATATTTGAAAGCTGTGTTTGGGGATTCTAGCCCAACATTTCTGAATTAATAATCCGACCCACCTACCTATATGGAGTCTGACTTAGAGCGCTTATTTAAGGCCTTTTTTTTTCACCGGACAACGAACCGTCAATAAACAAATGCCTACATTTTTCGCCGGATGGATGTCCGGTGTGTTAACACACGTTCATTATAAACCATACACCACTGCGAATCCGGTGAAAAAAACGACCCGATGTCCTGTGAAAAAAATGGCCGTAAACAAGCGCTCTTAGGATGTTGTCATAAACGGTGAGAAAACAAAATATGGAACCAGTACTTAAGGATGTACCTATCTAAGTATAAGTGCTTGTTTTTCAATTAAAGATAATTTGGTATTCATTATCAAAATCAATCACGATGCCAACTCTACACGATCAATGGCCGCCAACGACTTGAAGCGTCGGGGTCAGATCTGTCAAAACTGACAGAACTATGACAGGTCAATCATTTGATTTATTACGCAATAAGTTTGGGAGTTAGGAACACCCATTATTTTCCCCTTGACGAGGTAGACCTTGACATTTGGTCATTGAAACTTCCTGGAATAATCAATGGTTAGTTGATAAAAAGTGTAACATCAATCACTGTCTCGTAGTCTCAATGACAGGTTGGAAGATTTGTAATTAAGAAGTAGATACTGTCAAGGAAGTTAGATATGGCTAGACATGAATTGGCCAAGAGCGTTTCATAAATGAGGTACATAAGTAATTAGATGTTCTTTGACAAAGACAAGATAACCGACTTCAACTAATCAGCGGGCTCAGCATACGGACCATAAAATAATTCAATCGACGTGGCAGAACGTGACAGTTATGATGAAGCATATATCTGTCACCTTTGCACACGTCGATAAACTCTTGTCGTGGTCTTGTATGCTAAGCTAGCTGGTCATAAAGAAGTGCCTTGAGTGATGCCAAATATTGAACTGAAGCTAATGAGATTTTCTTGCATCTTTTCACAGGCGTCTTTTAAAGATTAGAAAAGGTGAAAAAAATACTAAAATTAAGTACAATCAATAGTACTAAGTATGTAGCTACCGATAGCTTAAGCTAATGAAAAAAAAACTTATACGATAATTTTAAACGAGCAATTGCACATTTATTACCTATGTATTTTTGGCTCTATCAATTTTGATAAAATTTGATATTTAGCTACCCTTAAGCTAAGTTTATCAGTATAGGCGGTGTTTTTAAAATGACGCGAATTTCTATTTAACCGACTTCCAAAAAGGACGAGGTTCTATGTTCGTTTGTATGTATTTTTTTTTGTGTATGTTCATCGGTAATTTCGCCAATTGCGAACCCAATCGAAAAATTATTTTATAGTTCGAAATGGTATACTCCCGAAGTGGTCCCATTTAAATTTTTCAGAAATCGGATGAGCCGTTTTTGAAAAAACCAACAATAATGTAAGCAATTCGAGCGAAATATCCGAATTTACATGTACACGATGAACATCCATAATTTCGCTAATTGTGAACGGAATCGAAAAATTATATTTTAGTTCAAAAGAGTATCCTCCCAAGTTGGGCGGTTTTTGATAAATCAACAATGAAGTAAACAATTCTAGCGAAATATTCGAATTTTGTACACGATGGAAAGCGGTTTTGCCATTTTTTTGCGAAAAATAATTACTTATTAATTTTTAATTTAGATAGTGCAAAGCTTGGTCGCCTACTAGTATTTTCCATTAGTTTACCCATATACTTACTTACTAACACAGGTAGGTTACCACATTACCTATTAGTCATCATCACGTCCCATCAAGTATATCAAACGTTTAATGCCTATAATAACAAGTAGGTATGTGCATTGTATAATATGTTTCTATTAAGGATTTATAGACTTGACACGCACAAAGCTCATTATTCAACTACGGGTATATCCGGCAGACACGTGTAAGATTTTTTACAGCTTATTATAGGAACCGATTTTAGGGTTCCGTACCCAAAGGGTAACAATTGGCTAACTGCGAGTCAGACTCGCGCACGAAGGGTTCCGTACCATATAGTAGCCCCCTCTAATATATTTTATTTCCATTATTTATTTTTGAAGGGAATTATTTTGTGAATATTTCAAGCATCTTCTTGTTGCCGTCATTAATACTCGTATCGAGCAAAAAATTATGTTTCTTGTATGGGAGCTCTCCTTAAATATTTATTTTATTTTAATTATTTATTTTTAAAGCAAACGTTAAACTTAATATTCTGTGAAAATTTCAAGCATCTACCTGTAACAGTTATTAATAGCGAGCGAAAAACGGCTTAAAATTCAGGTATGTTGTATGGGAGTCCTTAATTTTTTATTTATTTATAGTATTTGTTCTCATAGCGGCAAAAGAAATACATCATCTGGAAAAATTTCAACGTTCTAGCGTGGTTCCGTTTCTGAGATACTGACTGGTGACAAACAGACGGACAGACGGACGGAGCAGCGGAGTCTTAGTAATAGGGTCCCGTTTTTACCCTTTGGGTACGGAACCCTAAAATCGGGTCACTACTACTAAAACTACGCTATCCGTCCGTCTACTCTGTTTGTCACCAGGTTGTATCTCATGAACCGTGATAGCTAGAAAGTTGAAATGTTCACAGATGATGTATTGCTGTTGCCGCCAAAACAAAAAATACTTAAAACAGAAAACCTACATTTATTTAAGGGGATATCCTGTGATCTTAATTAAATCATCAGTCCACCTTGTAATTGCTGGTCCAGGGGCCTTATTGTGCCCCTGAGGAACACCCAGGGGTTTTGGTGGGTATACTGTCCAGTCGGCAGGACTCCCACATAACCACCCGCCTGCCCTCGAGGTGTGGTGGATCTATAAAAGATTTCCCCTGGTCAAAAAAAAAAAAAGCGGCCTTATTGTGTTCGTAGACGTAGACGTTCGGCTTCGTTTTTTCTCCTGCTCGCGCCAGTTACTCACGCCACGAGAGCGAGCGGGAGGAAACGCGAAGCCGAACGTCAGAGCGCTTACACAATAAGGCCCCAGGACCATGATATCCATTCAAGAACTTTACATCTCCATCGTCCATCTGCTCTTCGAATTATGTCCCCTGCCCACTGCTATTTTTACTTGCTAATCCGCTGGACTATGTCAGTAACTTTGGTTCGTCTGCGGCTCTCCTCATTTCTAATTCGATCTTCAAGAGAGATTCTTTCTAGTTTAGTTATCAATCATTGTATCAATACCTACATTGAAAAATAAGTATGTTGCTGAGATAAATCTTTCAGGCGTAATAGGGAATCGATTTGAGGAGAAATATTTGATTTAAATAAATATATCTCTAATTCTAATGCATCAAATTGATGATTTTAGAAATCCTTGAAAGAGAGAGAGTTAAAAAATTTGAAACAGATAATGGTTGCCTTACGTTTAATCATGTAGATGATGGAGTGTTTTCGGGTATTTACTTAAATGTTTATTTACTTACTGTGAGTTTAAATCATAAAAGTGAAGAGGATACCTACATAGCAATTAAAACCAATGCTTTTTTTTACATTTGAAAATTTTGTCGATTTCGATTTGCAATTTTGCATGGAACAGCTTCTCTTGATAGTAAAAGTTGTTCGTAATGATGGTGTTAATCACCCCCTTCCGGCTTAACACAGGATAAGGATATAATTCTCGAATGAAACTACGTAGGTACCTATTTACCGGCAAACGAAGCGGAGGATGTCCACCGGCAAGGTGAACAGACCGTAGCAACCCTATGAATATAAGCGTTATTCAGCTGGTCATATTAGATTGAAAAAACATAACACCAGTGATACGACATACGACTTCATGTACTTAGTTATGAAAATGGGGCCAGCAGTATTTGGATTACTGTGGCGTTCCGCCCCGCAAGCGGTTCACACCGCGGGACGAATCGCTCAAGACTCTTTTTGAAGGTTCCATTCGCCCCGCATTGTTTGGAGCGGGGCGAAAATGAAGTCTGTCCTACGGCTGGCACATTGCTGAAAATAAATCATGACAACATTTTTGGGAATCTTCAGCTGCAATAAATGTACGCCTACTAAGTAAAGGCAATAATATTACTTGTGTACATAAAAGCTTCCTGGACCACGTGTTAATACGTTATAATTGATTTCCTACGGCCACCCGCGTTGACTCACTATTTTTAGACTTTTTAAGTCGAGAAATGAGTAATTTGGAATTTTATGGTGTTTTGTTTATTTTTTTTTTGGAAATATGGTGTATTTATAATTGAAATAACTCATAGAGATAATATACCCTACATAGGTATAGTAGATATACTTATCAACAAGAATACTTAGGTGTATAATAATATATCTACCTACTAGGTTAAGGTACAGGTAAGTATTTAATTAAATCTTAATGATATTTGTTCATTGTACTAAAACGCCAAAATCATATTTTCTCTTGAAGTGAACGAAACAAATGAATAATGATTATTATTTTTACTGAGTGCGAGCATGGCAAGCGCTACACCTATATACCTATTATAGAAAGGTATACATGGTATTAGGTGCAAACCTTTTAAGGGCAGAAGAATGCTAAAATGTGCAATCGACCTGTCGTGTAATGGTCAAGTTGTCTAACGGCCTAAAATATTATTTGACTAAATGCGGAAGTACTTATAAATTCTTTCATTTAAGTTGGAATACTCCTCTGTTGTTATGTACTCCTACTACATCCTAAAGTTTATTTTGAATTTCAGTAATATCCATAATAGAATTTGTTTCGGTTTCGGTTTAACTATTGAAATAAAATGTAATGGATTTGATGTTTTATTTTGAAAAGTGGGAAATTTTATCTTTACTTGAAGGCATTTTTTTTTGCGGTATTTCTCGAATTAAAAAAAAAATCTTTTACTAGATCTACCAACTTTTTTAGGGTTCCGTACCCATAGGGTAAAAACGGGACCCTATTACTAAGACTCCGCTGTCCGTCTGTCTGTCTGTCACCAGGCTGTATCTCATGAACCGTTATAGCTAGAAAGCTGAAATTTTATAAGATGATGTATTTCTGTTGCCGCTATGACATCAAATACTAAAAAAAGAATAAAATTAATATTTAAGGGTTGCTCCCATACAACAAACCTGATTTTTAGCCGTTTTTCGCTCGACATTTATAATGGTAACAGGTAGACGCTCAAAATTTTCACAGAATATTTAGTTGTATATTCACTTTAATAATAAATAATAAAACAAATATTTAAGACGGGCTCCCATACAGTACGGAACCCTCCGTGCGCGAGTCCGACTCGTACTTGGCCGATTATTTGGTTTACACCAGCGTGAACCACTGTAGATACTACCAAAAACGTCAATACGGCAATCAGTGACAAGTATGACTAACTGTTCTAGTGATTTCAAGGAGTCATTTAATCACAAAAGAGTTCTTTTAATAATAACTTTTTAGATAAAAACATTGATTGCCTATTACGGTATAAGTACATTTTGTCGCAGGTACATTTTTATTGCATAGTATACGTTTCGCACCTTGCAGATTTTAACTCTCAGATCATTTGTCGTTTGTTCTTTATAACAATTGCCAATTATTTAACATTTTAACCATTGCACATTTTGACGATGCATCATATTAGCCCAAATACAATTAGACTTCTACTCATTGGAGTTCCGCCGCGGGGTCTAGTGCATCTAGACCAACAACTTTAGTAAGTACTACGAATTTTGAAAATTCGCAAAAAAAAAAAAATTCGCTTCTCCATACATTTTGCCGCGCGTTGTCGAACTTTTTGTATGAAAAAGCTAATATTTTTCTTCGTGATTTTACAAAAGTCGTAGAACAAAATTTGTTTGTCTAGATGTACTAGACCCGCCCTTAAAATGTTTGGCGTTTAATACCTATGACCCTGTATAATTACTTATGCTGTTATGTGTTGAGCTCATAGAGTTGTCTGGAACTACAGCTGAAATTAAGCAACGTTCAGCACGGTCAGTCTTCGGATGGGTAGCTGGGATGTGGCATTTACAACTGAGCGCTGCCATGGCTCGGATGACACATTAAATTGTGGGGTCATATCAGAGGCCTTCAGGCGGCTTAAAAATTCTGACGTCAGGGCTAGGCATCCTGCCAATACGAACTTCCTTCCTTCCTTCCTTTCAGCCATAGGACGTCCACTGCTGAACATAGGCCTCCCCTAAAGATCTCCAATAAGACCGGGTGGTAGCGGCTTGCATCCAGCGCGATCCTGCGGTCTTAATGAGGTCGTCCGTCCACCTTGTGGGTGGACGTACTACGCTGCGCTTGCCGGTACGTGGTCTCCACTCGAGAACTTTTCAACCCCATCGGTCATCAGTCCTCCGCGCCATGTGCCCTGCCCATTGCCACTTCAACCTGCCAATCCGCTGGGCTATGTCGGTAACCTTGGTTCTTCTACGGATCTCCTCATTTCTGATTCGATCGCGCAGAGAAACTCCGAGCATAGCCCTCTCCATGGCTCGTTGGGCTACTTGAAGCTTACTAATAAGGCCCATAGTGAGAGACCACGTTTCTGTGCCGTAAGTCATCACTGGCAACACACACTGGTCGAAAACTTTCTACTTGAGGCACTGAGGTATGTCGGACGAGAAAACGTTACGCAATTTTCCGAACGCTGCCCAGCCGAGTTGGATTCGGCGATTGGCCTCTTTCTTGAAGTCGGACCTACCTAACTGGACCACTTGTCCTAGGTAGACGTACGAGTCGACGACTTCAAGAACCGAGTTCCCAACTGAAATAGGGGTGGGTACAACATGGGAATTACACATGACCTTTGTCTTGTCCATGTTCATTTTAAGACCCACCTGTTGAGAGACTCGATTGAGGCTTTCGAGCATCGTACTGAGTTCCTCCATCGACTTTGCCATGACTACGATATCGTCGGCAAACCGAAGGTGAGTGAGGTATTCGCCATTGATGTTGATGCCGAATCCTTTCCATTCCAGGAGCTTAAAGGCGTTCTCCAGAGTAGCAGTAAACAGTTTCGGAGATATAACATCTCCCTGTCTTACGCCTCTCTTCAAAGGGATCGCCTTGGAGCTCTCTTCCTGTACTCGGACCGACATAGTGGCGTTATTATACAAACACTTCAACACTTCGATATACCGATAGTCAATACGGCATCGTTGAAGAGACTCAAGCACAGCCCATGTTTCGACCGAATCAAAGGCTTTCTCATAGTCCACAAACGCTAAGCAGAGTGGCTGGTTATACTCCTCAGTCTTCTGTATAACCTGCCGCAGCGTATGTATGTGGTCCATGGTACTAAAGCCTTTTCGGAATCCGGCTTGTTCGGAAGGCTGGAAGTCATCAAGCCTGCGTTCGAGACGATTCGTAATGACTCTTGAAAACAACTTATAAACATGGCTCAGAAGCGAGATGGGTCTGTAATTCTTCAATAAGGTGTTGTCACCTTTTTTAAAGAATAGCACCACCACGCTTCTGTTCCATGCTTCTGGCGTTATGCCCTCGAGGACGACGGTGTTGAAAAGCTTCTGAAGGACTTTAAGTACCGGTTTACCACCCGCTTTCAGAAGCTCTGAAGTGATTCCGTCGTCACCCGGCGCCTTGTTGTTCTTAAGTTGGTTCAGGGCCATTCTAATCTCGTACAGGCTGATGTCCGGGATGTCTTCGGTGAAGTGTCGGGTCAGCTTGGCTCTTGGGTCTTTAGCCGCGCTGTTTACAGGCTTTGCTACCGAGGCGTATAGCTGTCCGTAGAACTTTTCGATCTCCTCCAATACCTCTGCCTTGGTCGACGCTGTACTGCCATCTTCTCTCTTCAGCTTTGTCAACTGGCTTTGCCCAATAGACAAATCCCTTGCGAACACTTTGGAGCCTTTGTTCCGCTCTATCGTCTCTTTAATATGTTTGGTATTAAAGAGACGAATGTCGCACCGCACTGATTTTGAAATTTGTCTATTGAGCCGCCTGTATGACTTTGCATCATCGGAAGACTGCAGTCTTAGCAAGCGTCGTTCGGCCATGAGATTTAGAGTATGATCGGAAAATTTCTGAGGTCTGTCAGAACGGCGGGGTCTAAAGAACTTAGAACCCACCGTTTGGACAGTTTCTACGAGCCCGTTATTGATCTCGTCCACCGACGCAAAGTTCTCCAGGCAAGCAAAGCGATTTGAGAGCTCGAGCTGAAAGTTCTCGGGGTTTTGTATATGAGCATGAGTAGGTCGGAGCGTAGACTTCATCAGGCGGGACCTTTCGAGTTTAACGTTAATATTCAGTTTGCCTCGCACAATTCTGTGATCACTACCGGTTTTTATCCTGTGGATCACGGAGACATCGTTGAATATCCGTTTCTCGCTAGTCATGATGAAGTCTATCTCATTTCTCGTAGAACCATCGGGGCTCATCCAGGTCCATTTCCTGTGTGGTGGCTTCTGAAAGAAAGAGTTCATCATGAAGAGTCCCTCTTTCTCCAGAAAATCTGCCAGCCTCTGGCCCCTGGAGTTCCGTTGCCCATATCCAAATTGCCCCACTCTCAACTCATCATCGCTTTTTTTGCCCAACTTTGCGTTGAAATCTCCCATAACAACCGTGAAGCGGGTCTTAGACGTATGTATGGCCCGACTTACGTCCTCATACATAGCCTCCACTTCATCATCTGGGTGTGACGAGGTCGGTGCGTATACCTGAATGACCTTCAACGAATATCGTTTAGATATTCTGAGTATTAGGTATACAACCCTGCTCGACACACTTTCAATGGTGATGATGTTGTTAACGAGAGACTTGTGAACGAAGAAGCCGACACCACCTTGGGACCGTTGGTCACCTTCCCGGTAGTAAAGTAGGTTGCCTGATTTCAGGGTTATCGTGTCCTCGCCCTCTCTACGGACTTCAGACAACCCCAAAATATCCCATCGCAACCTACTCAACTCTTCTTCCAGTTCCGCAATCTTCTCGTCAGTCCTCATAGTGCGCACGTTATATGTTGCCAGGGCCAGTTGTCGGGTGGGGTGGCAGCCGGATCTCTTCCGGCGATTCTTAGCACCCCGTGCTCCGCCGTTACCATGGCCGCTGCCGGAGCCAGGAATAGCGGAGCTGCCGGGGACTGGGGGCCTGGTCTTATTTTGTTGTTAATCATTTTGGGGGGTTTTGCCCGTAATTGCCGCGCTGGGCAGGCGTGTTGGCAATCGCAGTGCGTAGCTCTCGCGACGGGGATGCTGCTGCCCATCCCCGCCCTGTTGCACTTGAGCTACGCTGTTTCGGATGGATATACCGCCATCTGTCGGTTCCGTAGTACTTCAGTCGGCTCTTACGACACCTGGTACAAGAGGGGGGTGCTATTCTACTCTGCCGGCACCCCACGGCCATATACGAACTTAGTTTTGTATATACTTAATGTTTGCCTAACTCTAGCTTATGACTCTACCTAAATAGAGGGTCCTAACAATCCTCTTTTCCGACTAGATAATTTACAAGACTACACCATAACTTTTTATCAGAAGAGTCGTAGGTGAGGTCGCCTGTATGCCATTTTACTAATTTTGTTACGTTGACAACACTGCTCTGTCATTGCTAGTACAACTTGTTTGATACTTGGTAGACAACAAAGTGTTTGATTCTTGGTAGACACCAATTCGGTTTTCATCGGTACTCGCGTCTACCAAGTTTAGTATAGTCGACCTTGGCTGCTGATTAAAATCTTATTGTTAGTTCACCGTAACGCCACGACGGTTCTCTTTTTGCACAAACTCTACTACGATTAAACGTCTTACCTGTTAAGCAAATTAAAAAAAAACTTCGGTTACTTGAAAGAACCTTTTCATTTCGCCACCTATGTAAAGTTGGTATGTATATATATGAGTATTTTACCTTGGTATTTTACTTACAATAGTACATTGTTTACCGAGAGGAGTAAGTGACCGATTACCGTCGAGGGTGTCGTTTGAAGCCCGAGCCGTAGGCGAGGGCTTTAAAACACCCGAGATTGGGAATCGCACTTTCTCTCGAGTGATACATAGTGCTTTATACTACACCTACGAGGAAAATAAAAAACTAAATCTTTACTAATTGAAATTTATATTGAAATTGTTGCAGTTAGTGAAGCTTAATGTAACACTTGAAAATGGCGCCAATGGCGTCTGCAATTTTCACATATTCTTTTTTCAAATTGTTTGACACCATCCAACACACAGCTAGTGGCCAGTGTCATTTTGCGAACTTGGAGATAAAAACTCACTGTAAAAACTTTTTGGCTTTTGATATTTAGGTTACCAGCGCAAAGTCTTACCCAAAATTAAAAAAGAAAAACCACGTAAAAAAATGGATTTTCATACACTTTTCTCTCCCGCTCAGATGCGTTTTCTCCCCGCATATTTGTTCGATATGCAATGACGTACTTTCTACCGTAAATTTGATAAAGTATCAAGGTACTTTCCGAGCAGGTGTAGTATAAAACATTTTCCTAACCTATCGAACTTTTCATTATAAACAATAGTTTTAAGAGACAAAATAACAACTTTTTTAATTTCAGCCAGTAACAGGAAAAATACAAGAAACAAAACAATAATGACTGTTGTAAATGTTGCAACAGAAAAGCAATAACTCACAAATCATGAAATCACCAATACCGCCTCCCTCGTTAGCGTTCTAAGTTCAAATTTTAAAATCATCTCGAGCCATTTGCCGTCGCCGCTGCGCGGGACACATGACGTCATTAGTCAGCCAGAGATAAGTGGAAAAAATCTTGATACTTGACGGAAAATTTTATTTTTAAGTGATAGTATCTGATAGGTTATCGTAATTAGAATACGTAATTACCTGCTCATCCTGCCTTCACTACATTGTATAAAACAAAGTCGCTTCCCGCTGTCTGTCCCTATGTATGCTTATATCTTTAATACTACGCAACGGATTTTGATGTGGTTTTTTTGATAGATAGAGTGATTTAACAGGAAGGTTCATGTGTAAAATAAACCTGTGCGAAGCCGGGGCGGGTCGCTAGTATAGAATAAAAGACGATTAGGTATAGTAAATACTTATGATCCGATTCTGATTGATGATTTCCGTAAAATGTTTTATCCCTTTAAGAATTTTACAGAAATCATCAATCATGTCATTCAGTGCGATAGTAGCAGTAAATTAGTAAATACATAGTAGGTAGGTATATTACTGCAAGTGCAGGCACTGCGGCGGCCAGCAAAAGAGGTATTGATGGACGAACGTGTAGATGCGGGTTGAGGTTAAACACGTACACGTACACATACGTAAGCCCATCAATGCCTAGTTGTGGCCAATGCTTTATACAGCCAAAGTTGTATACCTACTTACCTAGTACTTTTCTCAAATTTTCAACTTTTTATGTCACACCAACTTTTTGGGTAGGTATTTTTGTTTAGTTTTGGTTTTATTTAGTACCTAGTCATGTCGCCAGCCACCGGTCATGGCATATTTGTCTCGTAAGCATATCATGTTTACGTCTGGACACCCACGGCAAATGGCGTGATCATGAGACCACCGGATGCTGACACAGCGACTCACGACCACCCAATAAGTTAGACTAAGCTCTAGATTTAAATAACATTTTATTTTCGTCATTCTGTATTCGGTCACTGCGTGACACACTCGCCTTTTATAATTAATTGAATTTTAATTAAAATTAGTTTTTAAAAATACAAAGGGCGTTTCCCTAAACAAGTCTGGCGCAGCCTTGTGGATTTTCCACAATTTTCGCGAGTTACGGTGTTGCAGCGCCCCTAAATCGGTACGCGATACGGTGATTTCGCGAAGACGGAAAACTACGAACCAAACAAATACGACTCCCCGGGAAACGCGTGGACCTAGTGACCGGCACAGAATCAGGAGGACATGGGATCGAGCAGCCTAATGTGAGTAAACCTTTTCACATCCTGCTCTTATTTTCCCGTGACTTTTCCCAATTTTCCCCTCGATTTACATTATTGAGTGGAATAGCAGTAAGATTATCTGATTTTGTTTTACACGCAAATAGGTAATTAATCAGATTAGTTTTAGGTTAATTCTCTTAATCACAATTATTAAGTGAATTAAAATATTAATTAAGTAAACTTTCCGCAATTAAAATTATTGTGCGAAATAATTTTAAGTAAGTTAAGTAACTGATTTGTTTTACACTTGTATCGGTAAAAATTCAGTGTAATTTAAGTAAGTAAAGTAACTTTTAAAAAATGGAATATAGAGTAATTCCCAAAGAAATTTTAGGTATAATTCCGAAATATGACGGAGATGAACAGCAATTAAATTTATACCTTTCAAAATGTGATTATGTGGTCAACGGAAGTAGAATTGCGGGAAACCTAGCCCAAGAGCTATATATATTTCATTCAATTACCAGTCGGTTAACTGGTAGAGCCGCAACTCTACTTAGCGATCACCCAAATATAACCAATTATGAAGCTCTCAAAGAGTTACTTACTCAACATTTTGGCGACCCGCGCTCAGAAGAGTGCATTGCTATCGAATTAGAGACCCTTAAATTAAAAACCGGGGAAACATACATACAGTTTTGCCATCGCATACAAAACGTTAGAAGCTCACTATTTGCCAAAGTTAACAGACTCGCTGACGAAGGCATTAAAGCCGCAAAAATGATAGTATACAACAATACAGCTTTAAATGTATTTTTATATAACCTCCCAGAAGATATGATTCGCATTGTGAGGTTAAAAGGAGCCCCTTCATTGGAAGCTGCACTGAGTATCGTAACTGAGGAAGTTAACTTTAAGTTCCAATATGACGCCAAAAATAAATTACTTAAACAAGCCTCAATACAGCTACCTACGATGAGCTCACAAGCTACACCAAAACCGTTCAGCGCACCTCCAGTTTTTAGGCAAAATATCAATCCGACGCCAATGCCGACATTTAAATTCGGCATTCCCCAGAACCAAGGTTTTAGACCAAATTTACCACAACAACCACGTTTCATGCCACCCATGCAAAATCCTCATAAATTTGGACAACCACAAGGTTTACCCCAACGTAATTTCGGCCAAACACCCCCACAACGCGCACCGTTCCAGTACGGTGGCTACAGATTTGGTATTCCCCAACAACAAAATTTTAAATTCGGCATCCCGAACCAACACCACCCGAATGCCAATCAGTTCAAGTTCGGCATACCCAACCAGCAGATACAACCACCTAGACTTCAGGAGTCAGACGTCACAATGCGTACGGCACCTGTTAGGCAAAACCTTATGGTTAACGAACTGTTCTACGACGAGCCCAGTCAAGAACAAGCTGAGTATGGTTATGGTTACGAAGATAACGTAGAATACGCTATGAATGATTGTAATTATACTGAAAACGTTAACGAGTTCGACTATTCGTACCCTGTAATTGAAAACGATAGTAACGATACCGATACAGCCGCCCACGCGGAAAATTTTCAGGCAACAGCCTCGCAGAATGTGGTGAAATAATTAATTTAAATTATTGCGATAGTATCCTTAAATTACCACACGTGGTAATCCCCGAAATAAACTCAAAATTCCTAATCGATACCGGAAGTAGCCGATCTTTTATTAGCCCCGCCAAAGCGCAAGAGTTTTTCGATGATTTTAGGTACTATGAACCATTTAAGGTGATTAGTACACACGCGCAAAGCACGCATGATGAAGTAATATATATACCCTTGTTGAAAACATAAAAGCACACTTCGTCAAAAATTTTACGTCTATGACGTAGACAAACGTTATGACGGCTTGATAGGGTCCGACCTTCTGTCGAGACTAGGCGCAAATATTGATATGCGTAACCAAATGTTGGTAACGCACAACGCGAAAATCCCAATTATCTACAATCCACCCTACGAGGTTGAGATTCCACCGCGATCTGAAATGAAAGTAAAAATTCCCACGGACTTACAACACGGCGAAGCAATCTTAGATTTCTTACAATTTCAGGAAGGCGTCCGCATGCCAACCGCACTCGTCAAGTGTGAGAATTATTTTGCGGAAACAATTATACAAAACACAACAGAGACTAAGACCATTATCACGTTCAAAGAGCCTTTTCAAGTAACGGTTTTTGAAAACGAGGAATGTAAGGTAAACGTTATGAAAGATGACTGTGTGATTGATGATTTACTGAAAGAAAATTTAAAAAAATTACGCCTAGATCATACAAATAAACAGGAACGTGACGCTATTGCCAAACTATGCTACGAGTACCGAGATATATTCTATTGCGACCAACTACCACTGACTTTTACAAACCAAGTAAAGCACCAAATTAGAACAACCAACGAAGACCCGATATATATTAGACCATATAGACACCCACCGGTTATAAATGAAGAAATTCAAAAACAAGTAGATAAGCTTTTGACAGACAATGTGATAGAAGAGTCTCACTCACCCTGGAGTGCACCTGTGCATTTAGTGCCCAAAAAATTAGATGCATCAGGCGAAAAAAAGTATAGAATGGTCATAGATTACCGACGTCTTAATGAAATAACGGTAGACGATAAATACCCTCTACCTAACATAACGGATCTTTTCGATAAAATAGGCAAATCCCAATACTTTACAACAATAGATCTCGCCAGTGGCTACCATCAAATTGAAGTAAATGAACGTGATAGGGCAAAAACCGCGTTTACAACACAAGCAGGACATTTTGAGTTTAAAAGAATGCCATTTGGCCTGAAAACAGCACCGGCAACCTTTCAAAGAGCCATGGACAATGTACTACGAGGCCTACAGGGTATGCATTGCCTGGTATATCTTGACGACATAATAGTATTCTCTAACAGCCTGGAAGAGCACGTCGAGAAACTTCGAAAGGTATTTGATAGGCTTAGAAAGACAAACCTAAAGGTAACCCTGGATAAATGCGAATTTCTCAGGAAAGAGGTCCTTTACCTTGGACATACGATCACCAAGGACGGCCTCATGCCAAACGATGATAAAATAAAGGCAGTATTAAATTTCCCACTCCCGCGAACTGCTACGGAAATTAAGAGCTTTCTCGGCTTAGTTGGCTACTACAGAAAATTTATCAAAGATTTCGCCAAACTCACTCAACCCATGACCGCGTGTTTGAAAAAAAGAAATAAAATAGACTGCACCAAACAAGAATATATAGACGCATTCGAAAAATGTAAAGAGCTTTTAACAAACGCACCGCTCTTGCAATTCCCGGATTTCTCTAAACCATTCGTCCTTACAACCGATGCGTCAAATTTTGCCATAGGCGCAGTCCTTTCCCAAGGACCTATAGGAAGCGACAAGCCCGTAGCCTATGCGAGTCGCACGCTAAACGATGCAGAAACACGATACAGTACAATAGAAAAAGAGTTGCTTGCCATAGTATGGGCAACCAAGCATTTCAGACCTTACTTATACGGAAAGAAATTTACCATTTATACAGATCACAGGCCGCTAGTTTGGGCAAAATCCATAACTGAACCTAATAGTAAACTAACAAGATGGAAATCGCGCTTAGCGGAATTTGATTACGATATAATACATAAACAGGGAAAACAAAACTGTAACGCCGACGCTTTATCCAGAATTAAGGTAAACGCACTAGGAGAAAACGACAACGTTTCGATGAAAGTCAATATAGATAAAAAAGAGAAAAAAATTAAACGACAGCAACATAGAGGCGAAACCGAACCTGTCCCCTCTACGTCACGAGAACAACCTACATCCATAATAGAACCTTCAACTGACTCTGAAGAGGTAATATCCATATGTAGCTCAGGTAGAAGATCTCCCTACTCGATTCCATCCGAAGGCAGCGTCACTGCAACTGCCTCTGAAGGCCAAGACGAAACAGATACTATAGGTACAATCCATTCAGCCGACAACTTAGACACCGATGGTATCCTTATATTACAGGAGGCTATAGACACCAAGCCTAATCAGATACTCATACACACATGGAATAGGAACGAATTGTCAGTCAAAGATTTGTCTAGAGATAAACAAAAGGTATTAGAAGTCCACCTACCCCTAAATAACACAGAACTGATTAAGCGATTCCTGAAAAATTATATCAGGCCCAAAATTAAATACTTTTTCTATTTTGAAGACCCAATACATCGCAGTCAGTTTTCGGAAATCAGTAGATTTCTTTTCCAAAAAGGAACAGTAAAGTTTTACGAGTGTACCAGGCGTGTAGTTTATGTAGAAGATGAGGAAGAACAGCGCCAAATTGTACTTAAATATCATGTAGGAAAAAATAGCCATAGAGGAATTAAGGAAACTCTGGTACACCTCAGACGCACATATTATTGGAACAATATGAGCGAAACAGTGTCATGCATCATAAATGCATGTGAATTATGTAAAAAAATGAAATATGACCGAAAGCCACTTAAACCGGAACTACAATTAACGCAAACACAAATCAGACCATTCCAAGAATTATTTATCGATACTTTCACAATTGATGGAAAATCATATCTGACAATAGTAGATGCCTTCAGCAAGCTGGGCCAAGCCTTTGAAATCAGCGCAAAAAGCACCCCTGAAGTGGTTAGAGCCCTTATAAAGTATTTCTCCTTGTACGAAACACCGAATAGAATCAGCGCAGACCCAGGCACTGAATTCAATAATGCATTGATGAAAGAAATGCTATCATTCCATAAAATAGATTTACACATCGGCACACCCCATAATCCTAACTCTATGGGGGTTGTAGAGCGATTCCATTCAACCATTATAGAGATATATCGAATTGCTAAGTACGAACAAAAGGTGACGGACGCTGCGTCTGTTATGAGTTATGCAATTATGTCATATAACCACACAATTCACTCTACCACAGGCCTCACTCCGTTTGAGGTAGTTTTTGGACACACTGAGGCAAACACGGCATTCCATGTAGACTTTAACAAACAATTTACGCAACAATTAGTAAAAGAACACGTGAGGCGAACGAAACATCTGTACGAATACTTAACCGACAAAATTATTGAAACGAAAAAAGCCGAAATTAAGAAACGTGGGGGAGATACAGATTTTGACATAGATGTAGGCGATACGGTCTTTATCAAAGGGGTAAACGTTAGGCGAGGTAAAGACAAACCGCGATACCAAAAAGCTCAAATAACTGGAGCCATACATAGGAACGTCGTACCAGTTACTACTCAAAATCGAGCTACCAAAGTTCCTATTAAAGACATCAAGCGCCCTCCACAGGTTAATCCTCCTGGTGGCTCAAGCGGGAGCCCTCCAGCTGCAACGGATTGACAAGAACCCTGGACTGTTACCCATAAAAGAAGGTCAAGCAGTCGTAAGTCATGACACCTGGACTGTCATTAAGATCCTAGACTTAAAATCTTTATATGAGGAACTAGAATCTAATATTAACAATTACAAAAGTTTAAAAAACCAGGTAAAGAACTATTTTAAGGGCAACACCGTTGAAATAGACTTTACCGAAATAGAGAAGCAAACCGATTATACTATGAATATAACTATAGAAAAGTATAAAGAACTGATTCCGTCAATAAGATATAAGCGTGGCTTAATCAATCCCCTCGGTTCACTTATTAAAGCTATAACTGGTAATCTTGACAATGACGATGCTATAGAATACGAAAAATTGATTCAGGAAGTAAAGTCAAAACAAAATCATCTTGATACCAAAATGACGATAGTTGCCGAAATGTTGGGTACATTTACGAAAATGGCTAACTCTACCAAAAGCAATTTTGACCTCATTGAGGAAAGCATTCAAGATATCAATCGAAATCTCAACGACTCCAAATTAATACAAACCAATAACAGAGTTGTTCACATCTATAATGCATATATACATAATTTCCAAACCCTCTACTTAAAACTAAACGAGATTGAAACAGCTATTGCTTTTGCTAAAGTTAAACTATTACACCAATCAGTTATAGACACAGATGAACTAATCGCATTGTTAAAGAAAATTGAGAAAACTGAAAAACTTGTATTTACGGTAAACATGGAAAACATTGTTAAAATAGAGCAGTGTATAGAGATGAAAGCGTACATAAAACAAAATCAGATAAAATTTATTATGCATATTCCTTTAATACGAAACGAGGTTTTTAACTACATAAAATTGATTCCCTTACCCGTTCGTAATCCAGACACCGGCCTTACCTCTCTAATCATCCCTAGGCATCCCTATATCCTTGTGAAAGGGTTGAAAGCTAAGCCGCTCTCCCAGCCATGCCGTGAGGTCGACGAAGCCCGTTTCCTGTGTTTCGAAAATGACGCATCACCACTAATTGAAGACAAGTGCGTCACCGATCTAATGAAATTTTCCATGAATATTTCAAGTTGTCACCCGGTTCCCGTAATCATCAAAGACGTAAGAGCCGATTTAATACAACCCAATCGCTGGATCATTTACGCAAATTCCGACACACTCCTTACTAAATATTGCGAAGAAGAAACCACCCAAGACACCATAGCCGGAACGTACTTATTAACTATGGACGACGACTGTGAAGTAAAGATAAAAGAATTGAAGCTCAAAAAACACCAAGATCAGGGAAAGAACGTTATTGACAGCAAGCTCATTCAATTACCTGCGACACTGCGGAACGAGTCAGACTGTACGCATGGGATGAGACCTGTCAACCTTAACGGAGTCGATCTTTCGGATACGCAGTTCCTGAATTATTTATTGCAGAAAAGTGGAAGTGAATTTAGTGATAGTGAAAGCCATTATAGTGCATTAGATCATAGGAGTGTTAGCATAGGAAACCTTATATTTTGTGTAATCCTTGTAATCGGCCTTGTATTAGTAGCATTTAAGCGTAAAATTAAGTTTTTATGTAAAACTATTCGGGATCATCCCCACCCTGTGGATAATCCCGAACTTGAGGAGGGAGGAGTCATGTCGCCAGCCACCGGTCATGGCATATTTGTCTCGTAAGCATATCATGTTTACGTCTGGACACCCACGGCAAATGGCGTGATCATGAGACCACCGGATGCTGACACAGCGACTCACGACCACCCAATAAGTTAGACTAAGCTCTAGATTTAAATAACATTTTATTTTCGTCATTCTGTATTCGGTCACTGCGTGACACACTCGCCTTTTATAATTAATTGAATTTTAATTAAAATTAGTTTTTAAAAATACAAAGGGCGTTTCCCTAAACAAGTCTACCTATCTAGTGATGTAGTGAATAAAAGAACATTGTTATTTTTAGGGTTCCGTACCCAAAGGGTAAAACGGTTATTTTTTAGGGCTTCGTACCCAAAGGGTAAAAACGGGACCCTATTACTAAGACCCCGCTGTCCGTCTGTCACCAGGCTGTATCTCATGAACCGTAAAAGATAGAGAGTTAAAATTTTCACATATGATGTATTTCGATTGGCTCTATAACAACAAATACTAAAAACAGAATAATATAAATATTTAAGGGGGGCTCCCATACAACAAACGTGTTTTTTTTTTGCCGAGGGGCTCCCATACGATACGGAACCATTCATGCACGAGTCCAACTCGTACTTGAACGATTTTTATTTAATCACCTCTGATTTTATTTAAATCCAATTGAAGAAAATATAATTTATAAGCTAAAAATTTAAGTTGTTTTGGCATGTTTGGCTTCGGGTTAACTGTGAACCCATTTAACCATCCAGCAGTAGTAGCCCAACATCCTTGAACTCTTACGCTGGTAAAGTTTCTCTGTCTTTCATCCGTTCTGATGATTTTTTTTTCTATGCTCATCACTTACAGCTACCAAATTGCAAAGAAATAACTTCAGATATGGGTTTAGAGAATTAATTTTAGCGATATATGGCATTCAAAAGCTTCATATGCTAATAGAAGCTCTTTACATAGCCTATAATAAATCATTATTAAGGATTAGTATTAGTAAGGAATATGCAAAAGTACCAAGATCTGTCGACCTTCACACGAAAGCTCGCGGAGTGTCGCTGGCGCGGCGACATGACGAATGGCCGCTCGCGTTCCAAATTTAAAATCTGTCGCGTAACGTTGCCCGCTAATGGCATTGTTTATGGAAGTTTTACCGGGAACCTGCCAGTGACTTACAGTTTGCACGCATCGGGAGAATTGACAATATATATATATATACTCGTATATATATATTTATAAGTACTAGCTGGCCCGCCCCGGCTTCGCCTGGGGACGATTGGTTAAAGAAGACAGATTTTATGAGTATTGTGCCTATTTATCTACCACGTAATGTAGATATGTCACTCACATGAACACAGTTACCTATTTAGCGCGTTTTCATATTACAGTACTATCATTTAAGCAAATATTTTTTCCATAGAGCACCCACTGCTTAACATAGGGCTCTTTTATTAGATCTTGAATAACACCGAATAAAACCATTGCAAGAATTTTGTATCCAGCGTCCATCCACGTATCCACCAAAAAATGAGGTTCGCAATTCGACTGTGTGTTTCAATTTGTATGTATGTTACGCATCATTCCGTCAAATATGAACCATTTTTTTAGTAGAACCGATCGAATCGTAGTCTTAATCTGTTCGACTATTTACATAAAATAAAGATAGTGTTTGCCTATATAAATAAAAGTAATTTCGTATGGGTCGGGTGGCTATCCCTGGCTTCAGAGTTTTTAATCGGTTAGAAAATTAGAGACCCGCAAGTCCATTAGAATCTACCACCGTAAGTTAGTTGACGTTCTAATGTACCTACACTTGTTTTTAAACTTTTCTTGATTCAAGTACTTTGTAAAATATTTGCGTACTTGTATCAGGACACTCACTCCACTCACTCACTCACTATCACTACAACAGAAATTATAAAATCGTCCGTATGTCGGTTGCCTAACTTAGGTCTTCCAAATCTGTAGGTACTACATAAATCGACGCATTATTAGAGGTATATAGCCGTGGTGGTCTAGTGGAAGTAACACCTATCTTACAATCGTGAGTTGGTAGGTTCAAATCCCGATCCCGTATAAATGAGTTTCTTTGGAACTTATGTCCGGAATTTCACATCACTGGCTTTTCCGTGAAGGAAAATATCGTGTGGCAACCTGCACAACTACGTCCGTAGAAGGAACTGAATTACGCACCAACCTGCACTGGGCCAGCGTGGTGGATATGGCCCAACCGTAGGTAGACTCTCTCGCTACTCAATATATTACAACGCAGTCGCGGTTTCATATCTATTTCATATTACTTCTTTATACTTTCGTCAAAATTGTAAGCAGTAAAAGGAAAAGTATTTTTTAAAACACTTCAGACGATAAATTTATACATTCGATGCCCGGATGCCCTGTACCGCCAACCCGCACTCGACCAGCGTGGTGGATATGGCCCAATCACACTTCGTAGGAAGGCCTATGTTCTGCAGTGGACTATTAAAATAGGCTGGTTTAGGTACGGGTACCTACAGGAATAGCGGAGATAAAATATGGTGGGTGATGCCTAGCTAGCCGAGCGGGGTTAGCGGCGACAACGCGATTTTTATCTAATACTTACATTTTTAAACTCATGATATCTTTCGAATGAAATGTCCGAATTTAACAATTTAAAAAGTTATATAAAGGTGCTGAATTATTCTTGAATATAAAGTAGTTTATTTTGATGATAAGGGTGTATGCCATGATATAAATTAAGAACCTTTTCTTGTGGCGGCAATTCAATTAAAACTTTCAAATTAAAGAACACTTATTGTGGCTTAACTATAATAGATAGACATACTCTGTCACTTTTTGTAAATAATAATGTGCTCTACAAAGTCGTAGTACATTATTTTATTGTATCATCAATAGTTTTCGCAGCGCACGCGATGTAAATAATATTTTAGGTAATTTTTGTACATCTTGGGTTACATTGTGGGAGCATGGCATCTATGGCATCCAGGAATAAGAAAGCTTTCGAACAGTGAAAGAATTTTCAAAATCGGTTCAGTAGATCCAGAGATTACCCCCTACAACCTCACAAAGTCACAAACTTTACCTCTTTATAATATTATTAGTAATTAGTGATAGTAATTAGTATTAGTATAGAGTATAGATAAGATGTGTACTCACTATATCACAAGAACGCAAGCAAATAACTCCAGATCTCGCCCTTCCTATTTTACTATTTATTACCTACACTACAGATACTTTGATGATCTATCTCCACGATAAAGATACGTCTATAAAAAGAATAGTAAATATTATAGTTTCTGTCCAAAAATCTTTTGCCCCGTATTGGATAGCAAATGTACCTAAGTAGGTAGGTACGAAAAGTACGATGGTTCTGAATTCAAATTGCAAAAATTAAAAATGTTTCAAAAGTGCCTACCTTAATATTTTGTATGGTATAGAGCAATTATGTCAATTGCCGAGGAAGCTTTAAGTATCACCTACAGGTTGCTGTTAGTATTGCTACTATATGTATTACATTATTGTCGTTTATTTTTTTATTATTTGTTAGATCTCTCATCTAAAAGTAAGCTGTTTTTGAAACAAATTGTTGAAATGAAATCATCGCGTTTCTAATTTTCCTTTAATTTTCAGTTGATCTAGATACGCCTAAAAACGATACGCCGCCCGTATCGTTTTTAACCGACTTCCAAAAAGGAGGAGGTTCTATGTTCGTCTGTACGTAGATATTTTTTACTTTTTGTGTAGGTATGTTCATCGACATTTTCGCCAATTGTGAATCGAATCAAATAATTCCTTTTCAGTTCGAAAGGGTATGTAGGTACCTATATAGGTACGAGTATAGGTAAGGATGCTTTCAAAATGGTCCCGTTTAAATTTTATCAAAATCGCCTGAGCTGTTTTTGAAAAATCAAGAATAATGTAAAATTTGTATATATCAATTTGAGCGAACTATTCGAATTTTGTACGCAATGAAAGTCGGTTTTGCCATTCTTTGCGAAAAATAATTATATCATATTCATTTACAAATCGATGGCCTGGTAAACATGGTTTCATTCATAGATTAATTTTCAATTTTGCCTATAACTTGTTAAGGCAAATGCAGAAATGTTATTCAGCCCAGAAGCAACTACGACTTAGTGGCGGAATGAAAATTCACGTTACCTTATCTTATTTTCAAGCTAGATGGAATTAGAAGGTGCTCTATGCGCAAATTAAACTGTCTTAGCATACAGGAAAGCAAATTTCACTGACGAGGCAGTGTGGAATCTTTATACCACAAAATTACCTATTATTTCTTCTGGTACCTACATCCAAACGGTACGAAGTAAGTGGTGTTAGCAATGTGTAATACAAACAGTGAATATACCTATAGTCGCTTCTGTCTTAGTTCAAAGGTTCCGTTTTTTTAATCGAATAATGTAAGCATAATGTACATACCTACCTAAATGTAAGAAAACAGCTCAGGGAAGACAAAGTATCCACCAAATAGGTGTACAAGGTGTCATACCTAGTTTGGTGGTCATGGCTGCTTTTTTACAAGCTTTTATTTAGTTTTACCTGTCCCGTTGTCTGTCTGTCGTTCTATAATCAAATCTTGCAAGTTAAATTTGATCCACTTCCCGGTTACCGATTGAGCTGAAATTTTGCATACATGTGTAAATTTCGTGACAATGCAACATTATGATGACATGGTGCTGATCTGATGATGGGGCTGGAAGGTGGCCAAAAGAACTTAGCAATGAAACAAAGTAAGTTTGGTAAGAACCCAAAGCAAGTTTGGGTTCATTTGAATGGTTTTGGCGAGTAGTTTGTCTTTCAATGGTAACCAGGATCTGATGATGGAGTTGGAAGATGGTCATAGGAACTCTGTAATGAAACGACGCAACCCTATCGAGCTTCGGCTCGTTTGAGTCGTCTTGGCGAGTACTTGTTCAGTTAAAGTTTGTTTTTAAAAAAGAAGGTTTTTTTATTGAATGTACTTACTTTACAATTAAATGGTTTATCACCCGGAGCATACGGTCAACATAGACGCAGGACGTCCACTGCAGAATATAGTCCTTCCCTATAGGTTTTCACTGTGACCAGTTGGAAGCAGCCTGCATCCAGCGCGATCCTGCGGTCTTAATCAATCGGCCCACCTAGTCGATGGAAGTCTTACAGTGTTATTATCAAAAAGTTCTAAGCTGTCGTATCTCCACTTTCGAATCGCCGTACTTGGGCTAATTTGTAAAATAAGTATACGCTCGCCAAAATCGCAAATCCTAGGGGAGAGAGGTCTCCGAGAAGGTGCTACGACAGTCTGAAATTGCTGTATTATTCAGAGTCATAGGTATTTAACGCAAAACCTTTTAAGAGCGGGTCTAGTACATCTAGACAAACAACTTATGTTCTAGGACTTTTGCAAAATCAACAGCACAACTGATTTTTACAAAATTTTAATGCCTATGAAGTAGATCCAAAAAACAAACACGAATATTGGTTCATAATTGACACAAAAACAGCATACAAGTACAGTAGAACTGAAACCTTCTTTTTTGAAGTCGGTTAAAAATATATTAGTAGGAGCATAACTAAAATCTTTGCCATACGACAGCAAAACACTAGTCACCCCATTCACAAGGGTAGGTGGTAATGTCGCGTGAACGTCATATGCAAGCCTCCGCTGATTTATTGACAAATATTACAACAATGATTTGCCAATATTGTCTAACAAACCCATTGGAATTACGTCTGCGGTATAGTCTTATCATCATCATATAAGCCGTAAGACGTCCACCGTTAGACATAGTCATTCCCCCTGTTGAATAGGCTAGTGACAATGTTTATTTGATGTCCTCTTGTAACATGTAACCATAAACAGCGCCGATTAACAAAAACAAAAAGAAATCAACTAAGAAATAAAGAAGTTACAAGCAAGTTTATTGTCTTGCTAGACAAAGAGCGCACTATGGCATGCTGTGACGTCACTACCCGTAAGTACGTAGTATTATTATATCTTCTTTGCCGTGTGTCATACATTCGCCATACTATGTTATGCTTTGTGGGAAAGGGACGAGGCACCCTTCTTTATCCCTACGAAAAATTTTACAAGCTTATAATTATCTTTGAACTTGATTAGCCAATTTAAATTATTTTTTCAGTACGTGAATCATAATTAATTGCAGAATTCACTAATCCTACTACTTTGAATTAATTCGATACCAGTCACCTACCCTATTCCAGTAATAATATTAGGAAGTAACTAATCAGAACCAGCGCGTTCTCGTAGACACAGAGAGGTTTGTCCACTTTGTCGGTGGATATCTCACTCTGCGCTTGCCGGTAGGTATGTGGTATGAACGACCACCAGTTTTACGTGCTATGTGCCTTGCCCACTGTTACTTTAACTTTTTAATCACTCAGTGGCTTAAATATCGGTAACTTTGGTCGTCTACGGTTCTCCTAATTCCTGATTCATTCACGCAGAGGGATCGTGCAGAGGGTTTAAAGTATGGAACCTATAAGTAGTATTATTTTTCTAATAAAGTTGTTTTTTCGAAACATTGCCTATAAAAGACTCTGCTTAACATTCTACGCCTAAGCAAACATAATAAGAAATAAAATCTAGAGCACATTTACCCTCTTTCACAACTACCCACATTTACTTATTTCCTACCTACCGTCAAATTTGCATTCCATTTCATTTGGACGGCGGACACTTTATACGTTTTTTACTGTCGTTTTATTTGAAGGGTTGGGAGAGGCTAGTTTGTTTTTTGGGTTTACGAGATGAGAGGGTTTAGGGCCATTCTCTTATACGGGTTAGAGGTAAATGGAATTGATTTGTGGAACGATATCGTAACTCTACGTCTCTAGCTACGATCAGGCTATGTATGGTCAAAGGCAAAACAGTGTACACTACGCGCCTTTTAGTTATTTTTTGAAGCTATGGATAGATGATTAAAACGCTTGCTGTTGTTTGTAAGTAACAGCTAAGTGTTTATAAGACATTACTCTTACTCTTAAAAACTTTGGTAGCAACAAAATATCACACACAAAAATGCACAAGAAGTAAGCTCTCTTTCTTTTTTATCTAAATCGAACCATATGGTATCCGAAATGGTGAGACGAGTTTCACCTCGACAGTGCTCTGCGTTTAACTACTCTTACATTGCCTACCTAATCAAATGTATGCACTTCTTCTTTTATAAATAAAAATATTTAATGTCAAACGAGACAAGTAGACATCTAAATTAAATTATTATGCTGGGTTAAAACCTAAACTTACAGAAAAGGCTGATATACAAAGTCACTTTATAACATTGTTTGATACTCCACATAAAAGTTCTCATCGCGAAGTCGCATGTACTTGTTGAAAACTTTAACGTACTAAGTACAGTTTCTACGTTCAGGCTTAGACCAAAATAAAATGGATGGATGGTCCTTAACCGTTGTACAATGTCCATATTCAGTCGTCGTTGCGTTCGTATGAAATTGAGTCAAAACTAATGCCTATTTTTTTTTATAAAAGTGACACGCATTTTTATTTTAAGTTAGGGTGTTTGAATTTGTAGTAAATTATTATATGTGATTAATTGAATTGTTAGGTATTCATAATTTGGTAAATATGTAAATTTGCACCTATTATAATTATATTATGTTTGTAAAAAGACGATTCTAAGCGCATTTCTAATTAATGTCTAAAGAATAAAGCATATTTTGATTTTGATTTTTTGACACATGTAGTTATTATTTTATTCCAAAAAAGTACCTAAAACAAGAAAAAGACATGATTCTGTGTTTTTAGGGTTCCGTACCCAAAGGGTAACAACGGTACCCTATTACTAAGACTCCGCTGAACCGTCTGTGATGCTTGAAATGTTCATAGAATATTTAGTTGTTTATTCACTTATATAATAATAAATAATAAAATAAATATTTAAGGAGGGCTCCTATACAGTACGGAACCCTCCGTGCGCGAGTCGGACTCGTACTGGACCGATTATTTTATTAGCATTAGAGACGTGTTACTCGTCCTACGTCCTAAGTAGAGTAAGACGTAATAGGAGCTTGTAGCCCAGTTGATAATCTTCAAAAGTGCGCTTCTTGAGGGCAAGTCCTTAAATTTTGTTTTGTCGAAGTATTCAGGCAGAGAAATGTTCATCGAGAGAGTGGCTTTATATCTCTACATAAAGTTTTATTCGCTCTCGGTTGCGTTACCTTCTTTCTCTACATATTATGTAGAGTTAGATTAAAAAACTTCAGTAATCAAACGTGATTACCTACAGTCTTGGAACTTTTGTGGGGGAGGTGAATTAAGGACTTAATTAGATGCCTACAAGACATCACTTTTAGGGAGGTCTTAAACACTGGATTTCAGAAAATCTAAAATAAAAAGTAAGATTAACAGAGAGAGGAAAACAGTAGAAAATAAATAATTATAGAAAGAAAGGGAAAAAAGAGGATTTTTAACGTTTACAGCTATAAAATTACACTGGTTACAAATAAAATTAATTTAGAATTACACAGATAATAAGTAAAATATCTGTTAGACAATAAACCATTATTACCATTTCAGCCATTATGTCCACTTTTGGACATAGGTCTCCTTTATAGATTTCAAATAAAACTTATCGTTAGGAACTTGTAGTCAGCACTCCTGAGGTTTAAAATAATCTCTGTCTTGAGAGAAAACATCTTTCGCTGTGCTTGCCGGTACGTGGTCTCTATTTGAGATCTAAAAATATAATTTTATTTGTATACTCAATCTACTTACTTATCACACTACATAACTAGTATGAAACAAAGTCGCTTCCCGCTGTCTGTCTGTCTCTATGTATGCTTACATATATCTTTAAAACTACGCAACGGATTTTGATGCGGTTTTTTTAATAGATAGAGTAATTCAAAAGTAAGGTTCATATTCATATTTATTTATTGCTACTAAGTGTAACATTCGAGGTCTTATATAAGATATTATGTGCTTACAACTTAGTCGCCCTTGTCGGGCATTGCAACATTATAACTGGCTAGGGCGCTCTCTAAAAGTATTTATCAAATAATTACATTTTATTCTTATGGTCTAAGTTTAAGAACAGTTACTTAGATGTTTAGTGGCAAGCAATTATAGAACTATTAAGAGATCGTCATACAAATAATCAAATAATATAAATACCTACTTGGCAATAAGCCTATTTATTACTTTTGTAGGTGATAACTTCAAAATATTCATCTAAAGAATAAAAGCAATGCGACACTAAAAATTGTTTTAATTTATAATTAAACGATATAATTTTTTGTTCATTTCGTATGGCGATTGGTAGTTTATTATATATTTTAACTGCCATATAATATGGGCTTTCATTTAGCATTTTTATTCTAGATGATGGCAAACTTAAGTTATCTCTGTATCTAGTGTTTAAATTATGGGTTTCTTTTATTTTAAGAAATGTGCTGATGTTTTTAAATACGTATGTGCACAATTCCTGGATATAAAGGGAGGGTAAGGGCAGTATGTTGTATTTTTTGAAGAATGGTCTACAACTGTTAGTATTTTCTATTTGTGCAATGATTCTAATGCATTTCTTTTGCATAATAAATAATTGCCCAGCATTGACACTGTTGCCCCACAACATTAACCCATGATAAAGCCAGGAGTGGGCATACCCGTAATAAGCTGATATAGCTGTTTTTATGTCAGTGCTGGTTTTAATTTCAAAAAGTGCATATGTAAATCTTGATAACTTTGTTTTAATGTACTCGTGTAATACACCTTTGCGAAGCCGGGGCGGGTCGCTAGATATTATATATTGTGTTAAATTTGTTCACTAACTTACGTTAGCAAATATCTAGTTTTATTATCATGGGAAAATTGCATCCATCGCAACTATGCACGGGTGAAAGCCCCAATAACCCTAAAACGCGTTACTTATGTTATTATACCTGTTGATATCACCGGGGTCTTTTATGACCTCGCGTAAAATTTTACTTCTGCATGAACCGTTTGGTTACCACTTCACTATTGGAGGGTATTTACCTACTTTGAGTTTTGAGACCTTATTAGGTACGAGTATTAGTTTGCATAGTGAATGAAGACTCTTATCCTTTTTCGACATAGAAAACGTAAGTTCGTATCTATAGGGTGGCTGGTATCAGAGCTTTTTAGCAGCCTGAAGGTTTCTAAGATGCCTAAATGGTTAAAATAACATGGATCTATAATTGACGCTCGGTTGTAAATGCCACACGCGGTCACCCGTCTGAAGACTGACTATGCCGAACGTCGCTTAACTTCGGTGATCCTTGTTTGTCACACATGAGCGCTTCGACGTACCTAAATTGCCGTTAGTTCTTCATCGTTCCCACCAGGGGCGCTGTACAAAAATAGATTTAGTCACATGAAAATTACTGTAGATTAAACTGTTTCAGTAAAATCTCATGATCATGATTTGACCAACTTCTAAAATGTTTTCTGTCGTTGATTAGTACGTAGGTACATAAGTAGGGACAATAGCTCCTTTTTTATTTCATTTCATCCCTTAAATAAATTGTTTTTATTTTCAATACCTCACCGATTCCCCTGATCTCTCATTAAACAAGTCAACTTTTGATCGATCATGTGAAACTTTTTGGGTAGCCATGATTTACACGAAACGATACTGTGTGTACCTACATAAGTAAGTATTATAATTATGTTTTTACAAGCTTATTAACCTGCAATGGATGTACAACTATGTATGTAGGTAGGTTCCCAGTTTCCGATTGAGCTGAAGTTTTGCATATGTATATGGCGTGACAATGCAACAAATATGGTACCATAGAGCTGATCTGATGTTGCAGTCAGAAGGTGGCCATCCGTGGTCAGAAGGTCCGTCGTGTTTGGGCTCGTTTTACTTGTCCTGGCTATCACTCTGCTGCTAGGTACATGCATGAAATCCAGGATCTCAAAAGTTTGTTTTTTTAAAAAGTTCTATTTTTATTATAGTTTAGGTATTCTTCTGCACATTTATAAGTGATAAAGTAAACCGCCTTGGTCTTGAAGAATAAATTTTATGAACTATATTATTTACCAGTAACTTTGTACACCACGACGATACCAGTAGATACGGCAAGCGTAGCTTTGGTTGTCCACATACGAGGTTGGCAAGATGACCTCATTAAGACTGCAGGATCGCGCCGGATACAAGCCTCTTCCAACCGATCTTATTGGAGATCTATTTAGGAGGCATATGTCCAGCAATCAGGTTGAACGTTGTCCAAAAAGAGATACAGGATCAAACCGCTCCAAATTAGACACGACCTTCAGCAATGAAGAATGCGACTAAGAAGAAGATGTCCAGCAATGGATTTCCTATGGCTGATGGATGGATCGCACCGTGTTATTGGTATCTCACTCAGAGTTTCTCCGAAATAGCTACTCGTACTAATAAACTGAATTTTTGAACGAAACTCTTCATTTTTGAACGAAACCTTCGTTTTTACGAAGTTTGTTTGTTAGTTAATTGGAGTTTGAGTTTTCGCCATTGAAAAGTTCGTTTCAATTACTGCGGCCTTAATGGCCACTCCTGTTTCATTAGTATAACGAAGAAGTAGCCTTGACTTCATGTGAACCGGCTTTTATATAGAAATAAAATAGGTTTTAATCATAAGTAGAACACAAAGGTAACCTACCTAAGTAGCTTTAATTATCTATACTGAAAGCTGTTAAAAAACTCATATTGTACTGGTTTTATTTAATAATCCACGGCTGAAAATAGACCTGATAGGCCGAAAGGGGGATTGATCCATATCCATATACCGCCATATGTACTAGCCACTCACGACGCTGGCCAGTGGTTGCCAGCGCGGCGTTCGGCAACTTGCTCGTGTCAACCACGGTAGCACAGAAGAGGTTCTGCTGTTCTGTGCACGGTAGCCACGCAGCTGATTTTGCATCGCATGACGTAAACAAGCTACTATTGGCTATGAATCGTTACAACAACTCTAGTTAGTAGAACTAAAACATCGACATGTATAGAAGAAATTTTATTTCTAGCAGTAATTAAAATTTCTGTGAGTGCAAACGAGTAAACACTTGGACATTTATTGAGGACTCGGATTATTTAATTGTTTTTTTTTAAACTATCAGGTAGGTTTTTTCGTATCACAGGTAGCCGCACGTAAGTCTAGCGCTGAGGGTAGTGTAGAAGGGATGGCTGCGCGTGGTGGCCGCACTACTAAACCCATGCGCAGCCATCCCCTCCACACTTCGCTCAGCGCTACACTTATATGCCGCAACCTGTATCTTACTAGCATATTGTACTTTAGGTTGGATTTCATACCAATTTTCACAGTATTGCTTATCTATTCCGAAATAAACTTGTTTACGCCAGGGGAAAAAAGGATACAAATCTTTTTAGTGCACAGTGTTATAAATACAATATTCCTATCAAAAAAAAAATTTATATTATGTATGGCTCGTCTTCTTTCCATAACCAGTTTAAAAAATATCCGAAATTACTTTAAAATTACGTGACAAGAGTAAAACTAATACACCAACCTACCTTCGTATTGAATTGTAGATAGGTACCAATTGTATCCTATTTCATGAAGGGAACAATTTTGATGAATTGTATATCTGATAATAATTAATATAATTGTATAATTGATTTGACATGTAACAATGGTGTTATAAATAAAAATATTGTATTGTACCATAGCGCGCTATTTTGCGGTTGGTAATTTTTACGTGCACGCAGCGCTCAACGGTTAGTCGAGTCGGGCGAGCAGAGCAGCGCTTGAGTGGACAGGCAGCATAAAACTCTGACAATAAAGGCTAGCCCATACGAACTTACCTTATAAATATCAATCTATAGTAGGCTGTGAGTAAGAATTCTCACTTCACTGTATACTATCTATCTCATTTTCCTAATAACTAGGTAATAATCCGGTCTAGATTATCAGGATATTGGACATCACTTGTCACCGAGACACCTCCGGGCGTCGCTTCGGTCACAATAAATATATTATACCTACCTGCTTAAGTTGTAAGCAAAAACGTTAAATTCAGTAAAAAAATCGTCTGACCTCTCAGTTCAAAACGATATTTAATTACATACAAAGAAAGTAACAGACAATAATTAAGTAAGTAGAAGTAAAGTAGGAATTCTTGCGTCAATATAATATATAATACTATCACTAGCTTCGCCTGCGTACCTAATGTTTTCATTTTAGTCCTATCCCAGTAGCCTTTTATTTTTCGGGTATTAAAGTAGCATTTAATGTCACTTTTCAAACTTTGAACTATACTTGACCATACCTATCCATGCTAAAAATCAGATCTCTTCGTGGCTCTGTCGCTATACGTGAAAGAGTAAAAAACCAACAAACATAATTTCGAACTTAAAATATTAGAAACGATTCCTCATTTCCCTATTAACCAGGCAATAATCCGGTCTAGATTACCGGGATGTTGGCCATCATTTGTCACCGGGACACCTCCGGGCGTCGCCCCGCGTCTCAATCAATAGTTCCGCGCAAGCTCTGCACCTCGCCGAGACATCGCACCTAACCTCCTTTCGTATTACCTCTGCTGAACATGTTCAGCCTTCTTTGCCTTTTAATTTTTAGAAGTATCAAATTGGTATTAATAATACTTCTCTTCTGTAATACCTCTGCCGTTACCTGTTCAACTTTAGATGTTATTTTTTATTTTTAAATATTTCAAGTAGGTATCTACTTAGGTATTAAAACAATACATTTATTTCATACCACGTACTTTGTTCGTCTTTTCGTTTAGGTAATACCAAAGTCATATCAAACTTTTAGGATTCTATTTTTAAATTATAATATCGTAATGAGAACAATGGTTAATTGGTTATTATTGAACATCAACATTGTTTTCCTGAAAAGTTTTGCAGCTCTACATTTAAATGTCTTAGATGTTTATAGTAAAAGTTACTTCTATTATTGAAAAAAATATTCCAATGACTGTTACAATAAAATTCCGACATAATTTAAAAAGGAAACACTTACACTTTTCTATTTTCAGCCAGGGCGTGTCTCAGCGTTTGGACCAATGAGAGGTGTCACGCACTGCGACACTGTGACATTTCCCGCCAATGCCGCGGCGCGGTGCGTGGGTGGCGGTGACATTTTTAGCCAACCGTGTAGAGCCCGCCCACGGCATTTGAGTTCATTCGAATTTTATTTGAATTATTTTTAAACTGAGAATGGCAACATAAATTAATAATAATCGGCCAAGTACGGTACGAGTCGGACTCGCGCACGGAGAGTTCCGTACTGTATGGGAGCCCCCCTTAAATATTTATTTTATTTTAATTTTATTATTTATTATTGAAGAGAATATAAAACTAAATATTCTGTGAAAATTTCAAGCATCTACCTGTATGTCCATTATTAATATAGAGCGAAAAACGTCTAAAAATTCAGGTTTATCGCATGGGAGCCCCCCTTAAATATTTATTTAATTTTGTTTTTAGTATTTGTGGTTATAGCGGCAACCGAAATACATCACTTGTGAAAATTTCAGCTGCTTAGCTATCATGGTTCACGAGATACAGCCTGGTGACAGACAGACGGACAGACGGACATCAAAGTCTTAGTAATAGGGTCCCGTTTTTCCCTTTGGGTACGGAACCCTAAAAATTAGATTCAAATCAATATAATTGAATATACTTAGTTGGTTTTGTTTTGTAAAATTGGGGCTACGTACCTAATTACTTACCTACTTAGTAGGTACCTATGTGCAAACTAAAAACCTGTTTAGGCTCAAACTCCATAAGCGTGACGTCTTAAATAAAGAAAACTGCATAAAAACTAGAAATTGTTGAAATTTTTTAATTTTGAATCTCCGTAGATAGGTAGCTAGGCATGTACCTACTTTGTTAACGAAAACATTGTATGTGATTCTTTTTGTATGCATTCGCAGAGCTTTAAGCAATTTATGGTTTTCCTTGTCTTTTCTAATGTTTTTATTTTCTCTATAATTTTACCGACATTTGTAAATGAAAGAACGCCTACATTTTATGGATACGTCAGTATAGGTAGATACTATACAACTTAATTGAAATAGTACGTCATATAGAAGAAATATTGTGTCTTCTTAAAAAAATTTAATGCATGAAAGGAATTATTTCAGGACAATACGACATTTTCCTCCAATAGAAAATCGGAAGGCTGTCATTGGCAGACACTGTCGCATAGATGTCATTGTATGTCGCGTATCCTGCTAGAAAAGGAAAGCATTATTTCAATAGGTTGTGAGAGAAAGTGAGACGGGAGAATTTAGAAGGTTTTGTTGGAGAAAGGTTCCTTTTATGAGGTTGGCAATAAAATCCCAAAAGGTTTGTTTAGGAGACAGGTAGTTCTTGCATTGTAGGAAGATAATGATAAGCTGCTTAACTATACAAGTACAATAGGTACTCGTCTGTTTTATTGTAGGAACATATTTACTTATGATGTAATGATGATAAATGATTATGATGTAATAATGATATTAAGAACTGTTACTAAGTATTTAATATTTACTTGCATAACTCATTTATTTGGTTTATAGCTTTTAATTGACAGTTCTTACTAAAACATTATAATTTATGTTGAGATTCCGATATTTTGGCATCTTTCAACTGCACACTGATGCTTATGCTTGAATGGTACTTAAATTGATTTTAGTTTCAGTTGTTGTTATTCTAGGTGTGCGAATTGTTTTTGTTTTTATTTTATTTAGATTAGGTAGTTTATTATTATGTGATTAATGAGTAGCGAGTGGTGAATAAAGGTACCGAGACAAACCGAAAGGTTTTTTGGTACTGTTATATGGATAAGTATATTGTATATGTATTTTGTTTCAAATAAATAAAATAATAAAACTATAAGTAATTAAGTATGCCAAAATACTGAGGGTTCAAAACACACGCCACGTTCACGGGTTTATCCTGTCTTATTTATCGGAAAAAAACACAGAGTTCGGAAAAACTCTACTAAGGTACTCGTATGCACTCTCTATTTTTTGGCAGGCGTTTTCTTCGTGTACTGATTACACCAGGCAGGAAAAATATTTATCAGTCTTTAAATATTATTAAACTGCCGCCTGCTTTTTGAAAAGAGAATCATTATGCGAAATCAATCAATCACAAATGTAGGTAATAAAGCTACCCTACAAATTAAACCTGCGTGCTTAAACTTAGAAGCGTGCCTTCGAGATATAATCGAAACAAAACTCGATATCTCGGCACGAGCTTCTGAAAATCGATATTAAGTATAATTCGATTAATTTGGCAAATTTTAGCCTTTGGCTTCCGTGGTTAGTTTTCAGTAGGTTATTTTTTTGGGATAAATAAGTAGGTAACTATGCGTCAGTCATAAAAAAAAGTTGTTTTAAGATATAGATTTTCCACTACAATAATTTTTAGAGAATGTCTCATTGGCTCGTTAGAATCCACCATAGGATTTCCACTGCTGGATATAGGTCTCCCCTACAGATTTCCAATACGGCCATTTGGAATTAAACAAATTTATGCAAGACTCTTACGACGTAGAACATTTAGGTGGACGTGAAGCGTGTGCTACGCTACGCTTGCCGGAACGTCGTCTCCAGTCGAGTATCAAGCTCAAGTTATATTTTCGCTTCATCACTAAGTATTTCTTATGGTAAATACTTACATATTTTTGTTTGAACCCCACGAGACCATTTTGGGGACTATTTATCAAATTAGAAGCCAATAATTATTAAAAAATTAGAAAATCATCATTTCTACATACTTAAACGACGATCGGTTTCCCTTTTGCTTTTTATTGAGTTGCTTTTGAAATAAAATTAAAAGTAAATTGTGGCTTGAGAATATTCCAAGTTGTCTGCTCTAGTTCCGGCTTAGTCTGCACTAAACATGATACGTTGCACGAGATAACATGGCGTAATGCATCAAAACGTCCTGGCCTAGACCATAAAAAAACAACGCTCCAAATTCAAATGATATAATGACAGTCCTCAACATCGCGTGCGATATGGCAACAACGGCGCCCCGAGCGATGCTTCCAAATCCAAAATTCATATTGTTATTCGATTGTTCAAAATTCGAATTTCGCACCCGCGGGCTGGTGGCCAGTCACTCGCGTGATCGTACGACCTCTTTGGAAACAATGAAGTCTTTGGACAATAGTATCTCAGAAATGTAGGTGCTTTATGATCTTTAATAAAGGTTGGTCATTGTGTGCTGTCTTGAATGGAAGCAACTTTCGAAATAAGAACGCGCAAATTCAGTTTTTTCCTGTGTTTGAATGTTTGCTACTCATCATCATTTTAGCAGTATGATGTACCTATTAGGACGTCAAAAGTTAGACATAATTATGCAAAAAATAAAATAATGCTACCTACATAAGTTAAGCGGCGTAGGCCGCTGAGACCCAGGTTTTTTTTCTGACTATGACTTTCGAACGAATAACTTACCAACGAAACTTTGCTTTTTTCAAACTATTTAAATTTATTTTCCTCGGTATTCTTCATGGCAACAAATAACGCTACTTGAAATCGAAAGAAATGAAGCAGAATCAATAAAATAAAACTTCAGTTAGACAGACTGTCCGACTATAATAACCGCAAATACCGGCTCCCTAAGAAGCCTCATATTCGAAAAAGCAAAAAAAAGGTTTTAGAAAGCCCCCATTTCGAAACTTTTGAAATTCAAATTCAGAACCTTGTAAGGGTGTGATCACACAAGTTCGCGTCTTAAAACATTTTGTTTATTTCGTAAGATTTAATTCTTCCCTCAATTTTTTGTTGTTTTAAACCTAAATTAAATAGGTAGGTACACCTAGTGTGCTACACTTTATTTTTATGTCTTTCCCCATTTGGGGCAATTAGCTTCGTGCGATCGGCGCATTCATGCCATATTTGAGTTCAAAAGTATGGACCCGGAATTATTTTTTATTTACAAGGTAAGGAAACGAAACACAAGAAATATACTTACAAGAAAAAGGATAAACAGATCAGTAGAGTGGGTTATGAAAATGATATGAAAACTTACTATTACTTATTTAACTAATATTCACAACAATACACGCTTTTGAGATTGACATATGTTAAACTTTTAAGTAGATACTTATAAAATAATAACTTGGTAATAATAATTAGGTATTAAACATCCCTAATCGCGTCTGTGAAAGACGAAAGCTAGTTACAAGCTGCGCAAATCCCCACGCTTTACCGACGCTGACATAGTATTTTATTTATCACTTTATTTTTTTTTTATATGTTTTTGTCAAATTTAAATCAGCATATGGGTCATTGTAACGCCTGAAATAAAGATATTTTATTTAATTATTTATTTTTAATTACAAAAATGCTACTAAGCGACGCGGACGACTCGCTTCTTAGTTATTCATACCTACGTCATTAAGTTTGATTAGATTTATTCTTAGCTTTTTTTTATTCAGATACCTACTACACTGCACAAAGCAAATAATAAAGGAGAGGTGAAAAAAATAAAGATCAAAGTAAGTCCTACATACTTAACTTTGTGTTGTGGCAAATAAATCCTCACTTCTAAGCTCTGCCTTATTTAGTTGCGTGACGATTCTTTTTAAACTTAGAATACTCGTTCTTTTTGCGAATTAGAAGTGTTCTCTTTTCAAAACAAATTGCTGACAACGGGACGTTTCGAGTTCTTATTTTAAACGCAACTCAGCACAATGTAATTTTCACTATGAACTTTAAGAAATAGCCCGTTAAGTTCATTTTGGAGTGTTTTGTAATTGCAGAGTGATTTAATTAGTTATTTTGTATTCAAGCGACGATGTCAAAAATTCAAAATTAATAATATGCCTATTCTGTGGTCTAGAAAAGCAATTAAATAGCTAAATTTTATTTACCTATAAGTATTTCGTTGTGGTATAAAGAAGGATGTCGACAGCTCATACATACGAATACCTGTTGTGTACGAATACACTCAGTTTCTCCCAAGCTCATTTATAAAAATGTTATCTTCACCAGAGTAATTTATGACGCTTCTAAAACTGTTCTGATATGTACAAGTTTGTTTAAAATGAAGTTAAAATAAGAAAAACCGAAAACAATTTTCAAGCTATAAGTACCTACTTTGATTTATATAATTACTAGCTTTTACCCGCGGCTTCGCCCGCGTTATATTTTGATTTTGGCTTATGTTTATGTCGGCTGCGAAACCTAACCTAACCGACAAATATCAAAATACCTTAGAGGAATGCTTTTGTTGGTTAAGTTACGGTTGGAGTGTATACCACTCGTCAAGGGATTTCTCTTTTCAAGGGAATTATCTTTCGGATTTCTCGCTTGACGAATGAAACAGGGCAGTTATCGTAAATAGGTCTGCACTTCGAGTGCAGTGCTGCTTCCTTTGCTAGCTGGTCCGCTCTCTCATTTCCCTCCATCCCCGCGTGCGCTTTAATCCAATATAGTTTCACTATTTTATTTTGTGCGCGTAGTAACTTTATGTTAGCTTTGAATTTACTGCTAAGGGATGGAGGGGAGATACGCCAACTACCGTTTCCAGTGCAGACCTGGAGTCACAAAAGATTTTTGCTTTTTCGGTAGCCTCAAGAAGTGCCAATAACTCGGCCTGGTACACGGAGCACCAATCGGCCAATTTCAGCTTGCGGGTACTGATCTCAGCGGCATCATCCCAAATGGATAATGCCGCCCCAACTTTCCCTTTAATTTTGCTGCCGTCTGTAAATATGTTAATTTCTCGGTTAAGATTTTGCTCTAGTGCTGCTCCGTCTGCCAGGCATATGAACTCCAGCTCCTCCTGCTGCGCTGGGTGTGGCTTCTTTTCTGTCTCTCTATCTCCAGTTACTTGCTGGGAATAACCTTTCTTAGTTTCATAAAGCAAGGCTGTTTCCTGGACTCTGATATGACAGCCGAGGATTAGGGGCCGCGGTGGGATATATGGAACTGGTGGTGTGGGTGCCGCCACCTACCCTACCTTCCGCTAGGCCGTCAACGTGTTGGCAGACGCAGTGGGGCTGCAGGGGAAGAGAGGTGTCGGTATCGCGATGGCCGTTCTCACTGCCCTCTGCAGTTGAAGAGCCAGGCGCTGGGCTACTATGATTGACCCGCTGCACTGGGACCAGGGCGTTGGAATGCTGTCTGACGTTCAGTACTGGTTAGTCCCGAGTGGTGGATGACGATGTGTCTTGTGTTCCGAAACACTCCATCATTATGGCGAGAGCGCAAGCTCCGTTATGGAGCCCGAGTCTGGGCTAGCGCTGTGTGCACTGTGTGCTGAGTGCCGCGAAGGAGTGCGAAAAATGTAGGAACGTCCTAAACTTGCCATGACAGGTTATTTCTGGCGCTTAGACGGCTGCTACCGCAGCCCGCTCACTTAGTTTTTATCCTATCCTACGGGAACTGTTAAAGTTTTTGGGATAAAAAGTGGCCTATGTCACTTTTCGTCTTTCAAACTATATTCATGCAATAAGCCAAGGCAAGTTGCTCCGTTGCTGAGAAAAATTTATTGTTAAGTCCTACGGGAACCACAAGTTTTTCGGGATGGAAAGTATCCTATGTCACTTTCCGTCTTCCAAACTATGCCCACCCCAAATATCAAGTCAATCCGTTGCTCCATTGCTGAGAAACAGTTATTGTCCTATCCCATGGGAATCACGAATTTTCTCGAGATAAAAAAGTATCCTATTATCACTTTCTGTCTTTTAAACCATAGGTATCTATGTATACCAAAAATCAGGTCAATCTTTTGCTCCATTGCTGCGTCAAAGAGGAACAAACCAACAAACTTTTCGGATTGATGATATTAAAGTATGATGATTCTGTACCATAAAGGTAGAATAAAGAAACATGATAAACCTCTAATGATAGAAGATTTAAAAATATTTTTAATGTCAGACAAAATGACGGCCTGGTATTAAACGTCATAGTAACATGTAGCATGCAGAGGGAAAATAACATTTTATCCAATTTTAATGTCAGTTGTCATTTTCAATCCATACTTTATTTCCTCTTCAAGGGGATATAATGGTGGAAAAACAATTTGTCCCCTTGCCATGCTACTTGTGATTTATAAAAGTCTGCAGACAATGTCACCTGTCACCTAATTACGTTTGGCTGTGACGTTTTGTTAGTCCATATTAGCGTCATAGAGGAATTAATCACTTAGCGTCTTTGTGATAGTGGCGACAGTTTCGCTTTCGATGGTTTTTGTCCTGTCCTACAGGAACTATGCAATTTTTCGGGATAAAAAGTATCCTAAAGCTCCTTCCGCCTTTTAAACTATGTCCATGCCAAAAATCAAGTCAATCCGTTGCTCCGTTGGTGCGTCAAAGAGTAACAAACCAACAAACTTTTCGGATTTATAATATTAGTAAGGATAGACCATAGCAGTGCTGCCAACTCCTTTTGGCAAAAATTCGCTATCAGCACGTCAAAAACGCGCCAGAAGCGCTAAATGGTAACTACGACGACTGGTACTACGAAAAAATGAATGATAATGAATTTCGGTATTCATCCACTTCATTAGCAATAGTATAAGAACCACAACTAGCTGCTATTCGAACTTCGGCCGCAGCCTGCGGATGCAGGTCGCGATTGCAGGTAACACACATCTGAAATGCAGCCACTGCCTGCTTCCGCAGTCGTGAGTGATTCCGAGGTTGGCTACACGTGCTGCGACAGGCAGCACGTCGGACTTGTCTAAACAGGTGAACAACACTCGCAGCTGAGGCTCGGTAGCACGTGCTGCCGGAGCCGCAATCGGAATCTTTTTTGCAGAAATTCATACTACTACATAGATAACCAGAGCCCTTACTCGTAGTCCAGGCTTTGCGAAGTTTACTCAAACTTTCGCGTTCGCGTGTGGCTCCATAGATTTTGGTTAGTTCTTCCTCGTTTCTGCTAGGGGCGCTGTACAAAAATGTATAGGGCCATACCGAAAAAGCTGTAGTTTCAATTTACGTGTAAACCTGGATTAACCCCTCAGTTGTGCAGCCACAGCCGGCTTCGTGCAGCTGCTCAAAATAATCAGGAATATCTCGGATAATTTCAACTGCAGCTTTTTGTTAGTAGTAAAGTGAGTGAAACCTAAAAATATGAGTATTCTTTCTTTTTGAAAATCTTTTAGTATACAAAAATGTATGTTTCTATAAAATATGTAAAAAGACACCTCAGTTCGTAAAATTACTAGTTGAAACACTTAAAACGAGTTAAGGAAGGAGCATGTACCAACTGTTAAAAAAGGAAATAATCATATCAACCCCTCCAAAAAATTGCTAAGTCGGAATACCGAAAACGAAATCTGGTAATACTGAATACATCATCTGATCGACTGAATTTGACATTTCCTTTTTTTTGACAGCAACAGTAATAAAATAGTGATTTTTTTAAAAATAATGTGCCCATTTTTGGATAGGCTAAAGCCTTTAAGGTCATACCGCCAACAATAAAAAATCATTGTAATTTTTCTGGTGGTCTAATATTAATTTTAATTAGTGATATGAAAACAGCAAAAAATCACTAAATTTTTGAAGCACATATCATTATTATAAATGATGTTTTGTTTTCTACCTACTTGCAAAAAAAAAAAACGACAGGTCCATTCGCTGCATCCTTCTTTGGTTTATAACTACTAAAGTTTATTTTGGTAAGTACCTACCTACGTACCTTACTGTCAAGTCTAGCGAAAGTCATTTAAAATAATGAGTTGGTATAAAATCATTCTGTCCGATTGGTTCACTTCTTTTTGTTTATTTCTAAATACTTTTACGTTTCCAGAAAACACCAAAAATATCTTGGAGATGTTGGTCTTGATGCTACGTACTTTGTTATTTCTATCCATCCATCAGCCATAGGACGTACAATGCTGGACATAGGCTTCCCCTATGGATCTCCAGTAAGATAGGTTGGAAGCAGCTTGCATCGAGCGAGATCTTAGCAAGGTCATCTGTCCATCTTGTGGGTGGACGCAGTGCTTACCAGCAGCACGGGAAGCATGGCAAAAGGACTAATAGTCTTTCCAGCATTATATCCCCTTGAAGAGGAAATAAAGTATGGATTGACAATGACATCTGACATTAAGAGCGGATTAAATGGTTTTCTCCCCTTGCCGTGCTACCCGGGCAGGTAGATATGTGGTCTCCACTAGAGAACTTTTCGACAGGTCATCAGTCCTCCGCGCTTGTGCCATTGCTATTTACACAATATAAAAAAAAAAAACAATTCGAATAGGCCAACGGCGAACTGTTGTAGAAAACCATAGGTACCTATAATTAATTTTCCTTTTCCTGTTCCCCAAAACACCGATAAAAATGATTAAAATAAGAACGACGCAACACCAAGACAAGCAATAAAATATTCCATGTCCAAACACAAAATCAATTTGCCGTCCCCTAATAGAATAAAGCTCGATAATGGAAAGTTTAAAAATTAACTAAGGCTGTACACGCGATGTCACGTCGAGTGACAGCGAAATGTCGCGTGACGTGACTCGGTAAATGCCAACGTGACAATCACGTGCCATCGACGGGAGGGACTCCTGAACGTACAGTCCGTTCACAGCACAGAGCTAGCACAACCAGAGAGATAGCGCTGTTGTCGCTTGAGGCAATCCTCAAACCACTAAAATGTATAAGTAGAAAATGTTACCCAGAGCTGTCGCTGTCAAAACTGTCAAATATGAATTGGAATTTGACAGTATCGGGAGAAAAACACGGCAACAACCACTGAATCGAGATATATTTCATGTCTCTGTCTAACTCATGCCATATTAAATGAATGCATCTCCTTCAGATTTTCTCGATCGAACACATTATCCAGTTATTTTACCTCTGTCTAGTCATTATATACCATCACAGGTTAAACGGAGAAACATGTCAACAGTCTGCTATATTATGCATATGAGTATATTATGCTAATTTGTCTGCTATATCTGCTGTGTCTGCTATATTATGCATATGAGTATATTATGCTAATTTTATGCATAATATAAATATAAAATTTGTCTGCTGTCGACTAATAGGCTATACCTAAATAATAAAAAAATAATACTTTTCGCAATAAATCGCCCCACCGACTTCCATGTGACATCCATGTACACTTATGTTGATTTATCAAAAGCGCCTCAGTCGATTTTGATAAAATTTAAATGGGACCACCTCGTAAGTATTCTCTTTCAAACTGAAAATTGGCAAAAATATTGATGAGCATAAACAAAATAGATACAGACGAACATAGTGTCTCCTCCTGTTTGGAAGTTGGTAAAAGTATAATTAGTCTGTCAGATAAATTTTATTATCAAAAAATATTAGGCACATATTGTATTTATTGTTTTGTCAATTAAACAAAAATGGATTAAATGGATGAAGATATAGTCCATTAAAGTTCCGCGTAACGTCACGACTAGACTACAAAAGTATAGACTTTTGACAAAAAAGTCATCATGAGCCTCTACTCCCGAACTTTGACAAGGTTTATCTTTGTCATTAAAGCCGAACGTCCACCGCCGGCTAAACTAAGTTAGTTTAGCTTAGCTCGTATAGTTGAGCCAGTTTTTCATACATATGCCTCCACCGCAAACTATGCCAGCTAAGCTACGTGAAATGCTCCAGCTAAGTGGAACTAACTTAGTTGTGCGGCCGATCCGTAACTAACTGAGCTAAACTAAGCGCCTCTCACCCCCTTGCCTTACCCCTCTGACGCCTGTCGATAGTGTTGTTCGAACGTGTTAAAATTTTCATTTTTTTCATTTCATCAAAAAGTACATCTTAAAATTTTTGTCGTCAAGTTCATTAAAAAAAGTGTTAAATACGCTGCTTGTTTCCTAGGACTGAATGTGTTGATTTATCCAGTTTCTATGTTTCCGTTTTTTCTTCATAAAATAAGCAATAATCAATCTTCTTCTCCTAGTCTTCCTCTTTGGAGGAGGACTATCGTCATAGGATGCAATGACGAGTCATTGCTCGTGTAGTCTTCCATATCACGTCCAGTTTTCTCGACGTTCTAGCACAAACTAGCCATCACTAACGTAGTTTTAGCTTATTTATTGGTGGACGGACAACATAGGTCTAGTTTAGCTTAGCTTAGTTCACTGAGTTTAGTCTTCATTTAGTTTAGCCGGCGGTGGACGTTCGGCTTTATTGTTTGACTGACAAAAGAAATAAGTAAAACGATAATACGTGTTCGCAATATTATTGGATTATCTAACTAACGGACTAGTTATAATAATGATTTTTTATTTAAAGTCTAAATGTATTATGGGTGATTGGATAAGTCGTCAAATAAATAAAATAAACCTGAAAAGGTATTTCCAAATTTAGTACCAATTTTTACCGTCGGATTTCAGTGGTGGCGTGGAGTCTTTATAAACACGTGCCGTCTTACCACCATAAGTTTTGAGCACGTTTTAGACAATGTTTAACTGTACAAATTGCACGGCTAAACAGTGTTTAAAGCGTGTTTAAATCTTTTGTGGTAAGGCGGAGCGTGTTTAGACCATGTATCTACTTAAAACATCCCAAGTCTCATAATATTGACTAAGGTGTAGAGTTTGTGAAGTGCCTAAGGACTTGTAGAGTTAAGGCGTGTATAGTTAGAAGTTTGGGTCTAAATGAGATATGATTTTTTGATAGTGCGTGCTATTGTTTCTTCTTGGCAACATTTTACATGTTTTTTTTTTTGGTGCGATAAATGAATACCTACTTGAGTACATAATGTTATTAGGTATACACTGAGTGTTCCTATAAAATTCTTTATAGTTTTTTTCTGCTCCTCAGCCATTGGACGTCCACTGTTGTACACAGGCCTTCGCTATATATCGCCAATAAGACCGGTTAGAAGCAGCCAGCGTTCAGCGTGATCCAGCGGTGAGGTCATTTGACCATCTTGACGTTCTACGCTGCGCTTACCGGTTAGGTAGGTACGTATACTTTATTTTTATTGTGTACGTACGTTAGGTATAATTTCTAGATAAAATATTATGTAGGTATCTTGTATTATATCGTATTTATATTTACAATTTAACTATTATATCTAATTTAACAAAACTTTAAGTACCTACCTATGACAAAAAAAAAAATCTTTAACTCAGTAAGTATGACTTTCGTAGAGCCAAGGACATTTTGTAAGTAAGAATAACAAAAAGACTTAAGTAATTATCGTTTACTATTTTTTTTATCTATCTTTCAATACACAAAACGTGCTTGGCAATGTAAAACAGACAATGTGAGCTAATAGAAACAAGGCTTTACATTTAAAAGCGAGAGTCGAAAGTTAAAGGTCGAAAAAATATGTACTTAGGTACACAAAACATTTACATACTTTATGTTTAGTTTTTGAACAAATAGCTTGGTTATTTGGTGTTTAAAATACATCACCTAAATTGCTACCTTACTTAAAATATGAGCTTCTGAAGATTCTCGTACCCTCAGGCATTCTCAAACAAAATACCTACTTATCTACCTACTCAGTGATTTAAATTTTAAGGAAGAAATAAAATGCGCTGTAATTTTAAAAACATTTTATTACATATTCATTTATCGTTTGGCAAAAAGAAGTGACATTATAGAAACACGTACAGTAATATACAGTTAACTTAGACTAAAGTAATACTTTTTGGTTCTTACAGTTATTTAAACGGCTGACTAACAATCTAAACAGTCACAAGAACAATAGAATGAAATATTACTATTTTTCATATAATTAGCACCAAAATATAGACAAAGTTATAAGTAAACAAGTTTTGGACGTAATTAAAATACAAGTAGAATCCTTACACTTATCAAATTTTGTACATTTAGCTTAATATGTACATAGATTATTGCACATGTTTTTACTATGGAATGTTGAAAAGTTTATACAAATTCGACCTTAAAACTAAAACAAATCATTACATTTAAGCAGCGTCAATATTAATACTATTAGCAGTTCAAATCACAATTATGATGATTAAAATTAAAATATTATGATTAAAATTTACTATGCAATAATGTAATCACCAGCGGAAAAATTATTTACATAATGATGTTAGGTACAGGCTATAACGTATTCAATGAGAATTGAAAGGTACTGGTATTCTAAACAGCCTAACTACAAAATTTGGTAAATCTACATGACATCACAAATGTACTGGATTATATACCTAATTCACTGGAGATAAAACGGTCATGATGGGGCATGGACACTACTGCCGTTTTGTCTACGAGCCATATGTAACTCATAATGCATGTTTCTTTTAGTCCTTGAAAAGAAAGCGGCGTTGCACCCATTCATCGAACATCGATGCAAAGATTGTCCATGGACATTCTCACAATGATGTTTTAAACTAGAAAGATCTTTGAAATTATCTCTGCAACCCCGACATGGATAGCTGCCATCTTTATTCGGTCTCGGGGCTTCGTCTTCAATACAGTAGCTTACTTTTCGTGATGTTGGAGGTGAATAATTTTGATTTTGGCATCCAAATGCATTTAAACTTGGAGGAAGGAATCCCAGTGGTAGAGGAGGAAAATTTGGCAGCATTCCAAATGGCGCGAACAGAAATGGATGCTGGGGAAACATATCGCGGTTATTCAAATATGCTTCGGGTAGTAAAGGTGGATATGGTGCTCCAAATGGCAGCTGACTTAAACTCTTGAACTTGTCAGAGTCTTTGACTCTGTAGTAAACGTGAGATTCTACATAAGGGACGGCTCGCTCTACTTCGTCGTATTTCGAGATGATTTCCATTTGATCTCGTATTTTGTCCAAAACTCTAGATGATTCGTCTGATATTCGCACCTCTTCAGATATTTTTCTATGAAGACTAGCGTTTGAACTGTGTTTGTCTCTGACTCTCTTAGATGAAAATGCTGCTCTACAACCATCCGTAGTGCATTTGTACATTAGTTTTAAATGTGCATTTTGGTAATGTGTTTTCAAAATGAAGGTGTTTTGGAATATTTTTCCACAGATTGTACATTTATGAGGGTTCTCGTGCTCCGTGGGAACTTCATTGGTACTGACAAAAAAACCGTTGTCAAAATGTCCAAATATTTGGCCCTGGCTCTCTTCAAGAACGTAGTCGTAACTCGATACTGAAGAAGACGGTGAGCGATCAGAATAATCTACTGAATCATTCATAGATAAATTACAAGGACCCATCAACTGGCCATCTATTCTTTTGGGCAAATGAGGGAAGTCACCCTTGGATAGACTTTCGAGACGTTTTAGGGCATTTTCAGATGAGAATGGCTCCACATTTGATGTTTTTGTGCTATTACAAGATTTATTTTTTTCTGTTATTTCTACAGGTTCTTCTTTAATGCGCAAATCCTGAATATCATTATTCGAGTCTTTTGGTTCATCACTGTTATTAGTGATTTCATGTTTTACTTTTACTTCTTTATGTCGTTCATGTGAAATTGAATAAAAATTTTCGTCAAGTTCATCAGTTTCTCTTTTCACCCTCTTTAAGTCAATAGCAGTTTCTTCGGTATCGTGTTGATGATTTTTTTTTTCTGTTAAACCGTTTTCGGACACGTAGTTATTAGAACGAGTAGGGTTTAAATTTTTGCGTTTCCGTTTTAGGACTTCAGGGCTAGTGGTTCCATCTTTTCTATGTTCCACGTCATTATTATCACTAATACTTCTCTGATCATAATCCGTTTCAGAGTCTTCGACTGATCCTGTAGATTTATTTAAGTTTGAGTAGTAATCGCTGGTATCAATATGGTCACCATCGTCGTCGTCGTCATCTCCGGCAACCACAACAATACCATCATCGTCATCCGATTCGCCGTGAGTGTCATTGTCTTTATTATCTCCTGAGTCAGATTCTCTGCGCAACGGCTGTCTTTGATCATACGGAGAGAATCCTACATTCATATTTTTGTAGTCTAATGGCATGTTGGAAGGAAACTGTCTCATACCTTGTGATGCATTGAGAAGTGGATATGAACCAAATGGATGCATTGGATTTATTACAGGAGGTAATCCTAAACCTGCAGCATGAGGTGGAATTAAAACTGGGTGTGACTGAGAGCTTCTGCCGTCATGCGGGGAAATTTTTCTTCTCAAGTGCGGAGAGTGTAATTTCGGATTTGGGTTTGCGCTATGTCTGTTTCTTGATCGCCGAGAACTAAACATCATACTGCATCCTTCAACGGTACATTTGTGCATTTCCCGAAGATGTACAGCTGAGAAATGAATCTTTAGTGCACCTTTATCACAAAAAGTTTTTAAGCAAACGTTGCATTGAACACGTTTCTTTCCTGTCGCTGGGTTTATAAAATGGGTACCAAGATTTAATGGTAATTGTGTCGCACCCCATTGTCTTTTCGGTGGGCTCAAGCATTTATTTAACATCATAGTTCTGTGATGTGGAGGAGGTTCGGGATAAGCATCTTTGCTCAAGTTAAGAGCATTATTTACATCATCTGAACGATGTTCTTCTGGCCGAGGCTTACTAGATGAATTAGCTGATTTTTTTTCGGGCATGTCTACAGGCTTAGCTGACATTTGTGGTAATAGAGCTTGAAGAGACGCTAGTCCCATTGGGTTTTGACTCAAGGCTGCCACCATAGCAGCTGGATGACTGAACGTTGAAGGCATTGACATGGGCGGTAATGGGAGATTGCCCGGTAAAGAAAAGTTGAAAAATTGACTTCTCATCAACTCCATTGTTGCTTTTTCAGCCGATGCTAAATCATAAGATTTTCGAGCTTCTTCCTTCTCAGTTTGTTCGCTTAATTTGCTTTTTCGAAAGTCGAAAGGCTGCATATTTTGTAAATGACTTAGCGGTGATGAATTAATTGGACTAGTAGTTGATAGAGGGCTAGATGAGGTAGACAGCCGTACACTATGATTCGGCGAAGCTTCTGCAGATGAAACTTTGTTGTGCGGCGAATGATTTCGAATTGGTGATGAGTTGTAATTACGATTTGGCGAGAGAGTCTCTTTTTTAATGTTGACTTCTCTCTTCTCTTCTGAATGATTCCTAATCTCTTTTTCTTGCATATGTTTCAAATATTCATAGTGGTGTTTAGCTTCCATCATATGCTGTAGGTATTTTAGAGACTCATCAGTGCGGTTGTCTCTACTGGATTGCTCCATGAGTTTTCTGAATTCCGTCTCAAGATTTGATTCGACACGTTGTTCTGTATAGTCAGATTTGTTCTTTGCGTCGTAATCTTGGCTGCCCCCTGGAGGAGACGGTAGACCGTTCTTCTTGTAGATAGGAAGAAGGGAGGTTTTGTGAAGAGCTCTGGCTTCTTGTAGCTTGAGTATCTGCTGTAGCGCCATATTGTGTTCTGGACCTCTCCCACTCCATCTCTCAGCGCTGCTCGATTCCTGTAACAAACAAATTAAAATTTTAGGTCATTGATATTTGTTAAGTTTTACTACTAGAATGCTGTAAAACTATTTGTCATCATAGTAGTTTACAGAGGTGTCAATACCAGTAATGGTTGGTTTAGAGCCTGTTCGTAATATACTGTCATTACTGTTAGCAAATACTACATTAGTGTCTACCGTCCGGCTAATAATTACCATGTTTATATTTAGCATATAACGAGTCAAACATGTTCAATGTTGAAACTGTCCTGTGGTCCTGTCTGACCTCAAACTATACAATCTAACAAAGCATTTAATTTAACGAATAAGTTTTAATTCTAAGCTATTACCGAGTCTAGAGTTAAGCCCTAACCACGGGTTGTTGGATTGCCTCTTCAGTATAAGTATAAGGCTATAACAAAACCACACCTTGCGTTTTCAAAGGCTAATATCAAATTAATTCCGAGAACGGAGAGCAATTGGGTAAAATTGTGTAAAATGACGGTTTCGACTCGACTCGAGAATAGAAAAGTGGTTTTGTGTCGCGTGTTTGGAACGATTTCATTCCGAAACTAAATTACTATTCATTTAACTATAGAGGGTGAGTCGATGTCAAACTCGAGCCGAGTTAATTTGTCCACTTTGATGCGGGAGCAAAAACATTTCTTATTGAGCTATTTATAATGGTCACATTACATGAGTAGATTAGATAACAGTATTTACTTAGAAAAACGGTATCAATAAAAATAAAACATAAGGAATAGATTGCTTTTGCACGAGTAATTTTGGTCACAGAAACTGCAAGAGCAAAAGAGCAACATAACGAAAACTAATGGATAGCTTCATTGAAATTTCGTTATAAAACTTATACGTTAAGTTATATAGAAAATTATACATATTCCGTTACAGATATAGAAACATATTAGACTTTTACGTTTTAAAATAATGTATTTTCTAAATGTAAACATTTGAAAAATATTGAAAGTCTTGTTTATGAAATCCTTACTAATATTATAAATCCGAAAAGTTTGTTGGTTTGTTGGTTTGTTACTCTTTCACGCACCAACGGAGCAACGGATTGACTTGATTTTTGGCATGGACATAGTTTAAAAGGCAGAAGGAGCTTTAGGATACTTTTTATCCCGAAAAATTGCATAGTTCCTGTAGGACAGGACAAAAACCGTCGAAAGCGAAACTGTCGCCACTATCACAAAGACGCTAAGTGATTAATTCCTCTATGACGCTAATATGGACTAACGAAACGTCACAACCAAACGTAATTAGAAGACAGGTGACATTGTCTGCAGACTTTTATAAATCACAAGTAGCATGGCAAGGGGACAAATTGTTTTTCCACCATTATATCCCCTTGAAGAGGATAAAGTATGGATTGAAAATGACAACTGACATTAAAATTGGATAAAATGTTATTTTCCCTCTGCATGCTACATGTTACTATGACGTTTAATACCAGGCCGTCATTTTGTCTGACATTAAAAATATTTTTAAATCTTCTATCATTAGAGGTTTAACATGTTTCTTTATTCTACCTTTATGGTACAGAATCATCATACTTTAATATTATCAATCCGAATAGTTTGTTGGTTTGTTCCTCTTTGACGCAGCAACGGAGCAAAAGATTGACCTGATTTTTGGTATGAATACCTATGGTTTAAAAGACAGAAAGTGATAATAGGATACTTTTTTATCTCGAGAAAATTCGTGATTCCCATGGGATAGGACAATAACTGTTTCTCAGCAATGGAGCAACGGATTGACTTGATATTTGGGGTGGGCATAGTTTGGAAGACGGAAAGTGACATAGAACACTTTCCATACCGAAAAAAATGTGGTTCCCGTAGGACTTAACAATATTTTTTTCTCAGCAACGGAGCAACTTGCCTTGGCTTATTGCATGAATATAGTTTGAAAGACGAAAAGTGACATAGGCCACTTTTTATCGCAAAAACTTTAACAGTTCCCGTAGGATAGGATAAAAACTAAGTGAGCGGGCTGCGTTAGCAGCCGTCTAAGCGCCAGAAATAACCTGTCATGGCAAGTTTAGGACGTTCCTACATTTTTCGCACTCCTTCGCGGCACTCAACAGCGCTAGCCGAGACTCGGGCTCCATAACGGAGCTTGCGCTCTCGCCATAATGACGGAGTGTTTCGGAGCACAAGACACATCGTCATCCACCACTCGGGACTAACCAGTACTGAACGTCAGACAGCATTCCAACGCCCTGGTCCCAGTGCAGCGGGTCAGTCATAGTAGCCCAGCGCCTGACTCTTCAACTGCAGAGGGCAGTGAGAACGGCCATCGCGATACCGACACCTCTCTTCCCCTGCAGCCCCACTGCGTCTGCCAACACGTTGACGGCCTAGCGGAAGGTAGGGTAGGTGGCGGCACCCACACCACCAATTCCATATATCCCACCGCGGTCCCTAATCCTCGGCTGTCATATCAGAGTCCAGGAAGCAGCCTTGCTTTATGAAACTAAGAAAGGTTATTTCCAGCAAGTAACTGGAGATAGAGAGACAGAAAAGAAGCCACACCCAGCGCAGCAGGAGGAACTGGAGTTCATATGCCTGGCAGACGGAGCAGCACTAGAGCAAAATCTTAACCGAGAAATTAACATATTTACAGATGGCAGCAAAATTAAAGGGAAAGTTGGGGCGGCATTATCCATTTGGAATGATGCCGCTGAGATCAGTACCCGCAAGCTGAAATTGACCGATTGGTGCTCAGTGTACCAGGCCGAGTTATTGGCATTTCTTGAGGCTACCGAAAAAGCAAAAATCTTTTGTGACTCCAGGTCTGTACTGGAAACGGTAGTCGGCGTATCTTCCCTCCATCCCTTAGCAGTAAAATCAAATATAACATAAAGTTACTACACGCACAAAATAAAATAGTGAAACTTTATTGGATTAAAGCGCACGCGGGGATGGAGGGAAATGAGAGAGCGGACCAGCTAGCAAAGGAAGCGGCACTGCACTCGAAGTGCAGACCTATCGTATCGTAATTACGATAACTGCCCCGTTTCATTCGTTAAGCGAGAAATCCGAAAGGACTCTCTTGACGAATGGAACCGGCGGTATCAGGATGGACACACAGCGGCGGTAACCAAAACATATTTTCCGGATGCAAGGGCAGCATACAAGATCGTAAGAGAAATAGCACCAGTGGGAATAATAACTCAAGTGCTGACGGGGCATGGTGAGTTTTCCAAATACTTACATCGATTTAAGTTGAGGGAAAGCCCATCGTGCATCTGTGAACCCACAAAAGAGGAGACTCCACTGCACATAATCTTGGAATGCCCAGTTTATGGAAAGCAGAGATTTGATTTATAACAAAAAATTGGAATTAAATTAAAACGTAAAAACCTTAGAAACAATTTTTGAAAGTTTGAACCAAATTTTTGAACCAAAGAATTTTTGCACAAATATTTGTAAAAAAGCAATAATTAGGAACAAGTAGGTATAAACTTTGCTGCACCATTGTAATGTTTATTATAACTGCAAACAGCCAAAAACATTGAAATAAAGGTATAGTTTTTATTCATTTGTAATTAAGACCCCTGATAATGTCAGGGATATTTCGCGATATAATAAAAAAAATCCTCGGATGCAGCGTCGCAAGAGCGGCACTGCAGCCCGCCTAAGTTGCGACACTCCTCATAAGGCATGCAACCTACCGGCCATCCTCTCAGCTGCTTTAGTTAAAAGCGGCTGAACCTCGAGTGCCAGCCTCTAAGCTTCCTTGGGGGAAAAGACCCAAAGAAGAGGGAGACTTCGAGAGCCGCCTTTTCAGCTGCCTCAGACCTCCCCTACGACAAGGCGGGAATACACGGGGTGGGGAGGTTTGCATATACACTCCAACCGTAAGTTAACAAACAAAGGCATTCCTCTAAGGTATTTTGATATTTGTCGGTTAGGTTAGGTTTCGCAGCCGACATAAACATAAGCCAAAATCAAAATAAAACGCGGGCGAAGCCGCGGGTAAAAGCTAGTAATGTATAATTTTCAACATCTCAGTGTCTTGCCTATGGTTCCGAATGGCTAATATCTGATAAAAAAAAATTTTTGACAGTTATTTTATTGTCTCGCCTTGGCTACATTTTACCTTCAAGACAATGATTTTGGTAGGATTTATTAAACATTGCTACAAAAGCGACTTGAGATCCCTTTAAAAAAAGTGCCTTCATAATTCAATTAATTCATGTTATAAAAAACTTACATTAGGTGCTTCCTAATATGTAATTGATATTATTCATTTTTCAAGTGGTTATAATTAAATATCCTTAAGTCATTATACAGCTTTATTTCTATTTCTATAAAAGTTTTCCAACACTCCTAAGCAATCAGTAGTCTAATCAAAGTTCACGTCAGCGGCGCCGACCCTTCCGTGATACAATCGCTTTGATTACGGCAGTTTAAAACAGTTTGTCACTCGATTATACCGTGTAACCGACGTGGTTGCCATATCATTACCCCATTTCTCGGGAAAATTAAATTGTCGTTTGGCGGCGCGGCGCGTCGGGGGCAATTTCGGCTGGCAATTATACAAAAAAATATTTGGTTCCTTCATTTCTAATGTTACTAAAACGGATAAACGCGGGATAATAAAGTGTCGTTTAAGAAAAGTATACGTCTGGGACGTGGAATTATTATGAAGCGTTCAATGTAATTTTCTTGCGGTGCAGTTGTTCTGATTTGGTTTTAAATTGTGACGTTTTTGTGACTGTTATTATGAAAGGGTTTTATGGCTGAGGTAACGAAAGGGTTGTGTTGTGGTGAATGTGAAATAAAATGAATGTGTAAGAATGAAATATGTATACGTATTTGTCTAAGCTTAGTATGAGATCGTCTTTTCCCGTCTTACTTTATTTTGTTAGTGCGCGGTGCTCGGTTAGTTACAAGTCTAATAGAGCTAAAAGTCAACACAAAAGTGGGCAAACTCATCCATATTTCGTAGATGCATGAAAGCTTCATACGGTTTGTGTCGACTGTCCTTAAACCTTTGTTATCCCAGGATAGTAGTCGTTAATGGGGAACATGTGTAGGTGTAAAGTTATTTCACCGAATGATCCGTAGAGATATCGAAGAAAAAGTAAACAAATTCTTAACCTGAACGGAAAGAACGGCTGCTACTACGCTTAAGTTTAACAGATATCCATCTAGCTTGGGAATACTTTTTGTCTTCTGAAAAGTTTTTAGCCCTTTCCAATATAACGTACAAAAATTAGCACCAGATATAATGTACTAGCAATAAGTGCGTTGTATCAAAAGTTCCTTTTAAAATTATTTTAACTTTATTGTCTGACTTATACCAATCAAGCAAAGATGTGTTAGATCCTAAAAGCGCTAAATGCCTTAAAATAACACGTCTTTGCGAAACGTGATAAAATTAGCAAAGAGAACATGAACAAGGTTTCGTTAATGTAAAAACAAATATCTTGTAGTAATGACCATTTTGTCAAACAATGTTCTTATAAGGAAAGAGACCACTGTGGGAATGTGACAACCAATTGTTAACAAAAAAACATCGCAAAAAGTCTCGAGTAATATCAAGTTGGGGTCAAAAACCTGCCAAATCTACGCCCGCATCGACATACTCTTATTGCGTTTGTAAAAGTACCATTTTTGAATGGCTGAAGTGAAAAATAAAAATTTGCGCCACACTGACCCACGCCTACCTTTGCAGTGGACAAGCGGGGCATATTTCATGGCATTTTTCTTCCATCTATCATTACTAAATCATGTCTTACGGTGTTGGTATACGGTTTAATTTTCGAGTAAGGTGGAGCGTGTTATTTTTAAAAATGTCCATTTTACGTTGATCGTTTTTCGCTGTCTCGGTGTCGTGACATGCCATATTGTTCGGGGTATGATACATGAAGTATGTAAACAGGTTTGCGTACAGTGAAGCGCAAAATACGTAGTCGTTTTGCTTAATGATCTTTAAACGCGCTTGAGAGAGACTTTTTCTTATGGGAAATGTTTAATATGTTTTATCCGCCGCCGCTGCTGGTACTTATTTGGCAGGGTAATCTGTTATCTTCTTATTGAGATTTACTTTTGTTCGTTTTTGTTTCGGAACTCATTGCAGCTGTTTCATTTTCATTTTAAATTCTTGAGCGTGTTAGGGCTTTGATAAAGCTAGTTACTCAATAGACCCAATTATGGAGGCGCCATCGTAGTTATAATAGCTAGTTAGAATATTTCAGTTTCTCTTTCACTTTAGGTATTCGATAGAGAGAACACTTTTTACGTTGCTATTAAATTTACAATGGCGCCTTCAAATGTATATTTATGATATATGTATGTATATTACATCAGTAGGTAACTTATTTTGTTATGGCTTTGCTGTTTGGCTAAAAAATAGGAACTTCGGTATTTTATGTACCTACCTACTTATTGTAAGTTTGTCTCAGAACAAAACCTTGTGTGACGATATGGATTAGAATTTGGGATTATTATTTATTAAGGATTCAAATTTCATTTAGCTTGTGCTATATGAACTTAATGGTAGGACGTACCATGGTCGGAGAACTAGAACAGATACTCCATCTCCAACTAAGTACATACTCCATCTTCGGCTACAACTTCGCTATCCATGCAGGCGAGTTGGTGGCCAAATGTAGCTTATGCTATGAACTCATTTGGCCACCAACTCGCCTGATGGATATCGAAGTTGTAGCCGAAGATGGAGTAGATATGTAGTTATCAGTTCTAGTTCTCCGACCATGGTACGTCCTACCATGAGTTCATAGTAAGTATAAGTTAAATTTGCATACGTATTCTACATTTAAAAAACATTTAAAAAAATTTGGAAGAAAAAAACTTTTCTTGAACGATATAATATGTTAGATGGATTTTCTGAATAGTTCCGGGTAACATATTTGATACTGTTATAGGCAAGTAAAATTTAAACTTTTAAGCACTTTTCTTCTCAACCTTCCTCTCTTAAGGTTCGCGGTCAATAATTAGGTTTGCGAGGGCTGTAACTAGATAATGTATTGGCGCCATCGGTTTATTGCGTATTTCTAAAAGCTGGAGAAGTTATAGTTACAGCGCTTTTCGCACGATTGCACTAATTTCAGCTCTGTATGTACTCTGTTAAGCACCTACTTGATGAAAAAATATGATATTATACTTGAATTACATGTTCTAGTAAGTTGGTAGTTATTTTAGTGCGCGATTAGTCCCATAGTACATAATAATAATAGGTATTTATATTTTAAATATGTTCAAGACAAAATAACATGCTTTTTTATTCTTTGTTCATCATAATTTCTTCCTCATAGTGTTTTTTATTAAACTCTAAGAAGTCATTCTGAAGCTTTAGTCTTCCATACGATACTCGTAAAAATATAGAAAAAATAGACTGATTATCTGATTTTTAGTTAGTTCAATGTTGACTTTAAATCATAACAATACTAAGCTTTATGACTACCTACGTATATCTACATTTGAACTCTGTTTTTAAATGTGTATACTTTGTAACGCTAAAGGTATCTTGAATTTTAAACGCGCATAAAACTTTCGAATGGTACCTACCTACTACTACGTTATATATCATTCATTAAAATTATGTGTAAATCATGGTATACAGGGTTATTTCTAATAAATTAGCATCCTTTCAAGGGCTTATTCTGTACATTAAAAATAAAAACTTTTGTTCTGCAACTTATGTCAAAAATAAAATAAAAAAATAAAATATTTTTCTATGGAATACAACTTTTTTTGAAATTTAATAAAAGTCGTAGTACAAAAGTTGTTAGTTTTGATGTACTAAAAGGATGCTAATTGATTAGAAATAACCCTGTATATATTTCAGGGATTTTAAGTTATTCAAAATATACATCATAGAACACCAAATTCGCCAGTTCGATACAGTACGACATGTCGACATCAAACAAAGCGCATGTATCAATATTTGTCATTCGTTTAACAATGGATCATGCCGCGTGGGTGGCCGGTTCGTGTATGTCTATTAATTTAATTATCATTGCATGGAGCCATGAATCAGTAGAGAAAGCCATGCCCTGATTTGGTGGACGATAAGCGTCGATGATGTGTCGATGACTTTGTGTGAACTTTATCATGAGTACTCATCGACAGTTGTAGAACGACTAGATTCTAACTGCTAGGCATTCCTACGTCACCTTTTTGGTATAGACCGATTTAAGCTTAATAGCGTCTGTGAACATGCGGCGAGCATGGGAATTTACAATCATGTCAGCGGGAATGAAGAGTGGAATTTGTGCAGTTAGTAGGTCATTTCAAAGATGCCATTAGTATTTGGTGATTCGGCCTTTAATTACTCATCTAGGTACAGTTTTAGATTGACTAGATTCCAGTTGATAGGACATCATACGTCACCATTTTGTTATATTGAGCTCAATTCGGACTTATTCAATCTGGGTGAAAGATGTAATGCGAGAGAAAAGGGTTGATGATTAGATGACGTGTGGTTGAGTGAAGTGGCGAAAGGAATCGTGCTGTGTCGACCCTACCAGCGGGATAAGGGCAAGAATATGATGATGATGAGGTTAATTTGGACCTACTACTCTTAAAGTCTTATGTAGGTATAGGTATATTTTTTGTTTCTATTGCCATTTTTAGATATAGTGCGCAAGAAATACTGTCGGACATTAAGCCATTCTATCTAGCTTATGATTTGAAAAGAGATATCTTCCGATCGCTATTTTCGATTTAAAAATTATTTATTATTATTTCTGTATTGTAAAAAAAAAAACTACTAAGTACTAATAAAATTACCCTACACCAAAAAAAATTTAATCACTCGGCGTTGAAACTATGCATATAGATATTGAAAACAAAGAAATATTTTATCTAAACCAACATATTAACTCCATCTCGACAGCTCTAAAACATTGTCAGAAACGATCTCCCAGACCAAAATTTTAAAATAAATCCTAATAACTAGTTACGCCAAATTTAATTAACTTACATGCCCGGCTAACAAACTTTTATACGCTTACAAAGTTAACCACAGTAATTCAAGTAGGGTCATTTCCTCCTTGATTGTCCATTACACTAAATTATTGGCCCGGAATATTATTATGGCGACACTGTAATCTGTCCACGAAACCTATTAAACGTTCAAATGGGATTTTGATACAATTTAGATGCCGTAAAATCCTTTCGAAGATCGGTTTTCTTAAGTATAATGATATACTGTGGACTGGGCACGCTGTATTAGGCTTCGCGAGTTAGGTACACTCATGACCACTAGAATGTGGACAGACGCTATACTTCCTCTAATTTTTTGAGATTATGTGTATAATTTCATTTAAGTATTTATGGCCCGTGTAATAAAATTGAACAGAAGTGTCTCAAATAAATAATTGCCCCTATTGATAAATTTATTGGTTAATTTAGTAACGCTTTTGTTTAAAACTATTGCATGTAGCCATCGGGGTAAATACGTACTTAATATAAGCTTATCAATTTACAATAGGTATGTAGAAACTGGTAGTAATAGTGGCACAATTGTGTATAGCTCTCGGTAAAGTAAACAGTGCAGGTGAATAGTTTAACGTTCTGTAAAGCGAAGTCATTAGGTAGATCTCTGGAGTCTGCATCTAAATCATGAATGTGCTAATTATAGTTCTAAATAGTAACGACCCAGAGACGTGGACGTAAAACTGATAACACCATTATTTTTCATCAGGGGATGGACACAGATTCATACTGGCGCAACAAACGATACGCGCTAGTGCATATAACTGTACCTATATGGTGCATATACGGTGTTTTTAGCTTATCTTAATCTGCGTTAAGCCTGTCGGCGTCGTTATGGGTATTAAATAATAATTGGATAAGCCAGAGGTCAAATATCGATTGGAAATTTTGAGACGGGGCGGGGCTGTGGCGAGTTTGATAAATGACAACAAAATTAGACGAGACTTATACGGTATTCCAGATAGTTATCACTCGACGCAACTCGTTGAATAGGTATAACTTATAATGGGTGTATTTTTGGACCAAGTTTGAGATTGAGTAAAAATTGTATCACCAGTTTCAACGAAGATAAGTATTGCATAATGTCATTATTTCAGCTAAACGTATAGAAAAGTTCAACTATTTTTGCTACTGTTAGTTCGTAAAGTAATCGAAATCGCAATAAAAAAGTAATTAAGTTCGTATAAGCTGGGTTCGTAAGCCTTGGTGTTAGAGTTTTTAAGCCGCCTACATCTGACATGGCTAAACGGTTAAAACAACCGTGGCCTACAATTTAACATGTCATCTGAGCCACGGTAGCGCTCAGTTGTAAATGCTACAGAAATCACAACGATGAGCAAAAGAACAAGCCTAAGCTTAGGCCATTCAGCCAAGCCAATGTATTTAGAAATATAAGTACTTAAATAAAGTAATTTGATACGTGTACAAGTAGCCCAGTCGCATTAGGTCAAAAAAGTGGTCGAAACGAATATTTTTCGGTAGCAATTTTATTGTAAGTGGTAGTATACATTTTGATCTTTCTTATTGAAGCAAGGTTTTTTTCGTTATTTGCCAATTTATATGTATAGTGAATTTTTAGAATTCAAAGATTTTCCAAGAAAATTTGCTACTAAATATTATGTCTGTGTCAAATCCCAATTTTACAGAGCTAAAGTTACTACATATTTAATTCGATGGAGCTAAAGTTACTATTCAAAGTACAAACCTTGCCGTAGCCGTCTTCCCACCAACGTTTCACAAACTGAGTGAGATTTTTCAGATGACTTTCACTAAGGTCACCCATATCTTCTGGGCACTCGAAAATACTCTCTTGGCACGTTTGTCCAGACATTTCACTAAAATAACTAGTCCATCACTAAAACATCCAGTCCAGCACTTAAACCTATGCAATACTAAAGGAACTATACGAATAATACAAGTTCTACATTTGAACTTTGCCCAAATCAACGATCGTCTATGATAAGCACAAAGGATTTTCAGTTAAAACAAAACGCAATGTCCACACTTCAGCACTTTTAAACCAATGTCTTACACTTCAAAAGTCACATCTCCAGTTAACCACATAGTCCTAGTCTTTAACTATAATTGTAACCAAACGTAAGACTTGCACTTGGCAAAGAGCGTCAAATCGAAAGATAAAAATGTTCACTTCAACACTTAGTAAATGTCCGGAAACGTAACCGAGATGTCTTCGGTAAGATGACACGACTACGACTAAGCTTATCCTGATTATCCTGTGACAGAAGTGTTAAAGCCTTAAAGAAGCCGGCAAAGTGGAGGGGATAGACGGCGTCACCAATAATCTACCTGGGAAAAACAATAGATAAAACAAATGGCGAAGCGCGGACTGGAATTGCGCGCTTTGAATTCCTGGAAGTAAAGGGTATGTAGAAAGAGAAAGAGTTGTGATTTTTTTGGGTCAAGTGGTTTTTAGAGAAAACTCGAATTGCAATGTTTTAGTCTACGGCTTGTACATAGTTCCATAATTATATGTTATAATAAAAGTCAGACGACTATCAACTCGCCTGGTGGTAAGCAACGTTGTGGTTGAAGATAAAGCACGCAGACTTAAAAGAAACCTACGCAATCTGATTTTGTAAAGCTTTAGATTACATACATCTCTCAGGAAACAGTAAAGTTGGAGACTGGTGGTACGAATTAAATTAATTAATTAATACAGAACTATTGAGTCCAATCGTTTCTTACGTATTGAAGGAAAATGGACAGACATTTTTGAAAAGAGCACGTTATTATGCTAAATATTTTTTTTTATAAATTACTTAATGTTTGTAAAATGGCCTCTTGGTGTTGGTTTTGAAAAAAAAACAATAAAAAAATCTTCTTAGGCGTTATCACGAAATGATTCAATTCAATTCTTTATTTCCTTAGTAAATAACATTACGGTTTCCACCAATACGTTACTTATTTTACTCTTTACACTTACTTAGATGAATTACTTATGCCAAAGTCGGCAAGCTCGTCTGATTAAACGCTGGATGCAAGCCACTCCAGCAACAACTAGGTACATCTTTCCTATTACCAGTTACCTATTATTCATTAATACCTATTTCAATTTTCCGTTAAAGTTAAAAAGGAAAATAAATGCCCAATTTAAAGATTAAACTGCCGTCCTAAAATCACGACGCTTTTAAAAACAATGTCAATTTTATTAATTGACCATAAAAAACTATAACTGTTTTCTAGTACTACTAGTGTTGTACTAGTACTATTGTTTTCTAGTACACTACTAGTCTAGTAGTGTACTAGAAAACAATGAATGAATTGTTGTTTGAATGAATTATTTCTACAAATCTTCCGAAAAAAAATCTGAAAGAAAGTGAAATTACAATACAATATGTCAAACACTTCAAAAGACCTGAGCGGATGCACAGACAGTCGTACACACAAAAAAACGACATTGATTTATTTTATGTACACAATATAATACTACTCAAAAACTTTTAAAACAAAATACAAAACCAAAAGTAACTAAATTCTTCTTTTTAAACAAAACATGAGATTAAAAAGCACCAATACTTTGAATTTGGGCCCAAAGAACAATAGGTAGAGTCAGGTGGCGTTTTACTTCAGTAGGTAATGATTGTTCTACTAAATAAGATAATAGAGCCGTAACTAGGTTAAATTGGGTGGTTTCTAATCCCCTGGTGACGGTTTGATTGTTGTAGGGATTAAGTTGATTGCCACGTGCATGCGGCTTACTTTTAAGTTTGTTAACTTAGTTTACTTCAAGTTGTAAGTCATAATTTCAATTTAATGAAAGTGACTCTCATATCCTTACTTAGTAGTAATGTAAATATAAAAACAAAAAACTATTAAAAATCTGTAAGCGTGGTTGTTGGTTTGATAATTGCTACTCTTTCACACAGCAATAATTGCTATTTTCTAAGTCTGCGTGCTTCATCTTCGACCTCAACGTCGCTTACCATCAGGCGAGTTGGTGGTCATGCGCTGACTTATTCGCTATAAAAAAAAGCAACAGAGCCACGGACAGCCTTGATTTTCGAGAGAGTGACATGTATTATGTTGACTATAGATACTTTTGAACCCGAATTTTATTTCTATGGCATAGCACAAAAATCGAAATATTACGCGGGCAAAGTGGCACATTTATCATATAGATGTATTAGTATGTGAAATACACAGGTCCTACAGTTCAACGTGTTCTCTCAATATGCACTTTATTAGTATTTTTTTTTTTTACTTTTTTTTAATTCTGAATAGGTTTGCGTTTGACCACATACTGCCTGTTGTTAAGCAGATAAGCGGTCTAGGTTGTAGCACGCTTACCTAGAAGATACCTATTTACTCGGGATTTGAAGACGCCCACATTGTACTTTAGCGGGAAGACAGACCCAGGCAAAGCGTTCCACATTCTGGCTGTTTGTATGAGGAATGAGGATTCGAAACGCTTGGTTCTAATTCGCGGAATGTCTACCATAAAAGGGTGGCGCTTTGGTCGCGTCTGTCTAGCCGTACGATAGAAGAAAGGGGCAGGTGGGACCAGATTGTGCAACTCCTGGGTGCACTCTCCGAAGTGGATCCGGTAAAAGGCCGATAAACACGCTACCTTACGTCGATGCTCGCGACTTTGCAGCTGCGACATAGTCAGGGTGTCGTTGTCAATCAGCCTCTTGGCTCGCCTCTCAATCGACTCCAGAGCCTCCAGTTGATATTTGGCGGAGCCATCCCAAAGGTGAGAGCAGTATTCCATGCACGACCTGACTTGAGCTTTATACAGACTAAGCAGTTGCTCAGGCGTGAAATACCGTCTCACCTTAGAGAGAACACCAAGTTTTTTGGAAGCTAATTGGGCCTATAAGCTCCAAGAAACCCAACGAGCTTTAGAAAGGGCAATGCTCGGAGTCTCTTTGCGAGATCGAATCAGAAATAAGGAGATCCTTAAAATAATAAAGTTAGCCCAGAGGATCGCAAAGTTGAAATGGCAATGGTTTGAAAAAATCTCGAGTGGAGCTCACATACAAGCGTACCTACAATGCAATGCATACGCAAGCGCAGCATAGAACGTCTTCATTAATCTCTACTAGCAAGGAAAGTTTTTTCAGTGTATTTAACTTGGTAAAATTAAATCGATCTTTTCAAGTTACATATTTTATTAAAAAAACAATCTTTTCTTTAACGATCATACTAATGTTTTTAAGTCACGTTATTTTTTATTAGCATGTGGATTTTTAATTAATTTATTATTTAAATCCAGCTAGTCTGACTGGGGTTTTCTTAGTGATCATTTAAGTTTATGCAACCTACGGCACATCAGTCTTCGGAGGGGTGACCGCGGGCGGTATTTACAACTGAGCGATGCCTGGATCGGATGATATTTTAGATTGTGTGTCCCGGTTGTTTTAATGATAAGGAATTGAGGTGGCTTAGAAACTCTGACACTAGGGCTAGTCACGCGGCCTGTACCTACTTTATTATTTAAAACAATTTTAAGAGTCTAGATGAAATATTTCACCTACTCGTCCTATAAAAATCAGATTTTTTCCCAACATTTAAATATTCCTAAACCACGGAAACAAAAACATACCAATGTCACTTCTAAGAACCAATCTACGCTAATTTCAATAGGTATTCCCTGAAAACATATTGGCAACGTGTTGTTAGCTCCTTTTTTATTCAAACAAAGAAAAAAGTCAAAGTGTTCACACAAAAGCGTCAAAATTTACAATAATCGGCGCATTTCTGTGTAAAGGCGGCATTTTAGAAGTTGTCCGTATGTGAGACACATAATTACTATTAACTATTATCTATTCTTTACGCGCAGACAAAGTTTATTGTACCCTGAAGATAAACAATAGGTTACTGATAAGGCTTTTTGTGTGTTGCTAAAAGTTTTGCTCGACGCGAAAAAGGTACAATTAGTACATTCTTTGAATTCGCCGTAGATATTTTAAATTGATTTTCTTAAAAATTTTTACACAACAAAATCATGTGTCAATCTTCAACATTTCTAGTAAGTAGGTATATATTTTTATTCGACTTCAAAGGAGGTCTCAATTTGACTGTATTTTTTCTAATAAATTATATTCGTTTTCATTTTCATTAAATTCGCATTTTTCATAATTAGCAAGTCGTTCATAAAGTATTTTATAACACTTCAATACTTCTATATCACTATAAGTTTTAGTAGTTGTTATAGGTACTTACCGTGATTATAAAAAAACGGTTAGCATTTACTTAGGTAGTACCTACATTAATATTTTATTAATATAAAAGATTTTGTGTTTCATAAATTTAGAGGCCGAATCATAGAAGTCGGCGGATGTGAAGTTAGCTACAAGCTGCGCAATATCCAATCAACGCGCAGCGATGCGTGAGGTCCAGTAAGGATTGGATATCGCGAAGAATGTAGCTAACTTCAAATCCGCCAACTTGTATGATGCGTCCTATACTATTAGGTAATTATTTCATTAATTCCTTCAACCTTTTACTGTCACGTTCGCCCTTATTTTATCAGCTAATTAAAAATTAAATTCTACAAAAGAATCATATTTACAAATAGATACTTAGTTTATGCAAAATTGTAGTCGATAAGTACCTGTTTACCAAGTTACGTCTGGATTACTTGGACAATGCAACCTCGACCTGTACTTAAGTACTTATCAATATTTAATCAAACAAAGAATCGTAAATCGTCAGAAGAAAAAATGCCAGGTTATGCTTAATTTACAGTTAAGATTTATCGGATAAGCCTCTTCTGCAACAGCATCTAGGTATCCCATTGCTTTAGAACTTTAGACTATCTCAGTCTTTAACATTTACAGGTTTAATAACACTTACAGGATTTTTTACCGACATGGTTTTTTATTACCCATAACCATGGCATATGCCCGAAATATCGGGCTCAAAATTGAAAACTACCTCGGTGAATAATCTTGTCGGTTTAAAAACATCTCTCTAGGCATTTAAGTCCCCGTGAAATGTATCCAGGTACATATTTGACTTCCAATTTCCAATCCCGGTCCCATACAAATGAGTTCTTTGGAATTTAGGTATGTATGTAGGTACGGGTTTTCTCACCACTTGCTTTTCAGTGAAAGAAAACATCATGAGGAAACCTGCAAATGTCCGTAGAAAAAATCCCATGGCGTATGTAATTACAAATTATGACAGTAACATACGGTCTATGAATTTATAAGTCCTCCACAGCAACATATCTACCTAAATATTATCTAAGCACATGCCAGCGTTGTACGTAGGAGTACGTATTTTGACTTTTCGAAATACATTTGGTCATAATTCATAACTCTTCACCAATCACACAGTCAGGGAGTGGATCAGATATATCCGAGCTCGCGGCTCTACTCGCCTTGCTTGCCTGCGTTGCAGAATATAATTTGAGCCAATTATAAATTCGTACCGTAATTGCAACTTTGTTTTATTGTATGAGTAGGTATTAAGTATTGTTGAGCGTGAATGAAAATAACCTTTATTTAACATACTTAAATTTGTGTTTATTTATTTATTCCGTTTTTTGAAAGAGTGTGATTTAATAAAAATGGTAGGTTTATATTTTCTTGAAATCATAAATTCATCAATTCAATTCATTATAAGTATAAAATAACCATGTTACCTACTCTGTATTCACTCTAAGAAGGCGTTTACTGACTTATGAGTAGAATTGTGACTCTGCTTTTAATAACAAAGAAAAAAACAACATAGATAAGTATTTGAAATTCTTAGTGTTTGAGCTTTTAAATCAAATCAGACTCCTAAATATCCACATTTGGGCAAGTGTGTACATGTAAAATAGTACCTACATGGTTTATGTGTAGACATAATTGTACCTGTCATCTTCATTGCCAGATATACCTACTACAGATATTGTTTATGAAACTTTGGTCTGCCCGATTACATTCCGCTCACCGCAGATTTTTTAATTATTTGTAATTACTAGTAGGTTTTGATGAAATAAATAAATATAAATAGCTTATCATTGATGTATCTAATATTTACGTGGATGTTTATGACAAAATTTGGCAAGTATTTGGCATACTTAACCTGCGTATTGAAACAAAATACAGAGGACGTAATTGATCGCAGAGTAGATTCAGCGCCAAAGCAGACGTAGGCGGGTCTACACACGGAGATTTGTTTGCCAATATTGTAGCCAGTATTGTAACCGATCCGAAACCCTATTGTACTTGCCACAGATATCTATTAAATAATATAAGTGCTTGCCTATTTGCAATGTACGGTCGTTCGTACATGAGGTAACTGAGAGTCGCCGATGTACCTTCCTAGTTACACCGAGTCGCGCTTGTCGTTGACGTGCGCTGTGCCATGCCGCGATATTTTTTTCGAACTTTGTAAAAGTTTCTCCAAAGCTCTGTATTAGACAAATTGGTCAAAAGTTTCATTTGGTTCTTTTGGGGTATTTGAAAAAAAAAACTCGAATTTATAATAGAGAACTATGTAAAATACCTTTAAATGAATATCATCTACTTATTAACAGTTTTCTCCAACTATGTAAATTATTATCTAAACCATGTACTTTTTGTTTTTATGTTTACAAATCAAAAGAGAACTTTAATATTTCGTATTCAAGAGTCATAAACACCTGTTAAGTAATTATGTAACCGCCTAGTAATTAACCAATTTATTTAAATAATTCGGTTAATTTATTAGGCGCCAGTAAGCGTTACTTAATGCCGTTAGTAACTAAGTCGAAACCGTTTATAAAGAAATCATATTTTGACAAAGTTATTTTTCAATATATTTATGAGCACAAAAACACGTATTCAAATTCACTTAGTGATCACAAAGTACACATCAAAATACACTGTAAACTCAGTGGCCCTTCTCGTGCACTGCAATCTAACAAAATCTGCAATATTTTAGTCACCTCTTGCACGAACGTCAAGAAAACTATTGTAACTGAAGTGGAAACAGTTTGATTGGAAGTTGTTCGTCTGGTGGAGATGGAGACGTATTGGTCTATCCAGGCTCTTTCGTGTAGGTTTTAAGGCTTGTAAGTCTTAAGACGACTCTACGGTTTTATGATTAAACCCGTTTACCTACGGTTTTATGAGTAATACCTATAGGTTTCCTATATTTTAACTATATTTTTAACCGACTTCCAAAAAGAAGGAGGTTCTATGTCCGTCTGTATCTATCTTTTTTTTGTGTATGTTCATCGATAATTTTGCCAATTGTGAACCGTATCGAAAAATTCTTTTTCAGTTCGAAAGGATATACTCCCGAAGTGGTCCCATTTAAATTTTACAGAAACCGACTCAGCCGTTTTCGAAAAAATCAACAATAATGCAAGCAATTTTTGCGAAAAATTAGAATGTTGTACACAATGAAAATCGATAATTTCGCCAATTGTGAACCGAATCGAAAAATTATTTTTTAGTTGGAAAGGGAATACTCCCGAGATGGTTCCATTTAAATTTTACAGATATCGGCGGAGCCGTTTTTGAGGGTCAGCACATACATAGTCTATTTTTTTCTTTCACTTACCGAAGTTTGTGATTTTGAACTTGCGAATTTGCAAGATGAAAACATTTCATTTTCTGTTCCATAATTGTGTAATCTTTTAATACGTACATTATTTAAGTTTTAGAATGTGTCCTGACTAATATCAAAATTGTTTTGCTGTCCAAATAAAATACCCACTCTTCACTATAGCAACTTTAGTTCTTCACACGGAATATAGATGGCGCGACAAGTTAAAAATTTGGAGTCAGTGCCTACAAAACCGTGATACAGATTTCCTACAATTTAAAATTGCTTGTTTATCTTTTCGAAATATGTACGTCTATTTACAGTTAAAAGTACCTAAGTTATAAGTATGCAGCAAAAGGAAAATCTCGAATAAAAAATTAAAAAGTGAAAAAAACGAAACTTTTTTGAAAGTTTCCACGAAAGTCCGAACACGTGATAATAGAAGCATTATACAACTATCATTACCTGCTACCAGCCAAGCACGACGTCTCAAGTAAACAATTTGTTTGACCTTGAACCGGCTGGCCTTGCAGCCATTGATTTTACGGGAGCGTACTCTACGCTCTAGCAGGGCAGCCCAACTAAGGGCCGGATTTGATTAGAGTCTACGAATTAGATCTGAAAGATCTGTATTCTGTAGGTTAGGTAATGATTGTGTAATATTAACTGTTAGCTTTAATTTAGCTTTTGGCTTATTTCCTAATTTAGCATAGATATTTGGTGGATAAAATATTATATGGACTAGAGATTTCATTAAAATTTAGAGCTATATTTTAATGAAATGGAGCTCTCCGTTACATTAGCTTTCAAACAAAAATTACATCGAAGTCGTACCAGATAATCGTCTTACTGATTATAAGTACCTACATAAATTTTAACACTTTTAACAACCTCTCTTTTTGCCAAAAATGTACCTATGTTTTATTACTAGACTTCGGTTAGATAAACAGAAATATATATTACTAAGGTATTTTGAGTAAGTATAAGTTAATCGTTATAAAAATTACTTAGGAGGTACTTCTCGGATTATCTAGTGATTCAGTAGTACAGACCAGATGTAGGTGGTTCAGTAATTTATAAAAATGCATTTATAAAAAAATTGTATCATAATTTCCACTTTTATAATACTAAGAAAAAACTAAGACTCCCAGAATATTTTACCCACTACCATACCATTTACATTTTATGAATTGTCTTTTGACAGTTCGACGACTGACAAGTTTAGTGATGTCCTAAATAATGTAATTATCGATATTAATAAATGTATATTTTGATTTAATATTCCCTTATTTTATTTTTACCCATTCACAGCGAATAAATTGTTGCAATTACTCGAGAACTGGGCAAGTGTGGTGAAGAGAATTACAGCCCGTTTACAGTTATTATACCTGTGACATTTCTAACTATCTTTTTGCTGTCTCTGTCTAGTCATTACAGACTATCGTAAGCTAGACATAGACAATTCCTATCGCGGACAAGGTAATAATTCTCAAATTCCTATCCTGACAAAAAAATATACGTAGTAGTAGTCCCTCGCAAAAAAAAGTTTAGAACCACTGCCTTAAAAAATATCTAATGTTTTTTTGTTACTTAGTTTTCCCGCTAATCATAATACGTAGCCCAGAACATTTTCACAAAATGTTATATTCCATATAGTATATTATTAAATACCTACATAAATTACTATGCGTAGGAATTGTTAAATAGGTCCTAACCTAACACCATTTTACAATAGCCATAACTTAGGCGGTACTTAGTACCTTCTAATTTACGGACACTAGTTTCAACACTTAAGTGAGGCTTGCGCGTCAGTTTCATAACAGAATACCTACAGCCTACTTAGGTAGGTACTTAGTGCTTAGGTATTCGAAGCTATAAGGAACTAATATAGCCTAGGGCTTGATTTCGTGTCTGTGAACTGAGCAATATTTCTTTAAATAAACATTATTAATTTGTTCAATCTATATTATTAATTTAAGGTGATTGGATTTAGATTGGGGCGTTTTCTTAATGTTCTTATGATACAAATACGGATACGGTGTGTAAATCTGGGCGACGGAGATTATACAGGGTAAAAAAAAATGTTGTTCCATAGAAAAAATCGTCCAACCGCGACAAAATGCATCGAACAGCTGATTTTTTTTTGAGTTTTGACAAACGTCGCAGAATAAAACTTGTTAGTTTTGATGTACAGAATAAAGCCTTAAAAGAATGCTAATTGATTACCAATAACCCTGAATACCTACATAGATATTCTCGAATATCATTGTACTCATCATTATGACCAACTACTACTATGGGAGCAACCTCGGAATCGCGAAAAAAACACATATTCCATAGGAAAAGCTCATCATCTTTATACAAATGTATGAAACAGCTTTTCTTTTCAAGTAACTAAAATAATAACTGATTGCCGATAGTTAAAATAAAAATTTAATGATTATTCGATGCATGTAATTAATTATTTAATAGTAAAATATAGATAGGTTTCGAATAAACATCACCTCAACTACATACAAACTTAAAAAAGTTTTGAAATAAAGAAAAATACTGTCACAAGTACCTATACAAAGAAACATGTCAAACTCATAGGCATCCATCTTATAGTATTTCTCCAGGAACCCAATCCCCTAATGGCGGACACAAACTATGCATTTCGCTGATGAGGCTCGATTTATTTCAATAATCCTCCTCAGGTAATGGCGATGGGAAGGGCACGAATATTATATTGCATTAGCTTTTGATGCCTTAGAAACATAGACTGCCTATAGGTCTCTGTAATCTTAGCTTATGCTCTATAGCGATGTTGCATGGTTAGGTTTATGTCGTCTTCAAACCGGTGAGCTTCCTGGTGTCTTTAAATCGGGCTCATTGTGTTGTTTTATACCTATAACTAGCTGCTCAGTGCTCGCCCCGGATTTGCCTGGCTACGTATGAATATATTAAATATTTGGGGACATCTCACACGGTTTCTGATCCCAAACTAAGCTTCTATAAACCTAACTAGCTATAAACCTACCGGAGAAATTATCTAAAAGATGCTTAGTGAAAACCTGTGTTGGTAGTTTTAACTGCATAGTCTGGAACATTGTTTTGTATAATAATGGAATGTACAAAAACTGCGTTATTAAAAAATGCTTGCGACATGTCGTGAAAAGCATCCCTACTGACTTTTAATACCTTTAGTTCGTGATGCACCGTCTGAGAAAAAACAAAAAAATTGGTTCACTTGGAATAACTAACATACTTATTATGTAATTCTTAGTGCGTTGGTGGCGTACCCGTATATTTTTATATAATTGCAGTATCTTAGGCTACAGCATAGATAACACGATATTTATGTCATCACGTCACATTTCACGTATCTGCCAGGTTCATTATCCCGGCAGCCCACGGCGGCGGCGGTCCGCACAGCACGGAACAACGCGTCACGCCGCAGCATCTGCCGCAATTCAATTCAATTTATTGCATACCAACCATAGGCACTACTGTTGCAGTTGATGACAACTATAAATATATAGGTATTGTACTATACATATTATAAAGCAAAGTCGCCTTTTTGTGCGTTTGTCTGTGAATCCGCTTAGATTGTCTAAGCTACACAACATAATATTGCCATGTAAATTTCGAAGTCTTTTAGAATTCTTCTGGAAGGTTAAAAATTATTAAATTCGTACCCAGAAAAAACCAGGACGGGCAGCCAATATAGTACGTACTTATACAAGTACAAAAATTAAAGAACTAACCGTTCCCGTTCAGGAACGGTTTCTCTGAAACATGGTTCGAGCTAAATAGCACGAAAACGAATAAAAACAAGTTTTTTTTACTTTACGTATACATATTTACAAGAATTTTTAATACATATATTAGGTATTGTTCTAGTTCTAATAATTGTTGTAGAGTATAAGTATTTTTAGTATAAGATTTATACCTAATATACTTATTTATAACTTTCGACCCAAAAGAGAGGTTTGTGAAGTTTAATTACAGGTTCTTCTTACTTAATATATTTTAATAAATTAAAACATGTCTGAATGTTTGCAGACAAACGGTAAGGCAAATAAAACTTTTCCAGTAGCTGTAGAGACTCCAAATCAACAACGATCTCTTGTTAATTGACTTCAAAAAAGGATTTTTTTTCCTAAAAACAAAAAATGAAAATATAACTTCAAGTGTAGTCCCTCCGCGCGGAAGAAGTGAAACTTCGACGCAACAATGCTTTCAAACCCCCTCCATGATAGCGTTAAACGTTTAGCGCAACCTTGTTGAAAGTCGCATTAGAAGTTTCACTTCAATAAGCATTTTCAGAATTTCAGTCATAATCATAACTTACAGCGACGTATAACTCTGTACCGGCGTGCGATATTATTAGTGTCTAACACAATGCCTGCGTCGCCCGCAGCGAGCCGCGGCTGCCGAGTCATGCCTCTGTTACAACCAAAGTTCAACCTTCTACCAACCTTCGCAGTCACGACCTGGATATACTTTACTTGAAATTCAAGTGGCTTTTATGCAGTAAATGATAAACATAATTATAATTATTTTTCGCTAAAAATGGCAAAACAGCCTTCCAACGTTTACAAAATTCGAATACTTATTTCGCTAGAATTGTTTACATTATTGTTGATTTTTCAAAAACGGTTCAGCCGATTTCTGTAAAATTTAAATGGAGCCATTTCGGGAGATACGAGAGATACGATACGGGAGAGAAAGGATACCCTTTTGAACTAAAAAGATTTTTTTGATTCGGTTCACGATGAACATACACAAAAAAAATACAAACAGACGAACATAGAACCTCCTCCTTTTTGGAAGTCGGTTAAAAATACGTAAAAGTTACACTACCTATCATAATAACTAATTCATATAGAACTAGGTTATGTATACAGAAAAATTCAAGACTCATAGTTATATCCAAATTGCAGTCACCTTTTAACCATCCTTCACAGTCAGTGGATACACTTTACTTGCATTGCAACGTGGCTTTTTTAAAGCAGACCTACTTTTATATAACTTTAGAGAAAACTTTACGAAAAGGATAATTACCAACTGTCTATTTAACTATAATTTTGAATAAAATTAGATAGACTTAAATAAACAAAAAAACTGTACAAAGAATTTCACAACTCAAAGTTATAACTTGTGTGTTGTTAATCCTTACTCATTACATTCGGAAGTACATATACATACCTATTTCTTCGTTTGTTTTTTACCCATTCACGCAACAGCAGAGCGGTTTTGATTTAATTATTTCTCATGGACATACCATATCCCGGGAAAATAAGAGGTTCCCATGGGATAGCACAAACCCAAATCCAAAACTCCAAACGCAAAAGCTTCTTAATTACATTTTAGATAAAAAAAATAGTAAAATTCCAATTATTTAAATTATGCAATAGTTAAACCGCCTGCTTCGAATATCGGTAACATCCAATGCATCATGCAACTGCTACAGCCGAAGTGCTGCTTTACAAGTAGTCACGACCGAGATACACTTGCTTTTGAATTGCAACTATCGCCCTAGATTACTAAGTAGTACCTACTTAGTAGTAATCCTGTAGAACTATATCAGAATCATTTCAGCTGTTAAACTTCTAATGTTGGTCAACCGTACAGATTATATGCATAACTACTTTTCCTTACTCAAAAAAGGAACGCACTATTAAAAACTTCTAACAAACGCTACTAATAGTAGATCAATTTACCCGCAGCTCCTGTACTATCCCATAGGAACCTCTCATTCTCCGGGATAAAAGTAGCTTTACTTACTAAAATCACGCTCATAGTTGAACCATATTCATGAGAAAGAAAATCAAGTCGAACCTTCTCTCAGATGCTTCGTAGAAGAAAGAGTAACAAACAGATAAACAAACACTTTCGGGTTTATTCCTAATATTAGTAAGAATGTACAGATAATCCCAAACCTATGATAATGATGCTCAACCGTACCTATGCCAATTTTACATAATGCTTATGGTTCAATATGAGCACTAAAATCACAATTAGCTTTAGAAGACAACTACTTAAGTAGTTTTTTTCTTATATTACACAGATTCTAAGAACTTTTAAATCATCACTACATACTCGTAGTAAGTATAAAACGAAGTCGCTTTCCGCTATATGTCCCTATGTGTTCTTATTTCTTTAAAACTACGCAACGGATTTTGATGCAGTTTTTTTAATATATATAGTGATTCAAGAGGAAGGTTTATGTGTATAATACACATGTGCGAAGCCGGGGCGGGTCGCTAGTAATGATTATAAAGCTTTGTCGTATGAGAGTTTTATGTGTATAAGCTATAGCTATTAACTACTAAAAAGTCACAAATATCTATATTTAGAACAAAGCTACTCATTACATTACACAGATTTCCAAAAAACGTTTGATAGTTTTATAAAAATTTGATAGCTTAAAATAAATAAACACAAAAATAACAAGTAAAATTAACACAAAACATAAAAACACCTTGTTTATATCTGAGTAAGGCTACCTGCCGAGTGCTAGGTAGTGTACATAAATTAATCGTGTTTATGTAGAGCAGTCGCTACGGTCATTAATTTTGTCTTTTATACAGTAAAAACTGTAGCAAAACAAGTATTGCCTTTGTGTGTTGAAATGTAAATAAAATACACAGATTATATTGATATTAATAGGCTACATCATGTGATTCTTATTAGAACTCAAGAGTCTGACGTCAAAAATGGTGTCGAGAAGAAAATAGGTAATGAGATCTCTGATTTAAAAATGTAAATGTACCTGAAATTGTTGTTAACCAAAGCAGAAAAAGACAGGTAAAGTAAGTTCGTCGCCGGGTGGCTAGTCCTGGTGTCAGAGTTTTTAGGCCGCCTGAAGGCATCTGACTTGGCTAAACGGTTAAAGCAACCGAAACCTACAATTTAACGTGTCATGCGAGCCACGGTAGCGCTCAGTTGGAAAATGCCACCCGCGGTCACCCAAATACTGACCGTGCGGAACGTTGCTTAATTTCGGTAATTTTTATTTGAAAGACAGGTAGGAATCACAGAATAGGAGAACAACGTTATTCTGATAAAATGTAAGATTAAAAATACATAGGTAGTTGATCTAACAACTGAGTCTTCGGTCCAAATTATATAACCATTGTCTGAAACCATTCTCATTTAGTTTGAAAGGAGAATATGAAAAGTGTAAGTAATGCAAACACATAAATTGCAAATTAAGATTAACCGTCAATCAGGATTTGAGTGAGCTTTGTAACTAAATTTACTGCCGTGAAAACATGTAGAGACTATAAAACAAGCTCATTTTGTTCAAGATTACATAAATATAGGGCTGTTAAAATTGCAAATAAAAATTTATTGATTTAAAATAGCATTAGAAATAAACATGCCAAGCTATAAAGTAATATGGCTTTTGTTTTATAAACGAAGATTTCAATAAAAAAATTCTTTTCGTAACGTAGCATTTTGCTTTAAGTAATTATTTTTGGTTTTTCGGATTTAATGTAGGTACTAATTTATTTCAAAAAGACCGTAGAGCAAAATGACAAGCGCATGTTGTCACAAAGCTTGGAGAATAATACATATTTACAAATTGAAGTCACTAAACAAATTGATTGTGGGTATAGAAATGTCGGCTTTATAAATTGGTAATTATTTTACAACACTGGCATAAGAATCTGTTGTAGAGTTCTTCATTGAAATAAGTTTTAATTTAGAATTGTTTCTTTCAATAGAAACAAAAATATGTATCAATGTACCTATATTAGCAAAAGCCTCGCAACCGAGTTATTTTCAGAAGTTTACAGAGCTTTCATTGTTTTATAGTACACCTGTAAAATTGTTATATGAAAAACATGAAATTCGCAAACTAACCTGAATCATGGATGCGCTTGACAGGTGTCTTCCTCACAAACAAACATCAAACGACACTGAGCGTCACTTCACAGTACATTTCACATCTAATACCATCCGCTATATATGTAAGTACATACGACACACAAATGTATTCGTGATTATATCGTGATAGAGCACGCTAACACGACCGCCTAACAGTCTACGAGACCGGACACTGGGCTTCAGCCGCCGCAGAGCGGGATGAAAGATACGCGGGGGGACACATGTATGCTGAAGGATACCAAAGGAGCCGGCCAGGCGCGACAGGACTCAGGAGAAAAGAGACGACTACACTGCGTGACATTTGAAAACTGTGTCTTTACAACACCTTTTTCGTTCATTTGTCGACCTCGCTCTTCGCTGCCGACAAATAAGACTCAGTTTCATTTGTGCCAATTTTGAGTTGTGCCGTTTTGCTACTGAGCGGCAGATGTCCTCTAATGTGTCGCGCAATTCGGGGCGCTAGCTTTAAAACTTAGTTGTGTAGAGGCTAGTATTGCGCGCCCGAGACGCGTCGCTTCGGCCGTCTGGTGGCAAAAGTGTGTGTCGCGTTTTGTCGCTTTTAGAGACGGTGCGGGTGTGCGAGCGGGACGGGAACACGTGGCGCGTGGGGTGGGAGGAGGACGGGGAGGTGTCACCACGAGCGCTTTTTAGGAGCAACGGATGAGCCAGGAGCGGTGCTGCGGATTTGTGTGACGTTTTGCGCAGATGTCGGTTTTTCAGTAGCGCACTTGTGCATTACTAATGTAAAAGGAATGTTGAATACCGGGTACTGTAGTCGGATTTTTTGCTCAAGATGGTGAATTCCATGATTATACTGTAACATTATTTATTCTGTCATTAGAATATAAGTAAATACGGTAGTGAACAAATATGATTTCATTCGGAATGTTTAATAAAAGTTGCATTACATGAAGGTTTTATTAAATTTATACCAGTAACAGAAATTGTTAATATACATAAATGTACCTATTCACTGACTTATTAAAAACGGCTTTGTGACCTAAAGAGAGAAATGATACATGTACATTTCGGGTATGATATGAATTTTGCGGAGAGAGGATTATAAGTATATACATATGTGAACCCTATGGTTGACATTTCTACTTTAAATAAATATTGTGGTATATTAGGTATCTATCATTATATCACTAAGATCGATATAGGTACGATTAATATCGTATTTCTTTTATCAAGAAATGTTACCTCATTCTAGCTCTACTTACCTTAGAAGCACAGTAGGTAGAGTTGGTAAACATTGCCGCGCAGGGTTTTGAGCTAATTGCGTTTGAAGCCATGAGCAGCAGTTAATTGTTGAGAAAACATGACGTTTTCCTCCAAGGGAGTGTCTTGTTCATTCTATTGACCTATTTAAGGAAATTTCACACGCCTATATTCCATATCGTCGGCGCAATCCCACATTAGTAGAGATAAAAAATTACGACCTGAACTTCTATAAATTTATTTTATTTTATATTTATTTTTAAATTTTTTTAGACTTTGTGTATTTAAATTTCCTAATTTGCCAAAGTAGATCTAAAAAGTCAAAAATACCTAAAATGTACTTCGCATTTTCAACCTCTCCTTTTAAATCAAAACAAATCAAGTCAACTTTTCTTTAATCCAATATTATACTTGTTATTATTGATAAACGATTACCTAATTGGGTCTTTAAAAATTTAACTGTAAGTAAGTACTCAAACTTGCGAATGTGTGACTGAGACAACCAGTTGAAAAGCTATTAAGAAGAAGACAATCGTGCAAATATACCTAATAGTATTTTTTTCGTAACAAATTTTAATGACCAAATTTTTCTTTGGGTCACTATCAAAACAACCTGTCTCACAACTTCAATTTACTACAATACTTTTTGCTATTCTACCACAATACAAAATTCATTTTAAAAATCACTTGTCCTCTGTCACTTGTCAGCCTCAGAATACAGCAAAAAATGACTTTATGCTTTTTCCCGACAAAAGCTCATCTCGTTTTTACACAATGCGGTAGCGCCACCGCACAATTATTTGACAATGACAATTGTGACGTTTCTGGCTTGTCATTTTGCTGCCCACAGGGGTTGCATTTGTGATGCTTCGATTTGCAAACGCTTAGATTGCTTTTGCAAAATTGTAGAACAGGGTCTCTTTACACATTTTTTAAAAGTATTTGCTTTGATTATTTTATATCCCACCCTAAGAGCAAGGACTCTATATGAAATGCTATACTTAGGTACTTACGGACTTTTAGTAGGTATCTACCTAACTTCATACTAATTTTTCTCAAATTCCTCTTCTTCTCAGCCATAGAACGTCCACTGTTGGACATATGTAGGCCTCTTCTATAGATCGCCACTACGACCGGTTGGAAGCGGTTTGCATTCAGCGCGATTCTGCAATTTAATTCCTGTCATATATCTACGAGTACATTGTAGGTGGACGTCCTGTGCTGCGCTAGCCGGTACGTAGTCTCCTCTCAAGAGCTTTATGACACCATAGGTTTTCTATCCTTCGCGCTATGTGCCTTGCCCACTACCATTTCAACTTGCCAATCTGCTGGGCTATGTCGGTAACTATAGGTCTCACGGATCTCCTCATCATTTCTGATTCAATCTCGCAGAGAGACAGTCCGTCTTACCACAAAAATTGTACGTACGCTTTAGACAAAGTTTATAATAGTATAAATTGCACGGTTAAACAGTGTTTAAAGCGTGTTTGAATCTTTTGTGATAAGGTGGTTCGAGCATAGCCCTCTTCATAGCTAGAATTAACCAGGTACTGAATTAAAAGTATTAATAGGTATTACGTTAGTGTAATTATTCGTAAATAACAGTTGTATAAATATTTCAATTACAGATTGATATTAGGTTCTTAAATCTTATTATATTATTGTATTTATGTACCTAGTATGTAGAGTCAAATAACATCTTAGGTACCTACCAAAAATATGAAACGTACGAGCAATATAAAAATATATTTCTTTACCTTAACTAGATTTTAATGCGTGCAAAAAGTTGGGACCAATTGTACCGCCAAAGTATCATCCAATTTTCGTACAATGGCATAGCGCCACCGGACAGTTACTGTACAATGGGATTGTGACATATTCGGCTTGTCATTGTACGGCCCACAGGGGGCGCATTTGTGTCGCTTGGGCTGAATCCGTAACATCACATTGGTGCTTTATTGCCGGACCAACATAATTATGTTGACAGCTATAGTGGAGCCACTAACACAATTTCTTTACAAACGTTATGTCCTTTTAAAGTTAATATTGCTTCTCCCATTTGGCCACTTTTGGAAATACGTTGGTGGAATTGTAAACCCGTAATCTTGTTGTAATTTTTTTTTAAGGATTGTAATGTCACTGACCACCCACATTGATTTTTTCTGGCGTGAAATTATCTATAGGATCATCTGGCTGCAGCAGATTTGGATTGTTAGTTTAGAAATTGGGAAATTATGCAAATTTTGCGATTCGATGGTTTTACATCTGTTTTGATAGATTAATTATGTTATTACGAAAGTAAGGGTAGAGGTTGTTAAATTATACTACTAAATTATACTGATGATGATAATTAGTAGTTTTCTTCTGACACTTAGAGGCAAATTGCGTCGACTGTAAAAAACATTTTTTGTTGCAATGACCGAATGGAAAAATGTGTTAGGTAGGTAGGTATGTATATATTTCTAGTCTACTTTATTCCTAAAACTATGGTAAAATTAAATCAATGAATGACGTACATATACTTTTATCCTCTACTTACAAATCAAGAAGTACCTGCCGATAACATTTTAGCCGACAATAATATTGTCGAAGAGTAAAATTTTGTCAAAAAATTCGGATACAGTAAGTATAGATAGTACGTAACGTCCGTACGTTAGTATAGGTATGTATAGTTACGGTCTAAGTAGGTATAGTAACTGCAAATAATAAAATATACAGGGTTATTCCTAATCAATCAGCATCCTTTTAAGGGCTTTTTCTGTACATCAAAGCTAACAACTTTTGTTCTGCGACTTTTATCTAAACTCAAAAAAACAGGTGTTCCATACATTTTGTCGCGGGTTTTTTTAAGTTTATATAATTACGAATATAAATTTTGATTAAGAGTTTTCAAAAATAATGATTAATTAGATATACCTTCCTAGGTTTTAATTTCACCTACTTAGTAGGTAAGTACTTACTCGTATTTTAAGTTTATTTGCGTTATCTAGTAGCGTTAGAAAAACTATACAGCTAGTTTTTTATAACACCACTAAAGAGATAACTACCATCCTTTCTCTCCGAGTTTCAAACAATTTCAGAAGGTATAATTATCTAAGGGACAACCGTCCATTATTATTGACAAAGAGACACAATTCAGACAAAACGCAGCAGCGCAGCTAATGAAGTTGGGACCAATTTTTATTTCGCTTGCTTATTCACATCGTAAATATTCGTCAGTCACAACGATTGCCCCAAAAATGTCTTTAAAAAACAATAAAACTCTACAAAGAAAACTGTTCTCTATTACAATATTCTTAGGGATGGTTTTAATTTTTTTTTTCACTGTCGGCATAAGGGTATAAAGTCAAACTGTCATGGTACGGGTTTGGGTCACTTGAGCGATTCCTTTTTTCTATTTCGTGTTTTCTTTTGGCGGTCCGTTTATTGGGACCAAATGACACGACAGGTGACGCGTTTTTTTGGATAGAGAATATTGTTATATATTTTATTGCGTGTCTGTCTGTATCGGGATCGGGATCGTTTGGTTATAATTTGCTCGTTTCACGTTTTACTGCAGATGTTGCCGATAGAGATGTTTTTTTTTTTGTTTGAATTAAAATTGTGACTATTATAGTGTTTATTAAGACTACGGTTTTTAGTTTAAGAATTTAATGTAGATTTTTTTTTGACTTTACTCGACATGTTGTTGATTAACATTATTGTCATCATCATCTCGGTATTCAGCAGTCGTTAAGTCTGCTTGACTTAAAAAAAAAAAAAACTTTTTCTTAAAAAACACTCTCAATTGCGACAGGAAAAGAATTACTGGCATAAGATAGAGAAGAAAATAGAGAGAGAGAGAGAGAGAGAGAGCACAGGAAATCACTTAGTTTGAGGTGGGCTGAAATATATACATACACCACAGATGATGCTTCTTACACTCTTCTGATGTAGTGCTCAGAAAAATATTTGAACCAGAAAAATATTTAACGCAGTAAAGATAATATGTAGATAATATTTATCCTACCACAAAAGAATTCCACACGCTTTAAATAATGTTTAACTTAGTAAAATGTTCTGTTAAACAGTGGTTAATGCGTGGATAAATCCTTTGTGGTAAGATACGTTTGAACCAGTAAATACTTCTTGAAAAGTGATGTAAAAACTCACTTTAGAAGACAATAATTAGAAACCCTTCATCATGCCCGTAATATAATTTTAACAACACGTTTAAAATCAGTGACCATAAAGGTTTCTATTATTATGGAAATAAAGTCTAATTTATTAAAATTAAAACAAACGACAGCCGATAATCTGAAGCCATTAGTAGACATCAGTCATAACGTTACAATGGCGATTGTTGTAATAAATAACGGAAATTGTTTAAATGATTCGCTGCAATGGATTTGGTCAGCACTTTGTAAGTATTTGGTCAGCTCCGTTATTGTGTCCGATTGGACAAACAAAATAGTACAAAAATTACCAAAAACTGAATTGTCAATGACTGTGCCATTTTTCAACAATTATTTGGACCACGTTTTGAAGAGCAAACGAAGTGACAAGATAAAAAAATGAGTTTATATTATTGCAAATCGACGTTAAATATCTAAAACTACCTAAAAAGTACTTTAACGTAAAAAGCTCGTTAGTTTTTGACATAAATGCCATGGTCCAATATTTTGTCAAAAACAAAAATCTCGTTTAGTTAAAAAAAAAAAACTACAGAGTCTACAAGAAAAACAGCAATGTTGTTTATGAAGACCCGAAACTATACTATAGTCAAAAAATATTATAGAGAGCCAATGTGATGATTTATTTGCACAATAATTATTTTTTGCAAAAAATGGTAAGGTAAACGTACCAATGTACGGACGTTTTTCAACTTCGCTGACTTTGCACTAATACTACGCTGATACTAATAGACTTACAACAACAAAGTGAATATTACCAGGTAGGGCATTTATCTGAGTTTTATAATAATTAAACTTTTTCTAATTTGTTTGAGCTTTAATGGGAATTAATTTCCAAAATGTAAAAAAATACCCAAATGTACCAAACCGCGGACGATTTGTCCTAATGCGCGGAATCTCGTCCCAATTCCTGGACGCTATACGAAATTGAACTCTTTTTGCTTTACATTAGAATTGAAATTGCCTTTCAATTGTATTATTATTTTAATGAACTTTAAAATCGACCCAAATCTTGGACATCTCATCCCAATTCCTGGACGCTATACGAATTAGAACTCTATTTGCTTTACATTAGAATTTAAATTGCCTTCATATTGTATTATTACTTATTATTATTCCAGAATATTTTAGTTTAAGCCATTCCAGGGGGGCGATTCTGTTAACCGATCTCGTTGCTGAGGTGATACGTTCCTGAACCTCTCTCGTTTTTATGACAGTCGGAATTGTCAAAAAAACGGTAGAGCTTCGATCTATGACGTAATAACGTGTGACTTTACTGAGTTAAAACTAACGTGATACTCATCCGTTGCTCTGCCGTTCGAAAGCCGCCGCGAAACGTCAAAGATACAATTGATGACGTGAAAAGCGTGCGATGTTGAACCTTGATGTCAAAAGCAAATGACGTCACTAAGTGATACATTTTGTAGGTACTTAGGGCATTGATAGGGGGGGAAGGTTCATCGTCAAATTAGAGTTAGCTCAAAGAATCAAAATACTAAAGGTAGGTACTCTAGACATTTTTATCTTGCGATATCAAATCTACATGTCATTATTTAATAATCACATCGCAAGAAAATTAAAGTACTAACATTTTGAAAAACTTAACTTAAAAAAAATGTGATGGATTTTTGTTTCAATTTTGATAAAGCTAATTAAACCCTATTAAAAGCTTTTATACAAAAAATATTCGTATCATTTATTTATTCCTTTGGGGACTGCGCAGGGCCCACATGGCACAGATATTACACAAACACGTGTGGGGACTGAAGAGAGTTAAAATGTGCCTACTTATTGCCCATACACCACTGGCTTTTCAGTGAAGAAAAACATACAACAGAGGCGATCCGTGTTTAACAGTAGGTAGGAGATGTGTATTGTGAAGTCGTGATGGCCTAATCGCACATTTTATAGTCTTAATCTATTCCTATTCCCCCTCAGCCTCGATCTTTGCTTCTTCATTTTTTTAAGGGCCTAATTGACCTTCATGGATAGGCTATGTTCAACAATGGACTACTTCTAGAGGCCACAACGGAGCAAAAAGCCCGTTTGCAGTTCTTCCTCACTACACCTCTGATTCATTTGACAAACGAATGATGTATGTAAACAAGCGGGGAAAGTGAAATAAGTCAATACCACCACATTTAATGTTGTCAAATGCAAACCTATACTGTATAAAAAAAACCACTGAAAGAAACGTAGTTCTGAAATATAAACTTTGATCACAGACTTATCGTCTCATCCTTTTTATTAAATTGCAACTTTTAAAATGCCGAAATCTATGTTTTTTTACTTTAGCATGCAATAAAATGTGATGCCTGTTATATTTTTGTTAGTTTGATTACAATTTATCAGCAACATTGATTCGGGCATGGTATAAACCAAAATTGGTTTCCAGTTGTTTTTAAATCACTCTAATACTGCTTATCTAGTTTAGATACTTAGTGTAATGTGATCTTCGCATTTTATTCATATCAGCTAAATCAAAAGCATTAAACCGTAGGTTTACCTAATAATATGTACGATTTTGGAGAAAATCTAACAAGAAACATGTTTTTCTGACACATTTTTCATTTTAAAAAGGTTTTAGTAGTACTATAATTGTACTATTAATATATTTATGTAAAATAATAAATATTTTAAAATTTAGTTAATTTTATTAAACCACTAACTAAAATAGTTTTTTCGAAAATTCATCAAAATGATCAAGTGCCAATACTATCCAATTCTCCCCATAGTAAAAGCTAATACGCTTGATTTTAAAATGGCAGAATTGTCAAGTGACAATCAATTGTAATGAATGACAATCATATGACAATCTCCTAACTACTAAAAGTAGCCGAAGTATAACCGAAGTATAGTCGAAGAACACCGAAATAGAAACCGGTGCAATAACGATCGCAACTCGGCTCGGCTACATTATTATAATTCTCCATGTGAATGACATGCTACACAAATGACCCCACGTGGTCTTGTGGATATCTTGTGGCTACGACCCAAGAGTGTTTTTAAGTGGAAGCTAGAAACACTCAGGACCGTCTGCAGAGTTTCTGGCGGGAGCCAGAAACGCACCGGTGCTCCCAGCACTTTGTGTGCCTACTCGCCTGGCAGTAGGGCCAGGCTTGTGCGGTCCTTTATGACAGCGTTGCCAGATACGCTGTTGTCCTCCTCGGGCCCGCTTGAGCTCGTAATACATACTCGTAGTATCGTAATTTTCATCATAAGTCCTAACTAGGGAAAACATACAACGACGTCTAAATCATAATTAGACCTACAATCACAATAAGACTCCTTACTAATTTTGTCTATTTTCAGCTTATTTTAGGTCGTCAAACGTTTAAACGTCAATGTCAATGTTCGTATTCATTTTTATGTGTTTTTATGACATATTAAATGTTTGGAGTATTTGAAGGTTGGTCCGGTGCGTTCAGACTACGCTACATTCTTTCTTAACCTATTTTAGAAAAAAGAGGATGTTATTAACTCTATTTCTTGTATTCCGTATATCACATATATTTTCATAATTAAATATTAAAAACAATCAGCAACCAGGCAGTCAGCTGCTATGAATAGGGCAAAGGGTACACTTATTCTTAATCACACTAAGGCTGCGTTTTCAAAAACGACACGCGAGGATGAAGTTACTTCCGATTTTTTTCTCAAAAACGCATCGGTCGCTTTGGAGAAATCTCGTGGCTACTCAATTTGAATTCAAGGCATTTTGACGTGACAACGTCTTATAAATTGGTTTGCCGGGTGACACTTCAAGAAACTGCGTTACGCTCCGCTCACGTTATGCGCTCACAATGAGAGCCAGTGAGAGGCACGCGTCCCTTCCACTCGGGCATGGTTAGCCCGCCTAAGAGCGAGAGAGACAGACATAAAGTCGTTGTCACGTAAAACTTTCGCCCGTATACCGACTTTACAGGCAACCAATTTTTTCTCTAGGTAATGTTATAAGATTACCTTTGATAGGGTAGGCTCATTAAGGCTTGAAACTCCCTCCAATATCTACTGATCTACGCCTGTGAATTAGGTACGAGTATAACATTGAAATAGAAACAACCAAACCGTTTTCAAGTAATTTATTTATACTAGAGCAATTTTGTTTACAATAAAATATCTAAATCCACAGTCAAATGTATCAAATATTCTCTTACACAAGCAAAAAAAAATCCAGTAGAGTTCGTCTATCGGATACGGTCTAATATTGTAGCATAGTCTGAATGATCTGTTGTACAAAACGAGTCAGCAACGATGCAGAAACGTTTCAGAAACGAAACAGTATCACGTCACCTACACAAACAAACATATTGTATACACACTTATGTCGCTTACGTCATCGACAATTTTGAATAACAAATGGAAACGAAGACTATCTCTATTTTCTCGCCTTTCAATTTTGTTTTCTTAAACTCCAACCATCTATCCAACTATAATTTGATCTGACTTCTTTTTTGAATTGAATAATTTCGTCGCAAATCTGTAAAAATATGAAATAATAAGATTAAAATAATAAAGCAAGAAAAAATCTGACAAATCAGACTTAAGTCAAAACCAATATTTATTCAATGTGTGCGTTATTACTTTTTTTTCTGATGTTTGATTGCAACAAATAAGGTTTTGCTCACAAAAAGAGTTTATTAATTATTAACTATTAACTATTAAATTAACTGTATTTTTTATCCTCACCTGCTTTTTCTTTAACCCAAATAAGTCCGCGTTTGACCACCAACTCGCCTGATGGTAAGCGACGTTGTGGTCGAAGATGAAGCACGCAGACCTAGAAGATACCTATTCACTCTGACCTTGAAAAGCCATACATTATATCTCTTAGGAAATAGGAAAGCAGGAAGATGCCTGCTTGTTTTTTGGCTAAATCTAGTAATTGATATTTGATTCGCTTTCTGTGGATAGATTAATCTGATGATTGGGTTGCACAGATATTTGGTTGAGACACCTTTAATTCCGATAATAATACAATTTCATCTAATTCATTACAATACAATTTTATACTTTTTAGGGTTCCGTACCCAAAGGGAAAAACGGGACCCTATTACTAAGACTTCGATGTCCGTCTGTCCGTCTGTCCATCAGTCTGCCTGTCTGTCTGTCTGTCACAGGGCTGTATCTCATGAACCATGATAGCTAGGCAGCTGAAATTTTCACAGATGATGTATTTCTGTTGCCGCTATAACAACAAATACTAAAAAGAGAATTAAATAAATATTTAAGGGGGGCTCCCATACAACAAACCTGATTTTTTAGATGTTTTTCGCTCTATATTAATAATGGTAACAGGTAGATGCTTGAAATTTTCACAGGATATTTAGTTTTATTTTCAATTCAATAATAAATAATAAAATTAAAATAAAATAAATATTTAAGGGGGGATCCCATACAGTACGGAACCCTCCGTGCGCGAGTCCGACTCGTACTTGGCCGATTATTTCCTATATCAAATACCTACTCATTCTTAACTGACTGGCAATAAATAGTACCTCCTTATTCAAAACCCTTATTTAAAATTCTGTTAGCTTGTCAAAAGATCAAAATCACAGAGTAGGTACTTTGTTATTTACAGAAAATCAAAATTTTCTCCAATTTCAGCCGAATTTCATCAGGTTATTAAAAATGATGGTGATTAGCTAGCTTGCGCTTGAATATCGGCCACTTTAACTGAGCATTGCGTGCAATCAGCTTCGCGACCATCAACGGATGTCCTCTTGTCCACGGGCCAACTCTCAAACAACTACTGGGGCCTCTGCAGTGATCTTTCCAGTTCCCCATGGTATCTACTTCTACGGAGCAGAATCCGGCGGCTCTCCTGTGATGGACGGGCCAGCTCTCCGTGACATCTACTATCACTTGGATTCTTCTGCAATGTCCATCCTAGCTCCTTGTGGTATCAACTACCACGGGGCATTCTTCGGCGGCTCTCCAGTGATCGACGAGCCAGTTACCTGTACCACCTGCTACGAGATCTATTGCAATGGTCGTTGACTTTTTTGTTAGGGTAGCTCGCGGAGTGCGTACGTTAAAGTTTGGAGATATTTAGGTACACTACAGAAATAAATAAATAATAGGGGACATCTTACACACGATCAATATTACGATTACGTATTTTTTGAAATAAAATAATAATGTACTGCCTAATTTTGTTGGTTTAAATCATTTATCCTCGAAGCAGGTAACGAAATCCAAGTCCAACCTATGGGTTGCTACACACATATTGGTTCAGCACAATTGCCACTGTAGTAAAATCGAATCTGTGTTGATGAATCATTCGGTTCGGCAAATACCGATCGTGCCGAATGGAATTTAGCGAGGCGGGACGCATTGGATTTCGTGATTTACGTTTGGACTTGCGTAATTTGGAAGGTTTTTCTGTCTAGACGATACTGATAAATATTATGATTTATTTGAGATAACTCTAATTAGACGACGCCCCAACATCAATGCCCTGCCTGAATACGTACACTTAAGTTACGTCATTTCATTTTGACATCGATCGTTATGTATTACGTCACACGATTTTGACGTCATCAATTTTATCTTCGACGTTTCGTGTCAGCTTTCAAACGTCGGAGCAACGGATTAGTTCACGAAAGTTTCGATTCAGTAACGTCACACTTACGTCACCCGTTTTTACGTCATCAATCGAAGCTCTATCGTTTTTTTGAACGAGAGAGGTTCTAGAACGTATCACCTCAGCAACGAGATCGGTTAACAGAATCGCCCCCCAGGTCTCGTAAATTAAAGAAATAATAGTTTACATGCAATAGAATATATTTCAAACTAAACAATAATCACATTATGAAAAAAGTTGCTGATACGTTAGGTAGTTAACATAATAGAACTGGTATAGGAACCGTATTTAGTCCGTGACAAGATAAGCGGCTTAAATGTTCCCCAAAGTAATGTATTCAGTCATCCCTTGCAAAATAAAATGCGCACTCTTATATAATTATATCAAACAGGTCCGCATAAGGCGCCTTAGGTGACACATATGTGTAAGGATGATCTCACGGTAAATAAATTGGATACCAGTCTCTAAGGCAACCGCATTAGTATAGTTAACTTTAGAACACGGCGTACCTGAATATCACAGAAGTGGCGTAACATCTGGCGGTCAATGAATTATTTTAGTAGGTACAAGTAAAAAACAAGAAACTGAAGTAGGATGTGATTCAAACGCCCACTGTAATATCTGGGACTGTCCAAATGCAAAAAGGAGAAATGACGTATTTACCTAAGGAATCACTCAGCTGCACCTGTACAGCAGAAATTGATGAGTATAAGTGCCACGACAACCTACAGCAAAAAAATTGACCGGGCGTTGGCAAACATTCCCAAAGCAAACAACCTATCTGACGAAATATTGGTATCTTGGAACATATACGCAGATGGTGCAAAAAACAAGCTTAAGAGAGTCCCTTGCCCTGAGTAAAACAACATAAACTTTGCAAGCGGAGGCCGTGGGCCTATTACTAGCCGCACATGCACTTAAACTTTCAAATAAACTGAGCTTCTGACAGCTAATGGAAACAAAGAGGCCAAAAAGGTGATCATGGTCACAGTTGACAGTGCTGCTACTATCTATGGACTCGGAAGACCTGTAACAAGGTTGAAATTAATCGCTTAGTGTCATGCAAAACTCCAAACTCTATAAAATAAGCACCAAAGACACGCTTTCTAAAGAGAAAACAGGTTGAAGACGAGGCGATAAAACACTGTAAACCGACAGCGGCGGAAGTGCGTAAGCTTTAGCGCCGTGATATCGAAAAAAAAAACAGAAAGACACGCTTTCTAAAGAGAAAACAGGTTGAAGACGAGGCGATAAAACACTGTAAACCGACAGCGGCGGAAGTGCGTAAGCTTTAGCGCCGTGATATCGAAAAAAAAAACAGATTATGTGGAATAAAAGGAAGGAATTCAAGCACTCTAAGGCTGCTTTCCTAACTCTGAATAGAAACACGATAAATAACCTAATGAAGTTTCAGCGGCAAAACTTATGGTAGGCCTCATAACTGGTCACTGCAACTTAAGTGTTTACTTGTACTGAAAGCTGAGAGCTTGAAAGCTGAGCAAGAGCCTGAGATCTGAACTGAGAACCACTGATGGTCCACTTTATCGCGGCTGATCACAGAAGACACTAGAATAACTAACAGATTGCATGACACTTCTCCATTGTCATCAGTTTTGTCATCTATATCGTTATCATTTCTTATAGTCATCCAAGTCACTGCAGCAGTTGTGCCAGTGGTCTAGAGCTACGATTTGTTAAAAAGGAATTGCACAAAACACCCCACGCGGGACGACTTACGTCTCCACACCGAAAAATAACAAATTACATTGTAGTAATTTATCTTCTAATTTTAACTATTTATCACCATCACATGTTTAAATGAGAAGATTCAGTTGTTATTTAGAAAATCAAATTGTTTTATTAATCCCTATTTTTAGTTCTATAGTAAATTATTGTATCGATAATATAATCAACTTTTAAAAAAATGGCTCAATCGCTATATAGTATTTTATTCTGACACTAGGACCAGCCACCCGACCCATTCGAACTTACTTACATACTTACTTTTTACTTCTTATTTATGACAAATTAAATGTTTGTTATTTACTCGTACTATGAAACACCAAAAGTTTAGTGTTTCATAGAAATTAAAACATAATATCAAAATCTGACCACAAAAAAATCTTAAGATAATCTTTTAAACATAATTGAAACATTGCTTCAATATTTTTACATTATAATTTAATATTATTTTAAATATAGTTGTAAATCGATAAAAAAAATACATTATCTTTATCATGTATAAAAATACAGCTTAAGCAATACTTAAGCAAATCGGATACGACTATTGCTTGAACCAGTCCAATAATAATTTTGAATTCAAAGGAATAAGACGCAACCGAATTATAATAATTGCATTTTTCACGGTTTTGAAAACGATGTTCTTACGTGCAAGGAAAAATGAGACTTATTTCAAGGCAACAAGGTCAAGATCCGAACTTTGGTACATGGGGTATTATAGAACTGATGTGTGTCCCACTTCTCGGACGGAAAATGTGATTATTGTCCGTGCATTGGGACAAACACGGGTTTAGTGAGTACCATTAGGCGGATACGCAAATATTATAAATAAACAACAAGATTATGTCTAGATTATAGGTTATAATATCAGGTAATTTATCCAAGTATCGTAATAAAATAGCACACTTACCGTATCACATTACACAACTAAAAAATGAACTGAAGTTGATGACAGGGTAGGCACCAAATTCAGCCACTGAATTAACAGATTAACGAAAATTTTACGACACCCCACTTTTAAGATCATTTAGTTTGGACACCATTACACTACGTGCACAGTTTTTCCTGTATAATACTTTGAAATATAACCAAGAATATATTGACATTCATAAGATTAAATTAAACTTTCGTAGAAATTTACAAAAATTAAAAAACCGAGTAACGTCCGCGTTCTGGGACTCGTCCGCAATTACGTACGTTTACCTTACGACCGACTTCAACCGTGAACAGAATTCGCGAATAGTTCGCGCGGATCGATGTAGGATTTTTCACATTATTGTTGGTTTATTAAAAATGGCTCTGCTGATTTCGATAAAATTTAATTGGGACCAATTATGAAGTATACTCTTTCCAATAATTTTTTTTTTTATCAAAATCGGACCACTATGTTAAAAGTTATGCGTAAAAAAATACAAGTACGCGTCGAATTGAGTACCTCATCCGTATCGTCGGTCAAAAAAACTACTTATTTTAAAGCTTAAGAGTATATTTGACCAATTATTTGATGATTTTGCTGACTAAACAATGTTAAAAATGTTGACGTTAAAACCATGTTGCTGACATTTTAAATCATACCCTTAAAAAAGTAACCTCGTCTACGATATTAGGTAAAGCACTTGTCTAAGCAAGCTATTAAAATAACATTATGGAAACTAAGCTACGGTTGGGTAAAAAATGTTGGGTAAAGCAATTTGGGAACATTTGTTCAAGGTATCAAGATTGTATATAAGGAGTCAAGATTGTATTAAAATATTATAACAAACTACGTAGGTACGTTCTACAAAGCAATGACACCACGAAGCTCGAATTTCGAAGTGGTTCTGAATTTGAGCATCGTGACGTCATTGTATTATTGAGATTGTAGTAAAATCTATCGATGTATGTATGTATAAAAGTAGATTTTTTTAAAACAATTGCTCGAGAGAACTATGTTTTTTCCACTTATCTCACTTCTAAGTTCAAGCATCGTCGCGTCATAGTATTATCAAGATTGTATTAAAATCTACATGTAGGTATGTATGAATCCAGATTTTTTAAACACTTGCTCGAGTGAATTGTGTACGTCCTGTAACACTTATTACACTTCTAAGTTCTAGCGTTGTGGATCCATCTATGTGTAAAACGCTTTATCTATAGGTCTCAAACCATTTGGCATGGAGCCCAATTTAAAAAAAGTTAAAATCTTTATTCTATGCTCTCCCGTTTGTACAAGCATAGATTTTCAATGCTCTCTCCTGCTCTTACTCGATCTCATGAACATTTTAATGATTCAATTATAGAGCCCCTTGTTAACGTAACTTAAGTTACGGCATAGAATATACTGTAGCGTTGTATGTACAGGGTTATTCCTAATCAATTAGCATCTTTTTAGGGGCTTATTCTGTACATCAAAACTAACAACGTTTTCTATGCAACTTTTGTAAACAGTAAAAAAAAATGTTGTTCCATAGAAAAATATCGTTTAACCTCGACAAAATGTATGGAACGGTTGATTTTTTTTAGTTTCGACAAAAGTCGTAAATCAAAAGTTGTTAGTTTTGATGTGCAGAATAAGCCCCTAAAAGGATGCTAATTTATCAGTAATAACCCTGTATATCTATGTTATTTTTTTATCACCCTTATCAAATATTATATCAGAATAAGCAGCAAATACCTAGCAAGTAGCAAATAACTATGACTTAACCTGTACTCCAATTACGCACCGATCATTTATTTTTATCTTACCGCGACTTAAAAAGCTTTTAGCGTAATTAAGGTTTATTAACAAAAGCGTTATTTAATTGAGGCGTCAAGATCCAATTCAATTGTGGCTGTTATCTAGCCCAATTGTGGGCTATTTGCTGTTATCGCTACATTTAAAGGCCGAGACGAATGTCCAAACGACTTCATATGGTATTGGTTACGTGAGCTGTTGATTAGTGACGGATGCTGGGAAAATTATTCAGCCGTTTGATTGGTGGGGAAAAACCACTTTGATATGTGGTACAAATTAGTCAGAATTATTACACATTAAATATTTAATTCATGAGCATCTATAGAGTTAATGATTTATTATTTATCTACCTTATTACCTACTATATTGATATTAAATTTCTATTATACGAAAAATTACAAACGTCCCGTTTGAACTGAGACTTACTTAGATACCGGTGAATGACAATACAATTAACGATATTTAGGGTTCCGTATCTAAAGGGTAAAAACGGGACCCTATTACTAAGACTCCGCTGTCCGTCTGTCTGTCACCAGGCTGTATCTCATAAACCGTGATAGCTAGGCAGCGAAAATTTTCACAGATAGTGTATTTCTGTTGCCGCTATAACAAAAAATACTAAAAACAGAATAAAATTAATATTTAAGGGGGACTGCCATACAACAAACGTAACTTCTTGGCGTTTTTTGCTCCATACTAATAACGGCAACAGGTAGACGCTTGATATGGGGCTAAGGGGGTTTCCATAGGGTACGGAACCCTTCGTGCGCGAGTTTAACTCGCACTTGGCCAATTATTTGAAGAAAATGTCACTCTAAAATCAAACTACGAAATTGTAAAAACTGAGTACAGTTTTGTCGACATTGGTGAAAAAATAAAACCTTTAAGTAGGTACTCTATATAGTATGAAAATCCGTACACTCAATCGGATAGACGAAAACAAATTCTTACTTACCTGGTTGATGCAGAGATGCCTCGTTTTTTTTGGTTTTGCCAATAAACATGCTACTATTTATTTGTAATCTCAGTTTTTTTGGTTGTCTTTCCTTAAATATTATCCAACAATATTACATTTTCGAAATATCACAATTGCACAATAGCCTCTATCAATCGTACCTTAAGTTACGAGTATTTCCTCAGAGCGAAGGTACACGGTCATCAGTATGAAATAAAGCTTTATAGTCATTCTGATTTGGTTGGACTATGAATAAATAGATCGTTATAAGTTTGTAACATGGTCTAAATTGTTATCATTTGAGTAATACTAGTTGGGGTAGTAGGCTAGTTAAATACTACTAGTAAGTACACTAACCGGCCAAACGTAGATCGGTACATTGATCAGGACATTTTTACTTGTACCAACCTTTTAATAGTCCACTGCAGAACGTAGGCCTATCCACGAAGGGTGATTGGGCCACGCTGGCCCAATGCGGGGTGGATTCACATGCGCCATCGAATTTCTTCTAATATATGCAGGTTGCCTCACGATGTTTTCCTTCACTGAAAAGCCAGTGATGTGACATTCCGTACTTAAGTTTCAAAGAACTCATTGGCGCGGGACCAGGATTTAAACCCACGTCAATATAAATCGAGCCACGACGCAATATAAACGAAATAAATAATTATCATTATCAATATTGTGAGGCGGATATTACTGCCACTACGGCACGGCACGTACGGTACGGGACATCTTTAGTAATTTCAGAAATCTGCCCCGATTAGGTTGGTTGGCTACAACCAAATCGGAACGTCTGCGAAGGCTTATAAGCTTGAGGCAAGCCAATTGTCAGGGTGTAAGCAGCAATGCACTGTAGGCGCGGGCGATGGGATATTGAAATCGCAATACCGGATGGAAAGCGGTGTAATAAAGAGTCGAGATCACTTTATCGATCGGGATCGGGGTAACAAGGAACACTGTTAGATATTCTGCGAGAACAACGGTGGAGATGGTGCTCTACTTTTGGTATGTATTGTAGCGTCGGAGAATATTGCAGATGTTGCTCTACTTTTGTTACTTATTGTTTCTGCTATTGCAGACCTATCTCCGCTTTCTGCTAAAACTGTATGTACCTACTCGTAATTCGGCGACTTTAAGCGAATTTCAATGTCTAAGGAATAAAGCTCGTAAGTGGTAAAAAGTCATTAAGTAATTTTCTCTAAATAATTATTTAATTACTGTATCCTGTGTCATTGTTTTTTTTTTTAGTTTTGTCATTGCGTATATGATTATATTATAAATCTATTTCATCTATATTATAGTATCCAGTAGGTTAATATTAATTATGTGTAAGGTATAGTATGCAGTATTATAATTTATGTTTATCTACACTAATGTTGTAACATTCTACTTATGTTTCAAATACTTGACTTATAATGACTACTGTTATAGCGCAGACAACAAAACACTCAATTTAAGCAATTTCACATGATGTTATAATATCCACATCGATATCGTAAAATCTCATTATAACATGGCGCGCTCGCTCCTGATTGGCCCTGCGCGCGCAGCTGCGCTCTCATTGGTTAGATTTTAATGGCGCCAAGTTCACTGTGACAATACACGTATGCGTGAATTTAATGTTTCGCAATATGTTTTTATTTTTATTTTTATTAGTGAAGATAAAGTAGTGTATGCAACTGCATATAACACGGGTATTAAAACACTCGTTACTATTACAAAACTCACAATCGTGTTTTAATACCCTTTATTATATGACAGTTGCATAAACTACTATTATGTTATTATTTCTGGGTACGAGTGTCACACTAATGTACTCCCCATAAAATATTTTAAGATCATTCCGTTCAGTGCAGAGGTTGCCTGGAAGGGACTTTACTTCAATTTTGCACGCGTTATAAAGTTGGAATTTTGATAGGTAGGTACTAATAATAGTATTCGTGACATATTTATGCCATTTTGATGCAAAAAAATATTTCTGATTTCTGGTGATTTTGTTAATTCCAAATTATTTTCCCAAATTAGTGGACATAATCACAAAACGCAGCTAGCTGAATTATAAAGCAAACTTTTCCTCATTCGTCACTGGAATAGTTTCGATTCAGATTAAACGATTTGTAAATTAATGGACTGTCATGTCATAACCAATCCCGGCTTTGTGTACATATCCGTATTATGCCGTGGTCTCACATTGGCACCAAGCTTGGCTCCAATATTGGGCATTATTGAAACCAACAACTCATTGCACCAGACATGGGTTTTAATATCAAATTTACTCATAGCATAGGTATAGTAATCATAATCAATTTATTGATAACAATGTTACAGGTCAAAAATATGAAAATACATTGTTATAAATTTCCAATTAAACACATAAAAAGGTACGGTATTGTACCAGTAATAATTTTCGTAATAATTGGTCATTACATATATAAAAATAACATTTCTGAGTATACCTACATAATTTTCCAAAAAAATAATTATAAAAAAGTATAATAAATAATCAATAAAATATAATCAATGTCAATAGGTGTGTAAATAAGTAAAATCTATGAATTGAATGTAATAAATTCATTATAGCTGTACCTGTTATAGTATCTACCTACATATAAATAAAAAAATACTTACCTCATTATACAGACGTTACATCAGTAGTATAAAGAATGAGTTTAATACATATAAGTAAGAATGATGTGCTCAAATCGCGAAAGTTTAAGAATAATATCAGCTTTGTGTCCAAAAACTGATCCACACATTTGACACATTGATGGGGCCAAAGCCCCTATGTGACAGATTGGTGCTAATACTACCAATGTGTACCCGAGGCATAATAATTTCTAGGAATCAGTACAGTGAGTTGTGACTGGTTATAATTATAGCGCCATTGCCAAAAGTCGTATTGTTGTCGTTTAACTTTTTGTTGCGACCAAGCTTAATCCTAAGTTAAATTTAATTATAGTACAGAGTTATTGAAATCAGGAACGGAAACGAAAAAATAGATTGTGTTTAATAAATTGTAATTTATAAAAGAACGAAAATAATCAATTTTACTTACTGAATAGAAATCTAGAGTAGGTATGACTTAACGCTCTATTTGTAATGCTATAAATTCAAGAATATCAAAGACACGGATATATTGGTAAATTAATATTAGAATGGAATTATATATGTACGTAGTTATATTCGATGCCAACGGATTAGCAAGTCTCAAGTGGTCTCTAACTATGGGCCTTATTAATAAGCTCCAAGTAGCACTACGAGCTATGGAGAGGGCCATGCTCGGAGTCTCTCTACGAGATCGAATCAGGAATGAAGAGATACGCAGAAGGACCAAAGTTACCGACATAGCCCAGCGGATTGGCAAATTAAAGTGGCAATGGGCAGGGCACATATAGCGCGGAGGACTGATGACTGATGGGGTCGAAAAGCTCTCAAGTGGAAACCACGCACCGACAAGCGCAGCGTAGGACGTCCACCCACACGGTAGACGGATGACCTCATTAAGACCGCAGGATTGCGCTGAATGCAAGTCGCTAGGCGCCGCTACCTACTGGTATTACTGGAGATATATAGGGGAGGCCTATGTCCAGCAGTGGACGTCCTATGGCTGATGGATGATGGATTAGCAAGTTAAAGTGCCACTGGGCAGGGCATATGTATATAGTATGGAGTGATGGCTGATGGAGCTACAAAGTTCTCGAGTGGAGACTACGTACAGCCAAGCGCAGCATCGACTGTAGTCAGTGGACGTGCTACCTCCACCTATTGATAGACAGATGACGTAATAAAAACAACGCATCAACGTACTGAATGCAAGCCGCTTCCAATAAGTCTTATTGAATAGCTACAGTGGATGTCCATCTACTGATATGATGATGATGCCAAACATTCAATACTAATTCAAACTACAGTCGATAACTCATTGACCGTCTTTAAAGTTTTACGAGGCTTTAAACAATGTTTAACAGTTAAAATTGCACGGTAAAACAGTGTTTAAAGAGTGTTTAAATCTTTTGCGTTAAAGCGGAGAAATTTTAAAACCTCATGTGTGTATTACTAGTCTTCAAAGTAACGATCTAATACAGAAAAATTCTCAGGGGAGTATTTTTTATCAAAACAACATGACTGACTTTTATGATTTTTTGTGTATATTTGGAAAGTCTGAGAATATACTTAGGTCATAGGCTATTTTTCATATCCCTTGGTGTTAAGGTTAGTCTTCTCCATAAATGTTTTACCCTATCAGCTAGTAGGTATCTATTCAAAATAAAACTTGCGAAAACCGCGTTAGTTTCCGTTAGAGAAACTAAGCCATTAAATCTGCTTCCATTTTACGAACTATCAATTTGTAATTCCATCTGCGATCCCAAGATTGCCAACAGCAACAATGAGCTGTGCAATCACAAATAATTGAGTTTGAATCAGGAAAGTGTTGCTGAATTGTGGCAATTTCACTCCGGAGTTCAATTCGTTCCTTAGCATTTAACTACATATACAGGGTTATTTCTAATCAATAAGCATCCTTTTAGGGACTTATTGTGTACAACAAAACTAACAACTTTTGTTTTGCGACTTTTGTCAAAACTCAAAAAAAAAATCTGCTGTTTTTACATTAGGCCGAGGAAATATCGTTTACATATTTTTCTATAAAACAACAACTTTTTTTTGAAAATTAGTATCTAAAGTCGTAGAACAAAAGTTGTTAGTTTTGATAACAGAATAAGCCCCTGAAAGGATGCTAATTGATTAGAAATAACCCTGTATATGTTTAAAAGCGCTCATACAAACATTTCTTAAAGGCTGAATTTGAAAATCATATAAAATGGTCTCATATAATTTTTAGGTCAAGATATAATTTAAAAACAATATCCAAGATCTTTTCAATAAATTCAAATAATTATCATGTAAAAGTTTCAAAACAATCTATCCATTTTAGGTCGTTTTGAAACTTTAAAACAAATGAAATGAAAAAAAACAATAGTTTAATTTAATGAACGGATAGGCATGTATTTTATAGGAATAAGGAAATTTCCTTATTATAAAAGCGTGAACATTTTAAATAGCAATAAAGAAAAGGTGTACCCTTCCATTGTTCAGAACCATATAAATCTCCAAACAAGGAAGTTGTGACAGAAACGTAATTACTAAAGTATAAATACAACAAAACTTGAAGCTTTCAATTAAAGATTTCACATAAATAAATATTGAATGAATTGTTGACAGGAAATATTGTCACAGCACGTGACCGAAGCGACTGCTGTTGAAAAAGCAGTAGATCAAGTTCAGAGTAGGGATGACATGTCTCCTGTACTTCTTTTTAATCGACTTAAAAAAAAGTTCTCAATAGGAGTTATATTTTGACGTGACAACGTCTTATAAATTGGTTTGCCGGGTGACACTTCAAGAAACTGCCTTACGCTCCCCGCTCACACTTCATGCGCTCTCATTCGTCTCATTCGTCTCAAAGTCGTTGTCACGTAAAACTTTCGCCCGTATACCGACTTTACAGGCAACCAATTTTTTGGATGTGGGTAAGTATGTTACCTTCGATTATTCTGCCAATTATGAACGGATTTGTTTTTTTATTGATGTTGATATTGAGATACTTCAGAAGCAATCCCGTTAAAATTTTATCGAAATCGGTTGAGTGATTTTTGATAAATCAATAATAAAAGTGGCTTACGAGTGAGCTATTCCAATTTAGTACGTTCTGCTACGAGTATTTGTCATTTAAATCAGCCTATAAAATCAACCTATTTAGATATTCCATATTTATTGATTTTTTGTAGGTCGTCCACCGACTAGGTGGACTGACGATATAATAAAGATCACTGCAGGCTGAAATATAGATACGTAAAAATAAGGAACAACAGAAATACATCATCACCTGTGCAAATTTCAACTTTCTGCTATCACGGTTCATGAGATACAGCCTGGTGACAGACAGACAGACAGACGGACAGCGGAGTCTTAGTAATAGGGTCCCGTTTTTACCCTTTGGGCACGGAACCCTAAAAAGCATTTGGGTTTGCATCTTACATCATCATTATTAATTTTTACGTTTTAAAATTTCTATGAGTCTTTTATCCAAGTATAGATGACCTCAATTGCTTTACTGAATCCTATTTAAGTATATTGCGCCAGTCCAGTGTATTAAAAGGTACTACATCAAGCCGCCCTTAGCCCTATATTAATGTCGTCACGTTACAGTAAATTATCGGGACATCCAATTGGACCGTGTCGTGACAAAAACGCATAAATACGAGGAAGTCGTAACGACCACAGGTTAACAGGCAGTCTCTACGGTGCGACCACGAAGAGACACGCAGGGCTTAGAACCGAGCCTTGCGCGACTCCGCAAATGTTTTCACGATGTGTTTATTACTCGTAGTGATGTAGCAGATAGTTGTTTCCTTTTGTGGTATGAGAAAGATTTATTTAGTTTTAAGGCTTTATTGAACTTTTGGGGTGGTAAGTGTTTTATATAGTTCTTATACTTGCGCAGGGTGTAGATGCTGTTGTATTTAAAATAGATATGTAGACAGATACATATCATCTTTATAACCATAAATGATCAAATACAAAAACATGGCGTAATACAGAGTGAGAGATCTCTTCTAATTTTTTTTAAATACCTACAATCTACATAGTTGTAATATAATCTTAGAAAAAGTTTGAGGTGATATTTGCTACGTTTATTATAAACACATATACATAATATACGTGTGCAATTAATGCATTAAATTAGCTTATGTAGTTTTTTCAACTTCTAAAAACTAAAAGATACCTAGATACTTTTTATTAATTTTCAAAAATTCATAATCCTACAAAGAATCCGCATTCACAAATCGAAACGATGACCTGTTTATTTAAAGGAATCCGCATTCACCAACTGAAATGATGTCAAGTCTCTTCAGTACTATTGAGTACTGAGGGGTTGGTCCAGGTTTACATGCAAATTGAAACTACAGCTGTTTCCGTATGACTCTATACATTTTTGTGCAGCGCCCCTAACAGAAACGAGTAAGATCTAACCAAAATGTATGGAGCCACACGCGAACGTGTAAGTTTAAGTAAACTACGCACAACCTGGACTAAGGGCACTGACCATTACCATTGGGTATATAAAATTAATGAATTACAATATAATAGTAGTTTATGCAACTGTCATATAATGAAGGGTATTAAAACACGAGTGTGAGTTTATGTGTCATTTTTTAATTTTTTCATATTTTAATTGTTGACATTGTAATTGTTTTTTATTTTTTATTATTATTTATCAATTTTACTTTTGCGACATTCCATTTCATTTATACTGACTGACTGACGAAAATCTACCAAATTGGATACATTTGGTAGGTTTTCGACATTCATATACTTGGCACCTTGTTGTGTTTACTTGTTTTTAATGTGTAAACTGTAAATGTAATAATGTAATGTGATTTAATTAATTGTGGAGTGCGAATTACTTAGTTTGAAATGGATGATTTATTTATGTAAGTAATTGATTTCTTGTTAAGTCTTTACCATTGTGTAGATTTTATAGATTTTGTTGACTATTCAAAAGTGTGTCTCTGACACCCATTTGTCGAATTAAAGAACTATGATAGTAACGAGTGTTTTAATACCCGTGTTATATGCAGTTGCATACACTACTTTATCTTCACTAATAAAAAAACATTAAATTCACGCGTACGTGTATTGTCACAGTGAACTTGGTGCCATTAAAATCTAACCAAAAACCTCGAAAACGATAACCATGACGACTTTTTCAAAAAAATGACGTCCGCCATCTTTAATTTCAAAATGGACGCCATTTTCGAAATCTACTCCCCCAAAAACCTCGAAAACGATACCCATGACGACTTTTTCAAAAAAGTGAAGTCCGCCATCTTTAATTTCAAAATGGACGCCATTTTCGAAATCTACTCCCCCAAAAACCTCGAAAACGATACCCATGACGACTTTTTCAAAAAAGTGAAGTCCGCCATCTTTAATTTCAAAATGGACGCCATTTTCGAAATCTACTCCCCCAAAAACCTCGAAAACGATACCCATGACGACTTTTTCAAATAAGTGAAGTCCGCCATCTTTAATTTCAAAGCGGACGCCATTTTTGAAATCTATACCTCCAAAAACCTCGAAAACTATACCCATGACGCCTTTTTCAAAAAAGTGTCGTCCGCCATCTTTAATTTCAAAATGGACGCCATTTTCGAAATCTACTCCCCCAAAAACCTCTAAAACGATACCCATGACGACTTTTTCAAAAAATTGAAGTCCGCCATTTTTTTATTTCAAAATGGACGCCATGAGAGCGCAACTGCGCGCGCAGGGCCAATCAGGAGCGAGCGCGCGATGTTATAATGAGATTTAACGATATCGATGTGGATATCAAGTGAAATTGCTTAAATTGAGTGTTTTGTTGTCTGCGCTATAACAGTAGTCATTATAAGTCAAGTATTGGAAACATAAGTAGAATGTTACAACATTAGTGTAGATAAAAGTAAATAAACCATCGCGAGTTCTAATAGCGAATCAGTCGGCTATCACTGCCTCTGATGCTACCTCCCGCTGGTATACTGCCTGGTGACAGCCTGGACATGCAACTCAAGATGGTTGCACTTTATAGCTGGACTAGCTTTTGCCCGAGACTACATCCGCAAGTTATATTGGTTTTTGTGCTACTCAAAGTTATTTATGTCTTAAGAGGGTCGTGAATTGACCAGTGTTTTTTGCGTCTTCTTTAGAACTGCAAGGAAATTCGCGATAAATGTTTGATAAAATTTACGTTCCGGGAGAAAACTCTTTTCATCACTTAAATTGTAATAAAATGTTATGTTTTTGGTGTCAGTTGCTTACGTAAGAAATTTTGCACGTTTGTGCGTCTTACATTTTTCAGAAAAGTTTTTAGTTTATCTATACTATTCAGCCAAAGTTTTGCGTAAAATGGGACTTTTATACTTATACTTTTAAGGTGATTTATAAAACTGTAAAAACTAAGACGTATAAGCATAGCAATAGAAGTGCTAATAGCACAAAAACATTCAAATCTAAAAATATTTAGAGGTAGATAGCAGCTTATTGTTTTTGTATGTACAAGTTGATACCTCACAATCGTCTTAACTAGATTATACACCAATACTTAAATTATATGGTTTTGGCAAGGTAACCAGATTTAGGGGCTCTATTTTTGACTTTAGAATGGCTCGGACTCGGACGTATACGGAACTTGTATAAAGATGGCTAGGACGTATCTACCTGTACGGATTCTCCATACAATCTGTAAAAGTTCCGGAAACGTTCGAGTCGTTCGAAAGTAAAAAATAATGCACCTCGGGCCTTTGACAGATTGTATGGATAATAATTGTAGGGATAAATTAAGTTCCATATACGTCTTAGTCGTCTCCATACAGGTTTCCTATACGTCCAAGCCGTTAGAAAGTCAAAAATAGAGCGTAGAATAAAAATAGAGCAACCATAGCATAGACCATCTAGTGACGACAACATGGAGTAGTCTTAAATTCTATTCCAATGCAACCTTTTATTTTTCACGAATAAAAATTAGTACTTAAATAACACTTTCCAACCTTTAAACTACATCCATGCAAATAATCAAATCGAACCCAAGGTCGAACCTTTCCTTCTGTTGCAGCGTGAAAAAGTAAGAAACAAACCTAAAATATCATTTTCGGATTTATAATTATTATAAGGATTCTAAAAGAGTTTCGAATGTCTTTTAATCGAATACTGTGTACGCTGTGTGTGCTGTACTTTGATTTGAATGACTAATATTAACTAGCAATAACTAACTTTGCTTTGCAAAGTTCAGGGATGTTTAGATGGCTCTTTATCTAGCTCATCATTACATAACGTATAGGTACTATCAGACAAACCCCAAAGTCATGTGAATAAAAAAGTGACAAGTAAATTTTTTCGAGAGACGATGAACTTACTGTATGGAATAGCTGATTAGTGTTTTGGAGTTGGTCCCATAGAAATTAAAAGATTAAATGGTTTCTTAAAATATATTCGTCACCTAGAAAAACTCGTATCGTTAAATGCTGTAATTGATTAAGAATCCCAATCTTTACATAGTACAGATTACTGACATCAATCAAAGTCTTAAAAACCCTCACTTAAACGTCGCTTGGATTCAAATCCTTCCATCAAATGAAAAGCAGATCGCCATCATTATTCGCCGGAGAGATCGCGGCCATATCACACGGGATCCCTGCGTCGACACATACCGTGTTGGTTTAGTGCAACACAGCGCCGCTCGCCGGTACGCAGCAGGGTTCCCATCATACCCATTTTTTTATTTTTTCTTCCTCACATGCCACAAAGGACGGCGACTTTTGTTCTCTTGTCTCGCTTGTTAATGATTTTTACGAATTATTAATTGTGGGCTGATAAAAGCCGATTGAAAAATATCGATTTGTATTCGGTTATGAGATATTGTCTCGGTCGGTGCCGGGTGGTGACTGTGCCATTTGTTTTATTGGGAGAGCAGGAACATCAAAAGTGGAACGGTTATTGTTTTTTTTTGTTTGTTAGGGACATTGTGTTTTAGTTGGGTTTTATCTAATCAAGCCAGAAGTTCAATAACTATAAAAAAAGTGCTGAAGCAGTTTTTGGAGATTAAACGCCGTCATTTATTTAGGAGTTTGGATGTTATATTCTCATATAACACCTACCTACTACTTTATGTTCATCTTGAACAACAAACAAACGTCCAAACAGAATGAAAAGATTATCCTTATAAATTAGCGTTTTTCTGTGTAAATAGAAGAAAAATATACAAGTGTCTAAGAATTAGCCTTATTATCCTTAGTAGATCAATGATGTGGATCCAGATTACATCTCGCAGTAAGTATTTAATCTTGGAGTTTTTAGTAAAAATAATTTAAAATAAAAAATATTCATCCAATTCTGACGGCAAAATAAATAAAACCTTAATTCCAGCCCCACAAAAGCCCTATCAGCGACTACATTGTCAACTTCCCAGAACAGCAAATCATCGGAGGCTCGATTAATCAAAATTCCACTGTTCGTCCTTAATTATTAGACACGAGTTTATTTAATTTATTTCGGTGTCCAATACGTTATGGGTCGTCCCGGTGAAGCGACGGTGTAGTGCTCCGCCCCGCTATTACCCAATGGACGGGCGCTCGTATATCATACGGTATCACGAACGCACTTATTACGCGTTTAAACAAAAGCAAAGGTTAATCTCGGCCATCGGAGTAAACGTTCGGGGTTATGTTGGTATTAGTTTGAAGTTCAGAGAAATTTTGATGAAATGAAGACCAACGAAAACATTAAGATATCGATTAGAAATTGAGAACGTTGAATGAAAAAATTTTTGGCATAAAATCTTTTTTTAAAATAACTTATTGTAGTCTAAGAATCAATGTACATTAAATCATTACATAGTATAAAACAAAGTCGCTTCCGTCTGTCTGTCTGTCCCTATGTATGTAACTACGCAACGGATTTTGATGCGTTTTTTGTTAAATAAAAATAGAGTGATTCAATAGGAAGGTTTATATGTATAATACACCTGTGCGAAGCACCTGTGGGGCGGGTTGCTAGTATTAGATAAATTGAAATTTCAAAATCCAAAGCCTCGTAAAGTAGACGAACAGTTTCATTGAGGTTGCAAGAACAAACTGGATACATATAGGCTCTTCCAATCTGTTCTATTAGAAACCTTTATTCATGTCCTAAAGTTAATATGACGGTGATGGGTTTAATAAGCAGAAAATTGTACTGTTACTAAAAGTACGTTAGGTTTATTTAAGAACAATTAACTATATAATTTTGTACTTAATAAACAATATAGCGAGCGATAGGACATTTTTTTGACTACCTCATTGACTACCTATATCGTCTTTGTATATCCCATAAACTGGTTTATCGATACAACACTAATGATTCTATTCAAGATTCAAACCTAAATAAAAGTAAAAACGTACAGCATAAGTAGAAACAGATGGCGCCACAGTTCATATAGCACAAGGTGAGATCCCACATCCCACAGTCCAGCTTATCGTTCATCATCTATAACACCACTACATTGCGAGAAGGTAGAGTAGGGATTGTACGTAGAGAAATTTGAATCTTGAATCAACCCACTTCAATCATTGCAATCTATGTACAAAATTCAAATCGTTCACTCTAATCGATATACGAGTTTATCAGTTTAAGATTATAATTTACTGTAGATTTAAAAATTGCCATGCACATACAAAAGTTTCTGTGATATATAACTCAATTTCGACCAAACTGTCTTACCTTTAGCCGTAAATATGTTGAAATGATTTTAATTTTATAGTGCATCCCACACTACGTTTATCTCAAAGAGTTATTTTAGTGATAAACATTTTAAAAATTCGTTGCAAATGCAGGACTCGAACCTGCGTCTTCGGATTACTAGCCCGACGCTCTCCCAACTGAACTAATTCGCACTCCTGACAGTTCACATAAATAACTAGTAAATATTATGTTGTTAAAAATTTTGAATTCAAGTTCACAAATCGAAACATCAATATGAGTATTGTTGCCTCTGGAACTGAGATCATCTATAACCCTGACGAAGGACGTCGGCCGCGGCGGGCCAGGCGAAACATCAACCATTTTAATTATGTTCGGGACACCATTAACAATAAATCTGTTGTTCCTATACACGCACACAGATACACCCCTATGACTGCCCCTCACACAATCAAATAAGTACTCGTGATTGCAAACTGGAAGAGAGACAGATGGGAAACTTGCAAACGTAGCGCAGCGATAATTAAAATATTTTGATGATAAAGATGAGAAAAAACAAAAAAAAAATTAATCATTTCTAACACTAACAAGTAGGTACATTAGGCCTTGTAAAGTTTTGGTCTTAGGAAACATTCATCGAAAAAATATCTGATCCTTTACATCATCCACTGAAGGTCTAAAGATAATCCAAATGCTCAATCCTACTGCTAGTTGATGTCGTACACAGCATTTATCCTTACTGTAGTGTTTTTATGAAGTGGTATTTCAATTCAATTTTCTAGGTATAATCCCCGGCTTTAAAGGTTTCATTAGACACGGCGCGGCGGCGGCGTGTCGCGGTCCTTTGTCGTAACCATCAGTGAGTAGTAATCAGGTAGATATGTGATGCATATCTTCATTTCATATTCAGAGTCATGGAGATACAGATGACTAGCATCTGTATCTCCATGATCTGCATTATTATCGCGAATCCAGCCTCGGTCGCCACGGTCCGATTTATGACTAATTATAATTTTGTTTTAGCCATTCGCAATCGTAAACTACTCTGTGACCAATTTGCTAATTATTACGTTAATACCTTTTGAACTCCCAATGACACTTTAAATCAAGATTGGCACTTACGAAGTGGGATATTGAGATAGGCCCCCACAGGATTCCATTTTTATTAGCTGGACTAGCGGCTTCTTGCGATTTTACCTGCGGGTAAATGCGCGGTGTGCAATCATTATTTATTTTGATACAATAAAATGATGTTTGAAAGGTTGTCTTGAGATAGGTATATTTGCTATCGATAAATAATTAAAATCATTAGGTATCAAAAGACACGCGTTTAGTGAATTGAAAATTAGCACCATGCATGATTTGAAATTGGTATTATAACAGGAATGGAGTTAAATACATACGTGCCTAAGCGATGAAACAAATGTACCTACCAATATTGGACTCTGTAAAGTCTGAGAAATCTCTACTTTTTTTTTGCTATTGGTCCCATAGTAAAATTTAGTCATAATGATTAGAATAAACTATATCCGAATAAATCCTTAATTAAATATATCCAACGTGTAACGTGTGTCGTTCGTGCGTCGTCCGTGCCCCGTCCGGGCCTGTCCCGTACACGTCCCGTTCTAATATAATTATGTAAACCCTAACTCTAGGTTTAGACTCTAGCCGCCTTACCACAAAAGGTTTAAACATGCTATAATCTCTGTTTAATATAGTGCCGTTTAAATGTTTACTAAAGCGTGCGTAAAATTTTTGTGGTAGGACGTTAGGTGTTTAGGGACTTTTAAAACATCGATTTTACACACGATAACTAAATTTCGCACTCATATCTAAAGCGGACACAGACAGACTCAACAGTCCGATTGCATTTTATTTAGGTACGTAATACGTAGGTTTCTTTTTATTTTGCCGATTGATAGAAGACCCATTAAGAGCGTAGCCTAGTGACGAAGAAATTGAGAAATAGGTATTTGGACTAAACTATAGCCGTCGCGATGCGCCCAAACCAGGGAGCTTCAATGTGTGTGTGATGCAATTGTATTTGTGTGCGGACTGCGCTCGAACTGTCCCCGCACCCCGCCCGCGCCTCAAAGAACCAGCGTGGCCGACCGAAGTTTGATTTTGAATTGTAGCAAAATATGATATTACGTAGAGTGCGCACAAGATAACTCTGCGCGCGAGTCGTGGCGCCACGTAGGTACGTTATTTCACTAGCATTCCGTATTCCCTGGCAGCATAGAATTTGTTCCTGATTTTGGCCGTACGTAGAGCTTTCTTACGCGTATTCTACGTATAATCTAGTTTCCTAGAAGGTAAGGCGGAAAGCAAACAAAAATAATCCTGCCAATGATTATTTATTTTTCTGCCATTAGGAAGCTACATTATTTGTGACATAGGTTATTTTTTTATAGGCTTATTTATTTTCTTTCAAATTATTTTATTATTGTTGTACAAAAACATAAAATGTACCCAACTAACATCATATACAATTGATCTTGAACCCAAAGCAGGGAGTAAAAGTAGCAATTTGGCTATTTGATTTCTGTAGGCGTTGCAGTTTACATTATATATTTGGACTGAAATTACTTCTTTCTAATTTTAAGTTAATTATTTTTTATTTAAATATCTAACATAGTTCTTCTACAAACTAAAATAAATATGGACTCGCGCTTGAAAGGGTTCGTACCGTATGGGAGCTAAATATGTAGTCGTTTTTCAATTATTTGTTTTTTAAATTGATGTATTATATTACTAAATACTCTGAGAATATGTCAAGCGTCTACCTGTTGTGATTATTAATAATTATCGTGCAAAAACTCACATCTGTTGTATGAATAAATATTTATTTTATTCTATAGTTTGACTGATGAAACGGAGGAGGTACGCAATTTGACGCGTATTTTTTTTTTTTTGGAAAGGGTATACGTCGAAGTTGGTCCCATTTAAATTTTCTTGAAATCGGCTGAGCCATATTTGATAAATCAACAATAATGTGAAAAATGCTACATCGATCCGCGCGAATTCTGTGCACAGTTGAAGTCGATATTTATTTCATTCTATTTTTAGTAAGTATTTGTTGTTATAATGGAAACATAAATACATCATCTGTGCAAATTTTAACTGTTTAGCTATTACGGTTCATGAGATAGGTACAGCCAAGTGACCAACAGACAGACGGACAGAGGAGTCTTAGTAATAGGGTCTCGTTATATTACTGTATACCTGCACATCTAAAACTTCTTGCCTTTTATATGGTACCTACTCGTACCATATTTTCATTCCGCTATTAGTTCCATAGTATAAAAAATAATAGGGGATTCAATAAAACAGATGCGAGGTTTACTGTTTAGAGAACGGCTTGACATACCTTGCTAATACTTTAAACACGTTTAAAAAAACTAAAACAATCAGCAAATTAAAGCAGCAGTGGGTAGGACACACACCATAGTAGGTAATACAGGATAGAACATCTACAAAGTAGGTAGATATGTACTGATTAAAGCATTTAAAGCACTTCTAATTGAACTTTTCAGCTCTCTCCAAATTCAGTGGATTGGCAAGTTAAAATGACAGAGGGCAAGGCACATAGTTCAATGAACGGATAGCCAATGGGGCTGTTTTCTCGAATGAATCTCACGTATAATCCGCGCCACACAAGTCGGCGGATGGAAAGTTGGGCGCAGAACGCTGCGCAAAAGGCAAAATATAGGTATGCGCGGGAGCCAGAAAGGGGCACACTCGCCCGTCAAACTCATGCCTCCCGCGCGCTCCCTGCGTCCGTGCACTCCACTAGGCCACGTGGTGTCGGCATGGTGCACATATGCACAATAATTAGCGCATCACAGCGAAATGTACTCACATCTGTTTAATTGAATTGAGAATTCAATTAAACAGATCAGATGCTAGGCTTACTGTTTGGAGAACTGCTTGTCATACTTTGGTTCTAATTTAAATACGTTAAAAAAAAGGTATAGCAATTAGCAAATTAAAGCAGCAGTGAATAGGGCACACACCATAGAAATACAGGCTAGAATATCTACAAAATAGGTAGAGACAAACTGATTGAAACACTTCTAAGTATTTGAACTTTTCAGCAAAACTCAGTGGATTGGCAAGTTAAAATGACAGAGGGCAAGGCACGTAGTTCAATGGACGGATAGCCGATGGGGCTGTTTTCTCGAATGGATCTCACCTACGATCCGCGCCACACAAGTCGGCGGATGAAAAGTTAGGCGCAGAATGCTGTGCAAAAGGCAAAAAATAGGTATGCGCAGGAGCCAGAGAGAACAATGCACAGTTCTAGCCCAAATTCTATGGCTATAAAAATATTTTGTAAATTGCCAAATAATTTAAAAGATATCGAAAGATGAAACTGTTTCATAAAACAACTAAAAATTTTCCTATTATCGAAATCCTATTATACATTAGACGAATTTTTTAACGATAATCTAGAAAACGTAATAATAAATCGTTCCAATACAAATAATAAAATTGCCATACCCTTATAGGGTCATATGTATAACTATACAAAACATGTTAACTAAAAACCGCATGTTCATATGTTGCAATATATGAATTGAGTTTGAGAGACAAGACGCCGGGGCACACCCGCCCGCTAACCTCATGTCTCCCGCGTGCACTCCTGTGCTTACCACTACGCCACGCGGCATCGGCATTGTGCACACATGCGCAATAATTAGCGAATTACGGCGAAGTGTCATCTGCGGCTAACATCTCATCCGCCGACTTGTGTGGCGCTACCTATACTGGCAAGCGCAGCATAGAACTTATTTATTTTATTAGATCTAGATTTATTTATTTTTTTGTGTTTGTAATGTGACTGATTATGTGTTTTTTAATTATTTAAAGTTGAGTATTTGATACTTGAATAATTTAATAGAATGTTTTTCGCTTAGGTAGATGGACTAAGGATAATTATATTTATACGTTACAGTTATTACACGATTTTAGAGAGCACGTGATTTTCCTGATTAGAACCATTATTTCGCTTTAGGCGCAGAATTCTAATAATGGCACACAGTTCTAAGAAAGCTCAATTTTAAGAATGAATGCCATTTTGAGAATTGAGCATTCTGTGCTTTAATTAAAGCACCACCTCTTTAGGGCAAAGTTAATAGGTTTAAAAAGAACAACTTTTACTATGGGAGCAACTAACTCCGAATTGGCGATAAAAACCAGCTGTTCCATACACTTTGTCCATTATCAACGGACTTTTTCTATGGTATAGTTGATATTTCTCGCGGATTCGGCTCTGGTCGGTCCCATAGTAAAAGTTATGATGTACTTAACTCGCCAAAGGAGGTTGTTCTAGGTACCGGTAAGCTCTTATATGTATTTAATATGTGTGATTTTTTTAGAAAATTTCTAATCAAAATTATGTTGCCATTTTGAGAATTGGGCCTTCATAGAATTATGCTTTCGTAGAATTGAGCCTTCCCGGATTACTTGGGCATTACGCTAATTGGTTATTCTGCGCCTAACTCATTTAGATGTATGCGGATACAACACGATGTTCTGTATAGTCGCTGCTATATGTCGTAGCAACTAAACGTCTATATTCCATAGATAAAATCTTATATTCAAAAGTAACAAACATACTACGGTCAAATCATAAGATTGGAAAAAATAACTAATATTTTTAATAAACATCGATATCGATGGACATCACTAGAGCATCGACAAAAATATCGACTATTACTACATCCCTAGTACTTGTGTACGTATAGGTTTGAACCTCCCTTACCTCGACCCTACCCCCGCATCGTGCGATAGGGACAATTGCAGCTCAGAGCGATTTATACCTACAAAAAACTTGGCGGGACAACGTTTCGTATTACGCTGTTTTCTTCTTCAAAAACTATTTCAATCAAGTACTTTTTTATGTCAAAATTTAAAAAAAATATGTGCTCATGATTCTGTCATTTTATATTTTGTTAGATATTATTTAGTCTCTTCTGGTAGGTCTCTTAAGATGTCGGTAATAATGGTGAATTTTTTTGTGATTTTGAAGGGTCATATTTTTCTTGCTAATTAATTTATCAAGAAAAAGAAAAGACAGAGTAGTCTAAACAGCAAAATTTAATTTTATGACAAAAAATTGAAGCTCTATAAGTATTTTATAGGAAGAAAACAGCGTAATACATTTGTATGAAAAATTACAGACCAACCAGGCTCTTAAGTACCCGAGATCGCAGTCACAGAAAATTGTCTTTAATTGTACATGAAGAAATAAAAATTACGAAGTTTATTGCTATTTTGTTGCCACTAGTGTTAGGTAGAGTTTTATCTTTGTAATTTGAAAGGATCTTTTACCTTTTTACTTTTCCTAAATTAAAAATAAAAAACTGATTGTCGCTTTATTTTTATAAACTTGGATTTTTAACCGACTTCAAAAAAGGAGGGTCTCAATTCAACTGTAAGTTTTTTGTATGTTCGTAAGTATGTTACACGATTACTACGCCAATTAAGAATCGATTTTGATGGCACTTTTTTTATGGTAGATCATACTTTAGAGGTGGTCTTATTTAAGTTTTACCAAAATAGGTTGATCTGTTTTTGAAAATTTAAAGTATATCTACCTACATGGATTTGAACGTAAGGTTCGAATTTTATACGTATGTATAGAGATAAATGTAGTTGGTTTTGCCACTTTGTCTAAAAACAATTATAGTCTTTATTGTTGAATTGAACTGACTGGCTGACTAGCTTTATATTATTATTATTTCTTTTACTGACATTTCATACAAATAATAATTAATTTAATATTATTATAAAACATGTCCATTCTTGTTAGTTATCCAATTTAGTTTTAACGTAAGTTCTGGTCAATCTTGTAATAAGTATTTAAAAATAATGTTGCTATTTTATAGTATCATGATTTTATAAGTATATACATATTTATTAGTTATTAAGCACTTGGTTCTTTCATATTGGGTATTTGCCCATAATCGCCGCGCTGGGCAGGCGTGGTGGCGATCGCAGAAACGTAGCATTGCGACAGGGATGCTGCTCCCCATCCCTGCCCTGTACCATTTTAGCTACGTTTTTATTTGAATGTTTATACCGCCATTAGTCGGTTCCGCTGAAATGCTCGGAGTGTCTCTGCGAGATCGAATCAGAAATGAGGAGATCCGTAGAAGAACCAAAGTTACCGACATAGCCCAACGGATTGGTATGTTGAAATGGCAATGGGCAGGGCATATAGCGCGGAGGACTGATGACCGATGGGGTCGAAAAGTTCTTGAGTGGAGACCACGTACCGACAAGCGCAGCGTAGGACGTCCACCCACAAGGTGGACGGATGACCTCATTTAGACCGCAGGATCGCGCTGGATGCAAGGCGCTTCCAACCGGTCTTATTGGAGATCCATAAAGGAAACCTATGTCCAGCAGTGGACTTCTTATGGCTGATGGATGGATGGATGGATGGATGGATCTTTGGAAGCACTTATTGTAAACCCAATATGACGAGATGTTATAAGGCCAATAAATTACTTTACTTTATACCTAACTTAAGTTGTCACATTTCACGATTGTATGCATTCTCCTCGCTGTCTTATTAAGTACATTTCAAACCACATGATTTGATGACCATTGTTTTAAAGCTTTATATTATCTCCGATCAATTTCGAGTTAAATTTATATCTCACAACATATAATTACGCCTGAAGCCATTCTCATAATAATCATAAGTGGTTTGACTCGGGACATCCAGGAATCTTTATCGCGACATCTATTGGAATTGTATTCTTACTAGTACTTATTATAAATCCGAAAGTGTATTTGTTGGTTAATTGGTTTGTAGATCATCTTTCAAGCAGCAACGGAGCAACGGATTGACTTGATTTTTGCCATGGACATAGTTTGAAAGACGGAAAGTGACATGGGCTACTTTTTATTCTAAAAAAACGGTTCCTGTGGGATTGCATCAAGAATCAAAATATCATGCAAGCAAAGCCGCGGGTAAAAGTTAATTGTAAATAAATTAACCTCTTTCTACAATAGCAGAAAAATATCTTTATGTCAAGTACAGTCTATGTAATTAAAACTTAAGAGCGATAGTAAGAGTAACTTTTGTAAATTGTTGCAAATGCACTGTTTTTACCTATTTTTAACAACTTTTACAAATAATTAGGTACCTGCCTGCGTTATTATTATTTTGTCGTAAAAATTAAAGAAATTGGTCTAAGCAACACGTTCACATGTTCTTGATGGTAGAAAATTAATGTGTGCCTTGATTTCATAATTGAATTTTGAATTTCATAATTTTAAACTTACATTCGTGAAAAAATAATTGAATCTAACTTGAAATGTTGTATAGTAATTGTATAAAACCGTTTAGTTAAAAAATATTTTATTGTTGAGTTTTTACTTTTTAGGGTTCCGTACCCAAAGGGTAAACACGGGACCCTATTACTAAAACTTCGATGTCCGTCTGTCCGTCTGTCTGTCTGTCACCGGGCTGTATCTCATGAATCGCTATGGCTAGAAAGCTGAAATTTTCACAGATGATGTATTTATGTTTCCGCTATAACAACAAATACTAAAAACAGAATAAAATTAATAATAAACTCCCATACAACAAACCTGATTTTTTTAGCCGTTTTTCGCTCTATATTAATAACGGTAGCAGATAGATGCTTAAAATTTTCACAGTATATTTAGTTGTATGTTCACTTCAATGATAAATAATAAAATAAAAATAAAATAAATATTAAAGGGGGGCTGCCATAATGTACGGAACCCTCCGTGTGCGAGTCCGACTCGTACTTGGCCGATTATTATTTTGTTACTAAAACTGTGTTCTACATGAAAAATCCTTTCATTTGATACCCATATTGAAGGGGTTGTGTAAAAAAAAGGTAATCCGCCATGTTGTGGCGGTGGCCATCTTGTATTAACGTCAATACTTAATACAAAAAATTGTATTGTCATCGAAACTAAAGCTGTGCATTAAATATTATATCAATCCGTCCACGGGAAGAGGGTCAAATTTAAGTTATTAGATTTGACCCAAAAACGGGCCAGTGAAGTTAAATAAAACCGTTTGAAAATCAATGCTGTTTCTGATTCAGGTTTTAATTTTACAAGAACGAGGCAAGTACACTCATTTTAATTCACTCATACAAAATGAAATATGTAAAAATAAAAGTGTCACTCATGTCCTTATATAATTTGGTAACAAATGAAAGAAAAGCTTTTTTGTAGGTCCGTTTTACACAAATCTCTAAAATTGGTTTTAACACTTAAATGTACCTATTGACTAGGCGTTGATGATTCGTAATACCATTCACTGGAAGAGCACGTTTGGAACCTTGTAAACCTCAGTTATTATACTTTTCTTTCATTACCTTAAAATTAGTATAACTAGAGTAATTTGACGCAATAATAACTGTCTAATGTTCTGGTTTATTGCCTTAGCACTTCTGTATACGATTTCACCTAGCATATTACTTAGCTCGTCAAAGATAATATGAGTCCTAATATAAGGGGTTGTTATAATTTGTACCTAACCTCTTGGGCAATATCGGTTCTCGTAAATACAAATACATTTTACTCATACCTGGGTATACAAATAGAATAAAAATATTTTCGATAAGTTTTAGGCAGTATCAGTTTCGTTCGTATCAGTAACCTACTGTATAACTAAAGCTATTTTTACAAACTTACCATTTTAAAAATTATGGAATCCAAGTTTTTGGACTTCTACTGAAGGTCATGCCTCGTCAAAATAATCAATATCTTACTGTCATTTTTGACCGACTTCACAAAAGGAGGTTACTATCAATTCATCTATAGATATGTTTTTTGTACGTATATTACGTGATCAATCCGCCAATTATAAATTGATTTTGATGATTCTTTTTTTGTTTGACAAATCATACTTCAGAAGTAGCCTCATTTCAATTTTATTGAAATCGGCTGTGCTATTTTTGAATTTGTTTATATCAACAATCCAAAAAATGGTAAACATCGGTTCGAGTAAACTATTCTAATTTTGTACTTACACGATTGAAGTTGGTTATGCCATTTTTGGCGAAAAATAAATTATGTATTCATTTGTTAGGTAGGTAATGTCATTGCAAAAAGCATGACTACAGTTTTATAATGCTCTAAAACACAATTCGATGTAAGTATTTTAGAAAAGAAAAATGCCAATTCGATGATTTTATCTAAATACCTAATTCAAAGTCAAGAGTTTAGTTTTTTACTGTACATACCTACCTCGTTTCATGTCAAACTTAAGTTGCATTCTCGAATCAGGCAAAGAAATAAATCAAACAAAGTAAACTATCGTACTTATATCAGAGAACAAATTGATAACAACGCGCTAAAATGATTTAGGGTCCGAAATGATCTCACATCATACATTTCTAAAGTTCTAGTTAATGTGTCACTTCTGTCACTCAAAATAACAGATATACATGAATGATGTCAGAGCGGGAAACTTCTGAAGTCGATTTCTAGTTAGACATAGCGCGAAGTGACACTTCGTGTTCGATAACCTTATTTCATCGATCAAACACTGCTGACCCAAAGACACAATAAGGACCGACGTGTCCGATATGCTTATTCCGGTATCTATCGTCTTTATCAACGCAAATTGTAATAAATGGTCCGTTTTCTAGGAACTTGTAATTAATGCGTGTGAGCAAGTGATGTCAGTTAGATATAGTTCGATTTCGGAACTGTCTCTTTGTTTCTTATCATAACAACATCATTAGGCTTAATTTTGAAGGCTTGACAGGAATTGATAGAACTACTTAGCTAAAATATAACTGAATTTTTGATTGCGGTCTATGATACAAGGAGAGCAACACTTCATAATTATATTTAGAGCTGTCAAAAATCCTTTAAAATTGGGCCTCATGCCATAGTGGTGGCATTAAATACTAGATAAGTTGAGTATAAGTATGTAGTACGAGTACACACTTGTTTTTGCACACGCCCTTGCTTGCGTGATATTTTATTTTTGTGCCATCTGTAGTAAGTAGCCCATGTCACTCTCCAACCTTTGACCTGTGTATTAAGATAAGATAATTATTATTATTTCCAATGAAATTAAAAAAAATAGGGTACAGAGCCTAAAAGCATATCCATGCTAAAAATCACATCTATACGTTGTTCCTGCGTCATAGAGTAACAGACCAATGTTCACACTTTCAGAATTATAACATTAGCAGAAAAGTATTAGTAGAAGATAGTAAGGTTTCACTTACAACATACACATTAACACACATCATATACATTTTAGGTACATATTATAAACATAAGTAAGTGTATACAATTGACATGTAAGTAGTTATGCAATTACAACAAAAACATACAATCCAGCTTCCAAAAGCGGTGTCTCTTGGTCTTCAATAATATCGGCGGACAAAGAACCAAACTTTCAATAGATATCCTTTTGTACATAATCATACATTCGGGTAAAACATGGCCGCTCAATAGAAACATAATCCACATCCTAACAACGACAAAAGACGTAATTGGATTACTGAGCAGTTAATATCTCCTTTCTAATACATTTTTGCTGAAACATAAATACACAACATCCAAAACTACACCAGAGAAAAATTACTCTATGACTTAAAGAATAAAGTTGCAGTCCATTTGTGTAGGTGATGGTGTGTAGGACTTATTGGATCGTAGGGGATGTGAGGGCACATTCAGGCGACAAAAAAATATCACCGGTAGAAAAGATGTCATATTAAGAAACATGTCAATCATATTTTTATGAGGCATTCAATAGAGCGTTGTTCACTTGCGTAATTTTTTTCCATATTTCACGCACCGTTAAAGTTTTCGAGTTTTTGTTCGGTTTTTTCGGTCGAGGGTCGTTAGAAATGTTTGGAAGTCCGATTATTCTTTTGCAATCGAATTGGTACTCGATTCGAGTGGTTGTACAATGTTTGAGGACTTGTTTCCTGTTTGCAAATAAATATGAGATGTAATTTTATTTTTGTGTTGCCCAAAATATTCAGGGGGTAATTTTGTGTAATTTCCTGCTTTATCTACGTCATCTACTTGAGAATACTTAGATTAATACGGTCAGTTTTATCGACGAAATTTTTAATTGAATACTTCTTTTCATTCTTACGATAAATTATTGTTATTTTACAAAAAAAAATATACATACTTAGAACAACTTTGTATGAAATATAGAAATGTCATTTCAAAAAGCATAAGCTAATGCTAGAACCAAACCGTAGAAGAACTTGTAAGTTATCGACATAGCTCAGCGGATGGCAGTGGGCAGGGCACATATCACGCAAGACTGACGACCGGTGGGGTCAAAAAGTTCTCGAGTAGAGACCACGTACCGGAAAGCACAGCGTGAGATGTCCATCTACAAGAAGGACAGACGACCTTATCAAGACCACAGGATAATGCTGGATGCAAGCCGCTACCAACCGGTCTTATTGGAAATGTATAGGGGGCCTATGTCCAGCAGTGGACTACCTATGGCTGAAACGACGACGACGAAGCTAATGCTAAACTAATCTGTGTAGACGTAGATTATAACTATTGTATTTGAAAAAAAAAAAAAACTTTTTGGACAGGCTTTTTGTCCAATTTACATGGGTTTGATTTTTTGTGAGTAACATAACAGAACTGACAAAACTGTCACTCCATTTTACCAGTGTTTAGTTTCAAGTTACGGATTTCTCATTTGAGCTGGCGGCATCATCAGAGAGCGAGGAAGTGCAGCCAGTGACAGCATGTGAAAGTGATTAGCGTCGGCGCACAGTGCTGCACTGTCGCGTACAATAGGGCCTTGTATGGTAAGGGGAGACTGGGATGGGATGGGAAGCAAGCAGACTTCGTTACTTTAGACTTTTAATTCCAATTTATTAAAGAAATGTTCAATGTAAACTTTGGAGGACTAACTTCAGAAATGGACTTAAATACTTATTTCTACTATGCTCAAGTGAAAAGGGCTGATATAGATAAAGTGCAGATTTGTGCATAGATTTATGTTTTTAATAAGTTTAGACCTAACATGATAGTATCAACAAAACTGTTTTTATTTCTGAATTCTAGGTCAGAATGCATCATAAAACACGATACTCATTCACATTTACATTAGCTAAGATTTTTGTGAGTTTCAATATGGGAAAATATCAAAATGTGCACGGAATCGCACCGCAACCTAATTTAGCCCACAATCCCCTCAGTCGGGCGATGTCGCGTGCGATCGAATTTCAAGCACAACGGCTCTTTGTCCTTCTTCAACACAAGCGAGAACAAAAACAAAACGTGTTAGCGGCACTTCGCGATGCAATTCGTCGGGCCTTCTTGCTAATTACCCTTCTTTGGCGGCCAGCGCTACTTGAACTGAGTTTCAAAATTACTGTCAGCTGTAAAACCTTGGAAAAAGTTCTACTAAGTACTAGAAAAGAAAAAAAAAAACTTGTAGGAAAGTTTGATGTCTTCAGAAAGGTAATTTTAGTATCAAAATACTGCAAACTGCGTGCAGTGTAAATATGATTCAAAACAAAAATGGACAGAATTGAGCGTATCAGTAACAAAATCTTTAACTCTACTATTTTAGAAATAATTTTAACTAAAAATGAACTATAGGTACAAGTATGTATACAGTTACTTATATTAGAAGACTTTTAGATAATATGACCAACAAAAAAAAAACAGGATTATAGAATATGGAGAAATAATGAGCTATAACTACTAGGAGAGCATGAATTGAATAATTATGCTAGATTCCAGTGAATTTCAACCGGTGCGGTGTCCGGATTGAACATGTGTGACGAGTGACAACTATAGGTTTTAGATTAAACTTCTTTTTCTCTAGCGGAGCGAAACCTTCATTCATCTATGCTTTTTCTATTAAACTCTCATAATATTTCCATTGCAATAAAATTAATATCGATCAAATGAATTTTACAGTTCCACAGTATAACAAGTGCCTATCTACATTTTGCCCGGAGCTCTACCTACCCTGGTCGGAGCTCAGTGCCAAATTTTCTGAAACCTCCGGTAATTAGAAGACAATGCGATACGAGTCATAAACGTTTGACGTTGCCATGTGAAGGCACACAATGAGGTCACATTGTTCGAGAATTCTTAGTCCTACTATGTACGGAGAATTCTGTACTTTTGTTGGTTGTCTTTGACTCATGTGCCGATCCCTATCTTACTCTTATCTTTTTACTCGGTATTTAGAGGAATAGAGGAGTAAATTTTATTATCTCGTAGTCTAGACCCTTGGTCTGGTTGAAGCATAGGTAATAATTACTATCAAATCACTTTGGCTCTACATAATTTTTTCAAAAAATTGAGTAACATTGCGTTTGCCAATATGATGTAAAATCCTGATTTTTGCTTCTAAATTGTGTAGAAAATTAATAATATCGTAAAGAAAATTTTGGCAACACTGAGAAATAAATAAACAGCATTTTCAAGTTAAAGATACGTTAGTGATATTAAAATTAATGTACCTATGTGTGGCTATTGAAATCTAACTATAAATGAGACTTGAACATAAGTATACTTAAATTCGTGATAGATTCGTGTGTGATAGGCGTAAAATATATATTCTGTGGTTCCTGTTCATAACGTTAAATATGGATATTCTAAAGACATCTTTACTGTGTTACTTTTTAGTTTAAATAAACTTGTACAATGAGCTATTTGATAATCTACAATAAAATCTATCATAATTCAGAAAATAAGATATTTATTTCTAAAATCTAACATAATTCAGAAAATTACATATTTTTTCTATCTCACCTGCTGCAATATTGTATTGTACGTAACAACAGCCGCATTGGAAAACCAACCACAAGAAAACTCAACATGAAAATTACGTTTTTGCGACATAATAAAGGGCTCTACACACTGGAGGAACATAGACGTCTGATCGTAATGGGGTAACAGCACAGAATAGGAAAAGACAGATGAAGGCTGGTAACTTCTAAGAATTTTATTGTAAACGTATACTTTGTGCTTACACGTAAAATTCAGTTAAGTATTTATTTAAAGTTCATCATATTCACCTTCAAAATATCAGTCACAAGACAAAAATAGTTCCTAATATGACGGGTTGTAATTGGAAGAGGCTTGCATCCAGCACGTCATCGAGGTCTGTATCAGATCGTTCTGTACAATTTGTCGGTATGTGTCTTATGGTATGGTCAATGGTCTTCATTTTTTTCAACTTGCCAGTCTGCTGTAGGTATTGGTAACTTTGGTTCTTCTACAGATATCCTCATTCCTGATTCAATCATGCAATTAGACTCCAAGCATAGCTCTCTACATAGCTTATTAATAATGCCCATATTAAAGGGACCGCGTCTCAGTCCCAGAAGTCACCTTACTATCACGCATTGATCCAATTTGAGACCTTGATGTATGTGAGACGAAAGGACGTTACGTAGAACGTAGCTTTCCGAACGTTACCCAGCCGGGCTGGATTTTGACTGCAGTCAGAAGTGGTGTATCTGATATTGTCTAGTATGTCGCAAGTAATAGAGAGTGCTCAATAATTTCGTGTCGTGGCGAGGCGGGACTTGGCCTGCTACCCGTTCCCATGGCATTCCGAAAGGACATGGTGATGTTATTTGCAGGGATTGGAAGGGAGGTCGCAGAAGGGATACCTACTGTTGAACTAATACTCGTATTTACCTAAAAGCCAAAAGTATTCAAAGTTTACATGGTGAATATGGTTATACAAAAAATACAATTCGTCAATTGTACGTGGTATCTTTAGAAATATGTATTGACTTAATTGTAATATTGGCAAAGCAGTCTTTTAAGGCCGAATTAATTGACTAATAATGTGTTTAAAGTTTTTATTTTACCTGTGAATGAAGTAATGAAGAGTTTCCAATGGCTAAAATAATATCCGTATAGCAAATACTTATGTAGGTACTTCTAGTTCTTCCTACTTAAGTTATGATCTTATTGGTATTGACTACCTATCAACGATTGCTAAACTTTTGAAGACAACTCAGAGCTTCGATACCAAGGAGTTAATATTTATTTTTCCATTGTCTTCTAATTTTTATTCATCATATTAAAGTAGTATATAAATATACAGGGCGCTAAATTAATAATTTTAAAGGTAAGAGGGCATGATGTAACAAAGTGTAAACAGGACGAAACATATATCTTTTATCTCTGTTTGCGAATATGTTTTTTTTTGTATGGCATCGACACACGGCCTAGACGTCGATACTAGACAAATTGTTCGCGCCAAAAACTACCGTTGAATTTTTGAAGAGATGCTTAAGTAAATCAACATATTTATGAACTATTATCTATTTTCTATCACTTCTAGTAGTTTTATGCAGGTTTTTACTATTACCTAGACTCTAAATATGAAAAAATCATAACAACGAGTAAATAGCAATCTAAGTATATATAGCACATCTTTTTTCTCACACCTTATACTCAACTGAGAACTACACCTGTAATCCCTCTATGTTATTCATCCTTCTGTACATCGAGCTACTCTCGCAAAATATGGCGGCGGACACGTAAGCAAAAGTAGACAAAGAGAGCAATCTACGCAAAAGAAGCAGGACGGGATAAAAGTAGCTGTCACGGGCGGTCACGACATGCGGGTATTATGAAAAAATGTGCACCTATGGGAACCCGAGAAAATGAGACGATGTACACGTAATTATTAAACAAGAACGCGAGTAAGAAAATACTTGCCATGCTTTTGAGTTTACTAAGAATCACTTTAAAGATTTGTAAAGAAAATCACAAATATTTTATGTACAAAATATTCATGTAAAAATATTCATACTCGTATATAGCATACTCAGTGATAAAGTAAAATGAGATGCGTGGACGTAATCAATCCTACTATTGTATTAAATTTACATTGAATAGAACAGTGCTAGAATGAGTATAGAAGCCCCGACAGATATAATAATAATATTATAACAAAAGACTATACAGCAAATAACTTCTTGAATTCTAAGTTTCTGCTAGTCAAAATTTTTTAAGCAGTCCAAAAGCTAGGTAGTCACTCGTAGTTCACAGTCCCTCGGTCTATTTAATTAAACTCACTATTTTAGATCAATCTGTCAAAATCTCACGCAGTCACCAAATACCCAATAAAGCTTATGTTACAAAATATACGGGGACGCTATAATTTATACGACTTGGCGACGTGATCTTACGCCCAATAAAGAGATTAACTTATATTGGCTTAAATGGACACTTACCGAAGTAGGTACCGCCAAAGCGTGGTCATAAAAGGTCACAAAATAATGCCCAAACGTCAACAATATCACTGGGAGAAACTTAAAGAAAAGAAATAAAGCTAAAAATATAACACTCATTGGCAGGCAAGTAAAAAGAACCCAGCAAAACCGAGTGTATTATCTAATGGAGAACGATCTACCTGTACGTGCATTATTAATTTAATACCCTTTCTTTAATACCTAATTAACAATTTATGCATTTTAATAAATTGTTGATAAAGTTATAATAGTTAAGGATTCGACATCAATGTCAATGGCGAATACCTCACTCACCTTCGGTTTGCCGACGATATAGTAGTCATGGCAAAATCGATGGAAGAGCTCAGCACGATGCTCGAAGGCCTCAATCGGGTTTCCCAACAGGTGGGTCTTAAGATGAACATGGACAAGACGAAAGTCATGTGTAATTCCCATGTTTTACCCACCCCGATCTCTGTTGGGAACTCGGTTCTTGAAGTCGTTGACTCGTACATCTACCTAGGACAAGTAATCCAGTTAGGTAGGTCCGACTTTAAGAAAGAGGCCAATCGCCGAATCCAACTCGGCTGGGCATCGTTCGGAAAATTGCGTAGCGTCTTCTCGTCCGACATACCTCAGTGCCTCAAGTCGAAAGTTTTCGACCAGTGTGTGTTGCCAGTGATGACATATGACACAGAAACGTGGTCTCTCACTATGGGCCTTATTAGTAAGCTCCAAGTAGCCCAACGAGCTATGGAGAGGGCTATGCTCGGAGTGTCTCTACGAGATCGAATCAGAAATGAGGAGATCTGTAGAAGAACCACAGTTACCGACATAGCCCAACGGATTGGCAAGTTGAAATGGCAATGGGCAGGGCACATAGCGCGGAGGACTGATGACCAATGGGGTCGGAAAGTTCTCGAGTGGAGACCACGTACCGGCAAGCGCAGCGTAGGACGTCCACCCACAAGGTGGACGGATGACCTCATTAAGACCGCAGGATCTCGCTGGATGCAAGCCGCTTCCAACCGGTCTTATTGGATATCCACAGAGGAGGCCTATGTCCAGCAGTGGACTTCTTATGACTGATGGATCGATGGAAAGTTATAATAAAATTTTGTTTTTAAGTTTATAGTGACAAAGAAACTACTTATATAAATGTCGTGCTTTTCCGCAATAGGTTTATCTCAAAGAGTTATATTTGTCGTAAACATTTAAAAGCATTGGGATGGTGACCCAGAGATGCAGGTCCTGCGTTATTATGATTATTGGTCACAAAAATAATTCTTTGTCACAGTTTCCATCTGGTTGTTGATATCTTAGGTATAATAATTTGTTTAATGACATTTTTATAAATGAAAATGAAATCTAACCTAACCTAAACTTCATCCACCTGAATGAAATGCCTTTAATTGTCTGAATTATTGTAAAGCTAGCTTGCCATCCAGCGCCAGTGTTATATATTATACTTAGGTTTTACTAATTGCCTAATAATTTTAAGCGTCTACATCTTTATTTTAGTAATACGCTGACAGTTTAACTACGATGTTTTGGATGGGTTTTTAACACCCTCAAGAGTAATTTGCCACCTCCACCAAAAGCTCAAAATACACACGCTCGAAGTTTTCTTTACATTTCACATAACATTATTCTGAAAACCATTTCATCCATGTACCCCAATCAAGAACTCTCATCTGAAAATGTGACTGCCATTTAAACCCACACCGGCATTTAAGCAGTCTATCTTTAAACTGTTCTACGGATGAGGTTACATTAAGTACTGGACGTCAGGTGCCTGGGACGGTCCGGTCACGATTCTTTGACCGATGTCTAACTGAAGACACATAACGTTCCCCACTAAAAAGAAACCTTCGAACTCAACAACGTAAACTTCAATCTCCCTTGGCAAAATTCGAAATATCCGCATTGCAGTGCCAGTTAATTTTCATCGTTGTTTTGAGGGAATTAAAGACTGTTTTAGGGTGTGGTTGTGTGATGAAACTATGCGTTAGTTAATGCTCTACCTATGATCGTAATAAGTAGATGGTGTGTTGAAAAATTATCGGTGCGATCGGAGGCGCAATGGACGCATGACTTTTTGCCTGTTTATTATTGGGTTTGAAAGTTTGGAGTTAATGCTTGCTAGAAGAGGTACTTCGTTAGCGCTGTCCAGTTTTGGACCTTTTAATTGCCGTTTTCAAAAATGAGGTTCTCAGTTCGACTGTATGTTTTTAGGATTTCGTATGTCAAAAGGAAAAAAAAAACGGAACCCTTATTTATCATTTTGTTGTCCGTGTGACCTTTTATCTCAGGAACGCGTAAATTTAACGAGTTTATTGTTGTATACATGTTGTACTCGTATTATACTCATTCCATAATTATTAGTTAAAGAACAAGTGGATTTTTTTACCTATAAAGCCTATTTGACTGTCTGGTGTCATTGAAGAAAATTGAGTTATTGTTATTAGGTTATTACTGCAAACAATCTGGACATATCCAGCAAAGAACACGCGCTTTGTAAATAACAAGTTTCTATACCCGCTGCGAAGTAATAAATGTAAAGCAAATGCGGCGTCCACATCAAAATGTCATCAGTGTTTCGGTAAATAAGTGACAGGCTACACGGCAACATTGGTGTTTGTACCATAATGGACCTTAGGCCGATCTTGATTTAAGGATGGGGACGGCTGGCCTTCGTGTAGACAACTCATTAAATTTTATCGATGTGGTCGATCGAGAAATTCAATTTACGGGTACTTACCTATGTGCTTCATAGCTAAAGCTTGACATTTGACAGCATAGCCTCATCGGCTAAGTGTGATGGCGTTGGTTTTCGCGTTCCGTATAGTTAGTAGCTTGATAAAAAAAAGTCCAACGCTATAGACCGAATTAAACTTAGCGTCAGTGGACAAGAGGCGAGTCATTTCGCATTATTTATTAGTCGGCGGCGTCATCGAGGAGTGGAGATTTCCGCATCTTGTAGCTAACATAATAAACGCCATTTGGCTTTTAATACGTTTAACAGATAAAATTATAGCTCCTCGGGTGGAAAGTAAATAATATCAGACAGCACCCTGTTTACTTTGTAGGTAAAGTGAAAACTTTCATAGATGTAAATCGCAGCTGCAAAGTCTTGAGCATCGGCGTAAGGTGGCGTGTTTGTCGGCCTTTTATCGGATACACTTCGGAGAGTGCGCTCAGGAGTTGCACAATCTGGTCCCACCTGCCCCTTTCTTCTATCGTACTGCTAGACAGACGCGACCAAAGCGCCACCCTTTTATGGTGGACATCCCGCGCGTTAGAACCAAGCGTTTCGAGTCCACATTCCTCATACGAACTGCCAGAATGTGGAACGCTTTGCCTGGGTCTGTCTTCTCGCTAAAGTACAACGTGGGCGTCTTCAAATCCCGAGTAAATAGGTATCTTCTAGGTAAGCGTGCTATGCTGTCTAGGACAGCATATCTGCTCAACATCAGGCAATATGTAGTCAAACGCAAACCTATATGGAATAAAAAAAAATGTAGGTCCTAATCGTTATATACAACCTTTAGGTACTATAGGGCCAATCAGCCGAGTCACTCAAAAAGTTGGTCTCTCGATAAGTTATCTCGATAGTAAAAGTTGTTCATAATGATGAGTATATTATAACATGTATGTATCTACATATGCCATGAGCTTTCACAAATAGAGACGTTATACTCATTACAAATAGCCCTAAAACGTGGCGAAACTGTTGTACCTATTTAGGTAGAATATATTACTATGTTTAAATGCAGCATTGTTTCCATCACTTATTAGCAGAGCCTAAAACTCCGTTGTTAGAGAGAAATAAACACAGTTTCACATCTAGGTGAGCAGCAAATCGCCTTGTACGTGTGACTCTTGTAACGTCGGCGCTAGACAAGACGCGACTGACTTGACTCCAGTTAATTAGATTGACTTGAGTTCGACACGCTAAGCAGAGTATAACGCATCTATGTACCTACCTCAGTTAAAAAATAATATATAAGATCATTGTACACATGTCTCTAAAAGTGTCTGCACTTTGCAAAGCAACAGCTGATATATGTGTCTTTTTAGTAGTAGAAAGGTTAGTGTAAGTATAAGTTTATATAAGTGTAGCTTCATGACATTTAGTTATGCATATAAACTTATTACTCGTACACAGGGTTTTTGGTAATCAATTAGCATCCTTTTAGGGTTTTTTTATTTTTCTATAGAACAGCAACATTTTTTTTGATTTGATAAAAGTCGTTGAACAAAAGTAGCTAGTTTTGATGTACAGAATAAGCCTACAAGGATGCTAATTAATTACCAATAACTCTGTGTGTAAAAAAATTGCTGTTTAAGAAATTCTGTCTGAATCTGGAAAATCAGTTAAGGACAATTAAGCTCTGAAGTACGAGTAACATGTCAAAGAAAAATAAACCTCGTTCTTTTTGACCGATGAACCAAACCGGAGGAGGTACTCAATTCGACGCATAACGTAAGTAAGTAGTAGTAAGTAATCTGATTTCAATATTTATTGTTATTGGAAAGAGTATACATACTTCGAAATTGGTCCCATTAAAATTTTATTGCAATCGGCTTAGCCATTTTTGATAAATCAACAATATTGTGAAAAATGTACCATCGATTCGGTCATGCTATTTTTTGCAAAAAATAATTATTAGATGTCGATTGAGAATACAGTCATGATGATTTTCTACTTACTCGTATACGAGTAATTATTTCAAACTGTTCCGGTACTCAACTCGTCTTATTTAAGTACGAGTACGTCTATATTTTTTTTTATAAAATCTTAATAAATCTCCACAAATAAAATTGTATATAAATATCATAAAGTTTTATACTGTGTCAAATTATAAAAATAAAGCGAAGCATGTCTAGCCTGATGTTCAGTCTAGATCCTGACTCGTTATCATAAAAACATCATAAGTCATCATTTCTGCTAATTAATTATACATTTTTGACTAATAAATTTCGACTTCCACTAGAGACATTACTAAAAACACCGTTAGCCAATGCCATAGACATCTAGAGAGGGGTCTTCTCTTTACCAGGCCGTGGCAGATATTTATATGTAGCGCATATTTATACTTATACACACCACCATGCGTATACGTGGTTAGATATCCAGCAACATTGTACCTACTAAGCCGAAAAGGGGTGATCCAAATAATCATGAACAATTTTTTTTATGGGACCAACACAAAATAAGAGGGAAAAATCGGCTTTTGTATCATTTTAATGATTCCGAGTTAGGAACTTACTATTTTGTAACGGACTTTTGTCTCGAATTCTGTTTTGGTTCTACAGTAAAAGTTGTCCATAATGATTATGATGGTCATAATTACAAACTTTTGGTTTGGTCACCTTTCTGAATAGCTCTGTTTGTTTAGGACACATACCAGAATGTAGTGTTCTATGACCGTAGAATAAATAAAATATAATTATTTTTCGCAAAAACTGGCACGACCGACTTCAATTCGCGAATTGTTTGCACGGATCGATGTAGCATTTTTCTATTTTTCGGACTACTATGTAAAAATTCATGCGTGATTATACATTAAAAAAAATATAAACGCGTCGAATTGAGTACCTCCTCCGTTTCGTCGGGCAAAAAAAAAAAGTAAGTGATTTGTTGGGCACTGTGAGTAATAACTGTGTAATTGTGGCGGAACGCGTAGTTCTTTGTCATACCTAGTTTTATGCGAAATAGAACAGACGATTCCAATCTTTATACTATCTATGAAAATAAGTTATGTATAATTATATGTATAATAATATACAGAACAAGCCAGAAGTCGCATAAATACCATCCCTACATAGTCGATGTAAGTACCAGCTGCTCATACCTACTAAGCGATTCACTTCATCCTTCATAATGCGGACCGCCAGGTATTGGAATGCCCTGCCTCCGTCATTGTTTTCTGACAATTTCAATTTTGATATTTTCAAGTCAAGAGTGAATAGGTATCTTCTAGGTCTACATTCTCCATCTTCAGCTACAACTTCGCTTTCCATCAGACGAGTTAGTGGCCAGATGTAGCCCTTTTCTACATTAAAAAAATATATGATATGCCTATGATAAATAACTGAAAAAAATTAGAAATTATGTTAAATCGAACCGGCACGGCCCATCTCGAGAGATCTGTGGGTAATACGTAATCCCCTAGACATCGTCGGTGATGGATGAGAGGTCAACATACTGGTTTCTGTACCTCACATACGTAATCAGACTCTTCATAATAATGGTGAGAGACAAAACAACTATGTACCTATCTAAGTCCAATTCGGGATTTCTGATTTATCAGATTCAATACTATTTTTTAACGTTGGTATTTCGAGTACTTCCACTCTGCCCCACCAAAGCGCCCCACTGGTGGGGCAGATTCCACTTCTTCATTTTTTGGAGTGGAATCTGCCCCACTCATCTCATCTTGGTGGGGCAGATTCCACTCACTTTTTAGACCAGTGGAATCTGCCCCACCAGGGGTGTCGCGCGATTTTAAATTAAATTGGTAGTGTCATGATCATGAAGTGTGAAATTAGACTGCAAAATTTTAATCATTATAACGCCTCACCAAAAGAACAGAAAAGTGAAGACACTGAATGCAAAATATTAAGAAAATTGTAAACTAAAAGCACAATTATCTGAATAAAAAAAATGCGGATTGTATGTAGTTATAGTGTTTGTGTTGCAAATATTTTCGAAGTCATTGTAAAGTAAAAGAAAATTTTAACTTGAATACTATCACTCAATTTATAATAATCCATTCATTGTAATGATCTTTTATAATATATTCGAGAATCCTTAGTAAAGAAAAGAATTTTTTACTATATTTTTTAAAATGTTGTAGAAATACAAAACTGCGTAAAAGCTACATAATTTTTTAAAAAGTTTCATAGATATGAGCATGAAACATTTTAAAACAGTTATTATGCACAGTTTGGAATTTAATAAATATGTATATACGTAAATATGTAAGTAAGTAATAAAAATAATATTTAAGTAAATATTACTTACTTAGTTATGTACAATTAAATTTTCTAAGACAATATTTTGGTGCAACCTGTAACTAAACTACAATTTAAACGATTTTGACGTTAGTCAACAATGTCGTGATAGTTTGAATACCTAATCATTTTGATTAGTCTAATGTCAAAATATCTTCTTATAATTAATTATATGGTGTCTAATTACTTTGTTTTTTATTGCTTTTATAATTACTGGTTACTAGTACTTGTGAATCAAATATTCAATTTATAATACTTAATAGTTTTCAATTTATAATTTTCTTTTACTTTACAATGACTTCGAAAATATTTGTGACATAAGTACTATAACTACATACAATCCGTATTTTTTTACTTCAGATAATTGTGCTTTTAGTTTACAATCTTCTTAATATTTTGCATTCAGTGTCTTCACTTATCTGTTCTTTTGGTGGGGCGTTATAATGATAAAAATTTTGCAGTTAAATTTCACACTTCATGGAACTACCAATTTAATTTAAAATTGCGTGACACCCCTGGTGGGGCAAATTCCACTGGTCTAAAAAGTGAGTGGAATCTGCCCCACCAAGATAAGACGAGTGGGGCAGATTCCACTCAAAAAAATGAAGAAGTGGAATCTGCCCCACCAGTGGGGCGCTTTGGTGGGGCAGAGTGGAAGTACTCGGTATTTCTTAGTTGGTTTGTTTTTAGGGTTCCGTACCCAAAGGGTAAAAATAGGACTCTATTACTAAGACTCCGCTGTCCGTCTGTCTGTTTGTCTCCAGGCTGCATCTCATGAACCGCTATAGCGAGACAGCTGCATTTTTTTTTACAGATGATGTATTTTTGGTGCCGCTATAACAACAAATACTAAGAACAGAATAAAATTATTAATTAAGGGGGGCTCCAATACAAGAAACCTGTTTTTTTTAGCCGTTTTTCGCTTTATATCAATAATGGTAACAGGTAGATACTTGAAATTTTCACAGAATATTTAGTTGTATATTCACTTCAATAATAAAATTAAAATAAAATAAATATTATAGGGTTTATTATTATAATCCCATACAGTACGGAACCCTCCGTGCGCGCGTCCGACTCGTACTTGGCCGATTATTATTTATCGCGAATAAGTCCGCGCTTGACCAGCAACTCGCCTGGTGGTAAGCAACGTTGTGGTCGAAGATGAAACACGCAGACCTAGAAGATACCTGTTCACTCTGACCTTGAAAAGCTTTAGATTATAATATCTTTTAGAAAAAAGGAAAGCAGGAAGTCTGTTCCATTCCCTGGCGGTACGAATCAGAAATGTTGAGTCAAACCGCTTAGTACACGAAGGAAAATCGACAGTGTAGGGGTGGTAATGTGGCGTCTTCATACTTGTCCTGTAGTAAAAATGGGGATGGTAGGATAAGGTCGTACAATTCAAATGCGTGGTTGGTAATAGGAGGACATTCTCAATTGAAAATGTGTTGTTACAAACGCGGACAAAAGACTTTTTAACCGATTTCCAAAAAGGAGGAGGTTCTATGTTCGTGTTATGTTTTTTTTTGTGGATATTCATCGATAATTTCGCCAATTGTGAACCGAATCGAAAAATTATTTTTTAGTTCGAAAGGGTTTAGTCTCGAAGTGGTTCCATTTAAATTTTATAGAAATCCGCTGAGTCGTTTTTGAAAAAACCAACAATAACGTAGGCAATTCGAGCGAAATATCCGAATTTTGTTCACAATGAACATCGATAATTATTATTTCGCTAAATGTGATCCGAATCGAAAAAATTCTTTATTAGTTGAAAGGTTGTACTCCCAAGGTGGTCCTATTTAAATTTTACAGAAATTATTATGGTTTTTGATAAAACAACAATAAGGTAAACAATTCGAGCGAAATATTCGAATTTTGTACACGATGGAAGGCGGTTTTGCCATTTTTTGCGAAAAATAATTGTTTACTTACGAGTATAAGCCTCGCCTGGCTTCCAATAGCAGACATGCGTTCCGTAGGCAGACCACCAGCCCGATGGGTCGACGACATCAGATCCATCGCGTGACACGCGTGGATAAGATCAGCCCGAGACAGGGAAAACTGGCACAAGGGAGAGGAGGCCTATACCCAGCAGTGGGTCGATACAGGCTGATGATGATGATGATGATAAGCCTCGATTTTGCTAATAAATTCATGTTTGCTGTCACTTTGTCTTGTCAATACTACGTTTTTTTAAATTCATTTAATAATGCCAAACTTTAATTTTCAGTAAAAATGTCACCCAGGAATCTCTCAGCGTTGTAAGGATACTGCAATTTTATTTCTGAAATCGAGTACCTACATGTAGTTATACTTACGAGAGTAGACAGTTTTAAATTCGTTTCTTCATGGCCGATAAGTACTAGACTTGTTTTATTATACCTAGCTGCCAATAACATTCAGTCATTCTAGACCACAGCTGTCAGTTACTTAATAGCTTTCAATAATGGTAATAAATGAATCGGTAAAACAAACAATGTCTAACTACTTATTACAGGTACCTATTCACTTTTACCAACCAACTTGACAAGTTAATTAAAACGTGAAAAGTGATAGAGTGACCTTTACGTGACGCGCATTGTTAATAGTTAAAAGTAAGAAAATAGTGAATATACTCGTAAGTACGTATTTATATATATTATAATACTGAAATAATTAATTTTAGCAAAAAATGGCAAGACCGTCTTCCGCCGTGTGCAAAATTCGAATATTTCGCTCGAATTGTTTACATTATTGTTGATTTTTCAAAAAACGCCTTAGCCGATTTTTGTAAAATTTAAATGAGACTGACCATCTCGGGAGCATAATCATTAGAACTAAATAAATATTTTTTAGATTTTGTTCACAATTGGCAAAATTATCGATTAAAATAGATAAAAAAACATACAGACGGACATAGAACCTCCTTCTTTTTGGAAGTCGGTTAAAAAGAGAAGTCAAACGGCTTGTTGATAATACTTGGGCCGTAAAACTCCGCATAGAATTACTTAGAACTGTGTATAGAATTACTTGAACGATGTATTATTTACGATTGTGCCTACAAAGAAATCACCGTTCGCTAATAATAAGAAAAGAAAACAGCCGATACCTTGTTTCGCGATAGGTACTTACCACGATTTGTAGGTATTGAACTGTACTGTACTGTATCAGCCTTTTTAATAGTCCACTGCAGGACGTAGGCCTACCCACGAAGGGTGATTGGGCCATATCCACCACGCTGGCCCAGTGCGGGTTGGTGGATTCACATACGCCATCGAATTTCTTCTACGGACATATGCAGGTTGCCTCACGATGTTTTCCTTCACCAAAAAGCCAGTGGTGTGAAATTCCGTACATAAATTCCAAAGAACTCATTGGTACGGGACTGGGATTGAACCCACGACCTCACGATTGTAAGGCGGGCGTCACTACCTCTAGACCACCACGGCTTTGAACACGGTATTGAACAGATAAATGAAAACGAAATGAGAACCTCCTCTAAATTTGGAAGTCGGTTAAAAATAAACTGAACTTATATTGTTGAAAGATAGGTAGTATAAGTTAAGCCCTAGGTACTAGGCAGTAAGCAGTACCTATTCTTAGGATCAATAACCTTTGAGCTTGATTTGATTCACGGGCAGTCAGAAATTAAAACATAAGTAGCATTCAAATATTTAGGTTTCAGTAGTGTAACTTTTATTTGTGTTTTTTACTATTTTGGATTTCTAAGTTATCTCAGATGAAGTTTTATGATGTCACAACTCACGGAGATGTTCACAAAATAAAGAAAATCTTATATAGCGCTAAAAACCTGTTTTAATCTAGAGATTGTAAAATTATGCAAATTAAAAATGTAGTAGTAAAACAGTGACAGGTAGTAAAAAAATAAATCGATAAATTAAAGTGACAAATTCAACGTTCACTAAATATATATATGGACGGTACAGTCAGACTGAAAATGTTATTAAACTTAATTTTACAGTTGGTCAGAAATATATCAGGTAGTCATTATAAAAAATAACTATGTACTTTATATTCTTGCAAATGCCTTATCGTGATTTTGCACTGAACTATAATAAACAACGAAACCAAATCAAATCAGTTCCAAATCGGAGATATACCTATTTAATTAAGACACATAAGAAACTGGGTGAATAAAATAATAACAAGCACGCGTACAAAACATAAAAATTGATTTATTGAAAATACAAAGTGATTTTTCAGCGTTGTAAAATTGCTTAAGCGAGATATAATTTTCGGCGGATATAAATGCCTTAAAAGCCTAAGTACTGGCTATATGTCTATAACCAGTAGGTACATAATTGGCAAAAGCCGGCTATATGATTAAGTAAGTTCGTATAGGCCGGGTTTGGTGTCAGAGTTTTTAAGCCGCCAGAAGGCTTCCGATATGGCTAAACGGTTAATACAACCGGGGCCTACATTTCACCATGTAATCCGAGCCACGGTAGCGATCAATTGAAAATGCCACCTGCGGTCACCCATACGAAAACTGACCGTGCCGAATGTTGCTTAACTTTGGTGATCGCTTACAGACACCTAGACAAACTGCGCTGTGAGTGCTATCTGCTATACGATTGAATAGACATCAGTTCGTGACTGTACCTGCGCGGGCGCAGCGCGGCGTGTAAATTGATGTCTCGACGCCATCGGCCGGCTAATTAGACGGAGGCCGTCCATCATCAGAACAGGTCCTGGAGGTGAAAGGGCTGCGGATGTTGCAAATACCGATGTTACAGCTAATGAAGACTTAAAGGAGAAATTATATAAATTCTTGAACGTTTATTATCGTCATATCATTACGACATGCTATCGACATAGCCCAGAGGACTGGCAAGTTGAAATGGCAGTGAGCAAGACACGTAGTATCGAGGACTGATGGCTGATGGGGTTGAAAAATTCTTCAGTGGAGACCACGTACCGCGATAGCGTAAGAGGTCCTACAAGGTGGACGAGTGAGCTTACTAAGACCGCAGGATCGCGCTGGATCCAAGCGTCTTCCAACAGGTCTTCATAAAATACAAAATGTTCAATGATATAAATGACAAAACATGTATTTAGAACAATTAATTTTATTGTTATGATGATCCATAGCTAATAATGGGCTAAAACTTGATGCATTGCAGATTTTTCGAATGTCGATGAAAAGAAACGCGTGATGAACATTTTATTTGTTTTTTGGTCCAAATTTTTAAAAGCTTTAAGATCTCCATAACAATGTGAAAACCTGTTTTATGTTAGCATATTGAACGTATTTCTTTTTTCAATCAAAGCTAACCTAAATGAAACTATATAATAACGTACCTACGTATGTATGTAAAGGTACTATCGCGGTCGTTACTCTTTATTAAAGTGTTTCATATCGACTGAGTCGATAAATCTATCTTTGTTTATAGAAGAATTTGTACCTATAATTTGTATGCTGAATCCTACCTAGAAACATGCTGTGGTGTGCTGTATAATATTAGTCCAACATATCATGTAGAAGTTAAGACTTAAGCAACATTTCGGACAGTCAGTATTCGTATGACTGACTGGCGGTGGCATTTACTGAGCGCTACCGTCGATCGGATGAGGGTCCCGGTTGTTTTAACCGTTTATCCATCTCAGTGGCCTTCAAAGATCAAGCAGCTCAAAAGCTCTGACACTAGGGATAGCCTCCCCTTATCAAATTAACCTACTTAAGGGCTATGTTGTTTTTAAACGTTCGCGATTTGAACACATAATTATTATGTACTACGGGACTAATCCAGTCAGTAGGTAAACCAGTCTACCCGTGACCACGATCGATGCAACTCGGTCGAAACGTCGGGATGATGAGGTAATTTATCTCGTAATTTTAGTGCGCGATTAGTGTCGTAGTACATAATAATTAGGGGCTATGGTTGGAGTCTCTTTCATCTTTCTGCGGGATAGAATCAGGAATAAAATAATAAATCGTAGACAAGCCAAATCTGCCGAAATAGCCCAACCATCAATATGAAATAAAAAAAAATCCAAGTCGATGAGCCCAACTGATTGCCAATATGAAATGGTAACGGACCGGACACATACACCCGTAAAGTTCAGAATTAGAGAAGTACTTACCGCACAAAAAAGTGTGATCAATTTATCTATAATTATTTTAACATAACATATACGTTAGAACTTCTGAAGACAGCCTATATCAATTTTATTCAATCGAGTCTTCTGTCGAGTATGATGTAACGACTCGTACGTGACTTATCCCATCAGAACCAGCTCATCAAAACCAATCCCATCCCTGTCCTGTGTCCATATAATCTGTAATGACCAGTTGTAGAAGAAAATTGTCCAATGTCCATCTACAGAGTGTATAAACCAAGATCAGTTTGAACAAGAAGATTGCTTGAAATCATCTTCAACGACCTGTGATTTGTCGCTAGTACAAACTTATGTGTACGTGATGCTATGAAGATTCGGTCGATATTATAAAGAAACCAACATGCAGTTGTTGCAGTTTGTTCAGAAAGACATAGGTAGAGCAAATGTAGTTAAAAATGACGTAAAATTTCTCGCCATGCTTGTGAAAAATTTTTGACGTGATAATATTGTCTTATAAATCGATGAATGCCGGCTCTTCGCACAAAAAGTGGAACAATTTGGAACTAAAATATCTGTGGATTTATCTTTGTTTAGTTATAGTCTAAGCTATATTGGCAAGATTGACCACAGACGTTTGGATGTCATCCATTTGGAGCGATGGTCAGTGGGGCCTTAATAACATCGTAATTCGTAATGTTTATCACAATTTATTTAAATAAGAGGTATTATGCATCAGCTGCGTTCTACTCAGCTGACAATTAGAAACTTGTTATTTCAACATCATTATAAATTCGTGGATAAATTGACTTTATGTCAAGTCAAAAACATCACTAATTCACTCCACAAACATTCGCAGTTACACGATGCGACGTGAAACTGACAGCTCCCAGATAATCTCAAACTTTAACCTAACCACAAGTGGGAAAATACATCCATCACGCCACATGCACAAAACTGACTCGTATTCAAGTGTTATACTAACAAAAAGCGTGTCATTGTCTGTCTGTCTGTCGCTTGTGACGTTCGCCAGAGACCTACGTGCCTCCCGTCAAACCTGTCAAACATAGTGAAATTTCTTCTCAGCACGATATATTCAAATTTCCAACCGTGTGTCATTCGATACACTGTCTGACATCTTCATGATCTCTGCTTCAATCCCTTAACAACTTAAGTATCAGTTGTAAAAATACTGAAAAACATTCTTTAAAGTTAGATTGCTAGAGTTCACAATTTCAATATTAAAATTCCAGTTTTAATATCAGAAGAATTCGTTAAGTGACTATCCGTCACGGCTATTGTAAAAGACCATGATAGACCAACTTACAATTTCACTTCCCTAAACTTTATACCGTTGTAACACAGAGTATTTTTGAATAGCAAAAGAGATTAACCCTAAAGTGGAAGGTGGTCCAAAAGACGCCGTCAAAATGACGGACGTCAAATGCGTTTAAGGCGGTCAAGTGTGATGACTTCTTGTTAGTTAGTGTTTAGTTAGTAAGTGACAAGATAATGCCGATGTTATGGAGTTTGTGAAGCGGAGTTTCTCATAGTTTATACGGTTAAATGAAACTTCATGATGAATTACGCAGACATGAAGGAAGCGTATAATATATACGTCATTATAATTATTTTGTTTAAATTTTCTTAGCAACCAAATATATTTAAAATGAGTGAATCACAGTTTTTAGAGTTCCGTACCCAAAGGGTAAAAACGGGACCCTATTACTAAGACTCCGCTGTCCGTCTGTCTGTTTGTATGTCACCAGGCTGTATCTCAAGAACCGTTTTAGCTACGTAGCTGAAATTTTTACATATGATGTATTTCTGTTGCCGCTATTACAAAAAATACTAAAAACAGAATAAAATTTATATTTAAGGGGGGCACCCATACAGCAAACTTGAATTTTTAACCGATTGTCGCTCGATATTCATAATTGTATCAGGTAGATGCTTGAAAAATTCACAGAATATTAGGTTGTATATTCGCTTTAATAGTCATTAATTAAATTAAAATAAGTATTTACCAACCCTTCGTGCGCGAGTCCGACTCGTACTTGGCCGATTATTTACTAACATTTTAGTCTGGTATAAAATCTTTTGAAATCTTAAACTACAACATCTTTATTTTTTTGTTATTTTATATTATTATTTCTTGTGGTCTAGATGAAATTTAGAACAAACATGACTCCCATTCATCAGGGAAGTATTTTATTTGCGCTGTATTGTCATTTAATTGTAAGTACTTTTTAAATAATAATTATGTTATGGATTGTTAGCTGCTACACATATAGTCGCAACACACTTCGGTATTGCGACGGTGAGGAGTATATGGAATGAGGGTAGACAGAGAGATGGTTTGGGCAACGGGCTGGAGTGCCAGTCTGTGATAGTGATCAGTGGTGTATGGGTGTAAAACTAGGTGAGTGTAAAACAACTTTGATAAGCCAGTAGTTGGAGCAAACCTTGTAAGTACTTTGAGTTTAATCATGGATGCAGAGATATTGGAGGTCCGTATTATTGTAAAATGGTCTATCATCTGAGTATCTTACTAGAATCTCGTGATGCTGTTGAAGCACTATGCCCATCAGCTAACAGTATGTAGTTAATCTAGTATTTTATTATGACTCAGTGAGTGACAAACAAGGTATGCCAAACATACGCATGCCCAATTTTACCCACAATAGATCTACATCCTATTTACACCCATAATTGATGTTATTTTATTCAGTGATATAATTCAACAGACTATTCAATAACGTTTACTTATTATTTCAGACAAAAGGTTATATTAAACACCAACAACATCTTCTACATATAAATTATGTAGTCTTCGCTATTATAATATTTTCTTTACAAAAAATCATGACCATTTATACTGTTGTTAGCAGTTCCAAGTCGATTTGCTCTCGCTAACATAGCTAATCAAACAAACGACACTCACGTACTCGACACGGCGTTTCTCAACATTTGACATACCGTCCAAATTGCCGGTTCGGTGTTCTCGATGGGCATGTAATGTTTTTCTCACACGATTCGAGAGCAAATAACTAGGTGGTGATAAGGCTGTAGCGCTCACGAGTCAAGTTAAGGTGCGGAGTGGTGAGGAATACGGGTCGAAAGTTTGACAAGCTTTTGTTACTCTGTTTTATTTGTTGCATATTTTTTAAATAAAAAAAATATAACAAAGTTTTTTAATTATTCTTAGATAATAGACAATTTATAACGTGAAATAATGTTTTCTTAATTCATAAATCTTCGAACGATTTGCATATATTTTTAATTCAGGCCCAGAATTTCAATGATAAAGAGTACAGCTCTGTATTTTGTGTAGGTATCTACTGTGCACATCATATAATGAAGTAGTTTTAAACAACTAGGAAAACATCGACATCATCTGATTAGGTACAGAGATGATAAAAAATATGGTGTTTCAATAAAGATTCATTTTCTGTAGCGACCCGTAAAGTTTTCATACAAATATTACCACGAACTAGAAGAACGTAGCTCTCCATAATCCACGTCTCTGTGACTCGATAGTAAGTATAGCTCCGGTCATACTATCATGGACATCCAATTTTCGCCTCTCATATTGGTAGCGTATAAGTACCCGATTGTATCATGCTTTTGAAATTGAATTGGGTTCTGTCCTATTACGCTGAGTCTTTTCAACTGGACTTCTATCTCTATCGTTGCACAAAGATGAGAAAAGGATGCAGCATAAAAATTAGAATCGAATAGGTTGCCAGTGTCAATTTTGCTGGGTCGTGAGGTATCTAAGTGTCAATTTCTGCGTTCGCAGTGTTATTGTGGAAAATTCCTTGGGATCTTGCGCATCCTTTGTAGCATTCCTAGTCTGATTGCGTATATGTAATCATAGTGAGGTTGCGTCTTTTGTTTTGGCTGCTTATGGGAAATCTAATTTGCTGAATTACGGACTTATCATTAGACGTTTGATGTTAGTCATGATTGTACGGAGTATGACGGACCACAAAGTTCTAGTTGAATTGAAATCTGCTTTGCGATTGAAGTTAGCTTTTATAACGTTTCCTTCGAATAAGCAAAATAATAAGCTGGATTAATTTGCGATTATTGCTAAGGTTTTACTATTTTTTGTAAAGGTTTGTTGGTGGAACATATTTATAAATTTTTAATATGTTTCAGTGAAAATTAATTGTGCAAATTTAATCAGTTTTGTTAACAAAACAGTTTTTTATTAGTTAGTTGTATCGGTAAAAAATAGTTATTGTAAAAGTTAAAGCTCGGTTGCACCATATTGGTAGTTATAGTTAAGATTATTGTCAAATTTAACAATAACAATAACGCTGACTCAACAGTGACTGCGAAATGTGTTGCACCAGCGTATTCATTGGAATAGTTAAAGTTATCAGGACTATACAATTCTGACAGACAATTAACGTTAACAATAACATTAACCAGTGAATCGTGGGCGGTTACGGTTACAGTTAAAGTTAAAGTTATGACGTCATCTTACAAAGTGTCAAATGGTGCAACACATTTATTTCCCTAACCATTACTTTAACATGTTTGTCATTGCTAAAGTAACATGGTGCAACCAAGCGTAACAGTAGTATCTATATTTTAATTTTTAAATAAAAATCTCACTACTTCCCGTCTATATTTTTCATGGCATTCTGTCTTTGAAACCACACTTCCTAAGTTCTTGGATATTGATAGGCTTTTGTCTAGGCACGCAGCTAAGTTCCTATCTGATTTTCATATTTACTAATAACTTCTACATATTATAATATGTACCTTCATTGTATGAGCTTCTAAAGGTAGCCATTCCAATGTAAAGTCTTAGTGTACGTTTTCCTCATTCTATTGTTTTTTGTGCGTGCTCCATTATAAACCGATTGGCTTGAAAAAATAATGTTGGTCGTCGGAGAATCGGTGGCTGCTGGCATTGTCTCATCATATTTCGTACAGGCAGACTACACGACACTCGATTGGAAACGTGAGTACAGGCGAGAAGATAATTCAATGCAATCAAAACGTAGCATGTAAATAGTACAATACGAGTACTTAGCTTAAGCAACAATTCTTCTACAGTCAAAAGATGTGAGATCAAAATAATGTAAACACAGGACAATTTATTTATTCAGTATTCACAATCTGGATAGGTTAATATTAGTTTATTTTAGATTAGTGATCAATCATTTCATTATTTTATGATAATTTGTATTGCACCGGCCTGATAATAGTCTACTGCAGAACTACGTCTCAATCGTCCGTCAGGACATTGGCAGGACCATGTCCATGATGGACGATTGAGCCGTGTCCACCACGCTTGCCCAGTGCAGGTTGATCGTAGTGATATTTTGTAAAGGAAATATTAAGCACCGTCTAAAAATCTACTTTCTATTAGCAAAGAAAATATAATTTCTTCAGTCAATTCCACTTCTGTGTGCACCTGTAGGTACCAAATACAAAAGTTGTCCAAGTAATGACAGCGCGTACGTGCGTCAATCGCACGGTACCGCACGTACCGTCGCATCGCCGCTGCGTCCACGCAACTTACTATTGTTATAACTGTGGTACCGTCACCAGTATAGTATCACCATGAAACTGATTTAAATGAAGAATTCTATGAACCAGATTTTACGATTCAATTCTAGGTCCTAATCAACGACAGCTGGATACTCTTCTCAAAGCTTTTCTGTTACTGTGTGCTCCATATCAAGGGTAGAAAAAATAGTCAGTTGTAATTACAAATTTTCTAGTTGATGATAGCAGGTAGGTACTTGTTGTGGATTACTTATTTTGCCGCCGAATGATCAATCTTTCTTTATTTCCATATAAATATTTCTGATAAATAGTTAGCCACAATTTTTCGCACCTGAGATCTTACATTATGATTTTATTGTATGGCTCCATGTAATAAGTTTGCTAGAGCATTACAAAGCCCTGAATTTTACACGATACATTTCAGGGTTCAAATTCTATTTCAAACAGGGTTCCAATTTCCTCAAAAATGTAGGTAGGTACTTATGAATACCATAGCTGTATAGGATTTTTTTTATCGAAATTAAGCAAAGTTCCGCACGGTCAGTATTTGAATGGGTGACCGTGGGTGGCATTTTCCAACTGAGCGCTACCGTGGCTCGGATAACACGTTAAATTGTAGGGCCTGGTTGTTTTAATTGTTTAGCTAAGTCAGAGGCCTTCAGGCGGCCTAAAAACTCTGACACCAGGGCTAGCCACCCGGCCTATACGAACTCACTTACTTATAGGTTTCCGGCATTTTATTTTGTAAATATGTATCTTGAAATTGCGTCCCAACCTTTGGTCACCCTTCATCAGAACATCGACGTGCGCAAACACGCCACTTTTGTACGCAATCGCGCACTAATGACAAAACGTAGCATCGTACGTGAGCAAATCTGAGCTCAAATTGAGCCGCGACTGTGCGCTACTGTCTTCGAGCACGATTGGAAGCATACCGTGTAATGGGCACATGGATATGGGCATGTGTTTTAAATTACAAGCATATATAAGTAGGTACATAGTGCATAGTCTAGGCACGGCAATGATAAATCTAACAGTATTCCGTCTTCATACAAACGGTCGGAACGCGAATCATACCTATGCGCCTCGGAGTTTGGCATGCTCTTGGTATGCTAGTCAGTCGCGGCAGTAGGGTTCTTCGTTTTACTAAACTCAGTATTTATTAAAACTCAGTATTTATTTAAAACTCAGTATTTATTTTTATTGGACGTTTCCTTTTTCATTCACAACGTTTTTCTTTTTTGTAATGAATATAATAATTTAACATCATAGATAGAAACTAGAAAGAAACTCAAGTAGATAAAGAGTAAGTAGATGAAATTAAAATACTGAATGCGGGCAGCCCTAGCGCGTGATACGTCTTGCGTGGTCACGTGGCGCTGTAGGTATATATATCAAGGACAGGGCCGACTCACAATACTGTTAGATACTATTATCGTGGTGAAGGTTGAAAGAAACTTCATGCCGGTTGTGAAGTTAGCTATAAGCTGCGCGAAACTCAATTCTCGCGCAGATGTTAAGTGAGCTTCAGTCAGGATAGAGTCATCTGTAGCTTGTGGCTATCACAGCTGTCAAGAATATACCTACTATATACAAGACTATGCTGCCTATACTTCCATACTGACTGGTTGAACACTTCACATGCCTATACTTTGGAATATCATTGCAGATATTCTGAAATCGCAAAACAATCACTTGTTCCATATATTCTGTTGATGATGATATAGGTATATTTTCTTTCACTTATATGGTTAATTCTATGTTTTCTATGTTCTATGTTTGTAATTATGATTAATATATGTTATAGACAATGAAGAATGTTCTTTAATTTTGATTATTAGCATTCCATATTCTCTGTCAAAAATAAAAAATACTAGTGAAAAAAATACTTCGATACGTCAATTAGTTTCCGATTTAGAAGTAAAACAAGTTGTAAACGCCTAGTGACGGTGTGACGTCACACCACAACACGCGCAAGCTATTACACCTACTACAGCGCTGCCGACTTGATACTAAGCGCGGGGGCGCGGCCGCGCGGCCCGCGTGGTGCGTTGTGACGTGACGTCACAAGCGGTCACGTGACTATAGCGGGACTCGATATTTTTCTAAACTTTGAATGCGTATAAAATCAAAACTACTTGGTATTTTTGACTACGACAAAAACTAGTGTATTTGTATACATACAGGCTTTACTGAGACACAATTTCAAGGGATTTGGCATACCTAGTAACATTCTTCATTATCCAACCACTTATCTCACATAATAGGTTGGGGAAAATGTCTTTTCGCATTATAGTATGTATGAACTTGTAATAAAATCTTTTTGGCTATACTATTTGTATCTGGCTGGTTTTGGTATCATTGAAAGTTTTAATTTTAAAGAACATAATTCCAAATTCAAATTAGGAAAATGTGTGATTTTCATTTGTTTTTCGCACTGCAAGATGAGTGAATCTTATGAAGAAATTCGATACATTTTAAAATTTTACTACAAAAAAGGTAAAAATGAAATGAAAAATGAAAAGTGGATCACGTACGACAAGAAATTGCGAAAAAGGTCGTGGTCAAAGGCCGGTCAGGCTTCACAGACTGTGGCGAAACCCGGGTTAACTCGCAACAAGGTGATGTTGTGTGTGTGGTGGGATTGGAAGGGCATTATTCATTATGAGCTGTTACCACCAGGCTGGACCATCGATTCTGAGCTCCACTACGAACAACTGATGAGATTAAAGCAAGAAGTTGAGAGAAAGCGGCCGGATTCAATCAATAGAAGGGGTGTGGTTTTTCAGCATGATAACGCTAGACCTCACACATCTTTAGCCACTCAGCAAAAATTAATAGAGTTTGGCTGGGAGGTGTTTATGCATTCGCCGTGTAGTCCTGACCTTGCACCTTCAGATTTCCACATGTTTCGGTCTCTTCAGAATTCTTTAGGTATTGTAAGGTTAATATCACGAGAGGACTGCCAAAACCACTTGTCGCGGTATTTTGATCAGAAGTCCCAAAATTTCTATAGCAATGGGATCATGCCCTTACCTACAAGATGGCAAAAAGTTATCGAACAAAATGGTACCTAGATACTTTAGTTAAATGTAAATAAACTACCTATATTAAAAATGTTTTGAATTTTCTTAAAAAATGCGAAGAAACTTTTTCCCCTACCTTTACTATATGACAATATGATATCCTATTTTAGGATAATAATATTACATTAGGTAGATATTATTTCAACTCGTCATCCCGAGATGTAATGACTTGATCAAATGATCATTATTTGCCTTATATATGTATTACCCAACTAAGCATTTAGAGCTACGTTTGTCGCTAGACTAGTCCCCTCAAACAACACAAAACAATGTCATCAAAGTTAAACCAACCGCTTTGATTACCCCGAAGCTTAATTCTGCCCTAACAATATCTCATTTTGCATCTGATAAGTGACATACCGATTCGTTCAACCGTGGGCAATTCGGGGCAATCCGGAGCATTGCGGGGCAATTTGGGCAATTCGGGAGTCAGTGATGCGTGTCGTAACCCTCTAACGCAATTGCACAGGACTCCTCGATATGCACTGCTTTGGTAATGTTTGGCAACTGATTAAAAGTCAAAGCTGTCCTGCCCACAGGAAGTTCACGAGTAGTTCGGGAGCCATCAACTTGTTTAATAACGAGACAAGTATTTTTTTCAAATTTCTATACAATATTACAATTATAAATAAAAGTAACTAAAATATAAATAACGTAATACCAATATACTGTATCAAGAAACCACCGTAGGTTTGTACAGACATACTCAGGCAAAAGTTCTGTAGAGACATTATAAAACATTTCAGGGGCATTGGTTCATTGGTGGTTTTAATTTAGAAATTTTCAATTCTGTAGAACGTCCTCTGCTGGAGAGATGTGGTAAAGAGCACGTCTGAGCAATAAATATTAAAAGAAAATGATTCAATCCAGTTTTGTGGCAAAAATCTGGAGCAATAATACATGTAATTTTAGTTTAATTTGAATATAAATGGATGGATGGATGGAATACAGATCACTTTAGGGATATATAAAACTTTGTGAAAAATAGCTATTTCATCAATTACTTGCAATTTGAGTTATCTGAAATGACATGCTGCAAAATTATAATACGATATTGCTCGTCAATATTTTTTGCCACTATGCCATAGGTAGTTGCAGTGGCCCTAAAAACTATTTTATGTTCAAACTGATTCGTGATTAAAATACCCATTATCTCCTTCACTATGCGGACTCGTGCCCGTAGGAGCGATGCTCTGATCTGAATAATATTAGTGTTGCGGATCACACGCGTCAGAGATCACAGGCGGAGCACCCGGGGCGTGCCGCCGCCGGTCCCGGACCGGAGCGACAACGGGTTGTGTAACTATACCTTTATATTTTAGTTACAGATTAGTTCTACTCATTTAGCTACTAGGAAACATGGGCACATATTAATAATTCGTAACATTAATAATTCCATACCTTTTATTTTTACGAGGGGGAAATCTTCGAAAGATGCCCGACTGCTTTGGGGTGCAGTCGGGTTATGTAGGTTTGTAGGTACCCACTAAAACCCCCTCGGTGGCCAGCCGTTGTGCTCTCTTGGGAGCTCTGGGATCTCCAAAGGAACGCACCGGTGGTCCCTCGTGCTCGGTGGTACTCGCCCAGTACTAGTACTAGACTTGTGCAGTCCTCTACGAGTACGACAACGTTGCCACACACGCTGTCGTCCTCCCCGTATTAATTCCATACCTACAGTACAACATGTTAGTAACTGAGTTTAGTTCCAAAGTTCAGTATGGGCCTTGTCGGGCATTAGAAAAAAATAGAGTTACAGATTATTTCTACCGGTTTAGCTACCTGTCGGGCTAGTATACGCACCTCGAAATAAATCTTGCTACTTGTCAGAAAAAGACAGAGTTACGGTAAATGTTTTGTTGACAGAAAAGACAACAAGTAAAAGTTTATAAGGAAATTTCAATATCTCACCACCCTATGCGAGGAAAACAGCCAAACGCCCGTTTTCGGTCTTTAGGGGATTTTCCCTAATTTGTTTGTGCGTGCCTCGCGCGAAATATGGAGTTATTTTTGTGGGCTTTAGGCTGTTTCGCGGTTTTTTGTAAGAGAAAGTTAACGTTATTATTTATGTCATTTTGGAAGCATCGGTGTTGCAACTGATTTTTGCAAAATAACAAGAACATGAAGGATGCTGAAAGTCTTGTGTAGGTAGTACTTAGTAAGTAGGGTTCGTCTATGTTGCTATTACGAGTATGTAGCAACAGCCTTTATAACTCTTTGATGAGACAACATTTTTTTCAAATACAAATATACTATCTAAAATATATTTTATGCGTTAGGTAGGTTAAGTCATATCAGCATGTATAACTGTTATCTAATCTGTGGTCGTATTTTAGGTTCAAAGTTTTATTTTTGATACGTACTCGTATTATTTCATCAATTATTATACAGGGTTATTCCTTATCAATTAGCATCCTCTTAGGGGCTTATTCTGTACATCAAAACTAATAACTTTTGTTCTGCGACTTTTGTCAAAACTCAAAAAAAAAAATTGCTATCTACCCGCGAAAAAATTTATGAAATAGCTGTTTTTTTTTTAGTTTTGACAAATGTCACAGAACAAAAGTTGTTAGTTTTGATATACAGAATAAGCTCCTAAAAGGATGCTAATTGATTAGGAATAACCCTTTATAAGTACCTAATTTTTATCTTTATAGTTTTCATGTAACTACTCGTCATATGTGAGAATCAAATCAGCAGTCCTATTATGGCTGCCATAAATGCTACACCCACGTCAACGTGTATTGCATCTGAGACAATAAGCACATTGTTCTATAAAGGGATGACCAGGGCTAGGGGAAGTGGCAGATGCGCACTGTAGCAAGGGTTGTTCACATTGTGCATTGTTTTGGCTTGTAATTTAGTTTTTATTGATCGATTGTGGGTAGTGTTTTATGGATAAATGCCAGGTGGTATTGGAGGTACTTATAGTTTAATAGTCGATGAACATTATTGCTGAGTCATAGCAATAGGCGATAGATAATATTGATAGGAAAACTTGTAAAACGTACTGGCAAAGAGCCGTGGTGGTTTTTTGATAAGCTTAATCACACCTGCATTACAATCATGAGGTTGTGACTTCAAGTCCCAGTCCCATACCAAAGAAGATATAATAATACTACGCACATATCAATGATTTCTTTGAAATTTATGTATGGAATTTTACACCACTGGCTTTTCGGCGTAGTAAAACATCGCGAGGCAACCTACATAGGTAGGTGCGTGCGAAGGCAACCTGTAGGTATAGGTATGCCCGTAGAAGTACAACCGGTCTTATTGGAGATCCATAGGGGAGGCCTATGTCCAGCAGTGGACTTCTTATGGCTGATGGATGGATGGATGATGGTGATACCACCAACCAGCACTGGGCTAGCATAGATAATATGAATCAATCACCCTTCGTGGGTAGATCTCTGTTCTGGAATGTTCAAGAAAAGGTCCACAATACCTATTTGCTGCATACTCGTACTAATTTCTCGTGCCTCTCAATTTAATAACAAAAAATTGTCAATTTGATGTTCGTGCGCCACGCTTAAAGTTAAGGCGTCTCGCTACATCTTCAGATACGGAACAACTAAGTAGCCGACCTTATTTCGTAAATCGACAAAGTCACAAAATAAACCGATGTTTTATTAGCGATCTCAACATTGCAAACTTTACATTTTAAGCTCTCGTAAGCGCCTTACGAACCGGTTCCTGGTATTTATTATTTTATTGAGCTTTTTAATGTTTGCGAAGATGGTATTAAAGCAATCGCCTGTCGGTGAATCGATTTACTGTTTATTGAGGAATACTCACGCAACTGGGGCTACCAGATGGAAAATTCAAAAGTCCCTATATATCTGAAATTTATGGCGAATTGCAAATCTCCAAACAACCATGTAAATATATCAATATACCTTTATTTTTTATACAGTCTGGTGGTTTCAAACTAGTGTGACTACTGGCTTTTTTGGGGAGAGTCCTCTAATAGATAGAGATAGAGTACCTTTACCTGTGTTATAAAAGCGGCCATCTCAAAGGGAGAGTGTGATCAAATTAAATGCCTAAATTAGAACTAATATCTACTAGTCCCTAATTCTAAGGTTCTACCTATAACTATTCTATTCTAATACCTGAGCTAATGTATCCGCCTTATTATTAGTCCACTGCAGGACGAAATTATTTTCTTCGGAAACATCGGCATTTCATCACAAAAATACGATTACTGACATAACTATCAAGTCACGGATGGACAAAACTTATTCCCCATTTCAGCAGTCTCTCGGATGCTCTTTGGTGGAATCTCGCCCTAAATAATGTTCCGAAATTCCCTAAATCAGCAACCATGAACAGTCTAAACTACCTGAAAAGTCTGGACATATCTTGAAATGGTAACCCTACATACAGCTCTTTCGTATTTAATTTGAAGATGACCGGAAGTGAAATTGATATTATTTTGTAGTTTATTTATTAACATAAATAGTCGGTAGTAGTGTGTCGAAACGGGGTCAATGAACTCCTAATTACCATCTAACTCGACGTGTCAATCTTTCTAAGACGGGGAAACGATCTCTTTGGATGCAAACCGCTACATCCAGTCTAATTTGAAATCATCACCACGAATTTTGCGGTTGATAATGTTCAAGCTTTTAGCTCAATTGTAACTTTGTGGCGTTCATAGCGAAGTTTGACTAGCTAGGTGTTTGCTTGCAATTGCTTAAGTTAAGCAACGTTCGGCACAGTCAGTCTTCGGATGGATAATCGCGAGTGGCATTTACAACTGTGCACTGCCGTAGCTTGGACAACGCGTTCATTATGCATGATGACTAAAAATATAATAAGTCCTTCAGATATATTTTCAAATATAATAGACACGTATTTTTTCTTTCGTCAAATAAACAAAACTTGATGAAGATATATTCCGTAAAAGTTCCGCGTGACGTCACAAGTGCCATACAAATGTATAGACTTCTGTAAGAGAGGTTTGACAAGGTTTGACTTTGTCAAAGTTTGGGGTTGGGGCCTAAGGGCTAATATTTTTTGATTATCTAACTTACGGACTAATTATAAATTTTTTCCCGGTTGTTTTAACCGTATACTTAGATTAGGTACTTAGCCATGTCAGAGGCCTTGAGGCGGCTTCAAAACTTTGACACCAGGGCGAACCATCGAATACCGATCAGTTGGCCTAGTATCACCTTGTAGAGCAGACAAGTAGAGGGATTTCGTGAGTGTTTAGTAGATGTTTTTCTAGTAATATTACTTTGCATTAATTTCGGTTAAAATATGTACTGAGTACATACCTATTTAATTTGGCAGTATTTAAGTTATGGACAACTATTTTCGTTTATTCTATACGGAACTCTCAGTACGTACCTAGTACCTATCTACTTAAATATGATTCTTTATTAGAATGCCTCGTTCCAAACAACAAAGATGAATTCAACCAAAACAAAAACCAGGAAAAAAGAACACCGCCACCGATCGCCGCTTATTGCCAGAAACAATGAACCAATTGCCCCTGTCGCCGTCCCAGTGTTGCTAGCACGTAGAAATCCCCCGAAACACGGGTAATGGGAAGATAGGTAGGGGAGCAGTAATAAAAAAGCGCAGTCCCCGGGGGGTTGTGATAAAAGATTTTAGCGCGAGGGGAGTCCGGATTATTTGTGTGATACTTTGTCTTTTTAAACGGTCGCTCTTTGTAGTAAGACGTTGTAATAGAAAGTTATGGTAAACATTTTCTCCCGCGGCGAAGGCACGAAGCTATTTTTATAAAGCTCTTTATTGTTTTGGGCACATTTCGCTATTATTCTTGGTTACAGTTATCAGTATTGTACCAAAACAATTTCATCGGAAAACTGAAGAAGATAAATTGATGCTAGGTATTTTTTAGTTCAAAAAAAGTTTCTTATTACAGTTTGCATCAGTTGTTTTAATTTATTTTTAAAAGTAACAGATGTCTATCGTCTATGATGATGATGATTATGCATATTTGACATAATGTTTTTAGAAAATGTGAACTTGTACATTTTTCTATAACGTGTATTCATAGAATTACAGATGCATGTGTTAATATCATTAACTATGATTTAGTAAAATTAAAAAGATCTTTGATTCATCACTTTCTACATTCCCTTACAAATCACTTCAAAACATAAACATCTCAACAATCTCAAAAAGCACATTTTCCTCCTACTTAACTTCCACTTAAACAAACAATTGATAAATTAACAAGATCGACGACGTCCCTTGTCCCCTCGTGATTCTTTTTTCCCAAAAAATAGGGGAGACAAGATTACTGGCCCCAGGCGTATCTAGATGTGACAGATTAACCGGTAATTTCCGGTAATTCTCCTAAATTGATATCTCAAGAGGAAAAGCTTCTTTTTTCAAACTTTCTTTTTCTTTTTTCGCCCCTCGAACCTTTGAAAGATTGCCAGTCATTGCCGTAAATGTAAAAAAGGTTATGAGATTGTCTGACGTGGATTGCGCAAAGTTGCTGGAGAGTGCTGCTGGGGAATGAAGTTTTGGTTTACGACGGAAAGTTACGGTTTTAGTGGGATTCAATCAGGGATTGGTTTTTGGATCTATTCATATGACCAGAATCACCTAACTTTTGTTTTTTGAAAGAACTCAGATTAGTTCTCTTTGTCTAGGTACAAATTGTTATTAGAGTACCTACCATGATCTATTTGTATTCCATTTCATTATTAGAGTACTTAGGTACGCCCTTAACGGTAATTAACTAGTAATACAATTGCTACTATCAATGAAACCTAAATTATTGTTAGTTATTTACTTACATAAGAATCAATGCCTAAGTGTACAACTGAATAAAAAGTTTTGCGAGCTATATCAGAGCTCCGGCCCAAGCCAGATATCGCCATTGATAAACGCGTCAAGGAGGACAATAATTTAATTGAAATAACTGAAATAAGTGCCTATTTGTCTAAAACTTGGCTCTTTCACCCAAAATGAAGCATCTAGCAAATATTATATTATCAATTGATGATGGGACTGTAAATTTCTCTAATGGAGACAACGGACTGCTAATTCTAGTGTAGAAAGTCCACACTAACTAGGTGTGACCAACGGACCAACCGGTCATAAGTAGGTAATTATAAATTTACAGCGGAGGGACGCCTATGTACCGCAATGGACTTAAATAGGCAAATTATTACATTATTCTTTTACAACAGTAAATAATTATAATTACTTAACAAACCTAATTAACCTGACAACCGCTACTTCAGCTAAATTTCAAAACATTTAATTGCGTCTATTTGTCATAAACGTATTATTTCGAAATGAAGCATTAGACGGGATCTTCTACCGCTTGTCATGACATGAGGCAATTTAAGTATCACGTTCACTTACAATTTACGCAACATCCTAGCCAGTATACTTGACCTCTCATTCCGTAGTAAACAGAAGTAAGTTAAGCAACGGAAGAGATCTAAATTAGCTGGTTTGTTGAAAAAATCGCGCGTGCCGTGCGCGGTCGTGGTTTCGGTCTGTTTACTAGTAAGGTCGATACATCCTTTGAATTCGCTTAATTTATCATTATCACTAACTGTAATTGGAGATTTTCATTATCTAAGCTATTTATCTTGATGATTTTTGTGCCAATGTCGTTGCGGTTATTTTGGCTTCGGACGGCACGATTGTGTACCGTGATTGGTTTCACGGCAAGCGATTTTAAGTTGTCATTTGTGATGCTAAAATTAGCAAATGATTTTTTAGGTTTATGTCTTAATTTTCTAGCCTTTGGTTTAAAATCCTAAGTCAATATTATAAGGCCGAAACTGTGTTGGTTTGTTTATTACTATTTCACGCAACAGCATCGGAGCGAGGTTCATTTTTTGCACGCGTACTTACCTTAGATATAGAGCGTATACTCGTACTATAATAAAGGTAGGAAAATTTCATAGGCTACTTTTGTTCTGGAAAATTATTTGAATTTAAACTACTACCTACCTAGTAGGTGTTAGGGAAATGTACTATTCGTACTCTGTGGCCAAATATCAATAGATATTCACGTATCGAATCCTGTGAATCCTATTCGGTTCTGGAATTTATTTCAGGGTAGAGAGTAAATAGAAGTAATATTTGCTCTGAATGATATTCCGTCAGATAGAGTACAGTAGGGTTTTGAACAATATACAGTTCCAGGCTGACAACATATCTAAAATCTTAATTCTAGCTTTAAGCTAGAGGTGTTTAGATCACTTTATGCATTTTTGTTTTGCGTTATGTGTTTGTGGGCCAGTGCCAGATTAACCCTCTCAGGGGCCCTAGGCAGTGCAATTCTGGGAGCCCTATAATCCATCACTGATGTGAACTGCGAGACCAACAAATGAATCCGATTTTTGGACTCCTTTATCTGGTTTGTTAAAATCTAAAATACCCCAATTTTGTTGAAATTGCTTTAATTTATTATTAGCCTTGGTTAAAATAATAAAAAAAACTATTGATCGTGTTTTCAGGAATAGGGCCAATGCAGAATTACGAACACTTATCATACTTTGAGTCAGGGTAAAAAATAATCGGCCAAGTACGAGTCGGACTCGCGCACGGAGGGTTCCGTACTGTATGGGAGCCCCCCTTAAATATTTATTTTATTTTAATTTTATTATTTATTATTGAATATAAAACTAAATATTCTGTGAAATTTTCAAGCATGTACCTGTTACCATTATTAAATAAAATAGATCGAAAAACGTCTAAAAAATCAGGTTTGTTGTATGGGAGCCCCCCCTTAAATATTTATTTTATTCTATTTTTAGTATTTGTTGTTATAGCGGCAACAGAAATACATCATCTGTTAAAATTTCAGCTGCCTAGCTATCATGGTTCATGAGATACAGCCCGGTGACAGACAGACGGACAGACGGACATCGAAGTCTTAGTAATAGGGTCCCGTTTTTCCCTTTGGGTACGGAACCCTAAAAATAAGCTAGTTATGATATTGAAAGTATTTTTCAACAACCATCTCATGTTAGGTAAAATATCATTGTCTATGGCATCTAGTAACACGCATCAGAGATTGCTTCCCATGTTCGCCCACACAACACTTATTTATTGACGACTCGAGGCCAGGATTTATGGTGTAGGTAGCAGCTTGTCGCAATTAGCCGCATGCTCTTGTTTATTTGGCTGAAGATGAATTGGCTGATGGAGTATGGAAGTAGACTGCTTGAAGATTTGTGACCTGTATCAAAGATGAATTTATAGGAATCTTTTACCGAACTATTTTGTGGATACTTACTAATAAAGTTGGTTTAACAATTGGACATTAAGTCATTTCTAATGTTTTGATTGTCTTTTACAACGTTATTTTAAATATCTGCATTAAGCAACGTTCTGCACGGTCAGCATTTGGATGCAGCAGGTGGCATTTTCCAACTGAGCGCTACCGTGGCTCGGATGTCACGTTAAATTTTAGTTACCGGTTGTTTTAACCGTTTAGCCATGTAAGAGGCCTTCAGGCGGCCTAAAAATTCGGCTGAAGATTAATTGGCTGATGGCATATGGAAGTAGGCAGCTGGAATATTCGTCACCTGTTTCAAAGATGAATTTATAGGTGTTGTACTATATGTGTTTAGGTAATCTTTTAACAAAGTCATTTCTGGATGACAGTAAAGTTGTTTGGCTATTTGGTACTTAGTGATGATAGGTATCCATTCAGATTTGTATAAAATTTCTAATGTTTTGTCGGTCTCTAAAATTACATATAACTTCACTTATTGTAGGTAAGTATTTCTTTCTATTTGCATGTACATCTACTTCTTAGTTTTTGATAGCTTTGGCAAGCGTGGAGTTTGCCCAACGAATAGATATTTTGATAAAAACATTATTATCTACACGAAACCCAAAAAACATTTAGTTTTGTGCAAATATTTAATCAATCATTATTCCTGATTTTCCTATCGTACAAGAAGTACTTATTCTTGGCAAATTGACCTCTGAGACTACACAAATATTTGATAGTAAAATACTAGGTATATATTTGATCGACTACGAAGTCACCATCAAAACAAAACACCTTTCACTTTCACCTTTCACAAATATATGTATTCAAACCACCGCGTAATTATTACGTCGTTTGACTCAAAATTGAACTTCATTTATGTATATGTAGTATATCAGTCTCTGGCAGCCATATCACAAGCTTTGCTTAGTTTGGGGTCAGAGACCGTGTGTAAGATGTCCACAAATTATATATTTATTTAACCTGTAATGAACTCCCCTTGATACTCAAAACCCTGTCTGATTCCGGTAGTTTTTCACTGTTTTTTCACGCAGCTACTCTGTCTTTTGACGTGGTCTTTTGTCATGCAGCTAGTAATAATAGAAAAGGGTGAAAATATTATATAATCACGTTCATATACACATATATTATTATATTCACATTTTTTCTTGGAACATTTCCTTTGTATTTAATTCTTAATTATCTATAAAGTTTGTTATCACCTTAGGAACTTGAAACACTAAAGATTTTCTAGATGATCAAAAAGAAATCAAGATCAAGATCAAAAGAAGGCAAGAGTCATCAATTTTGTGTTGTTTTAAATCCTTTTTTTTTAAATTGAATGGCGGTACAATTTTATCTCTCTAGATCTACAATAGGTTTACTCATTATCACAAGCATTTATCGGGTTATTCTTGAATGGAGACCACGCACCGGCAAGCGCAGCGTAGGGCGTCCACTGACGAGGTAGACCGACGATATAATTGAGACCGCAGGAACGCGTTGGATGCAGGCCGCTTCCAACTGGGCTTATTGAAACTTCATAGGGAAGGCTTATGACCAGCAGTGGTCGTCCTACGGCTGATTATGTTGATGATGATTTCAAAGGTTCTAAAACTTTGTTCTGTTCTGTCGTTTATCACGGCTACAATTGAGCAGTAACTTCTTACTTTCCATTTTTGTCGTACATTTTTACATTTCTCAATCATCTCGCGCGAAATTCGTGTCTGAACAGTGACCCCTTGACAGACAAGCTTCCAAATAGGTAGACACATTAATTTAGCCATCACGAGTGTGAGCAATCAAAACATTAATTCAATCGTTGACGCCGAATTAATTGCTAATAATGCTACATCGTGCGTCTAGAAGGCTAATGGTTAGTCGGTAAAGGTTATGTTTTGTCAATTTTATGCTTTATGCTAATGTAATGAAAACTTATTTATTGTCAGTCCTATACCTACCTAAGCTAAATCAGACAACAAGGGTGGCATCAATTGTATTCATGCTAGTACAGTCCATGCTTGAGAGGTCGGGACCACAGATCAGAAAACAAGTCAGGTTCATAAAATTCCCAATCCAAAGGTTTTAAATTTGAACCCCAAAGCACTCAGCTCTGTTTCTCAATCAAATATCATGTCTCAATATTTTGTTAGTTACAACTAATACTAGAGCCAATGCTTTTTATGTAATAGTAGTGTAATAATAATACTTAGTTTTATTCATATTTAGTTTCAAATTTACAACCTACAGGTTGTAGAAAAGAAAATTTAAAACTAAATGTCGACAAATCTTTAAAATATCAATCTGCATTTGTCCAGCTTAATAACCCATGGCCCAACTAATCCTTTTAATACACATGATAGTATCAACATAAATCAAGCATATATTAAAGTGTATAATTTAAATACAAATAAAATGCTATCAATTTTAAGCAGTGTGTATTGGAATTGTAACTGTGACAACGAAAATTTTCTGTATCAACAATACTGCACGCGTCAGTTACAATATCTGATTTCAACATTGCCCCAGGTCACATCATGTCACAAGCCGTTTGTGTCACCCCTAGGATATACATATAGGGGTGGTATTAATTAAAATTTATCTCGTACCCACGTTTTTGAATAAGTTGAAGTGAAACTTGTAATGCGACTTCCAACAAGGTTACGTTAAACGTTTAACGCTACCATGGAGGGGGTGTGAAAGCACTATTGCGTCAAAGTTTCACTTCATCCGCGCGGAGGGACTTCACTTGCTTTTTTAGGGTTCCGTACCCAAATGGTAAAAACGGGACCCTAATACTAAGATTCCGATGTCCGTCTTTCCGTCCGTCTGTCTGTCCGTCTGTCTGTCTGTCACTAGGCTGTATCTCATGAACTGTGATAGCTAGACAGTTGAAATTTTCACAGATGATATATTTCTGTTGCCGCTATAACAACAAATACTAAAAACAGAATAAAATAAATATTTAAGGGGGCTCCCATCCAAAAAACATGATTTTTAGGAGTATTTTTGCTCGCTATTAATAATGGCAAAGAAATGGGGGTAAATTGGCTCCAACATGGTACGGAACCCTTCGTGCGTGAGTTCAACTCGCACTTGACCGATTTAAAAAAAGTGTAATATGAATATTGTTATCATGAAAGTAGGTAAATATCTCTACATAACTCTATAAACATAACCATAAACGTCATTCCTCATCTTCCTCTTTGATTCAAAGTGGCTTACATTACGAGAAAATTACATAGTACATTACTGAGATCAAAACAGGGACTGTTGTGCAACGCACGTCATACGTGTGCCTACTGGGGACGCATATGCGAATAACAAAACAAACGCTAATGTACACTCGGCAGTCAAAATTAAACTTAATAACGATAGCAGTAAGAAAGCAGAAGAAAGCAAAAGTAACGCTGCAATCAAAGAAGGCGATATCACTGTCATAAAACGTAATACCATAAGAAAAGAAGCTCTATGACAGCATAGTGAGGTCTATTATTGAAACGGTCTTAAGAGTGAATCTGTTAAAACAGCAAACAAGATATTTGACATCAAAATTTGTAATGTAGACCTTATAGTTATTGGAGCAAAGTAAATTGTAGTTGTGAAGGTAACATTGTTGGAGGAATATGCGCCTACGCTTGTCATCGTATCCGTAACGCGATCTCCGGGCCTTAGGTGCTTTAGCATCGGTGCAGCTTGTGATTTTGTGATTTAAATGCGCTTTTAATGTTGAAAGTTGTCTATGTTTTGTTGTGATGGAACATGTTATTCTGAAAATAGATGATAATAACCCAAGAAATATGAAATTTAATAAATGCTTAAATGTTTTCTGGATTAATATAAATGTTCCTTAATTACTCGTAATATAGCCTGGCTACTACTTATTTGTGATGAAATCTGGATTAATTTAAATAATCGGCCGAGTGCGAGTCAGGCTCGTGCACCAAGAGTTCTGTACCGTTCGGAAGCCCCCCTTAAGACATTTTGTTTTAATTTAAAATTATGTGAATATTTAAAGCATCTTCCTGTTGCGGTTATTAATGTCAAGCAAAATAATAATCGGCCAAGTGCGAGTCGGACTCGCGCACGGAGGGTTCCGTACTGTATGGGAGCCCCCCCTTAAATATTTATTTTATTTTAGTTTTATAATTTATTATTAAAGTGAATATAAAACTTATTATTCTGTGAAAATTTCAAGCATCTACCTGTTACCATTATTAAAATAGAGCGAAAAACGTCAAAAAAAATCAGGTTTGTTGTATGGGAGCCCCCCTTATGTATTTATTTTATTCTCTTTTTAGTGTTTGTTGTTATAGCGGCACTAGAAATACATCATTTGTGAAAATTTCAGCTGCCTAGCCATCATAGTTCATGAGATACAGCCCGGTGACAGACAGAAAGACAGACAGACAGACGGACATCGAAGTCTTAGTATTAGGGTCCCGTTTTTCCCTTTGGGTACGGAACCCTAAAAATCAAGAGCCCCCTATATCTATTTTATTTTAATTTAATTTTTTTTAGTGCATGTTTATTGTATTATTTTGTGAATATTTCAAATACCTACCTGTCGCCGTTATTAATATCGAGCGAAAAACGCAAAAAACCAGATTTGTTGAATGGGAGCCCTCCTTAATTTTTTTTCTATTTTTTAGTATTTGTTGTTATAGCGGAAACATAAATACATAATCTGTGAAAATTTTAACGTTCTAGCTATCACGGTTCATGAGGTACAGCCTGGTGACAGACAGACAGACAGACAGACGGACGGACAGCAGAGTCTTAGTGATAAGTTCCCGTTTTTACCCTTTGGGTACGGAAAAAAGACCTAAAAAGAAAATTTGTGAATCTAAAAAAGAAAATTGATAGCAAAGAAGAATATTAATTCATCATCCTGGAAATAAACTAGTAATAGGAGATAATAGGGAACACTGTCCAATTTCTGATCGAGAGTAGACCTATGAATGTCAGTAGTTAGTAGTAAACTGGGAAAAGTGATACTTGTACTGACACGAGTATTTACCTGCAACCATCTGAACGCATAGAACCTATCACATAGATACGAAATATAGCCCTTCAATAGACTGCTGTAACTGACCATCGCTAACAACGACGACCACAAAATATAGACATCAACCTATCCCACTATTAATCCTCCGCAATCGGCCATAAACCGACTAATTAACCGTCTAGTTGCCACTCTGTCATCTCCTTTTACAATCACTAATGACAAGTCCCGTCTAAAGTTCCCAGAAGTTGACAGCAACAATCTCAATAAAATCATAAAAGTCGATCGTGATCGTAAAACTGAGAAGAATATTTACAGCCTACCATTACCTGGTATTCCTAAGCCTTATAATGAAGAGGATAGAGTTTAAAATGTTGATCATGTAGTTGGAGTGGAAAAGGTAGTGCTCGTTAGTGTGACAGGACGCGAATGCGATTAAAGATCAGAGGTTAACCGCTGGTTTAATTGATTTTCTATTGTTGCTGCAATTGCTACCGAGAGAGGCATCTATCGCGTTTTCAGTATGCTACTGGGCATTTCAAACACGTAGAAGAGACTATTTTCTAAATATTTAGAATACGAACCTGATTGCTATCATCAACAATACCAGTGATACCACGGACTTAAAATAGCTGAGCACTTTCATTTTGTATCAAAAAGGCAAATAATATCGTGTAATATCGGCAAATTCAGACACCGTCAGGTTAACGCCATATGAAATTAATAATGAATACGAGTAATTCAACATTAAAACCAAACCTGTGATGATCTTTCTTACTCGGTCTACCAGGCAAGTTGTTCTGGGTGGACTTAAGGTGCTGAAATCCAAAAACTTGTAATATTGAAGTAATTGAAATATAAATGAGAAAAATTGAAGAATTTTCCTCTGTCAACAAAACAAAGTACTGTAAAAGATGCGTAAACTTTCTCAGAAAACAAAAACGGTGCCACAAACAATAACAACCATTCTCATTCAAATATTGAATGACTCGCCATCGAAACATCCAACAATCTCAAGAATCCCAGAGTTCAACACCACACGGTAATACCAAATCCAAACACTCATTCGACTATTTCTGTCATGTCTGTTTGTTCAGAGCTATCCGCTGACATCGATTCTGAGCTATTTTATGATCGGAATCAACTTTGATATTCAACAGATCAGGACACGCGTTTCCGTGATCAAGAATATGATCAGTGCTTTTGCTTTAGCGAAATCAACAGGTAGGTAATTATAGGTCGAATCAAATCAAAGTTCTTGACGGCTATGAAATTAGCTATTGGTTGCGCAAAACCCAATTATCGCGGAGCTTTTATGTGAGTTTCAGTTAGGAATGGATTTTGCGCAGCTTGTAGCTGACTTCACCGCCCGCGTAGATGTTTCATTCGGTCTATGCTTACTAAATTTTATTGTCATTTCTAAAATTTAGTTGATCTTATTGTCATGAATGGAATTGAGGTTGTAAATCTTCAACGATGATTATATTGATGATATATTGATAGCAAATAAGCAGAAAATGGAAACAATTGGCAAGGAACAACAAAGTTGAATGTCACCAATAGAGAAGCAGGCAAAAAGAGGGCTAAACGCAAGGAATGCAGAAAGATAACCAGAGAAAAGTCAAATCTGTTTTGAAAACACCTATACCTGAGCCCGAATAAATAAAATACGGCATAAATAAGAAACCCTCGCCCGTAGTAAAATCTTACCAAAACTATTTCGTGCATGGGTAGGTGGTTGAAGAGAGAAGATACGTAGATCAAAATACTTTTATACTTACATTTTAAGTTTTATTTTCTATTAACTTGCCAAAAAATAGTACATCTTTTCCTGACTAAATTATACACATTGCCTAGGATAGTCACAAGCTTCCAATTAACCTGCCGGAACACAATAATGACAGAGTACACTAAGAGTAATTCAGAATAATTGGTGCTAGGACTTGATAAACAAAAAGTGACTCCACTAAAAACTAAATCAAGTTCAAATTACAAAACAATGTGTAGCCCCAAGGCTTGATGCGTAATTACACGCAAATTAATAATAATAATAATAATAATTTTTATTTGTTCCAAAACTTAATTAGTCTACTTATATGCGCTGCACTCTGCACTAGGTCTCCGAAGAGCCTGTGTTGCAGGGTACAGATTTATTAACAATTAAGTGCAAATTTATACCTATGTTTATACACTATTAAGTAAATATATCAATCATAAGTGCATTATTATGCCTACCTACAATATTATATATAACTATAGTAGGCTCTCTCTGTGTATGTGTGTGAATGAGTGTGTGTGAGTGAGTGTGTGTGTGTGTGTGTGTGTGTATGTGTGTATTTGCGCGTGTTTTTGTGTGTGTATGTGAACGCAATAGCTGCTCTTTCGGTCCTGTGTCATATAGTACATCACTTAGTTGTTTCCATTAACTTCTCCGTCTTCTCGTAATCCAGAGATAATAAATAGTCTACTACTAACGCATTGCATTCAAATTTGGTAGCATTTGCGATCTCTATGGCTCTGTTGATTTTATTGTACAGCATTGGTCCTAAATTGTTTATGCTCATGGCACCAAATTTGGTTCGGGCACCTGTGTATTTGTCTGTGTAATTAATGTCTAAATAAGTAGCGCAAGACAAATGAACAAAGAGACGAGTCATCAATCTTCCTCGGGATAGGTGTGACCCCGGCCTTATTAGTATTTTATTGTTACATCACGCGGTTCTTGGTTTCTGTAGTGGTAGAAATATAATTGTTTAGAAATATAAATAGTAGTTGGGTCACAAAACCTTGTACTTACTTACTTCTTGTTATCTACAGATAACCATGTTATTTTTTGCTACGTTGTATCCACCAACCCGCACTGGGCCAGCGTAGTGGATTTGGCCAAGTAATCTTCGTGGGTAAGCCTTTATCAGCAGTGGACTATCAAAAGGCCGGTACAGTACACAGTACAGAACTTACTCTTTTTAAAGCCTTAAATCGAATTGAAGAAATACCTAAATGATAAAAAACACATACTACAAATATAACATTCATCGGTTTTTAATGTCGATATTTATCACCCTGCCTCTGTTTCTTGTTTTTGTCAATTAGTTGCGGGTCCACCGCGTGTTCCGTGAACCGTGTGCAAAAGCCCTTACTACTGTAAAATCTCTGTGTGGTCAACCCGCAAACCGTGTGCTAAAGCCCTTACAAATGTACTTATTTCTGTCTGATCAAAGTGGTCAACTCGGATTTCAATTAGAATTGGGACTAATGCAGATTGGAATGGAACACTCAGATTATCTTTACTTTCAGGGGTATCTGACGATCCGATTGCTTTTCGTATAGTAGTAGCTTAAAAACTGCAGTTTTATTTCGTATTACGAGTATTGTAGTTAAAAGGCACTTGTTAGTAAAGGATTTTTTTTTTAAAATAGCCTTGTAATTTAAATTGCTATTGTTACTAAATCGGAAGTCTAGCAAAAGTTTAAACAGATAAAATTAATTAAAACTGAAAATTTTAGATTTGTAGTTTTTCTATACAACGTTAATATAACTAAAATGTGTTGTATAAGTATTATCCCAATAAGTTTATAAAGTGGGCAAGCACGTAAAGCGCCGAGCTCAACAGATGCCGTGTCCATAATGCATTATCCAAACACGCCGAAAATACTTCCACCCCGGTCATACACGCGGTTGACAATACATCGCCACAGTCACTTGGATACAGAAGGATTACTCTCAAATAAATCTTCTATATCTAAGGGTCGAAATAGGTACTTAGTTCAATTTTATGTACTTGCTATTATGTGATATCAATTATATGGATACTAGCGACCCGCCCCGGCTTCGCTCAGGTGTATTATACCACATAATTATAAACCTTCTTGAATCACTCTATCTATTAAGAAAAACCGCATCAAAATCCGTTGCGTAGTTTTAATGATATAAACATACATGGGGACAGACAGCGGGAAGCGACTTTGTTTTATACTATGTAGTGATGGTGATATCTAGGGGTCGAAATAGGTATAGTCTTACCGTTTAACTGAGTCCTCGCCTGCGCGGGGACCCGCCGCCCGCACCTGCCTCAGTGTCCTTTGTCGTCTACCCCCGCGCCCCTGTACCGCACAGGCGAGGACCAAGTTAAGCGGTCAGACTATAGTTCAATTTTTTTTACTTGCGATTTTGTGATATTAATAATATGGATATGCCACCGGGATCCCGCGGAACCTAATATTTTCAGAAGTTAAAAATTTTATGTCAAACTTATAAAATAGTATTTCATTTTCGATCAGACAAAGCTTGTATAACAAAAAATTAAATAGCTGAAATAAACAGCAAACTGATACAAGTATTAGCTTTTTAACCAAAAAACCTACTTTAAATCATTTTTTATGTTTTACTCCTTCTTTTTCAGTGGCATTTTCCAGAAATTACGCTGATTCCCAGGCTTTGACTATCTTTCTGCAAGAATATAAAATTGAACTATCTATTCCGACCCCTACTTTTATTTTGTCACGATAGTGTAAATGGCTGCGGTGCTGTAAAAAACTGACAATCAATGAGATGTATAAATTGACTTGGCATTTTTTCGGTTTCCATATTGATGGTATAAATTACATTTATTTGTACCATAAATATGGAAAAAAGAAACAATCGATATATACTTTCCCTTTACCTTGCCCGACTTCGTCAAAAAATTGGGAACATACTGGACATACAATATGGATAGGATATGGGTACATATGTTTGGATATTTACAATACTTAGTGTATGATAGTGAAACCTACCGTATCAAAGTTCAAAATTCACACACAAATGGATAAATCATTTAGTAAGTTCCCAATGAGTAACATCTCATTTGATTTCGCTGTAACTGCTTGTGAATTGTATTTCCTAATCAGTCACAGTGTCACATTGCGATTATATAACAAAAGCAATACAAACAGGTAACACACGATGTAACTGTGTGATTAAACGTTGATAACAAAATTTTCAAGAAATGGGACAGTTACCAAATGGAATAACTCATTGGGAACGTACCGTTAATTTTATACTATTTCGCTACTGTAGATGTAACATCAACCGTGACTCGTGTTAATTATTATCAATTATAATCAAATGATAAAAATTATTGTCAGACAGCATGGATCAATTATTAATTTAGCTTTTTCTTCCTTAATAATAACAATGTCACAATTATTGCTCTCAAACATATTAAAAAAAACTTTTTTTTTATTTCTGTTACGAGCAAATTACAGTTTTCAAATTTAGCCCCACTGTACGAGTATTTGATCGTGACCAATGGCGTTCTTGTCAGAGACGGGTCAAGAAGCCGAGGTCGCAAAGTGAGAAGATGGGAAGATGATCTGAAGTTGACTCTGGGTCCCCTTTGGCTAAGAATTGCAAACGATAGGAAACAGTGGAAGATGTTGGAGGAGGCCTATGCCGTAAGGCACACCGAAATTAGGGACTTATTGTGATGAATGAACTAGTGATTATTTAGTAGAACGAAAAATTGTAAAATTTCGGAATAAAAGGCTTATTATTATTATTATTATAATGGCGTTCTCTAGTGGCGGAGGCCAAGACTAATTTTGGGTTGTTGCTCCAGAGGAGTTAGTAAGTAAGTAAGCCCACTGTATCCTACATCCACTGTGACACTGCGCATCGGCCGCGACCGCTAGTGTAAACACGCGTTTATTATCGACGTCATAAAACGTCGCGTTTATCGGCGCAGTGTGGGTGGTCCCTTACGGACTGTGAGAGCTTCCGTTGATTGCATAAATAATGTATACGCATTCCTTATCTATAAAGGGAAAATTTAAGATAAGACATCTAATTTGCGTGGCGTCATGATTTTTGTCGTTATCTAGACGTAGATAGATCAAAAAACTCTTTATTGTTTACAACAATAAGGCCTTCATGCCGTTGGAAAAATCTGACACAGGGCTAGCCAACCGGCCTATACTAATCTACTCATCAATGGTGCTTATGTACACAAATAAAAATACTTAAAAACTAGTATAACAATTGGCGCCCTTATCGCTTAAAGCAGTCTCTTCCAAGCGTCAATTACACCACTACCCTTGGTTAGAAAATTATCTTGCCAAAGATAGACCTCTATGTTATCAAATAAATTAACTATAAAATAAATAATAGGTACTCTTTGTATAATTAGTCACATATCTAGTAAATTAAATATTAACGCTTACTGTCACAGTTTATCTTCACAGAGTCTTAGTTTCTGATAAGTAGTCTTTCATATTAGCTTTAGCTTGTTGGCAAACTTTACAAATATCTTTGACAAGACGATGAACTTTCAGAAATGCCGTAGAAAAACTTTAATTCCGTTTAATATTTAGCTGGAATTAACAACACAAATGTATAGATAAATTAAAAAATTTGACCATTTAAAATGCCCTTGGTTTCCAAGCCAGACCTAATGAAACGTAAAACTTCGATTTATGAATAAAATCTGAGGGTACAGCTGTGCATCATAACTTAGCACGTTAAATAAATCGGTAGACCTAACGTTACCTACTGAATTACACCCCCTTCTTTTAAACAGTTAGGCAATAACAGTTTCTCTAAAAACATACCTAATGCGAAAACTTATCTCGAAAAGAACTCTGTCTAAATAAATACACTACCAATATCTTTCCCAAATATAAAGTAATTTCGGACATTGTTGCAGCGAAGTGGTTCTAAATTGCAGGCCGTGATGTGCTAATAGCCCGTATCAAGGCGAGGTCTTTAGCTGCACGCCACTGCGTTGATAAAACAATGAAAATTGCACAAATATTTCAAGAACCGAGGACTTTGTCTGACATGTAGTGTGACGTAAAGAACTCTACTCGTATATCCGTAACATTGTTTATCAGCGATCACCGAAGTTAATCCATGTTTGGCACGCCCAGTCTTTGGTTGGGTAAACGGGGGTAGCATTTTCAACTGAGCGCTACCGTCGCTCGGATAACACGCAAAATTTTAGGTCCTGGTTGTTTTAACCGTTTAGCCATGTCAGAGGCCTTCAGGCAGCTTATAAACTCTGACAACAGGGCTAGACACCCAGCCTATACAAAATTTACTTTACTTATTAAGTACTTACATTACTACGGTCAGTTGTAACTGACTGCCAGTGAAAAGGGACGTTGGTGTCCGTTAAATCCTTAACAACAATTTACAGCACGTAATATTGTGGACAGTCATTGTAAGTAGCATAACCTGAGCAAATCTCAGGCTATGCTACGTACAATGACTTTATTTTTGAATCTGATTAATGCTCTAGATGGATTGATTGAGGAAAGTAATGTGACGACCTGATGACTGATGACCTACCTACCTAAGATATCCTTAATATTTTTTAGTTTCTAAGTACGCGTACGATTACATTCAAAGTTTTCAATAAAACCGTTTAACTTAATACGCATGAAAACATAACAAAAACAACTGTACTGTTCTGTAGTGTAAGTACCGTATGGTACTGTGTACTGTCCTTTTATTATTATTAGTCTACTGTTGAACATAGGTTTACAACGACACATCTGCATTTTACGGTTAATATTACCAAATATTTTGATGTTCCTTGATAAGGAAAATGTACAAAATAAATTCGTATAGTTCCCACTGACGTAAATAAATCTTGATAAAAATCTATTGTTTTTGATTTTACAACACTTGTCATAACAAAACACTTGTAAGCTGTGCGTAATAAGCCAAGAGGACTTCCGGCGGAAAATAGCAAGACGTCAATAAACATGTGAAAAAATCAGTTCATGACGCAAAACTATTCTTCGCTATAACATAATTGACCAAAGCAAAGAAGGCTTGCTTTATAAACACTGCTATTTTTCTTTCTTGGCGACGGAGATATTGATAGGGGGGTCTTCTTTACGTGCTCAAACCTCCCGTTACTCAATCACATATTAGAATACATTCTTTTATTTCCACACTTACCTACTACAAAGATGTGATATTAAAGATGTCAACCATTTCCACAGTAAAATTGGCTTGTACAAAACTATCTACAAATTGTCACCAATCGCTACTTTGCATGTCTAATTATACCTACAAAATTCACATGCCAAGACAGATCATGTTTATAAAAGACATCTATAGCACCTAGCGATTAACGACATGATATGGTGAACGACTGATGGGGGAGTGGGGCTATTTTCCTAAAAAAAAAAGACCAGTTAAAAAGTAATAAGAGAAGGGTTGAACCTGTACACGATTAGCACAGAACCTATGCTCAGCAGAAGGATTAATATCTAGATTTTTTTTAAATTCTTAATAATAAAGAACCAGCTTACTCGCAGGTTTAATTAGGCTTGATTTTGTAATAACATGAAAGATCACCCCATCAACTTTTACAAGCAATCTTTTTAAATTGAATTGATTCAACTTTTCTACCCTTTTTGAACTCAGTATACAATGTTTACACTCAAAATACTAGTAATAATAAATTATTGGTATGTGCTAACTGTAAAGTCTTATATTGAGCGTGTTTTCTTTGTGAAAATATTAGTAGAAGAATAACCAATGACCGATTCACACCGATTCCTAAATAAATATCAATTACCATCAACAATTACAACACGTTTTGTTCCACCCACTCGGACAGAAAGTCGCGCGCTGACTCACGCGGTGTCGCAAGTCGCAGCGAAGCAGCCATGTGGGTGGTGCGATAAGCATCTAATTATTATGTGTTTGTCGTCGCCTAGATCTGTACAGGCGGGAACAACACCACCAGCCTACCTTTGCATTTGATTTGAGACGCCACTATCGTATTTCGTAGCTGAAAGAAAGAAAATTCGTAGCTTCTCTATTTCTTCGTCTCTACCAATAAATTGTTTAGTGTAGAGTATAGATCCTGGAAATTGTTATTTATATCGCAGAATCGCGCCATCAGTGTGGGCTGTGACGGTGAATAAATTATACGTCACTTTCTTAGAGAAAGTATATCTTAGTGAAATATCTCGACTTTTGCTTTGATTTTGACACTAAGATCACTTTTGCCTGTTTCAGGGAAAAATATCTCAATAGTGTGCTGCGCTCATAGGGTAGCTTAACTCGATATTTCTGTAAGTCTTTGGATAGGTGACTGTGGTAAGTATTAACGATAATGAGCACAACCGTAACTTAGATTACACGTTAAATTGTAGGCTTAGTCGATTTATCCGTTGAAATATGATAGAGGCCTTAAGGCCTATCATGTCTCGCGGATTTAAAGCTCTGACTTGAAGGGTACAAGGGAGTATACGAATTTATTGTTTTTTTATGGATATTCTAATGATATAATTAATGATAGTTTAAATACCTACTACCTACTTAAAATATCGAACTAAACTAAATTCAGCTCATTTCATTTGCAAATCCACACCAGCTCCAAAAGAAAGAGTTGTACCTCAAAAACTCTCCACTACATACTCGTGGGTCGTTTGTTTAACGCCTCGCATTGACAACGACAATATCTATTCTCGATCGACATTTGTTTATATTATAAACATTACAATCATAACACGACCAAGTTTCTTACACACTTAACCATGTTTAAGTAAATCTTACTGTCATAAATATAGAGTTCACGTTTGTAAATTTTTGATTTATGAATTCGATTTAAAGGCGAGTGACTCAACTTGAGGACAGTCTTGTTGTGAATAGAGGTCGAAGACTTTCAAGTATGTTTAATGTGAGAAAACGATCTTTGAAACGTTATTTATCGGCTGTAAAATAATTCTTAAGTTCTTAAAATAATAATCAAATATCTTTTAGCGGATGCTTTTATAAAGGTTTGTTGGAAATAAGTAGAGCATGAGACATATTAATTTGGAGGTCAGGGTTCTCTTTATTAAGTCGTAAAGTTCAATAACTTGAATAAAGCTTATTTAGGAGTCTGGCAGACTGACCATTTTAAGTGTTTAATACCTATCCAATGAGGCATTAGTTTTATTATTTAAATCGATGCTTAATTTAGTAGGTTATTTGAGTCATATACAGGGTTATATCTAATCAATTAGCATCCTCATAGGGGCTTATTCTGTACACCAAAACTAACCACTTTTGTTCTGCGACTTTCGTCAAAACTAAAAAAAACAGCTGTTCCTTATATTTTGTCGCGAGTGAACGACATTTTTCTATGGAACAAAATTTTATTTTTTTATTTTTGACAATAGTTGTTAGATTTGATGTACAGAATAAGCCCCTAAAGGATGCTAATTGATTAGGAATAACCCTATGTAAGTTACTGTAGTTAATTTGTAACGGTTACTTTGTGTGAAGAAGGAATCAAGAAGAAGCATGTATTACCAACCTATGCAAATCAAAGATGGGTTTAAAAATACTTCACTAGTATAATTTTGGTAAAAACCTCGTTTAAAGTCAAAATTATCTGACCAATATTTGTAAGATGGGTATTAGATTAAGATTAAAATATGTACTTACAGTCAAACCTGGATAAGAGAGAGTTGAAGGGACCGCCATCTCATTCTCTCTTATAGAGGTTTTTCACTTATCCAGGTTTCTCACTTATCCAGTTTCGGAAGTGGCTACTCTCACTTATAGAGGTTTCTCACTTATCCAGTTCTCAGTTAGCCAGGTTTCACTGTATATATTTATGTACCTACCTAAAACTGGAAAAAAAAGAACAAACTTTTGACACAACAATCTGTGCAGGAGTGATAAGATAACTAAATCTGAGTCAGAAGTAATCCAAAATTGCCCCAATTGCCCTAGTAAGTAACACACACAGTAAAATAAAACCATAGAAATGAAGTGGATTATAAGTTATCAAACCTAAAAATAGCAAGATTTCTCCCTAAACAGGAGCTTCCGAGAAAAATTCTCCACTTTCCTCAATGAAAGACACTATTGACTCATAACAAATTGGCACCCGCAAACCGTATAATAAAAGTCCCTTAAAAGCCGCAAGCCTTTATTATTCAAATCACTACACCCATAAAGATATAATTACACCCCTGACGTTTATAAAAGCCGTAAATTTCACGTAATCACAACACGGGGCCTATTTCACGTATTTCAGGTGACATAGACGTGAAACGAGCGACTTCCGGTGAAATTGTCCGGTCCGTAACGGAAGTGGCTCGGACCGGAAGTTGTATACAAAGTGCGAGCCTTGGCGTGCTGCGGCGGATACGATCGCAACGGGGTGGGGTTTAAGTGGACGTGGAAATTTATAGGGCTTTCTAACGCGACGGGTTTTCGATGGAAAAGTCTCAAGTTAAAGTTTTAAGTTCTTATTCGATGTTGGGGCGATAGGCCCTGCCCTGACGTCCTGCATGGGATGTTTTATGCATGCATAGGTATCCTCTTCTAGCATTTACTCGAGCCAGCCCAGCTCCTTAAAATAAAAAAGAACGTGACACTGGGCCGCTGGCATAACTGCTACAGTGGCTTGGATGATCGATGAGGATGTTGATGCTGATGACAAAGCAGAAGCATCATGCAACCCACCAGGGATATGGTTTCTTTTCTTCTGTCTTGTCTAGTTAAGTCTCAATTTTTTTTTTGGTTGTCAGTAACAGGATAGTAACAGGTTGTAGCCATTTATCCAGTTGTGTCTTCCAGAATATAACTTAAAGTCGGTTTACATTAATACTTATTTGTAACATGAAAAAACCTTATTCTAAATATAATATTTCTTATGAAAAAATTCTAGAGGCACCTAACGTTACGTTATGTCGAGGCCCAGAATGAAGTCAAAAGCGAACAAAGTCGAAAAATAATAGGAAATGTTACTGTCGACATTGCCTTGAGATACAGATGGCATAGCAATATGTACATTAAAGAGTCTATTTGTATTCACAAAGACGTAAGTAAGTTTGATTAGGAAAGTCAAGAAGACTACAATAATACTTTACTATTTCAAGAAAACTATCTCACTCAACGGAAAATTTAAATACCTACTGTTCGTGGTTTTGCCACTACTTTGTTGGTAAAAACTTTCAAAGTGAGACAAAGTTTACTTTAACAAGTTCAAACTCAGAGTCAACTAAGTTAATAACAACGAAAGCAAGAAACAACTATTTAATTTAGCAAGTACCAGTGAAATATAATGAAGATAATGATAATTGTAAAATGTGGAATGCTCTTCCAAGAAAGGCTTTTCTGCAAAGCTCTAGGATGCTTCAAGAAATGTGAATATCCTCACCCTGATGTATAGGCAACGCACTGATAACGCCGCCGATGTTGGAGTTGCCCAAAGATGACGGTGACTTCGTACCATTACTTACTTGGTTTTTTTCATTACATAAAAGTAAGTTCGTGAAGACCGGGTGGTCAGCGTCTCTTAGCCTCCTGAAGGCCTCTGTCTAAACGATCAAAGAAACCGGAATCCACAAAATGACGTGTTATCTGAGCCACGGCAACACTAAGTTATTACATAAACCACTCAAGTGTGGTGTAGTATGATTATTCTTGGTATAATTTCATATAACAAAACGGCGAATTAATCTGTACGAAATCCTCGAGTTCCTAACACAACAGGCAACCTTCGCATATATAAAGTTAGCGACAATCGCGCAATGGCTCGTGATATTATCGCAACGCCAGCGCCGCCCTCAATGCCCGGCACTGCTCGGGGATCGAGTGACCCCGATGCTATCGCGAGGGTTGGCGAGACCTCTTCACGATTTATGCGGCTCTAGTACTTACAACGTTTTTCATTATAGAGATTCAAAGGTAAATTCTAGACTTATATGACAAAAAAGTAGACTATAATATGTGAACCAAATGTCACACAAAAAATTGAATAACTGTAGAAACTACTAGTATTAACAACGTTTAGAAACCTCTACTTAAAATTAAAACTATAGATTTCACACAATAAAACGTCGTAAATTAGCCCGTACAAAATCCTAAAGTCCTTACCCAGTCATGCAAGCTTCGCATACATAACTAAAAAGCGAGCGACAATTGCGCAAAGCCTCGTGATATTATCGCGAAGCCAGCGCCGCCCTGCATTGCCCGGCACTGCCCCGGCATCGAGTGACCCCGATACTATCGCGAGGGTTGGCGAGACCTCTTCAGCTTTTACGAGGCTTTTGTTGATTGTTTTGTTTTTAAACATGATTTTTTATAATGTAGAAAAAGCTTGTCATATGTTTGAAAGAAAACTGTTATACCTAAGTCAATTGCAAAAACAGTTACATGTGTTCATTATAAGTAGAGCCTTTTTAAACGTTGTTTATACTTTCAGTACTTTTCAAAATAGATATTCCTTTTTTTTTTCTGTGAGATTTGATTTACACATTTTAATTTACTATTTTTGTAATGTAAGACTAGAATTTACCTATAATTGTCAACAAACTACGATTGAAGTGTTTTGTATAATGCAATGAAAAATATTTTGGCTATTTTGGCCAGATAACGACCAGTTACTAAATCACGATTAGTAATATAACTCTATATATCGGTAGAGTTAACAACAGTTTTGTATGGGAATCAGAAAGTGCCAACGCGATGCCAATAAATATCGCTTACAAATCCCACAAAACCATGGAGTGAGGGAACAACTAAAAAAACTCTGTGTACCTACTGGAGCCACTACAGGTAGGTTACAGAGATGAAACTCAACTGGAAGGAATGTGAAACTTGTCTGCTCAACATAATATAAAACGTGACTCTTCTGTGTGGCATCAAATGTACGTAGCATAACTCTCGAGAAGCAAAAAGACGGATACGTACCTATCACATAAGTAACATTTTTATGCATCATCTCTTGGTGACTAAATTGGGGCTTAAACTGCTTAAAATATCCTTTTCTATAATATAGATCACTTTACGTACTCAAACCTCCCGTTACTCAATCATATATTAGTATACACTCTTTAATTTACACACAAACCTACGACAAAGATGTCATAATAAAGAAGCCAACCATCTCCACAATAAAATTGGCATGTACAAAACTACATACAAATTGTCACCAATCGCTTCTTTGCAAGTCTAATTATACCTACAAAGTTCACATGCCAAGACAGAGCGTGTTTATAAAGACATCTATAGCACCTAGCGATTAACGACATATGGTGGACGACCAACGTTGTGAATACGACTTTATTTATCCAAACAAATGGGACCCACATGACGCGACAGCCAGTGACAAGGTCTTGCTCTACCAGCGTAACCTGACCTCTCTCTATCCGAACTAATCTTTTCACAAACTACGTTTAAAGTTGAACAAAACGGGTCAGAGGTCTAGAAATTCTGGTCTTAAAACATAAGCTTGTGACACAATAAACATTGTGATATTTATTTATTTACAATTAAATAGCAGATGTGTTAATGCCGAAGTGGTGAATTGTTGTTCATTTGTGGTTTTTAGTGTTAAAAATACGCTACAGTTTTTATTGAGACGATTTCAGAGTTTTCGTGAAAGGGCTTTTGGTAAAGCATCTTAATGCGGTTTTGTTACTAAACCGATGCAATTCACTTTAAAAATAACTACAGACGTTTTTTTAACCTCAGGTGCTATGACGTGGATTTTGATCAACATTAAATATTTTTTGAAAAAAAATAATAATTAGGAATTTAAATGATGCTTGATCTTGTTGTATAGCTTGCTTTTGTTTCAGGATTTTTTTTCTTCATATACCTACTCGTAAGTACGAGTAGGTATATGTACGTATTGCTTGAACAACTAGACCAATTTTTTTATAATGACGTTGGTTTGACATGTATTGTCTGTAAATATTTTTTTAATAGGTACGGATTCAGATTCTACCTGTCTATTCAGTCCGTGAGTGCGTTACCTACTTATCCACGTACTGCTGGAGATAGGCTAAATATCTTTCTGCTACTTACTCCGATTCAAAATATCCATTTTAGTATCAGGGTCTTTGTTTCTTTCACTGTATCTACTCCCTAAACCTTTCAAAGCAAGTTCCTTACTTTCTTTGTCTTATGATATTCACACGTTAGTGTCCATGCTACAGAAACCGATAAGGTATGTAAAAGCAGTCGCTAAACATGACCAAACAGGTACTTCCGTGGGACTGTCATAACATTACACGTCTAGTGATGCCTGTACTACTGCGATATGTTGCACGATTGTAGAGTTTTAACAGAAAAGTTTGGAAAGTCGAGGTTCAGGGTTAAAACGACACAGGTACATGTTGTTGCTTTACAAAGTGCAGGTACGAATACTTTCATGGAAGATCAATCTCGAAATTGAGAATAAAATGATAAAGAAAATACCTAAACAAAATAAGCTGCATTTATTTCCTTACAAATAGTGCTTCGACTCTCAACAAAATGTAAAAATAACTACAGTCTATTATAATGAATGTACCTGCGTCTATTAATACCTACATGTCTATACCAATATAATAAAGAGGAAAGATTTGATTTTTTGTTTGTTTGCATTGAATATTCCGATATTACTGAACCGATTTGAAAAATTCTTTCACTGCTGGGAAGCTACACAATCCCCGGGTGTCATATTATATTTAAAAATAAATAGAGAGGCTGCTAGTTATCTATAAATTCGAGAACGGCTGAACCAATTGGGCTAATTTTGGTCTCGAAATATCCGTGGAAGCTAAGGGAAGGTTTAAAAGGTGAGAATAAACATGTAGAGACTAAAATAATAAAAACATGAATTTAATTTTCCCACACTAAATGTTCCTGCGTGTAAAAGTTGTCATCGACAGTTAACAGCTGGTGAGATGAAGTTCACCGGGTCAGCTAGTACTCTATATATTAGCTATACCTCGGTATACCTATGCAGCATTGATAATTAATAGCATAGTATACAATTATACATTGGGCTATAAAACTGTATCATTTTGCCTGGATATTTGTTTTAAATTTATTCCTAACTTTTTGAGTGAGCGGAATCGAACATTGGATTTTCCTCAATTTTTTACAGAATTCGTGCCCCATCCCTACAGCCACAGAACTAGGCATTTGTTTGCACAAACATTACTAACACTTAGTGAACACATGATGCCCGATCATTAGCATTACGGACGTACAGACGGACAGACATGGCCCATTTAATTATAGCTTCGTGACGGACGAGTTTGTATCGCCTCGGTCTGATTTGTTTAGTACATGTTCAGTGTCAATCATTGAGACAATACTCTGACTCTAGGGAATGATAATGAGTCATGATCTCACCGTGATAGTGCTAATCATTCGGTTCCGTGCTCGATGAGGGCATCTCTACTAATGTAATCATAGAAATGAGATCATTGATTAAGATTTTTTTTTTAATTTTAAGATGAAAATAGATCAGACAGATAATCTTTGAGAGAGTTTATCCTGATAGTACCTGCCTACCTACCTACATACTACAGCTTGTATTGTTATGTACCATGGAGGAAGTTAGTCTATGCTAGTACTTAGGTACCTAGATCCCACCTATCATTGCTTTTGTTAAACATCTAGGTAATTTGATTTTGATTTGATATCTTCAGCACTGCACGACTCCTTAAATACAGTGAAGTACTTATATTAGTATACTTCATTTAACATAAACTTTACTTAGGTAATAATTATTTTATTTAAATATTAAACATATTAACTATATAGCTTTATGAGACACCTATGACGATTTCTCAATGTTTAAACTGTTGTAGGTAGTCTACTGTTAGAAATCCAATACCTACATACTTACTGAGAGGATGTGATTTGGCTGACAAAAGAAAGTTAGTAGTGGCTAGCCCTGGTGTCAGAGTTTTTGATCCACCTGACGGCGTCTGACATGTCTAAACGGTTAACTACGGCTAACATGATGACGGTACTTAGCTTCAGAAGAAACTAGAAAGCACTCAACCTGTGGGGTCACACCAAGTTTCATAACGAGCCGTGTGCCAAACCATAAAACAACATATTACCATCATTACAACTTTCAAACTGCTTATTTTCATATTCCCAAAAGGCGATTTACAACCGTTATCGGACGCAATCGTAAGGAATAATGACCACAATCAACATTATCGCTTCGGTTTCGTGTCAACACACGAAAAAGTAACAAATGACACCGGCTTATCGAAATTGGGATCTTTACGCGTGGGGGAGGAGCCGCGGTGTTTTATTTTGTTCTATCGGTTGGGAAGTTAAATCTATTTGGAGTAGATATAGTCATAGAATAAAAAATGGTGCGTGAAATTTATAGCTGCCTTGGTTGTACTTACTTATCCGAAAATACAATAAGTAACACAAAAAACTAATTTACTGGTAAGATTAAAGTGGTCTGCAATCACAGCCATCTCAATATAAACAATAAATAAGTACACAGAAATCCTAGATGACAGAAAATTCGCTAAAAGAAAAATAAATCTATCACATTAAACAATTAAACATAGACTATCGCACGCCCCGTCAAAAAGTTATCAGATCTCATGTAGAGCCATGTTTTCAAATTCTACCCGGCCTAGGTCTACAAGTCCTATCTTCACAAACTCTTAACCTTAGTCAAATTACGTGGCTTGAGTTTTGCTTTGCTTAGCACTTGGCTACTTTGCTCCTGATCTATCCAATACACTTAGGTAAGTCCTCATCATGGTAACCTAAGTACTCATCATTCCTAGGTATATGAATGAATATATTTTATGAGAAAGGACTTGAAATGGTGAAAAAATAAGCTGAACTGTATAAAAAAATCAGTAACTCCTGACAACATTTCTGGACCAGCATATTTTTTCCGAAAGTTCAAGATTGGTCTCAGAGTAAAAATCGTTGATCATAATTATGAGAACAATGATAACTTAAAATATTCGTCGTGTAAAAAATCAGCAAATCGCAACCTTATCTAACCCTACACTTGTGTATAGGTACTGTGTAAGTAGAGCATAATATGTGTCTACCTACTTATAAACACATTATACTTAATAATAGGCTACGTGTATAACATTGTGTGCGAGACACTAACACATAGAAAACTCTCTCCAACATACGAATCCAAATGACATCCTTGATTATTCACGCTACGTTATTCCATCAGCGTAACGGCTATCCCGTCTTGCTATTGGCTGTTTCATGAATTTGTCGCCCATTTGTCACCAAACCCCCAACCAATGAGAGCGCTCGTTTTGAAATTGGAACGCAATTGAAAATATCACTGCGTTGTCGCTCTATGTATTCAGCTTCTTTTGTGTTTCACGCCGCTCTTTGAATTTAATTTTATGTTTACAACATGGCGGTTATTTGTAATATTATTCTACTAAATATTGGGATGATCATTTAGTTAAAAGTGAAACTATTACAATTTTTATGACAGCCGTGTAACAAGATGAAAAAACGAGAATAATATTATAACTAAAAATGCGACGCCAGCATAATGCCATGGATTTTACACTCATCACGGGGAATGAAACAACAAAAAGGACACAATTTCGCCCCAAATCAAGCGTGACTTTTAACAAAGGGCATCACGTATGGCCCTGGCGATTGGTATAACCCAAACAAATATAAAATCTTTTTGACAAAACTGTTGCTAAAGTGTGACAGGACTTTTTCGTTTGGTCGGCTTCGAGCCCAGTGCGACGATTGCCTCGGGTAGGTGGAAATAACATGGCTGTATCATTGTTATACAAAAGTGCAGCTGTTCTCTTCCCTAAGGGTAAAAAAGACGTTTTGTGTGTTTTTTATCGATACGGTGTGCGGGGCCTTTTAGCGGTCACCGGGACAAGCACGCCTCCTGTGTGTACATTTGATACAAAGCCAGGTTTTAGATGCTTTTTGAGTTACAGCAAACAATTCCTGTGTCGATATAGCCGTTGCTAGTTAATTCTCAGTAGCTATAGTAAATCAGTTTTACGGGGCTGGAAAACAAGTTTCTTTCAGTACGCCTACTTCGTGGGTGAACATGATAATGATTGAATTCTGATTAAAGTGATTTGATTGTTTTTGTCATAATAAAAAAAATTGTTTAGATAGCCTATAATATGCCTGTAATAAAATATAATTAAAACGAGATTATGCGGCGTTTTGGCTCTATGATTAAACCTAGAGTCAGTGGGTATATTAAATACTATCTTAAGTACTATATATACCTAACAAAGTAAAAATTGAAATTTTGTTGGACTAACGTTACTAAATTCGACTTAATTCCCTATACCTTAAACCTTAAAGGGTTAAGATATTTTTATACCAAAAATAGGCCGTCTTTACGAATTCAATATTTGAATATCCCACCCTAAGGTAACGCACCCAGTCCGCCATCTTGCTTTTATTATTCGCCATTTTGATTTTTTTTCTTTATTAAAGAGGTTATTAATCCTTTTACAAGGAAGGGACACGGCAGATGTGTGTTTCGCCTTAGGTGCAGTGCTTGAGTTTAATAAATTCTTGAATTTTGTGACGATGTGATGTTAATGTGGATCTTGTGAAGTGTGTTTTGTGTTAACTTGGGACAGTGTTGTGTTTTAAGTACGTACTCCTATGTAAGTATATCTTTATTGTTATGATTATAGATTTAAACAATATATTGATAAAGTGGTTTGGTTCAATATGCACTAGTAAGTGGATAGCATAGATATAGAGTAGGTAGGTATACAATTTGATTACTTGACTCTTTATCGATAAAGTACTTACTTATTTTAATATTTAACAACCTACATCTGTATCGTTTTTTCAAGTTGATTGAGCTATTAGCTTTATTTTATAACATTTTTTTTATATTTAAATTAATGACCCACAGACTTCAGGGTTTGTGCCCTTTGTTAAGTAAGTAACATTTAAAAGAATACGACTGTTTATTTAAAACATTTTATGCTTACCTTTACCTGTAAATACAGGCATGAACAATTTCGATGACATGAAGTTTAACAAAAATAATGACACCGAAATAGGTCTAGGTTTCTAAAGTAAAAGTACCTACATAAATAGATACACTTTAAACTATAAAAGCTCTTTTTGTCTTCGAAGCCTACAAAATAGATTCGAAAAAGAACAAACAAACCAGAGTGAAAACTCTAACAATAATTCCCCAAACAAAAAGAGTGCATTTCATCACCCCAAAGTAATAAGTCCTCCGGATCCCTCGAAATAGGTCAGTCATGATCCCTCTAGAGGGCAGTAGGGCGCACAAAATCGCACATGTATGTACCTATTATGTGTATGTGTATGTAGTTACGTATATGGACAGATGTGTGGGCTGGCGGATAGAGCTTGGCTGTCTTGGAGAATACAGTCGGAGAGAAAATTGTTTTCCCGTGGAGTGAAAATATTGTACTTTTTTGTGAAAAAACAATATCGAATAAATTGAATTTGATCGAATGTTAGTGCTGTTGTTATAGTTTGCCGAATTCCACTTCTGCAGAAGTGGGTCCGAGTGTTCTAATGTTAGGTAGCTTTATGCTAAGGCATACACACCTATAATACCTAAGAGTACTGTCCTATTTACCAATTAAGTACAATTGCATATTTTTTTTTTTTTTTTTTACTAAAAAAATAAACATATTATTAAATACATATCAAGTTTATCTAGCCACGCTGAGTTGGGCTCTATACCTACTTGGAAAAGATTTAAACGAAGTAAGTATGTATTTAATATCTCTTAAAATTGATCCAATAAAGATGTCACATTAAAACGACCAGCCAAATGCCTATTTTGTATAGTTATAGGGCATACAAAATAGGCATTTGATGATTATTTTATAATATGGAATATGATGCGCATAGAATTTTTAAATACCTACATTATATATTTAATTATAAATTTATTAGTTTTGCTTGAAATTTTCCATAGGTAGGTACAAACTTACTTTAAAAAAAAAATGTACTTTGTGAATTTCAAAAACTTTTATCGGCGAGTGTCCAGGGCTGTCATTACACTGTATCCCTGATTTATGTGCGGACATGGTGCGCAGCTGAAATTTTGATGTGGGTACGGTGACTGCCGGCGGTGGCGACCCCGCGGCCCCGCCTGGACCGCGGCCGTGGCGAAAAATGGTACTAATGTAGGGATTACGCTGCAAGAAAATTTCACTTTGTGTTTGTAGAGTTATCTATAATTACTCACTTTGCGTTAGTAGCGTGGTAGAGCTCCTCACATCTTTCTTTTTAAATATTAGCTTAGAAAAGGAAAAAAGGAAGATTGGTAATAGGCACCTTATTACTTACCTAATCAGTGTAAGGACATGCTAGACAGGGTTATTCCTAATCAATTAGCATCCTTTTAGGAGCTTATTCTGTACATCAAATCTAACAACTTTTTTTCTGCGACTTATGACTAAGCTCAAAAAATAAATCCGTTATTCCATACATTTTGTCGCGGATGAACGATATTTTTCTATGGAACAACAATTTTTTTTTGTTTGAGTTTTGACAAAAGTCGCAGAACAAAACTTGTTGGTTTTGATGTACAGAATAACTCCCAAAAAAGGAATTGACTATGAATAACCCTGTATACGTAGCTGAAATTTATCATTTACTTGAAACCCTATTATCATAGAAGATAAAGATCATTTGTGATCTCCTAAAAATCTCATAGTAAGGTTCTCTCCATCTTCATACAAAAATGCATTGCTGTGTAAGAACTTTTACTTTTTAAGCACAACAATAGATGGCAATCTGTGGTTTCTATACCTAGTAGGTGTGCACCAGAAGCTTTTAATTTTCCTTAAAAGCTCGTTCCCATTCTAGACTATGTTTGTTCCATATATTTAACCTGATTATTATCAAATGACTTGTGCCCAAATACGCTCTATCTTATTGATCATACAAAAATTTTAAATGTCAAAGCTTACAAAGATTTTTCAAAAGCCAAATGATTCCCACAGACGAAAGCCGCGAGTAGACAAACTAGAGCAATCGCTCATCCGAAATCCGCCACGGTTGCCTCACATCTAATTACCGAATTAAGAAATCGTGGCCGATATCTCTCGTTAAAGACAATAAACCTATCATTAATCATTAGGTATTAGACCCGCAATCGTTAATGATGATATTAGGCGTTTTGTGCGTGCCGATTTTTGTGGGGGACAAGTTGGGAGAGATTGAACATAATTATTTTTCGCGAAAAATGGCAAAACCGCCTTCCATCGTGTACAAAATTCGAATATTTCGCTCGAATTGTTTACATTATATGTAGTTGATTTTTCAAAAACGGCTCACCCGATTTCTTTAAAATTTAAATATGGTACAATTTAAATTAGAGAGTAACCCTTTCGAAATAAAAAATAATGTTTCAATTCAGTTCGCAATTGGTTACATTATTGTTTATTTATAAAAACGGCTCAGCCGATTTCTGTAAAATTTAAAAAAGACTACCTTGGGTGTATACTCTTTCGAACTAAAAAAGAATTATTCGATTCGGTTCACAATTGGCAAAATTATCGATGTTTATCGTGTACAAAATTCGGATATTTCGCTCGAATTGCTTAGGTACATTATTGTTGGTTTTTTCAAAAAAGTTAAGCCGGTTTCTGTAAAATTTAAATGGAACCACCTCGGGAGCCCTATACCCTTTCGAACTAAAAAAAGAAATTTTCGATTCGGTTAAAAAACCAAACCAAATAACAAAACAGTGTGGGGTACAGAGTCCGTATTGTTTACGTACGCGTTCTGACATTCGGCTTAGCTTTTTCTCCGCTCGCGCTAGTTATTCGCGCAACGAGAGCGAGCGGGATGAAAAACGAAGCAATGGGCATGATAACTAAGTAAAAAATCATTATTATACTCTTAATTAGTCCGTAAGTAAGATTATCAAAAATAATTATTTTCAAACGAAAAAATATCCATATTGGACACAATACATTTTTTCGTTTGTTAATTAAACAAGAAATGACAAAGATAAACCTTATTAAAGTTCGGGAGTATACATTTGCATGACACTTTTGACGTCACGTGATACTGTTGAAAATATTTTATAAGTTTGGTACAAATAAAATTGAAATTTTTAATCTTGCACACAGCTCAATGATAATTCATCTCAGAAACATATTTTTAAATCTTAAAATAGGCCTGATAAAGCCTAATTACTTATGCATTTCTATATAGCAGTCTGCCATCTAATGAAATCATAATAATTGGTTTTTATCATTATCATAATAATCGTCACCATCTACGGAAGCCTCATACGCGTGTGTCAATACGCACTTGGCAACTTATTTCTTCTCTCACGAAAAAGCTATAGTAGTGCAAAACAGTTAGGTACTTCGAATAAAACCTTTTCCGCTGCCTCGTTAAATCGAAGATTCCAAAAGCTTACACCTTATCCCACTGCCTAGAATCTCGATCTCACCGGTGCACAGGGGCGGGTCGATCGTGATTGTCTGCACTCCTTACGTGTAGTAATTGCACTTCATTCGAATCGGAAGGGCGAAACAAGACCTGTTGATCATTTTAATTGAGTTTTGGAAAGAATTGCTTTCGTTGCTATTGTTACTACATTTTTTATACAAGTATGACGCTCGCTAATGTTGGGCGCCACGTACTAGGTAGGCAGGCAGGTCAGTGCCATCTAGATTGTTGAACCATGCCAGTTCAAAACTTCAAGTTACTGCCTCAGTGGCTCATGGTTAGTGATCCTGACTTCTGAGTCAAAGAGGGGCGGGTTCGATTCCCGCCCAGGGCAAGCAATTGTGTGATGAACATAGGTGTTGGCTCTATGTATGGATGTTATTTAGGTACTATCTATATATTCTGGCAGCCATATCAAGAGATTTTTGCTTAGTTCGGGGTTAGAGACAGTGTGTAAGATGTTCCCTAATATTTATTTAAATTAATTAAAACCCTGAGCAGCACGGCACTGCGCTAGTCGCTTTTATTGACTAGATTTTTTTTAATGAATTGTCGTTTGCTTTGAAACAAAAGTAAGTAAAAGTAGTAAGTATAAGTAAAGTACCTATAGATAACAGCAAACATATGCAAGTGCAAGCTTTTTAAAAAAAAACCGGAAAGTCCTGTAAATGAACTATGAAATGGCCAATGGTCTTTAATGCACTTATCTTATCCGAAAAAATATAATCTTTCTTTAGATAGGTAAGGCAGACAATTTTCCTAAAGGTAGCTTAGTCAATTTCGTTATTTATTAAAAGGTTTGGTTTTTTTTAAACTGTTTTACAGGGCATACTTTTATATTAGGCCAAATGAAGGGTATATCAAGAATTTTCTGGGTAAGTATATTTATTTCAGTGAAAAGAGTTTGTAGTGCAATTATTCCTTAAAGATTCAAGGTAATGTCATACTCAACCTACCTACGCTTCAAAGGCAACATAAGCAACATTTGATTGATAACGTCAAGTCACAAACTTTTAAGGCGTCCCTCTATAAATTACTCAATTAACTCGACCGTGTAATTAGCTAAGAACGAAACTTTAATAATCAATCTCCGAAAAGGAAAGTACAGTTAATCATAAAATTGTGGATAAAAAATAATGAGCATGTTAAACAAGTGAGGCGTGCTAGGTGCGATGGTCATTGGCAGTGGGGCCATAGGAAAAGCGTTCAGCTTATGTTATCACTAAAAAATAAGATATAGAAATCTGTAAACTATCTCATCTCAAGTAATTATTTTGTGTTACTGAGAGGCCGTAAAGGTATTTAAGAACTAATTCACGTCTATAGTATGCTCTTATACGTATGAGGGCTAATACCAGTAGTTTTTGCACTGTCGTCGCACTAGGGGTGTTTTAAGCTTTTCCTCCTCCTGCTTCTACTCAAGCCAGCCTAACTCCGATAAAGGAGCATGGTTCAGGAACCCGATTTTTGAACCGTTCGCAGAGTATCGCATGCTATGCTCTCCCGTTTGCACAAGCACAGATCGTCAATGTTTGCTCCTGCTTTTACTCCGTCGCGCGACTTGGCCGATTACGTTCAGCATCGAGACCATTATGTTCAGCCGTTCTAATGATTCAATTAAAGAGCCCAGCACTGACGTCCCTCACGAGGAGTTTTGTACATTATCCCCTTCCTGCGTCTACCCAAGCCAGACCAGATCCAATAACGGAGCGTGACTGTGGATCTTACTAGTCCACATTGGCTCCAGTAGCTTGGTGTATACAAAACGCTTATTTAATGGATTCTCAGGACAAGTTGCGTATGTCGAAGATCGTGACAGATGCTCGGATGCGATCGTGTGAATTTGATAGTGAAATATTATGTTTGGACGAAACTACTGACGAGTAGCGTCCGCAAATTAATCGGAGGTGGACCTGCAATTCATCTTTTGGGATTTTAGTTGTGGTATTATCATTTGACAATAAAAACAGAAATATTTAACTCACGCATAAAAATATTTTAGCACAATGGAAAAATTGAATAGAAACGGTATAGATAACTTCCAAAATATTGTTACGTTTTGCGTTTTTATTTGGGGATTGGCTGATTATTGCTTCGTTCAATTTTTTTAAAATATGTTTTTCACCTGGAATGAAGCAGCTCATTGATTAATTATCATTTATTGCCACACGATGTGGGAAGAAATGTGTTTAACTAAAGTAAGTTTTGACAATTTTATAAGTACTGTCTAAAATGTTAACTTAAAAACTTAGACAAAATTCGCACAAAACAGAGGTAGCGTACAAAAAGAGAGCTATTTACTTACCTATACTTATCAGTGAGGGTTACGTCCTATATAATTTTGATGTTATTGATGTTTTATGACAATACTTCCCTACCTTTTGGTTATTAATGATTAAGTTATAATAATTTATTCGCAGCTAGGTGATGCCGGACTTGTACGAGATAAAAATTACACGTATTTTTTTCACTGTACCTACTGTACTGTAAAGTTACTGTAAATAGTCCATTGCAGGACGTAGGCCTACCCACGCAGGGTATCCACCACGCTGGCCCAGAGCGGGTTGGTGGATTTACATACGCTATCGAATTTAATATACGGACGTATGCAGGTTGCCTCGCGATGTTTTCCTTCACCGAAAAGCCAGTGGTGTGAAATTCCGTATATAAATTCCAAAGAACCTATTGGTACAGGATTGGAATTTGAACCCAAGACCTCACGATCGTAAGGCTGTTGATACACCACGGCATTTCTTCATGATCACTTGTCATTTTCATCTAGGTATTTGTCATGATTTTTTCACTAACCATACAAAATGCTCATGCTATCATTGCGGGCGTCGTGTGATGTCCAGCTGGATTGTAGAGGGCAGAATCGTGTGGCAACCCATGTTAATTATTGTACATGTATGAAACACATGCGCTTTCTAATCACGAACTAGAGCCACTGGACGTGTCGAAATTGGGAATTAGGTAGCTGAGATGTGAGATGTAATGAGATGCTCTTAGGTACCTGAAGGTATTAAATAAGTTGTGTAGACTTATTAAACGCTTAGGCATTTTTTAAGGTAATAGAATATATCGTCAACTGCAATACCTACACTACACATTTAAGTATTCAAAATACCTAACATATTATGCTTAACTTTGAGCACCTATACCCCCTATACCTCACACCACAGATCTCGTAAATATATCCCTATGCCTGTATAACATACTAGCGACCCGCCCCGGCTTTACACAGGTGTAATCCTTACATAGTATAAAATAAAGTCGCTATTTTCGTTTGTTTATTTGTTTGTTTATTTGTTTGTCTGTATGCTTAAAACTTTAAAACTACGCAACGGATTTTGATGCGGTTTTTTAATGGATAGAGTGATTCAAGAGGAAGGTTTATATGTATAATATACCTGTGCGAAGCCGGGGCGGGTCGCTAGTATACTTATAAACCTTCCTCTTGAATCACTATCTACTAAAAAAACCGCATCAAAATCCGTTGTGTAGTTTTAAAGATACAAACATACATGGGGACAGACAGCGGGAAGCGACTTTGTTTTATACTATGTAGTGATAGGCCGTATCATACAACTTGGCAGCTAGGCTGGGATGTTAGCTACAAGCTACGGATAGCCCAATCCTGACTGAAAGCTCACTTAATAGCTGCGTGAGAATTGGGCTATCCGCAGCTTGTAGCTATATATCATTACAGCCGCCAATTAGTATGATTCGGCCTATAATTAGGCATAATATTGAAAGTTTTAATTGACAAATTTCTGTGAAACAAAAACACGATGGCTTATGTTCCATGCATATTTGAATAAATGAAAATATAGCTTTTTAATGAATTTTTAACTACAAACTTGTACCTAGCCTAGAAAAGAACCTACGGGGAATACTCGGCTTAGTTTATTTAGATCGGTCAGTATAATAGTTACCTAAATCATTTCAACTTGTTCTATAAAGCTATCAAAATATCAATGGTAATCAAATAACTAGGTATGTCTTACATTTCTAAATATAATTTGGAGTTAAGGAGGCAGAAAAGAAATGTAATCTGAGGTTGGGTGTACGTAGCCACTCATTTATTCACACGATCTATAAATAAATAATTTACCGCACTAACCTTTTTAAAAGTCCAATGCTAAACAAAGACCTATCCACAAAGAGTGATTGGCCCATAACCACGCTGGCCAAGTGCGGGTTGGTCGATTCACATACGCCATCGGATTTCTCTTACAGACGTTGCCTCACGATGTTTTCCGTTAACTGAAAAGCCAGAGTGGGTTTTTGGTGACGGGTGGTATTCGATGTAAAATTCCGTACATAAGATCCTAAGAACTCATTTTTACGGGATCGGGATGCGAACTCTCAACTTCACAATTGTAAGGCGGGTGTTAGTACCACTAGACCACCCCAGCTTTTACTCTGAAACAATGTATTTCATAAATTAAATGTGTGAGTACATAAGTAAATAATGATTCCACGTTACAGAATATCTTTGCCACACCTGATTAATATTTTGAATTCGGAAAACAATTCAAGGAATTTGGAAATAAAAGCAACCCTTGATCACCGAGGGACGCGTTTAATTACATCGGAAGGTTATAAAATATTAACGGAGTATCTGATACGGGCATGTTGCGAGATTCTTCCAGCGTTTATTAATTTACAAGCTTAGGAGACAAAAGAGTTCTAAATGAACAAGATAGATTTATAGGTTTTGTTATCGTCGTAAATGAGCAAGGAATCACTTGTTTATTTATTTTCATTATTATCTACTTATTGCGATTTTTCTCCACTACGTAATCTAGATCAGTCAGTAGCTGAAACCTTAGTGCCTGGGATTCTCATGATTCTATGTTGATCGAACGTCGCACGTGAAGTGCTAAAAGACGTGTATGCATTTGAGAACCAGAGGAGGCGGGATTTTAACCTAAAAAGACCCCATCTCAAAAAAAAAACACCTTCCAACTACATAATTGGAGTCTTCACAAGTAGCCAGTGTCGAATCTTTGGAGATCCACAAAATTGGGTACATCAGCCATGTGAGGACTCATCAATAATAATCTAGATACAGAAAATAGTTACTATAACTGAAATCGGCGTGGTAAGCACCACCATCATCATCATCACACTTAGTGCAAAAACCCTATAAGTATGATCTTACTAAGCATACTTACGGTCATTTAAATCTCTTGGTTGTGAATAATTCAAACGTCTAGCTTTATCCACAATAAAGTAATAGGGGGTTGAAAATGGCCTGAATGGCTTCGAGAAAAGTATGGTACGGCGTTGCTGCCCGACTTGGCAAATTTTTTTGCAACTGAGTATTTTAACTAAATAATCACTACCTTCAGTGTCAGTGCCGTTTGTTTTCTGATCTGATATTGAACAATTGATCATGATTTAATTCGATATGGTTCTATGCCATAATACTTTCGTCCAATACTGCATCACAAAAAAAAACAAGAGCGAAACGATAGCTAGAAAAAACGAATTGACGCCGTAAGATTTTCTACACATTTAACATGAACCATGTCGAAAAATAAATGTGCAATAACTACAACAGTTTTATCTAAACTCTGTACCGCCAAAATGGCCGCCATTGTTTCCACCAAAAAAGACAACAGGCCGTTCATAAATCTTTTAAAAATCAAACCGGCCCCCACAAAGGCCCGCGCGCATTTTGACAAAATTTCACAAGCATTAATATCAATATGTAGAGCAAAAAAGGGCCGCAATATCCTTGGGGCCCGGTTGGTCCCTCTCGCTTTATTTATCAAAGCCGACCCCACATAACCCTTTCATCGTTACGTGAATTAAATTTCTTTTACCGTCATTTCCCGTACATTATCTCGGTTAAAATCATAATGGTGCGTCGCGGGCTACAATGGGCCTGTTGGGCCCCGACTTCATTAATGTTTGCTGAAGAATTTTATTAAAATGTTACGTCGCTTAAGGGTTAAAGGACGAGCAGACTTTGCGAGCGTTTTTAGGTAGCTACTTTACATTTAATGAGATTTTGTGAGTAGGTGCGCAGTTATAAAATAGAAATATTAAAAAACATGTTTGACAAGTGGCTTATTTTAAATGTACGAATGTCACAGAAAAACTGTAACATATGTATTGTTTTTAGCAAATCTCTTTTTCTTTAGCGCCTCTTAGTCCTACGCCTATATAAGATAATTAATAAGTGATTTAATAATCACCTTAATTCAATATTTAAACGCTCTACTTTCATTTTATTGGGTATGTTTGGTTTTACTTGGAAGAGTATGCAAGGAAACTCTTTAATCACTTTCAGTGATAAATAAAAATAATACAAAGATTGTACTATAACTTTTATTTTGTCTCTTATATTTCGGTCGCTCTCTTTCTCGTGGAAAATATAGGTAACGTGAAAAACAACAAGTAATATTGAATACCTACGCGGATTAAGCCATAATAAAACTCAAAACAAACTTTATTCTCACCCAAAGTTCAAGCTAAGCGATATAGAACCTCAACAGTAAACTAAAATTATTTTTCTAAAATATGCATCTAATTTCGCATGTAAATTATTACTTACATTATTTTACAAACACGGCATTTATCATGGAAAGTTAATAATACATATACCACAATATTTTCATTTTTCTACTCTCGCTTTCTCGTTAAGTATTTTTAACAAGGTAGTTAACTTTCGGAAGCGCGAGAGAATGTTTCTTAAAAACTAGAAATAAAACTAAGTTGTTGCCGATGCGAAGGCACTATAATTAATGAATAAAATACACTGATACATCTTACAAGATAACTTAGGCATCTAGGTGGTCTTATTCGCAGACGCATAGTCAGCTCTACTGATAAGACCAGTGCTCGGTTTGTTTCTGCGAACCGGCCGCTTATCTCTAGTATTAAGTTACGTGGGAACATACATCGAATTACATCGCTTAAAGTACTAGAGGTGGTGCTGTTCGATGAGAGAACATAACGTCTCCCTCCCTAAGCGAAAAATTATCGGAGCACTTGATTTTAGAGGGATTCCGATAATTTTGAATGAAAGGATTAATTTTGGTGTACGAAACATAAAAAATAATCAAAACTATAATACTACTACTAATCCTAATGCTATGAGACTAATTGTAGAGTCTTTTTCTCTGTTACGAGTATCACTGAAAACTTCACTGTTCTTCAAAGCAAAAGCCATGTATTTAACTTCGTCCAGTGCAATCTCTCGCATGTTGAGTGCATGTGCACTGGATAGATTCTCGGTTGCGCGTAATTTCGGAAGGTTGATGATGGGTAGTGGGGTCCCTGGGTCCGCTTCGGTGTAAAGGCGGTGGTACCGGATGGTCGTCCCGTTGACAGTGACATCACAGGGCCTATTCAGCGTCACAACGTGCGTTCCGCATATCTGCTGCTTCGAAGCCTCTTCGCCGCAGGTCTCTGTGAGGGTTGTTTCCGATCTGGTGTATAGTATCTAGTTGTTTCTATCTATTTTCTGCAGCTTCACGTCCTCGACGTGAATGGGGTGTTGCTTGCAGATGCCAGTGACGTCCTCGTACCTCATTAGTTTTTCCTCGCATGAGGGTCTGCTGTATGGGGTGCGGTTGTCATCGTCGCAGAAAACTCGTCTCCAACAGCGAGTGAGCGGCACGGCTTTACGATCGGCTGATACTTCAGCCCTTTCGCCATTAGGAATGGGTACTTAGGAAATATGGCAACGGTTAGGTTTTCAGGTTTGAGGAGGATGGGTAATGTGTACAATTTAAAATAATTATACGTAACATTATCGGTCAGAGGGATTTCTAATATAAAGGTAATTTGGTCCTTTTTGATAAAAGATTTAACATCAATAGTTTCCTTAATCTTAATTAAATTAAATTCATTGGGTACATATACCAGGTTTCTAGATTCTGCTATCAAGTTCAAATGGTATAGCAGTTCGGTGGAATTACTTATAGACTGGTATAGTATGGAGCTCTTGCTTAAAGCTAGAGCGGTTTCGATTTCACTTAATCTAATGAATATAGTCCTAAAACTACTTATGAATAGATTATATAGTTCTAACGCATAAGATGATATCCCTAAATTATTTTCTCGGATTACAGTCTCTTTAAGGGTCCCGTTAAGCAAGCAAAAGTTGCAATAACATTACTGAAAGTAATATTAACGAGCCTGTAACTTACAAAGATATGGTTGCAACGTTCATGCAAACTTACAGCGAGCTTGAAACGAAGCCCTAACGGCCACGCTGTACATAAACTTGCCCAGAGCTGATCTCCTAAACTTTTCAAAACTTTAAAACGTGTAGTTCCAGTAACATTACACATGAAATATGTCTGAAAGTTGTAAAGTTAACTTTCCGCAAGTATAACGTTTAACATTTCCACAACTTTAAATTTGAAAGATGATAGTAACTTGTTTCATCTATCTTGCTAAAAGGTTACAAAATATTACAAATGAAACTTGCACTTGGCTTGCATTTATTTAGTTTTGAATTGCTAGCTTTTTTTTTAGTTGTCGCAAAGCAACATTTCTAGGTTTTTAGTTTCTAAAAAATAATTTGTTTTTCTAAATTTTGTTGAGGCTATAGTTTTAAGTACGTGTCCTAGAGGCACGTGTGTGTGAGACTTTTCCTCTTTCCGCTGTAAGGAATGTTATAATCAAATTTACAAATGGGGTTACCAATTTCTGCAAACACAACGCCACCGCGATGCAGAATTTCAATGTGCGATGCTAACGCCATCTAGTTTTTCAATGTTAAGTAAGAAACTCTACAGTAACATTTGATAACTTTCGAAAATTAAGTTCCAGCAACATTACTTACATAGGTTAGGTAAATAAAAAGAACAATTCGTAATGTTGTAGGAAAGTTGATAAAAAAATCTAACAATAGACCTATCGTCGCAATGTTATACTACGAGTATAACATTTCAGAAACTTTCATTTGTAAAGTACAGCAATGCCAGACAGTGAAGTTAGTAAAATTACATTGCAGCAACGTTTTACATATTTTGTAACGTCCCAATCACGTTTTTGCAACAATGTTAATTACTTACATTTAGGTATGTTTGGGAGGCTATATCCCTGCAAAGTTGAAACGTAATCTTTCATGCGAAATATAACAGTAACATAATAAAATAATTTTAATAAGTTTCAACATAACAATAAGATCTATGTAAGTGACATGTTTCTGCAAGATGATGTTTGAAATTCACAAATGTGCCATATACAAACTTACTACAACTTATTGCAACTTTCATGCTTAGTGGGGTACTTGTATTCGAAGTCGTTTGAATGGTCATATTTGTATAGTCCGTACATGTCGTTTTTGTGAGTATAAGGGTAAGTATCATCAGGGTAAAAATTTTGTTCTTCGTCGTCACCGGTTATTTCGTTAAGCTTAAATCCAATAGAACGGGCGGTCCTTATGGATACGTTGCCAGATTGCAAGTGCAACGGGTTAACTTGTTGAGGTGGTTCATAGGGTGGCTTGTACCCAAATTGAGGTGGCTTATACCCAAATTGGGGTGGCCTATAACCTAGCTGAGGGGACTTCCCTAATCGGGGTCTGAACCCTTGCTGCGGTCTTGATTGTGGGCCTAATTTACCAAACTGAGGTGCGGAGCCTAGCTGCGGGCGGTAGTCAAATCGAAGCTGTGCGAACCTTGGAACCGGTGGTCTATTTAAATTTTGGGTCCCAGGTATACCGAACTGGAATTGAGGCGCGGAAATCGCGGATCTCATGGTATTCTGGCTACTAGGCATTGAAAACTGAGATCTTAGTAAATTTGACTTCATCCCTGTTCCTTGTTCCTTGAAGTTTACTTCTTCCAGCACAACTTTTAGAGCATCTTTTTTTGGGATTTCCGTTTGTGCAAGAGTAGCAGCTCTATGTTCTTGCGCCATTTCTAATTAATTTTATTTTAATATAACTAAAACAAAATAATTCAAACCTAATTTAGAGTCTCGGTAGAGTTTATACCGACACTATTACTTAATATTAAATATTTTATCCTCAATTAGCAAAATTTTATCGATTTGAGACAAAATTATCTGATACTATTACTATTATTAAATACCTATCCTTAACTAACACAATTTAATCGATTTGAGACTAAATGTTCCGATACTATTACTTACTTTTATTAAATATCCTTAATTAAAACAATTCAATCGATTTGAGATTAAATGTTCCTATACTATTACTAACTTTTATTAAATATCCTTAATTAAAACAATTCAATCGATTTGAGATTAAATTTTCCGATACTATTACTATTATTACCTAAATATCCTTAATTAACACAATTCGATCGATTTGAGAACCAAATTTTCCGATACTACTACTATTTTTAAATAATATATCTTAATTATTACAATTCAATCGATTTGAGACCAAATTGTCTAATTATACAATTAACACAAGCAAATCTGACCGATGACCAAGGTCAAAATTTACAATATTCGAGGAAAATGGGGGTGGAAGGTTAAGGAAGGCGAAAAAGGCTTACTCACCAACCGACCTGCATCTTCTGCGCCCGTAGATAACTTATTTGTTTGGTTCGTGTGGATAGCCGGAACGGATACAACTGAATTCAGTATTAACACCGTTTACTTAATACTGCACAACGCGGGGGAAATTCGCCGAATTTAAGAGCGAACTTTTCGCGCTGGCAGCAGCCGACTATCCTACCGGCTGCGCCAGTTAACTTTCGGAAGCGCGAGAGAATGTTTCTTAAAAACTAGAAATAAAACTAAGTTGTTGCCGATGCGAAGGCACTATAATTAATGAATAAAATACACTGATACATCTTACAAGATAACTTAGGCATCTAGGTGGTCTTATTCGCAGACGCATAGTCAGCTCTACTGATAAGACCAGTGCTCGGTTTGTTTCTGCGAACCGGCCGCTTATCTCTAGTATTAAGTTACGTGGGAACATACATCGAATTACATCGCTTAGAGTACTAGAGGTGGTGCTGTTCGATGAGAGAACATAACGAGGTAGGTTATTAAAGTTATTGGTTTTTTGTAATAAAATTTAAACACGTAACTTATCTTAAGTTATCTTTATGCATTTCTTCACGCCATTTGTCTTCACTTTTGATGGCTATCCAAAAAGGGAGGCTTATATGTTTGACAGGTGTTTGTTTGTGTATTTGTATGTCTATTTTTCGTTGGTGTTGGTATGTTTTCGGAACTACGTTACGATGAGTTACGAACATCTTGAATCTCAGAATCTTTCTTTCAGACCATGATGATGTTTTTCTGACTACAATAAAAACTCTACAAATTTCTAATAAGGTCATACCTACACAAAATTTTAAGATAAACCGCTTAGCCTCAATCTATTAAATAATGCATGATAAAGTCGGCCGGCCAAATGGCGACGGACATTACTGTAATGACTTGGCTGAACAACAAGCATTTTTTCTTCCCAAGTCGCATTAAAGTACTAAAAACAAAAAAGGTTCGAAGAATATGGACGCATAAATTTGGAAAGATACTGTTGTTTGCTAAGTGGACTTAAAAAGTGTTATCACCATCATAATATCAGCTGTGGAGACTGAAAATAGACTAAAAACTATCTAATAAGGCTCAGTTAAAGGTTCCTGTCACCGCTTTCCGTGGTGTCTCCGTTCCGGTAACAGCAGCTGACAGCTTGGAACTATTAGGCGTCATTCCCATCGACTCTTAACTTTGGTTCTTACATATAGTGTCCAAGTGTTCCCATATGTGTTCCTACGGAAATAAATGTTTCTGACTACTGACTAGAGTCAAAAGCCCAATTAGCCTCCAAAAAACTTGGTGTTCTATCTATGGTGAGACGGTATTTCACACCTGAGCAACTGCTTAGTCTTTATAAAGCTCAAGTCAGGTCTTGCATGGAATACTGCTCTCACCTTTGGAATGGCTCTGCCAAACATCAACCAAAGCGCCACCCTTTTATGGTGGACATTCCGCGCGTTGGAACCATGCGTTTCGAATCCTCATTCCTCATATGAACAGCCTGAATGTGGAACGCTTTGTCTGGGTCTTTCTTCTCGCTAAAGTACAACGTAGGCGTCTTCAAATCCCGAGTGAATAGGTATCTTCTAGGTAAGCGTGCTACAACCTAGACCGCATATTTGCTCAACATCAGGCAGTATGTGGCCAAACGCAAAACCTATTCAGAGTAAAAAAAACTTATATTCAGTATGGTTATTTTTATTTTTATCAGGTTTATTTGTCTACCTGTAATTAATTATACTCATAGTATAGTCAGTAAGTACGATTAGTCTTCGGATGGATGACCGTGGCATTCATAAACAGAGAACTGCCCTGGCTTGGATAATATTCTCAAACGGTTGAAAAACTACACACCATTCATATACAAACTTGCTTTTACTTACTGAACGTTAAAATTTCGTATACCTTACAGTATGTAATAACAGTAAAATCAAACTGAAAAGAATTTGTAAGACAGACAATAAATATAACACATTTCAAATCTCTCGAGTAATATTTTCGCGTTAATTCAATTCGTACTTTTTGAGTTTTTGATGAGCTTACTAAAATTCTAATAAGACCGGTTGAAAGAGGATGGGGTTTTTAATCAGTTTACGATTTCAAAATCCTTGTCTAGAATCAATGAACTCTAATCTAAAACATCCCCTGAATAACAAGGCTAACCCTTCAAACAATTCCAAAGAAAGTGAAAATTGTTTAAATACTCGAGATGATTTTTCCTACAGTACGGTATCTCTCCCTCCTTCCACCCCCTTTTACCCCCTCCTTCTACCCCCCCTTTGATCGTTAGCCACCGTCTACGATATTTGCATAACTCATTACGGTGCATCCATATTTAATTAGGATATTTTCTTCTTTGCGAGTTTGGAGTTTCGTTAGTGTTGCCATATTCGATGCTTTTAGATTTTCTGGGTGTGTGACGGTTTTTTTGTAGTTTTGAACGGGAAATGGGCTACGTTGCGATGGTGTTTTTAGAGCTTTATCATTAAAAATTAACATTAACACAATTGACAATTTATACTCCCACGCACATTTACTTATTTTTCACACTTTATTTTTTAACTAGCCTTTTGTAATTTTAGTAATATAACAATATATGCACTTTTTTCATCCTAAAACACAAAAACCAAATTCTTTAATAAACCTAAATGAATATTTTTTTCTCTCTTTTATTTTTGGTTCAATGATTAACCAGTTATGATTGCAGTAAGTAAATTTTAAGTAGCATTTAAACGGTTCCAGAACAGTTTCCGCCATACCACAAAAAATTTAAACACGCTTTAAAACAGTTTAACCGTACAAATTGTACCTAATGTTAAACATTGTCTAAGGTGTGCGTAAAACTTTTGTGGTAAGACGGTTTATTACTAAATTTTGAAACAAAATAACAATTTTTACACCTTGGCATAAAAATACCAAACTTTGTCTTTTTCAAACCAAATTTTACCAAATTCTTCATTAACGCTTATACTTCCCCAATATCGGGCGGTGGTACATCGATTGCCATTTAATTTGCCAGTCGGAAGCCAAACATCTTTAATGGCTGTGCAAACCGCCCCTTGTTTAATTTCTGCGTTTTAATTTTGATAAAGAATTTGGGAGCTTGAGACATTGACTTTTAATTTATTTGAGAACTAAATTCTCGATACTTAGTTGGTAAGTAGATGACAAACAAATTTTCATATACTCGTAGCAATTACTTGTTCTAGACTCCTGTTTCTCAGACTTGAACCGCGGACACGACTAAAAGAAGAAAAGATGAAGAAGATAAACTATAAAATATAAAATAAATATAACGGGACATCTTACACACGGTCTCTTTCCCCAAACTAAGCATAGCTTGTGATATGGCTGCCAGAGACTGATATACCTACTACATATACATATTTTAAACACATATTTATATATATAGTACCTAAATAACACCCAGACACAGAGCAAACACCTATGTTCATCACACAAATGTTTGCCCTGGGTGGGGATCGAACCCACGCCTCTTTGACCCAGAAGTCAGCGTCACTAACCACTGAGCCACCGAGGCAGTCTACAACTATGCGTTATTTATGTACAAAAAAAGTAGGTATAATCATAAAGTTATTTAGATTTTTAAATGGGTAAGTAAACTTGATTACAATTATTATCACCGTACCTCACTATTTTTGTTGCTATTTTTTTTTAATAAAGGTATGAATGAAGTTATCAAAATATAGCCTTTTTTTAGGTTGTAAATATACTAAAGATACCAAAAGACAGCTAAGTAACTACATGAAGATTTCCGATGTAGATTACGCTAATTTGTGCAAAACAAATAGAATTTCAAAGAAATTTTAACAATATCAACTTGTACCTTGACTTTTAGAAACAAAAACTAAGTACCTACTTTTAAATATTGTGTTTTTGTTCTGAAAAGATTATAATCTGAAGTTATTGCGACACAGAAAAGACACTTAATAAAACAATATATAGAGCTGTGATTACCCCCCATATTGACAAAGTGCACTTTAGCTCTTGGATTACAAAATGGCAGACTGTGCCTGAATCGTCAAACTATTAGCACCAATGTAACTATCCGATACAAAAACAGTTTTTGCAAAAATTCGTCTCTATTTTGGTAGTCGTAAGGGTAAGTTTTGTTTGGATTTTAATTTAGGTAGTTTTGTAAGTTTGTGCGTGTATTTGAATAGTCGGTAGGCTGGATATAGAGCGGCGTATACCCCTGTGGACGTATTGACAAGTGCACTTAGCGCGTGGATTACGTTGGGCACTGTGTGCGTTGGATGACGTTGTACCAAATTTCATGCGAGGGCTACACATTGGCTATGTTGGCTACTCAGACTAAATAAAAAAATCAAGTCGAAAGTACGTCGTGAACAGACAAGTGAAGCCGGAAAAACTACGCTTCGTTCTTGATTTTTTTATTTGGACCGAGGTTGGCTTCAAATTTTATAATAGCTGTCTTGGTTCCAACGCTCTAATGTGTGGATCGGTCTTGGACTGATATTGAACGTCCAAGAGAACGTTCCATCCGATCCACACATTGGTGTTTTGTGACCAAGACTGTAATTTGTAGCCAACATACCCAAGGTGTCGCCCCGGCTTTAAACACTAATGGTTCAACATTAGATGGCATAAGACGTCAGCTTCGTGTATTTTTTTGTTGTTGTTATTTTGATCATTGTGAGTATACTGTGATCTGGTAGATGGTAGTTATGTGAGTAGGTAAATAGCAGATGATAACTTCAAAAAATGAAGGATAACATACATATGTTTTGCTTGTTTATGTTTCCACAGATACGAGTACCTATGTGAAATCTGTTAATTCGCATTCATTCAGCATATTGAACACTACAGCTACCTTCAGCCTTCCTATATTAAAAAACTAGCGACCCGCCCCGGCTTCGCACAGGTGTATTATATATACTTATATATACTGCATCTTGAATCACTCTATCTATTCAAAAAATCCGCATTAAAATCCGTTGCCTAGTTTTAAAGATATAAGCATACATGAGGACTGGGGACAGCCGGAAGCGACTTTGTTTTATATTATACAGTGGAGTATCTAGAATCAAAATACATAGATACAAATGTAACAGTCTTTGCAATAGTCTTAGAAAATCAGCGATCATAATATTATTCTATGTTCTATATATGTTCTATATATATTCGGTACGTACATTTCGTTCAGCAGCCCCAAAAAGCGTTAAAATACGGTAAACGAATTCGCAGAAATTTAAGGCATAATTATTTCGTAACTTCATATTTTTAATTTAATTTTTGTTCAACGCCGTCATAACGACACCATATTTTACTAACAATCTCAAACAGTGTGTATAACCCTTAGATTATAGAAGGGAAGTATAGCCAAATGCAAACCTATACGAAATACAAAATAAAAATAAAAATAAAACAAGCTATAATAAGAGCTGAAAATATGAACATAAGTTATTCCATCATCCATCCATCCATCAGCCATAAGAAGTCCACTGCTGGACATAGGCCTCCCCTATGGATCTCCAATAAGACCGGTTGCAAGCGGCTTGCATCCAGCGCGATCCTGCGGTCTTAATGAGGTCATCCGTCCACCTTGTGGGTGGTCGTCCTACGCTGCGCTTGCCGATACGTGGTCTCCACTCGAGAACTTTCCGACCCCATCGGTCATCAGTCCTCCGCGCTATGTGCCCTGCCCATTGCCATTTCAACTTGCCAATCCGTTGGGCTATGTCGGTAACTTTGGTTCTTCTACGGATCTCCTCATTTCTGATTCGATCTCGCAGAGAGACTCCGAGCATAGCCCTCTCCATAGCTCGTTGGGCTACTTGGAGCTTACTAATAAGGCCCATAGTGAGAGACCACGTTTCTGTGCCATAAGTCATCACTGGCAACACACACTGGTCGAACACTTTCGACTTGAGGCACTGAGGTATGTCGGACGAGAAGACGCTACGCAATTTTCCGAACGCTGCCCAGCCGAGTTGGATTCGGCGATTGGCCTCTTTCTTGAAGTCGGACCTACCTAACTGGACTACTTGTCCAAGGTAGACGTACGAGTCAACGACTTCAAGAACCGAGTTCCCAACAGAGATCGGGGTGGGTACAACATGGGAATTACACATGACTTTCGTCTTGTCCATGTTCATCTTAAGACCCACCTGTTGGGAAACCCGATTGAGGCCTTCGAGCATCGTGCTGAGCTCTTCCATCGATTTTGCCATGACCACGATATCGTCGGCAAACCGAAGGTGAGTGAGGTATTCGCCATTGACATTGATGCCGAATCCTTTCCATTCCAGGAGCTTGAAGGCGTTCTCCAAAGTAGCCGTAAACAGTTTCGGAGAAATTACGTCTCCCTGTCTTACGCCTCTTTTTAAAGGGATCGCCTTGGAGCTCTCTTCCTGTACTCGGACCGACATAGTGGCGTTATTATACAAGCACTTCAACACTTCGATGTACCGATAGTCAATACGGCATCGTTGGAGAGACTCGAGCACAGCCCAAGTCTCGACCGAATCAAAGGCTTTCTCATAGTCCACAAACGCTAAGCAAAGTGGCAAGTTATACTCTTCGGTCTTCTGTATAACCTGTCGCAGCGTATGAATGTGGTCCATGGTGCTAAAGCCCTTTCGGAAACCGGCTTGTTCGGAAGGCTGGAAGTCATCAAGCCTGCGCTCGAGACGGTTCGTAATGACCCTTGAAAACAGCTTATAAACTTGGCTCAGAAGCGAGATGGGTCTGTAGTTCTTCAATAAGGTGTTGTCACCTTTCTTGAAAAACAACACCACCACGCTTCTGTTCCATGCTTCTGGCGTGATGCCCTCGAGGACGACGGTGTTGAAAAGCTTCTGGAGGACTTTTAGTACCGGTGTTCCACCCGCTCTCAGAAGCTCTGATGTGATACCGTCATCACCCGGCGCCTTGTTGTTCTTAAGCTGATTCAGGGCCATTCTAATCTCGTACAGGCTGATGTCCGGGATATCTTCGGTGAAGTGTCGGGTCAGCTTGGCTCTTGGATCTTTGGCCGCGCTGATAACAGGCTTAGCGACCGAAGCGTATAACTGTCCATAGAACCTTTCAATCTCCTCTAATACCTCTGCCTTGGTCGACGCTATACTTCCATCTTCTCTCTTCAGCTTTGTCAATTGGCTTTGCCCAATAGACAAATCTCTTGCGAACACTTTGGAGCCTTTGTTTCGCTCTATTGTCTTTTTAATGTGTTCAGTATTAAAAAGACGGATGTCGTGCCGCAAGGATTTCGAAATTTGTCTATTGAGACGCCTATATGACTTTGCATCATCGGAAGACTGCAATCTTAGTGAGCGTCGTTCGGCCATGAGATTTACAGTGTGATCGGAAAATTTCTGCGGTTTATTTGAACGGCGGGGTCTAAAGAACTTAGCACCCACCGATTGGACAGTTTCTACGAGCCCGTTGTTGATCTCGTCCACCGACGCAAGGTTCTCTAGGCAAGCAAAACGATTCGAGAGCTCGAGCTGAAAGTCCTCGGGGTTTTGGATATGTTCACGAGTAGGTCGGAGCGTGGACTTCATCAGGCGGGACCTTTCGAGCTTAACATTAATATCTAATGTGCCTCGTACAATTCTGTGATCGCTGCCGGTTTTCACCCTGTGGATCACGGAGACATCATTAAATATTCGTCTCTCGGTGGTCTTGATGAAGTCTATCTCGTTTTTCGTGGAACCATCAGGGCTCATCCAGGTCCATTTCCTGTGAGGCGGCTTCTGGAAGAAAGAGTTCATCATAAAGAGTTCCTCTCTCTCTAGAAAGTCAGCCAGCCTCTGGCCCCTCGGGTTCCGTTGCCCATATCCAAATTGCCCCACCCTCAGCTCATCATCGTTTTTTCTGCCCAACTTTGCGTTGAAGTCCCCCATAACAACAGTGAAGTGGGTCTTAGACATATGAATGGCCCGACTTACGTCCTCATACATAGTCTCCACTTCATCATCTGGGTGTGACGATGTCGGTGCGTATACCTGAATGACCTTCAGCGAATACCTCTTGGATATTCTGAGTATTAGGTATACCACCCTGCTTGACACACTTTCGATGGTAATAATGTTGTTGGTGAGGGACTTGTGAACGAGAAAACCAACACCACCTTGGGACCGTTGGTCACCTTCCCGGTAGTAAAGCAGGTTGCCGGAGTTTAAGGTTATCGTGTCCTCCCCCTCTCTACGGACTTCAGACAACCCCACAATATCCCAACGCAACCTACTCAACTCTTCTTCCAACTCAGCAATCTTCTCGTCAGTCCTCAACGTGCGCACGTTGTGTGTTACCAGGGCCAGTCGTCGTTTACGGGAGTGGTAGCCGGGCGTCTGCCAGCGATTCTTAGCACCCCCTTCTCCGCCGTTACCGGGGCCGCTACCGTAGCCCCGGGCTAGCGGAGCTGCTGGGGACTGGGGGCCTGGTCTATTTGTTTTTTCCATATTGGGGTTTTTGCCCATAATCGCCGCGCTGGGCAGGCGTGGTGGCGATCGCAGAAACGTAGCTTCGTGACAGGGATGCTGCTCCCCATCCCTGCCCTGTGCCATTTTAGCTACGTTTTAGTCGAATGGTTATACCGCCATTAGTCGGTTCCGCTGTACCTCAGTCGGCTCTTACGACACCTGGTACTAGAGGGGGGTGCTATTCTACTCTGCCGGCACCCCACGGCCAAGTCCAGGAGTTATTCCATCATCATTTTCTAATACAAATATAACAATTTAATACTGTACTATGCAATGGCCTGTACTAAAGGATATAATGCAAAAAATATATAGAGCTATACATTTATGCATAATCTCCATCAGTACAAGACCGATAACGTAAAACCAAGCCAATAAATTTCATGTCTCCCTTTCGCATTTGATAATTTCTGATGACACAACGATGTCCATGATTTTAATACCGCCGGGGTGTGCCATGGGAACGATGGAATTACACCCCGGGACTGTTCCATCATCCCCTCTTATTAGTTGTGGGGCATTTTCATATAGGGTGCGTGGGATTTGATAATTGTAATGATGATTGTAATCATGTTCTGGTAGGCCATCGTCGGAGATACATGTGAAAGCAGACGTGTTTAATAATTTTAGTCATTTTCATGACAATTTTAATAATACTTTTTTTTTTCATACTAGCTTTTGCCCGCGGCTCCGCTCTCGTTTTTTTCTGCTACCCCACTGGAACCTTATATTTTTTCGGGGTAAAAAGTAGCCTATGTCACTTTCCAACATTTTAACTATATCCATGCCAAAAATCACGTCGATCCATTGGTCTGTTGCTGCGTCAAAGAGTAACAAACTTCCATTCACATTTACAATATTAATAGGGATAGGTTTTCGTTTGACTACACACTGTCTGATGTTAAGCAGATATGCGGTCTAGAGTGTAACACGCTTACCTAGAAGATACCTATTTACTCCGGATTTGAAGACACCTACATTGTACCTTACTTTAGAAGGAAGACAGACTCAGGCAAAGCGTTCGCCACGCCACTTGAACGCCACTTAGCTTAGCTTGGTGAAAAATATATATTACCTGCCTACCTACTTAGACAGCTTCCAGATTTTCTAGACCAATCTATCTAAGTATCTAATGTCCATCTCGAACAGTGTGTGTAATAAGAGCAAGTATTTATTTTTACATATACTTAAAGCCCAATTTTAGGGGTGCCATCGTAATTAAAATAGCTAACTAGACTATTTCTGTTTCTTTTTCACTTTAGGCATTCGATAGAGAGAAAGCTTATTAAATTTACGATGGCGCCTCTATAATTGGGTTTTTAGTATATGTAAAAATAAACACTTACTATGAATTGCTTTGCAAACATGGATATTTTCTTAGGGATCAAAAAATAACCTCATCGTTTTGAGAAACTTTTACTGACAGAACGACCATAAAATCGCAAAAAAAATCAAATGTACTTACGATTCAAGGTTTAATAATTTACATTTTAGAACTAGACCTTAGTATAAACATGTAAAAAAAACATAAAGATAGATAAACTAGGTAAAATAACCTATAAAAAGTCTGACCATTCAAGTATTTTTGTTATCTAAGAATTTTTGTTCAATACACATATGACCTGCTATTATTAGGTAGGTACTGGTTGCCTTTTTGTCATAAGTGGTTCATCATTCAAAGGAATCAGAAGACAAACATGCGCTCGGTAATCCAAGATCACTCCAGATTGTGGTGTATCGATTTCCGTCTTGAGTAATCATATAGAGTTGTTAAAACATGCTACTTCAATGTAAATACGTCATTATATTATTTTATTATCTGGTTTGATGACTTAATGGCTATGTTTGTAAAATATTCTATCTAATTTATAATTTTAAAAGATATTAGATACATTTGCGTGAAATAGACAGCTTCCGCTTGAGCCTATGACTGCCAATCTTCACGCCACTTCATTTTTTTTTCTTGAAACATATCTTAACGTTTTGTGTCTTTCCTAGAGAAAAACACACCTAGTTATGTTATGTGCTATGTTTTCACGATTAATGACAATGTTTATAAATGTCTCATAAACTAATAATTTTCAGCTCTATATCTATAACGGTAGACCCATTGACGCACTCATACCAATGAGATTACGGAGTGACGTCTCAACCCGAGTCGTCCAAGATCCCAAAGCCACTAGACCTTCTTTATTTTTTCACTAATAAATATATTATGTATCTCATTATGTAGTATTAGTGTGAATTTTGAGGGTGTGCAATTAAGCATACTTGCTAACTTGTACCGACGGCCATTCACATATATCAGGTGCTAAAGACAGGTAAACGCAGTACTCACTTTCTTATAACGTCGGACTAGTTTTTTTAAAAATTACTCAGAGTACTATTTCAATACTTTTCGCTAGTACTAGTACTAAGTACTAAAACTACCACACAACCCTCCAAAATCACATTAAGCGATGCTATGCGTATGAACGCAAGGCATTGCTAAGGACTGTTGTAGGTACTGCTACTAATATCGGCCTTTTTCATAGTGTACTGTTGAACATAGGCCTACCAACGAAGAGTCAAAGGTTGCTTAGGACTACGTTGGCTGTAATTTCTTCAAAATTGGTTGACCATCAAGTCTATACTGTAAATACGGCATTAAATTTAAAATAACTAAAACTAATGTAACAAAGAAGTAAAGAGCTCTTCTCCCAAAAAAAAAATTAAACTGTTGAGTGGCAACTATTAAAATTATACAAAATAACACTTTAAAATAACACTTTTAATGCGATACTTTTTATCAGTGACAAAATATGGAAGGTCAAGCGGCTCTGGGATCTCAGAAGAGTGACTGAACCACGGTTATAATTAAACATCTGATGGCGCCTCCGACGTCACTAGCAATGTAGTGTTCAAGGAAGATGAGAATTTCATCTGATGTTACTTAGGTACTTACCTACGTCATAAGGAAACCATAAATTATGTCTCCAAAATATATGTTAAAAATACGTTTTTGAACGTATGGGACCGGAATTTGAACTTGGAGCAAGTGTAATTGCGAATTGTAAGATTCATATTTTCTGTTTGGCTTTTCTTGTAAATTTCTGACATTTCTGACGTCACTAGCATTCTATGTAGAAAACAAGGAAGATGATTTATTCCAATGTCACCCTCGGCACAGAAAAACAATGAATTATACGTGTTGTAGCCAGGTACGTATCCAATGACTTGAGTTTTGAGCCCACCACCTCAAGATTCTAAGTGAAGGCTCTCCCATTCGGCTACTTACCATTATCTCTTCGATTTTATGAAGTCCTGGTGCCACCGCTAAGTGGAAATTTCAAAAAAAACATAAAATAGTCGGAAAATAAGTTGTTTTATTCACATAAAGAAGAATGACGAAACTTAATGAACACATTTGGTGCCCTAATAGAATTTTCTGTTTCAAGTTATTACATTACTGAAGTATTTTATTATGCTAAAGAATTAATTGAAATGCTAAAGTAATTACTTGTTTTTAAAAATTTAACACTTTTATTTTTAAAAGTAACTTTAGCCTTGAATCAGCTATTTTCATAATTTTCTTCGTTAGTGTACCTTTAGTCCTCCATCATTAAGTGCATGTTATTGATTAGTCAAAAAAAGAAGATAATTTAGCAATAAGCTTTCGTGATTTGAGCACATATTCTTATTTGGCTTATGGAACTTATCGAGCAGTGAAATAAGAGAAAAATAAATAATTACCTATTTTGTTGCGCGATACGTCCCGTGCATTAAAAATAATGAGTAAAAAAACTCAGATATTACGGTATATTTTAGCCCATTGGAACTACCTTTCTAATCGATGTTTTATCATCATCACAAATAAGTAGCACTCATAGAGTAGTTCGACTAGGTGTCTTAGGATGGGTGACCGCGGGTGACATTTACATCTGGGCGCTACTGTGGCTCGAATGAGAATGAGAAAAAGCTTGACTCTTGTAGAGGCGCTTTTAAAGAACTGGGAATCATGACCATGACGGGAGAAATTGTATACCAAAATGTATTATATGTTTTAGAAAATATAAATAGTTTTAATAAAGCTTGTGATTATTATGGCCGTAGTTGCAGATTTCAAAATAAGCTGGTACCACCTTACATGAGACTAGCAAAAACATCTAATAGTTTTTACTGTCTAGGAATAGATTTTTATAATAAGATCCCAGAAACTGTAAAAAGTAGTGCAAAAAATGATATCCTTAATTATGTGAAAGAACATCTCCTAAACAAAAGTTATTATAAACTGACAGACGCCATTTCAGATAAAAACATTTTCAAGAATACGTGAGCTATATTAATTTTTGTGATTTGTGCCGTTATATTTACTTGTTTTTTTATTTTTATTTTTAATTATTATGTTTGACGATGCTATTGCAGATACCTTTTTATATGTTCTATTCATGACATGATATTTTCCAAGTAAATTAATTTTATAAAATATAATTTTGTTATACGTACTTGACGATGCTATTGCAGATATCTATTTTTATATTCTAATTCTGACATGATTTTTTTAATAATTATTAGTAATTTCTGGCATATTGCATACTGTTGCAGATAACGTAACTGTTATTAGCATGTAATTTATCGATAACATAACGTATTTTAAATGCTACTTGTTTCTTAGCGGTACCTGTTGTCATTCAAATTGTCACTTCAAATGACACTGTTATTTATTTTTTTCTTGTATAGTATTTATTTGGTATTTAATTTGTTCTATTTTTAATTTGTTGCATTTTGATAATTTTTAGGTTGTTTTGAAATAAAATTTAATTTTTAAGAAATAATTTTATAAACATAATATAATTAAAAGCATTGTTATCGGACGTTTTCAAGAACATGGAATGTGTCTACGAAATAAAGAGAATTTGACTTTGACTTGACTTTGACTTTGAAATGACACGTCAAATTATAGATCCCGGTTATTAGCCATGTACGAGGCCTTCAGGCGGCTTAAAAACACTGACACCAGGGCTAGCCACCCGGCCTATTTGAACGTAGATACTTTTTTTATCATCACAAATCACAGTGGCCAAATGCCGTGTCGATAGTTCATTACGGACCCTTGGACCACGGACCACGGTCCAATCGCAACCCTCCGAGAGGGTAGTTATTATTTTTAATCCCTTAATGGCGTCCCAGATTTCATTACGGGGGTGAACTGATTAAAAGGGTGGGACGATTTTTTCGATGGTATTTTTGAGGGGTTGTAACATGCACACGTGTTTCTTATATACCTACTTATATGTGTATTGGTAAGCTGAGTTGGTTGTTTGTCGTCATAATATTGGCGTGGATAACGTATTACGTTGTGGCAATGGCGCAGGATGAAATTATATTATTTACAAGTAGTGCTTCCTACACTAGATTTATAGAAAAACTAGAAGGTAGAAAGACAATCTTCTTGCATGGGTAGGTAGACAAGTAATCTTCTATTAGGTCGACAAAAGACTCCAAAAGTGTAGGCCAGAGTTATTTCAATAAAAGCTATAGCAAATCAAAATCGAATTGAGATAATTATGTACCTACATCCTTGTAGTTCAAAGTGATAAAATAGTAAATGTCTTCATAGGTGGCCTATTACACGAGTCCCGCACACTTTCCATATTATAATAACCTTTAAAACAAGTCATAATTGCAGACTATTTTTAACTACAACCTGTGTTCTTTAAGTACACACATTACAGCCACATTGTTATTTTAAATGCACTAGTACATTCATACCACACTAATCTGTAGAAGCAAGGAACAAACATACGGTGGTGGTCTCAGAAACCTGTGTCTAAACAACATTAGTCCTGGCCGAAAAAAATTGAAACTAAAACGGCGTATGTCCAATATTGAAGATAGTGACTTACTACGTTTTGTGTTTGAATGCGGGATAAGTTTTAAAGGAGTGTACACACAAGCGGTGCGGCAAAGGATGGCTGTATGTTGGACTGATTAGTGGGACGAATGGACCTCCGCAGTGTGGCGCTTTGCGACGGTTACTTAGTAGACTTGGAATATGACAAAATATACATTTGAAACCCTTAATTGGAAATATAAATAGAGTTAAGTACATTCAAATCGTGAAATCAAGCGTACAAATCAAATTGTATCGGGCAAAAATTTGCAAAAAAAATCAAAGTCATGGTACAAAAAACTGCATATTATATGCCCATGAAAAATATTTCTTAAATAAAAATAAGACTTTAAATTACGGTTACGATATTAAGGTAGGTAAAGATCGGTTTTATTTCAACTTGGCACTAAATTGTGAATAAATAAGAATGGTATGTGTGGCTGTAAGTAGATCCAATTTAATTCCCAAAGAAAAGTTTATTTATCATAACAAAAAATGTTACATACAAGAGCCAGGTGGGTAAGTATCTACGGCTAATTTAGTTTTGCTCATATTTGATTTCAAAGCTTAATTTCAAAATTATTAAGCTACAAATGTTGACACAAAACTATATTCAACAGTGTATTCTGAAAGCTTCCTGTCTTGTTTTAAGTCACACGCAAAAAGTAACACATCTCATCCCCCGGCTCAAGTCAACATCCAATGCTAACATTGACCCAGCGAAGTCCGGTAGCTTTTAAACAGTTTGCCTTAACCCTGCTAATAGATGTCCCGACATCTACCAACGCAAACTTTGACGAATCATTTTAAATTTCGAACGACAAAAAAGCTTTGACGGCACGGCAAGTTTGAAGTTTTGCCGCCAGCGACCGTGTGTGACATTCCTTATTTCAAAATCTAACACGTTGACAGACAATGGGCCGGCAAAAAGTTATAAAATCAGTTTTAACATCTAAGACAATTTTTTACGACATTTTGTATTATTTTTTCACATTATTGTTGCCCGTCACTTTATCTTGCCCCAACCATGGGAATGACAGATCACATGTAACTGGCAACACACAATGGGGTATAAATTAAAGTAATACCACTTAATGCCCGACTACCGCAATTATGATAAACTTTCAATTTCCTAAACATGGTTTTAGTAAAACATTAACGTTGATTACAATTTTGGTTAGCACGAGTTGAGTTGTCAGGGATTTAATTAGCTTGTACTATTATTAGTGAGTTACTTTAATTTATTGTGTGGGCATTCTGATACTTATATTCTAACTTATGTTTGACCTGTCATCATTTTATTCTTCAATTATCAATTGATTTTTGTATATATGTAGACACCACATAGAGTCAACGATGCTTTTCCCAAATTTACCGACATAACCCAGTTGATTGATAAGCTGAAGGGCAGGGTACGTACGAGTAAGTACATAGTTTGTAGAGGAGATGGCCCGTTGTAAAGTTTTCGAATGGAGACCACGTAGCGGTAACCGTAGCGTAAGACGTCCACTGATAATAGTGATAATGTGAACCGATGACCCAATCAAGATAGCAGGTAGTTAGCCGCTTCAAACCCGTCTTATTGGATATCCATAGGAAAGGCCTACGGCTGATAATGATGATGATGATGAATTACAAATTTTACTACTGGTTTTGTTTAGTACCTAAATGGTTTTTACCTGAAAAGTTTCAAACTTTTTGAAGATTGCATCAACATTTTAGTGCAGTTTTTGTCACTTAAGTCACTAAACCAATAAAAAAGATTGGTCACTTTTAGTGCTTTACCGCAAGCAAAAATGCGCTCAAGCTTAGATTTCTGAAATTGAACTTTGTTGCTAAGAAATTTAGCTGATTTTAAGTTGCAAGTATCTTATATGGATTGTGTTAAAATAAAGTGAATCACTTTGACGCATAAATGTCACGAATTAAAAAGGACAACACGGGACAAAGAAGCCATTTTGCATTGGCCTGTGACAGTATTCCTTGTGATGCCGCTTTCGAGACTTACAAATTTGTTAGACCATCCAGATTACTTAATTATTTTTGCGCAGGATTAAATTTACTTCCTATAATATATATTCCCTTACTGGTATATTTACTGTGTGAATTGTGTAAGTTCAATGATCGTACTCTACCTGACACGCATTGATGAGAGTTATCGCATAACTCGTCTCGTCATAGTCTCTCTGCGAGTTCGAATCAGTAATGAGGAAATTCACAGACAAACCAAAATTACCGATATAATAGTCCAGCAGATTAGCAAGTTTGAAAGGGCAAAAACTAGGGTACATAGTAGAACGGATGGCAGATGGGGTCGCAAGTTCTCGAATGGAGCCCAAGTACCTAGGCTGTATGATAAGTACCCGTGTTTGCCGATTGATGGCACCACTGCCGCAAAATATAAATGCCATCATGTAGCCTCATCTTTAAAACGATAACTGTCAAAATTTTTGACAGGTTTAACGTGCCGTTTGGTTTTGACAGATGCTGAAAGTCATCAAGTCGTAATTATCTGCAATTATAGAGAAAGAACAATTTCGATCTGTTATTCGATTTCGATTTGTTTGAAATTGGCCGAATTACGATAGAGTTCTATTTTGCGGATTTTATTTATCATACAGCCCATACTGGCTAGCACAACGTAGGACGTCAACCCACAGGGTAGACGGATCACTTAAATTCACCTCACATGGACTTCACTGTGACCGCAGGATCACGCTGGATGCAAGCCGCTCCCGACCAGTCTTATTGGAGACATATTATAGGGGAGGCCTATGTTTAAGAATGTGAGTACTACGACTGATATGATTATTCACGCAATGTTCCGGTCTACATCGTCTAGTCTCTACAAAATGCATCAAAGCCTTCTTTGTACACCGAAGTGTAAATTCGGGTTCTCAGTGTCGCCGCGGTCGTTTTCACACTGTGATGCTAATTGGACACTTAAGATGGGGCTAAAGGGTTAAAACAGTTTTTATCCGAGGGACAGCGGGGCCGACACGACGGCGACGACGGGTTAAGTTCCTACGTAAGGAATAGCAAACAGATCGGTTTTGTTAAATTTTAACCGACTTCAAAAAATAATGTTCTCAATTCGATGGGTTATGTGGATTCATCAAGCCGCAACTGTTCTGCCTGATGGATTGGCTGAGAGTAGGCTTTTATCTAGCTCTGCATGAGTAGAATCCGCACCACAACACAATTTTATCAACGTGTGACAATGTATCAAATATATACCTACATACGTTCTTCACCATAACTTTATCTCGTTTTGCCCACGCTGGACTATTATGCTGATGCTGATATTCAAGACGATGACGATAAATTTTGAATTTCGAATAGTTTGACGGCTTCTACTTTAATTTAACGGCAACGGTTGAACCAGCGTGAACTTTTCACGGTGTCATCTCAAAGGTGTTAACAGACCTCATAAAGCCCTGGTTATTGATCCCAATCCAGATCGATATTTATGGATCTATTGCTCTAAACAGCCACTTGCTTCTGAATAGAAATATTTTCCCATGGCCCGATACGGTAGTTATTTATTTGTCACTTGAAGTGCTCTACATTTTTGAACCAAATATGACTACAGCCAAAATAGCAAAGCATACAAAATGTTTGACAGCCTTTACGAAAAGCTGTTAAAAGGCTTTCTAGTGTCACATTTAAATAAGTATGAAATGTTCTTAGCAAATACGTGACTAAGTTAGTAGATAAACAGTACCTACACTTTGAGCAACGAAATTTAACTTATACTTAGTTTCATTCGAAAAAAATTCAATACCACATTTTATGTAAGTACCTACTTTTTATCACAGTCAGGAATGATGACTTCATTAAACTTAATTAAAATGCGACTATTAGAATTGCAACTATAATTGCCTTAGTAGTTGCCTTATTGCAATGTATATGTTAACGGAAATGTATGAAATCTAGGAATTGTATACAAATCCTAGGAAATGTATACAATTCCGAAGCTATTTAGGAAATGTATAAAATTTTGTTTCAAAAACTATTTAATACATAGATATCCTGGGAAATGTGTACATTTCCTAGGAATTGTATGTAATTCCGATATCGTATTAGGAAATGTATAAAAATAATGCTTTCTGTAATAAAACACATTGTTAAAATGAGAATAAAAAAGCAAAAGCTTTTTCATCAATGCACAGCTAATAATCTTAATAATCTATGTCTTAATGCACATTATACCTGTTAAAGGCAATTTGCTTCTGGCACTTCGCCGGCCGCTGCCGCGGCACGCTCGCTTCGCTCGCTCGGCTCGTGCGTTGTTTTGTCATGTTCTAACATAACCTAACCTATTTTTTGTATCACACCTAATCTAACTGTAAGCTGCAATAGAGAAAAGCGTCAAATGAAACGTAAAGACCTTTATACCGTCGAAGTCTGTTATACGTAGATCAGGCCCTATCTCAAATGTTTTACATTTCCGATTGCTATTTAGGAAATGTATAGAATTCCTAGGAAATGTGTCTAATACAATTTATTTCACACATTTCCGTGCGATTTTAGGAATTACATACATTTCCTAGGAATTGTATACAATGACGGATTACATACATTTCCGTTAACATTTACATAAATATGTATAATATAATATATTTATTTATTATTTATTTACTTTATACATTTTATGTAAAAGAACATCACAAACACTTTATCGTTAGGGTTTGAAATTTATTTCCTCTGTTATCCTAAAACACTACCTATTTTATTTTAGTAATTATTGCGACATTTCTATTGCGCCTAGAATAAGGATTTTAAGTTTTTTTTTCTTAAGCTTTCTTATTTCGTTTTTATCTAATAATATTTAACCCTAGGTATATTAGATATCCAAATACTTTAAATGAATTTCCATAAATCGATGCAAATCTTTTCCTCAAACCCTGAATAAAAGTGACAAAAGTCGAACAAAGTGTCAACAATGATCGAATACGCATTGAAACGATTATGTTACCAATTTGTACCATTTAGAACGTATTTTTGTATCCATATGTTAAATAGAACGTCACAACTCTGTGACAATCGAATTTTATTGCAAGAATTGAATAATCCATTGTACTATTGCCGTACTCGATGATGAAAATTCAATTTTGTAACTGGCGACATAAAGTTGATTTTACTTTGTAAGTCTAGTATTTTTGCGGTTCAGTATCGATTTCGTAAAATAAATCGGTAGAGTAAAATAAACCTTTGCTGGAAAAGTGTTTGTGTTTTACCAGCCCTAGCTTTTTATTAAACTGCCTGGTTTTAATGCGGTATTTAGTAGGTAGGTACGAGTATATTAACAAATTATTTGATGAGATCTGTCATTCTGCAATCGGTTATAATTATTATTTATCCTTTAATACACATAAGTATATAATATTACGTTTTACTCAGGTTTTTTTATAGTAAACTGTTGGTAAGACCACTTAAGTTACATAAAGCATAAATAAGATCTAAGTACAGCAAATTTTAGGGGGATTAGTACAGTATGTTTATTTTTCCATTCATCTCTCTCATTCGTCATATGGATTCTCTTTTTTTTCTTTGTACCTATTTGTGTATCATGTGCTCATAATGTCAATGTTCAATGTCGTATAAAGCATATTTTACACGCAGATCATTCCAATTCAAAGCAAAAAAATAAATAAAATATTACACTAGTCACGGAACCCTTATCTCGCGGGTTCAACTCGCACTCGGGCAGTATTTGAAGTATTTGGGCAATATTGAATGACAATGTTATCATCACGACTTTTTCGTGTGCTCTAATGAATAAGTATCGTTTAGATATTATCGTATGCGTGATAGTGTCGTCTGTCTCTTGTTTGTTGCCAGTGTGTGTTTGTGTGTGATTGTATAGTCACGATTGTGTCTTTGTGTGCTTTGTGTGGCATTGTAGTCTTGTGACCGCAATATTGTATGGAAAGAATTGAGTAAATGGACGATTTTTTGTAAAATATAGAATAGTCGTTAGCATCGTCTTCAGACGCGTAGGTACGAGTACTTCGTACATTTTGGAGGTCAGCTGGAAAAATATCAAATTGTTTGTGAACATAAATTTTGCAGTCCTTGTACAAGCTTATTCTGTACCTACTAAACCAAAAGAGGAAGTGATTCAGGTCATCATTATAAACAACTTTTACTATGGGCCAGCCCAGAATTCGAGAAAAAAGCTGCTGATTCATATATTTTGTCGATTCCGAGTTACGATTTTGTATGAACCAGCAGATTTTTTTCCTTCTCAAATTTCGGGTTAGCACATTGTAAAAGTTATTAATAATGATGATCTTGATCACCTTCTTTCGGTTTAGTGCAGAGCAAATAGATAACTCGATATGGCCTACTGGCAGCAAATGTATAAATCAGCCACTGTCAATTGTCATTTTTGAGTTTGAGTTCAAGAGTTTGACTCTAAAGTCTGAGGTTGGAAAATTAATTTCCTCGGCTTTCAGCTCCTTGTACAACTTGGTTCTATAAACAGTAAGTATACAAACAGCAGCTTGGTGGGTATGTTTAAGTAAATCAACCCCTTCTTCGACACCCTCAATTTGCAAAACAAATTAGCGACTCCTTGGCGACCGGTGATGGAAGGGTGGCAGGTAGCGCGATGACGAGCTATGATACTGATATTATTTATTACGAACAAGTATGGTATACCTACCTAACTATCCATAGCGTAGCGCTCATAGCGTATGTACTTAGAGGTAGGTAATAGGTATTTGTCAGAGATCACTTGTATTTTTTTTTTGGAATTCGCCGAAGTTAAGCAACTTTCAGCATTTTCAGCAATTGTATACACGTTTATAAAATCACTAGCGATCCGCCCCGGCTTCGCACAGGTGTATTTTACATATAATCCTTCCTCTTGAATCACTCGATCTATTTTAAAATGCATCAAAACCCGTTGCGTAGTTTTAAAGATATACTTAAGCATACATGGGGACAGACAGCGGGAAACGACTATGTTTTATACTATGTAGTGATAGTGATGTATTGCTCGACTTATATCATAGTAAATTTGCATCAATCCCAAGATGATGTAATAGTGTTTGTTGCTAACGTTTTCGTCTTGTGTTGGAGGAAAAGTCTGACGAACATACAAAAAAAAACAACGTTCAGCAAGGTCAGTCTTCAGACCGTGAGAAGCATTTACAACTGAGCGTCGTCTACGCGCCACCGACAAGACAAGCGCGCGCGCGAATTTTGAATGAAGAATCTCACATGAGATTAGGTCGATACAAATCTCACGATAACTCACCAGGTCCCGGAGGAAGTGACGGCCTTAAATCCGTCCATCCAACTAACTCATTGATACGGGATCAACTTTGAACCCAGGCCTCACGATTTTAAGGCAAGCGTTCTCTCCACTAGGCCACCAAAGCTTTCATAACAAATGTGAATAATCTAGGAGTAAGAAATCATGATCTTTGTTCCACCTTCCAAAGTACACAAAACGGAATTCCTTTCCGTTATCACATTCGCCAGCTGTCAGTTCCCAAGACAATGAGACTATCGTACAAAGCTATCGTTTGCCTAAGCTTTTGGCAGTTCTGTAGTATTTTAGGTACCTACAACCATTTTAGACCAAATAGGTAGGCATAACCCAGTTTAGGTAATGAACTACCTTTAAGTTTAGTTAAGTTACTCTACTTACTCGTATGTTACTTAGCGTAAAAAAAGTTATGCAAACAATATAGACCTCGAATCTGTTTAATTGAATGTTCGTAAGCCTATATAATCTACTCGCTTTTGATCGATTTGATGCATACTCACAAATCTTGTTGGGATTTTAAACAATTTTACCAAATATTATTTAAATCAGCTGATAGATAGCGCGATAGCTAATTTGCTCCCGTTATTGAAGAAAATAATAACCAAAATCACCGATGACAAAAAAGAACATTAATGTATAGAACTTACGTAGGTACCAAGTTTCACCAAGATTCGTTTGCATTTTCAACGAATCTTGGTGAAACTTGGTACCTACATAAGTTCTATAGTTGAAGAGAATCAACCTCCGGAAATTTCAATTTTGAGTTATTCATCTGTCTGTCTACTTCTGTCTGTTTACTTTAAATAGATTTCGCAAAAAATCGCAAAACCGACTTCCACCGAGTACAGAATTTGCAACAGTTTGCACGAAAAGGTGTGACATCCATGTACATTATTGTTGATTTATCAAAAACGGCTCAAACGACGCACGAAGGGTTCCGTACTGTATGGGAGTCCCCCTTAAATATTTATTCTATTTTAATTTAATTATTTATTATTGAAGTGAATTTACAATTAAATATTCTGTGAATATTTCAAGCATCTACCTGTCACTTTTCACGAGCGAAAAATCTCTAAAAATTCATGTTTGTTGTATGGTTGTTACCCCTTAAATATTTTTTTTCTGTTTTTAGTAAGTATTTGTTGTTATAGCGGCAACAAAAAAACATCATTTGTGATAATTTCAGCTTTCAGCTATCACTGTTCATGAGGTAGAGCTTGGTGACAGACACACAGACGGATAGACGGATCGGAGTCTTAGTTATAGGGTCCCGTTTTTACCCTTTGGGTACGGGACCCTAAAAAGTACTTTAGCTTGCGTTGCATTAAGGCGTAGTCTAATAGTAGTGACGCACGCATTACAATTGTGAGGTGGTGGGTTGAAATCCCGGTCCTGAACCACTGAATTCATGAATTAAATAGGTACTAATTAACACTAGTTTCATTTTCTGCGCAGGAAAACTTCTTGAAGATTAATATGGAGCTATCGAGGTGAATATGGCCCAATCAATAAGTCTTTGTCTATCGGCTAATGTTTGGCAGTAGGTAGTAGCTATATTGAATGCCCGGTACAGAGCAGGACATCAATACATACGTACATCCTTTTTATTACATCAATGAATTTATGAGCATGCGTCTAAGCGAATCTTCATTCTTGTGTAATAATAACTCTGAAATTAAGTAGAACAAAAACTAACTTGTAATAATAATAATAGATAATTGACATTTCAAACTTGAGTGATTTGTAGGCTCTTTCGTGGTTTCGCCCCACAAGCTATTCGGCCCGCGGGGCGAATCAACGAAGCCTCTTTTTGAATGCCCTCTTTCGCCCCGCATTGTTTGGAGCGGGGCGAAAGAGGGCATTCAAAAAAAGACTTCGTTGATTCGCCCCGCGGACCGAACAGCTTGTGGGGCGAAACCACGAAAGAGCCGATTTGTACTGGACATTTTTTTATATTTTATTATTCTATGTAATTTTTTTCATTTAAGTTTGACTGATCGTTTTTATTATTAATTGACATTGACATTTATTTTCTTGTCCATACTTTTACTTTTTTAGTTAACTTTATATTTACTTAACATTGGCATTATTATTTTTTCAGATTTATATAATTATGATTTTCTTTTGTTTGTAAATTTGACGTACCTAATGTAACATATGTAGTTATAAGGTCAATAAAAAATTCTAATTCTAATTCTAATACTTATACAAAGGTACAGATAAGTAACAGCCTAGTTTAAAGACGGAGCCACACTATCTATTATACTTATCTATAACTACGAGTACCTACAGGTATTTAACACTAATAGGTAGCAAGACAGGCGATGCAATTTGTACTGCACCTTTAATGAAGTCTCGTTAAGGGTGATATGGTATGCGAAGGGATGGTAATTATGATAGACATTTGATGAGTCTGGAATTGCACTAAATAGCCCCCCTATTTAGTGCAATTCCATATACACCTTTTTATACTAGCACAAACTGGGTAGCCTAGTAGGTACAAGTACTTACTTATCTATCAATCTATTTACAGGTAATTTGGACACTAATAGGTAACAAGATCAGCCATGCAATTTGCGCTACACCTAGGTATAATGAATCTTGTTAGGGTGATTCGGTATGCGAAGTGATAATGTTAATAGCAGACGACTAATAACCAGACTGAGTATTAGATTGGCGATTGGAGCTAAATGGAATAATTAATGAGTGTGACTGGCATGAATATAAAATTGTCTATTTACAGTAATAATCAATACGGTGGCTCTAACATTTTTTCCGCTAATTTCTTACTTGACCAGTATTTCCGGGCACAAACGATATCTAAGTCGCTAAAAGACTCCGGATGACAGTATGCAACAACGGCCATTTAGATATTTATTTTTCTTGTCTGATATAGCAGAAAACACGATAAAACGATTAAACACACAGCTAAGGCATTGGTGATTTTACTTCCGAAGTCATTTCTTTAAAATTGCATCAGTCGCGTTGCCACCATCAGTCACCTTGATCATATCAAAAAATCCTATCCCAAAGATTACGATGATGTGATACTCTACTTAGTATTGATCGCTTAGTTCGCTCTGTGCCATAGCAACGTCACATTATTTACTTTATATAACCCGTCCTCGCATATTTGCCGAGACAAAACGGCTTGATTAATAACCACCCCTATAGCTAATAACCCCAGTAATTGAGATGTTTGCATAGAAATCAGGGGTCGCCCGTACCCTGTTTGAGCAACGATTTGTATTTAGTCATCCGCAATTTTCATATTCGCTGAGATGCTCGTTTTGATGGGGTGGCTTGGATCAGAATTGGAAGCAAACAGAAGAGTTGACTAATTTTGTTGGTATAAGAATACCTACAAGCATGGGCTTCTTTTTATGAAAATCAGCCAATAGAGGTCTAGTAAATTGTACCTACTTAGAAAATCACACCAGCAAAGACATTAGCCGTCTTACCACAAAAGTTTTACTCACAGTTCAGACAATATTTAAAAGTACAAATTGCACGTTTTAACTGTGTTTAAAGCGTATTTAAGTAAATCTTTTGTGGTGAGGCGGTTGTTATTAAAATTTAGTAAATGGTGGATGTAGTTAGTCGCACATTTATTAATGTTTTATGTAAGTATCTGAACACTAATTGTTTTTCTTATAATGTTTATTGTGCTTAGTATTGTTTGTTGTCCGTAAATAAAATAAATTACAGATCAGAAGGAAACAGCACCTATGAAGTATGAGGTTGTCGAGCTTCTGCGCGCTTGATCGAGCTACAACTTTGTTTCGCGTTGTAAATATGAAGATGAGGTTTCAAATCGGGATCAGTAAGCTCTGTGGAATTTACGTACAAAATACACTATTGACTTTTTGATGAAAGAAAACATTGTAACGGAATCTGCATAATTCCATAGAATGAATTCAAAGGCTTGGGTAGGTATGTGAATCCATCATCCAACACTGGGCCAGCGCGTGTAGTGGTTTTCCGTCGGTACACCCGTGTTCAGCTGTAGGCTACAAAAAATAAAAGCTAGCGCTGATTACGTAGTAACTATTACCTAAATCTGTGGTAGCAGACCTTAGTTACAGATAGCGCGCGAGTTGAATGCAGTCGGGGTCTGAGGTAAAGAGCGGGAGCATCTCCCCCCGCTATCCGCACGCCCCACCTCACGCGCCTGGGCGGGTTGGGCGTGCGGATAGCGGGGGGAGACATTCGCATTCCTAAGCTTTGCATTCAACTCGCGCGCCTACAATATATGGTATTTAAATTTTCAGGCTGTTGAATTTTTGCCGCCCCTCTAAAACCTGCCGCTTCAATATGCGACTACGCATTATACGTATTCGACTTTGATTCTAAGGTGTAAAATAAATATTCTGGAGGTCTAATAATGTTTAGGTTTAAAGATTTATGTTTTATTTTTGACAGTTATTAAATGATATGACCCGAAATTTGCCGCGCCCCATAATCTATCGCTCTAGGCTCCAACCTACTCAGCCTAGTGGTGGATCCGCCACTGATTAGTTAGTTACCTACATACATCTATAACTAGGTGCACTCATCAGTCCTCCAGAGAATACATTCAGTACCTATATTTAATCATTGTAAATAATAATTTCAATTATGTTCTGTCGATGATGCATGAGATAACCCTACCTAAGTACCTAGTAGTCTACATAGATTATAGGTAGGGTCAGCAAAGAAGTATGGAAGGAATTAAAAACTAAATGTGTAGGATTATTATTTTGTAAAGAGAGGGGCAAGTTTACTGGAGCCTCATGAGCTCCTTGGATTTTTTTGGCATTAATCATCATCAAATGTTTTTTCTTCTCCAATCAGAAATAATGTTTTGGACCCAAAAGTAGGTTTTTCTACCGATTGCCCATAGGTTCGGTTAATAGCTGACATCCAGCTTGTACCTGCACCCAAAACATACCAGATTATATTTCTTATTTATCAGTGAATATTTTTAAGTTGTGTTTGTGAGTGTAGTTTCAAAAACTGTAATATGTACAATAAAAAAAAAATTACAATTGAACTTCACATAATACCTATTAATTTTAACAATATACGTAATTAAATACTAACAATGCTACACCATACATCAGCTCAAGGAATTTCTAAACTATGTAACTGGAAGGTTCACTCAACGTATCTCCAAGCTTTTTATAAAAAGGAACTTGAACCTTATCACAACAGCAAAACGTTCTTTTTTAATGAAATATAGTAAAAAGGAAAAACGGTCCAGAGAGAGACTTACTTGTAAGATGCTTTGTCACATTCACACAGTTGCTATTATATAATAAAGATGACATGGTAGAAACATCAGGAACTTTAGGAATAATGTAATCTCCCTTAAAATGAGGCAAGTGTATTTTTTTCTGTAACTAAATCAATTAGCTGTCATTATCACAGAATAAAAAAAAGGTATTTTACATTCGAATAAAAGTTATTGAAAGATAAGAGTCATATGGGAGTAATGTGATGGCAAAATGCTGGTAACTCATTGCAAACCAAAGAAACAATATGGCGAATTATGCCTCTCTGTGATTGGCGTAGAAAGATCAGAAAGAGACACGGCCACTTAGTATTAAGTCTCTTTCGGACCGCGTTTTTGTAATAGTGAGCCTTCCAGATACGTAGTATATAAATTCCTTGCATCAGCTTCAGTTTCGTCAATTAGCTTTGACCAATGCTCAGCGCGATTCTAGGGTAATTTTAGAGCTTCTGAGGTCTATTTGAACGGTGGTGTCTAAAGAACTTAAAACTCGCCGTTTTAGGAAATGGTACATACCTAATGCTTTTAACAGATTACAATATTTCCACCTATTCGATAGGTATGTTATTTTTGTGATAAACATTTCAAAAATGTTTATCACAAAAAAATTCAAAATTTCAATGATGCAGGTTCAAATCCTGCGAGCGCGTCAATTTTTGAAATGTTTATCACAAAAATAACATTTCTATAAACCTAGTGTGCGAAGCACGATAAAAATCATTTGATATTCGATAGGTATTTATATAGAAAATTAGTAAAAGTATACATACCTATCTTTTCCACACAGCATAGGTACCTACTGTGTGGAAAAGATAGATAGATAGATACTGTATCATCACTATGTGCATTATTGTACCTATGTGATAATAAATGAACTCCCTACATAGTATAAAACAAAGTCGCTTCCCGCTGTCTGTCCCTATGTATGCTTATATCTTTAAAACTACGCAACGGATTTTGATGTAGTTTTTTTTAATAAGTAGATAGAGTGATTTAGGAGGAAGGTTTATATGTATATTACATCTGTGTGAAGTCGGGCGCTAGTATATGTATACAGGGTTATTGGTAATCAATTAGCATCCTTTTAGGGCTTATTCTGTACATCAACACTAACAACTTTTGTTCTGCGACTTTCGTCCAAACTAAAAAAAAATGATCGGCCAAGTACGAGTCGGACTCGCGCACGGAGGGTTCCGTACTGTATGGGAGCCCCCCCTTAAATATTTATTTAATTTATTTTTATTATTTATTATTGAAGTGAATATACAGCTAAATATTCTGTGAAAATTTCAAGCATTAACCTGTTACCATTATTAATATAGAGCGAAAATCAGGTTTGTTGTATGGGAGCCCCCCTAATTATTAATTTAATTCTGTTTTTAGTATTGTTGTTATAGCGGCAACAGAAATACATCATCTGTGAAAATTTCAGCTGCCTAGCTATCATGGTTTATGAGATACAGCCCGGTGACAGACAGACAGGCAGACTGACAGACGGACAGACGGACATCGAAGTCTTAGTAATAGGGTCCCGTTTTTACCCTTTGGGTACGGAACCCTAAAAAAAGCTGTTTCAAACATTTTGTTATGACAACGACATTTTTCTATAAAAAACAATTTTTTTTTTAGATTTCATAAAAGTCGTTGAATAAATGTTGTTAATTTTGATGTACAGAATAAGCCCCTAAAAGGATGCTAATTGATTACTAATAACCCTATATAATTTAATATTGTACCTATATGTATTCCATTTTGGTTGCTACCATTACCAGTAAGCGTAAGGCGTGTTCACACGGGCGCACGTCACGACGAGCTTGCGTGATCGCGGGCGCTGTCATTACAGACGGAGGGACAGCGCCACGCGAGGCACGGACGATCTGTAAGAACATAATACGAGTGTACTTACGAGAAATCCTTTGAAGATTATTTTATGCCTTAAAAGGGGCAATTTTTATGTATCTATAACACTAAGTATTTTACCTACTGAAATTTTTATGTTCTAAATTTATTTTTAACTTGTAACAAAAAAAAATTTTTTCGGTGTAAGAAATTTTTGTTCAATCAGTAAGTAAAAAGTAAAGCTATCTAATAAATAACTTGAAAATGGTTGTCCTTAGTTAGAAATCAGTTACGCAAAAAAAAAGTTTCTCATTATAGTACTAATCTAAATATGTATATCTAAATATTCCTAGCATGCAATGCTCATTTTAGTGTTGTACAGATAAGTGTACACGCTTAGAGAATAGATAACCTTATATACTTATATACATATATATATGCAACCTGTCACGACACCGTCGTGTGTGTGTTTGCCTTTAGTAGATAGAGCCAGACTATTGCTAATGATCTGTTTGCAGGCGTTTATATAATTATTTTATAACACCCAAGTAGTGTTAAAAATATACTACACTAAAGTAGTACTTACTATTACAAAGATTAGGTTTTTTTAATGATTGCCGTATTTATTAGTAGGCTTATAATGATTATGAGACGGCATTATAAATGGTCAGCTGTAGTAGCGTTAGTATTTAAGTGTTTTCTTTGCTGAACATATAAAATCTACACATACACCACTACTTTTTATGAACATCTAAAAAAAAATGTAGGTATCAGTACACGATGTAAAACATATGTGTACAGTTAAAATTTAAAAAAGATCTTAGGTAGCCTATTTATTTAGGTTTTATTTTATCCGAAAATTAGACTAAAATTATGCACATAATGTCAATTTCATTCATGTATAGTGTAGTAATGTAGAATAAGTACCTACGGTCTTGTTTACGCAAAACAGCTGTAGTTGGAGTCTAATGGATTAGAATAACCAATTATTTCAATTTTTAAGGGATAATTTTAGGATATTGATTTATTAACTTTTTATTGCATATGTTTAGTATCGTGCACTGATACCCCCAAATTTTTTTTAGATGTTCATAAAAAGTAGTGGTGTATATATTTTCTAAAGGAATAGTAGGTATATAATCTGTATGCTTAGGTAAGATTGTAATGTCAATTCAATTCTAATGCATTTGTTTTTTTTTATTTCAATTAAATACCTAAGTAATTGCGTACATGAACTAAATAAAACACTTGAAAATAATCATTAAAATATCAACTATAAAAAATAAACGTACCTAACAATAATCATGAAAGTAAAATTAAATTCTTATTTAGAATTAATTAATTAATTCCTTATTTAGAAATCGTAACATAATTTTGCTATTATTATTTGTGATGGAAATCTTATAAGTCATAATATCGTAAGATATCAAGATCAAAATCCTATCACTTATTAAACCTTAATGACTTAGTAGGTATAAGTGATGGTGTGACGCCAAGTTTGTGACTATAGCTGGATGAGATTAACAAAGAACACGTATAATTGGCGGAAGAGGAGGAAGGTTTAGTTCTATGAGATGATGATAGTGATGGCTCTAGTTTCAAAGGGTGTTTGCGATATATAAGTACTTATTCTCGAGCTCATAAGAGCTTGAAAAAACACAAATAAGCTATACAACCAAATTACTACTTCAAAATAATATTATATATAGTCCACTCTAAGCAGAGTTAAAAATTTCTAAATAGCTGTCATTTTGATGGCAACCCCGCTATTACCCACTCACAACCCTAGCAATTTCATGTCGTCGAGAATTAAAAAAATATGAAGTAAATCCACCCACTTTTCCTTTATTTGGTCCTTCATTGATGACATTTTGACACAATAGGTAGAGTATTAAAGGGTTAACAAAGGGCTGTGAACAGGCTCTGTCGAAGGGTTAATTGCTATGGGTGCAAGTAGGGTCGTACATATTTGAAAAAAGTTCGTTTCAAAATGGCGGACTTTTTGACAGTTGTGACTGAGTTCGATTTTTGAGATGGACCACTAGTGGCGATATTCAAATACCTAAATCAATTCGATGGCGTATCCGTGGTCCCGGTGGGTTGGTCCATTACCGGGTCCACTGGTAATTTTAATTGCCCGTGGTCCCATGACGTTCGTTAGGGGTTGTTCCCTGGACTTCCGACTTTATCGAAAATGAAAACCATCAATACAAAGTACCATATTACAAAGAGAATAGAGGTAGAGAGTAGTCGTCATTTTGACATACTTAATTATTTATTTGCAAGTTACGAATACAAAATTGGTATTAAATATTTTTTGAGCGGGCTACTTAGATTCAATTAATTCGCTAAACGTGGAAAATAACATAAAAATAATAAAGAAAGAAAGATAGTGTTTTTCTGTTCAAAAATCATCAGCATTACAAGCATACTGTTTATAAAATTAATCATATCTTTATAACTGTTCTTTGAAACGGAAAAATCAGTGCAAAGGATCTATAGCTATTAACAAAGTGAGTAGGTAATGTTTTTTTTCCGACCTTATAATCTTTTGTCACAAAATTAGTATAATTTACTATTTATAGCTGCATTTATCAATCCCTATAGCCATGGGACCACGAGTAAATAAAATTACCTATCTGTGGTCTCGGTGGGTCGACTCATTACCGGGTCCACGGGTAATTTTAACGTAACAAGGTAATAATTAACTAATTACTTTAGATCAATCGTGTTGTGGCAAAATAAAAAGTTTTATTCTTACCCACACAAAACAGCAATTCTTACCCTTGAGCTCTTTTATAGTATTTTTGTCATGATTTTGCAATGAAGAAATAAACGTTATTGTCATTTAAAAAAATGTGCTTATTTGTAGTTTAAAACAATTATGCTGGTTATTATTGTGTGAGCAGTTTTTAACGTTTTTCTCTGTAGAAACGTTAAAACCCATTTTAATGCGTCGCGTGATCTTACCAAAGCAACAGAAACGCATTATCGATACAATTGATAAAAATGCCGAAAAATGGAGTGAATTCGAACTTTGCGGTTGGTGATTACAATTAGTGGTCGACGTTATGCCGCGGCGCCATTTGTCGGTATTATGCGGTCGAGTCGCATGTCGCAGTTTGTCGCACGCGCACGTGTGCACAAAGCTTTATGTCGTAATTTGCATTCACGTTAATATGCGGTCAATTACGCTCATTTCGAACATTTTTTGATGTTTTCGAAGGACACATGTTGTGAACGTTAAAAAAATTGTTTATTTTTACAAAACATGCAATAATTTTAAGTTCCATCAATAATCTCGCTGTTATAAAGGTTAGTCCTTACCTACATGTACCTACAGACTTTTCTCTCCAATTTCTTATTCTAATTAATTTTTGCAAGGGTTGTTTAAAACTCTCAAAACTGATTCGCCAGCAAACTGTGAAGTCGGTATAAATATGTAAGTAAATAAAATAAGCACATGAATTACGTAATACATAGTTGTTAATTGTTTCTATCTGGACACGCCTAAAAATGTAACTCTCTGGAAATAGTTTAAAATTTACGGAAAAAATTTTTTTTAAAGGGGCCAAAGTGCCTTTGTTAACTACAACAAACTACAATGGGTACTACCTTATATGCTAAAGCTACCTACACTACTACTTCATAAAAAGCATTGGATCATCCACTGAAAATTTTGACATGTGATAATTAAAATCAGTCAAAAAGTTACCATCAGCCAATATGTCGTAGATATATTACCTATCAAGTTTTTTTTTTCCTAGTCGATAGGTAAGTATCTAATTAAACTTTAGTAGATAGTCCTCGTGTGTTTTAAATAATCAGCCAAGTGCGAGTAGGACTCGCGCACGAAGGTTTTCGTACCGTATGGAAGACCCCCTTAGTATATTTTTTTTCTGTTTTTAGTATTTGATGTTATAGCGGCAACAGAAATGCGTCACCCGTGAAAATGTCAACGTTTTAGCTATCACCGTTCATGAGATACAGCCTGGTGACAGACAGACGGACGGATGGACAAACTGACAGCAGAGTCTTCAGTAATAGGGTCCCGTTTTTTCCCTTTGGGAACGGAACCCTAAAAGTATTAAAACATTTGAAGCACATCACCTGTCATCAAAAGCCTACAAAGAACGAGGTGCAATGTGTGACTAATGGCTCGAAAAGTGAATATTTAATTTGAAACTTCATTACGGCAATAATTCAGGCTCGCTGTTAGGCCGCGTCCACACTAAAGTGACGGCCGTAACGAGAAAATGTCGGAGACGCGCGACACGATTATTCGACAGTTGCTGGTTAGTCAGTACATAATGTAACCCTGTTTTTTGTTCATAGATCTAAGACACTTCCAATTTCGAATTTCCCGCGTCGTTTTGCATTTGCGACGGGCATTAGTGTACTGTCTTGGAACTGTATGAAGTAAATCCGAATTTTCATTAATGAACATTAATCGTTTGTTGTGGAATATATCAATTAATTTTTACTTCGATTTCATATTATCGTTTACAACAGTTGTGTTTTGACTGGAGTTTTGACATTCCATCAGTTGCCACTGGGAACAGTGACATTTCATTTAAACTTGACATTTGTTTGTTAGATGTTGATGTCATTTAGTGTTCAAGCGAAATTTGTGAATGTGCGCTTGATTCAGTCAAAAGGTTTTATGAATCAAACTGATCGATTCTAAGTGAATCGATCGATGGTTCTGTTGTAAAGTACTTGCGAGTCTATGGACCGGATAGCGGAAACCTCCATTTTGGAATGAAACGCGGTGGCGTTGAGTTGCAAGTGGTTGTGAAGGTGTTTTTGGGGTGAGTTTTGATGCAATTTTGCATATTTCATACTTGAAAGTGTTGCTTAGGCCGTGATTCATTGAGTAAATCGTGATTTTTGTTTTGTAGTGGATTCTCGTGGTGGGATGACCACGCGGTCAGACTGACGCCTTTCTGCGACGATATTGCTTGAAGATTTTCAACCTTTTTTCGAGTGAGTAGCTTTCTTTCTATACAAAGAACGTAAACCGCCGGTTTTTATGTGATTTTGGGTTAAGGAAGATGTTTTTCTGGTTGTAGGCTAAGTCTGCGACACGTGTTCCGTGTAATTGAACGTGATTGAAACTATCGAGAGGTGGCTGCCTTCGTGGATTCGATTGTTATTCGTCCTTCTAAACCGGTAAGCTAAATTCAATTACTTTTGGGAAACAAATTCTTGGATTTTTGGGGACCCCATACCTCGTGTTGAAACGTTCCGCTGAAGAACATGTATAATAATAAATTATTATGAGATGTCTGAATGGTTCTTAAGGGGTAGGGCAATGTTGGGACTGGCCATTTCTTATTGAAAAGTCCAGTAGAATACATAAAAAGTGTAGCGAGTAAGTGAATTTGTTTTGGAGTTCTCCGTCAAATGTTAACGATGAAAATTATTTACATTTAAAATGATGATTTTGTTGATCCTGGATTGCAATGATTCCAATATATTGATCTGAGGCATGCATTAATTCTGCTTTATTGGTTTTTTAACCAAATAAGTTTAGTTTTTATGAAATATTCAAAATTAAAACTTTGGTATTTTCTCCGAGCCCGCTCATACATTTGTTTTACTTGTTTTGATGTTTTATTTTGTTTTGATATTATTCAAATACCAGTTTAAGTTTCAATGTAGTAGTGTTAAAGTTGATTTCAGCCTAAATGTGATTTTCCCAATGGATTAAATTTTTGTTCGGAGATTGTTTTAAGCTTAAAACGATTCAATAACGATGAAGGATTGTATTTAAAACTATTTAACGTGTTTTTAAGATTTTCCCATCTGACCCACCTTTTTCCCGATGTGCTCAAAATTTTGTTTTCAAGCTTGAAACGATTCAGTAACGATGTATTATGGGTTTGAAGCTATTTTAAAGATTTTCCCATCTGTCCCCTTTTTTTTCCGATGTGTTCAAAACTTTGTTTTCAAGCTTGAAACGATTCAGTAACGATGTATTATGGGTTTGAAGCTATTTTAAAGCTATTTAAAGATTTTCCCATCTGTCCCTTTTTTTTTCCCGATGTGTTCAAAATTTGTTTTAAGCTTAAAATGATTTATTAGAGATGTGTAGTAGTGATTAAAGCTGTTTGAGTGCCATTTCAAGATTTTACCCGAATGTCTAAATTAGGTTTTCACTGTTATCTGTATCCAATTTATTTTTCTAATGTTAATTGTTTTGTTGGTCTTGGGTGACCATGGTACTACCATGTTAGATATGCAGGGGTTTTACCATTTATGTAAATCTTCGTTTGCTGGGGTATATTATCCAAACCTTGTAATGTGAAATTGTGAGTGGAGTACTACAGCTGTGTGGTCTCGTGTTTTATAGGAGGACGTTTTGGAGGGGGGCGACGTTTTGGCGGACGTGACGTTTCGTTGTGGACGTGACGTGTCCACGGGCCTAGGTTCCCGTGACGACGCCTTGACGATGACTGTACGGTAGGGACGACCCTTAGTTGAGAACGCGGCTACCGACTTAGCATACTGCGGTATCGTGCTACTCACCAAGAGCGTATGTTCGAGGGGCTTCTTACCCGTTATTAGCCTTTAAGCCTTAGTTTATCTAAAATTAAGTTAGGTTAACTAATTAGTATAAGTCTGTGACTAGTTTAAGCTTAATTTGACCAGACATCTGGACGAGGCGGCGACCCAGTCCCTATTTTTATTAAATAAATTTATTGGATACGGAATTCTGCGTGTTTCAATCAACGAAAACCGGAAATCCCGTTACAATAAGCTTGAAATTTAGAGCACAAATTTTATCTACCTAGTAATTTAAATAGAAGCACATAACAAGCATGGAAGGTAACCTATCTAAATTTTTCACGATTATTGAAAAACACTTAATACGTGAAGTAAGTGGAGCTCTCTTTTGGAAGTTAGATCTAGGTATTTTTTTAGTGAAAATATATTTTCCGTTAATAAATTATCCAAATAAAATCAAAAGTCATAATAGGGTAGTTGACTGGTATTGAATTAGTTAAAAGTATTAGGATTAGTGAATTCTGCAATTGATTATGATTCATATACTGAAAAAAAAAATAAAAAAAAATAGGCTAATCAAGTTCAGAGATGTAAGCTTGTAAAGCTGTTTTGGTAGATATAAAGAGGATGCTTTGTCCCTCTCCCACAAAGTATAACATAGTACGGCAAATGTATGACACTTACGGGCCGTACGTCATAGCCTGCCATGGTGCGCTCTTTGACTAGCAAGGAAATAAATATGCTTGGAACTTTTTAATTTCTAAGTTGATTTTATTTTTGTTTTCATTAATCGGCTCTGTTTATGGTTAGCATTTACAAGAGGACATCAATAAATATTGTCAACTAGCCTATTTAGCCTATTTTTTGTAACATATCTTTGGCATTCACCATTCACTGCCTGGTACAGCTTTCATTTCGTCCACGCACCTTTTTAGGGTTCCGTACCCAAAGTGTAAAAACGAGACCCTATTACTAAGACTTCGATGTCCGTTTGTCCGTCTGTCTGTCTGTCACCGGGCTGTATCTCAATAACCATGATAGCTAGGCAGCTGAAATTTTCACAGATGATGTATTTCTGTTGCCGCTATAACAACAAATACTAAAATTTGAATAAAATAAACAACAAACGTGATATTTAGGAGTTTTTTTGCTCGCTATTAATATCGGCAAGAAGAATGGGGCTTCCATACGGTACGGAACCCTTCGGGCGCGAGTCCGACTCGCACTGGGCCGATTTTTTTTATTTTGTACATAATAAACATTAATAGTACTCAAGTGTACTGCACCTCCCTTTTTAATATTCTAATGCTTAACATATTATAGCTCTGCCTACGAAGAGATCACCCTTATCACTGGATCAGCGTGGTGGAGATAGTCCAAGCATAGACCATATCCAACGCTGATCCAGTGCGAGTTGGTGGATTCATAGGTAGCAAAATCATTGAATTTATGTTTTTTATTATAACAAATGTTTGGCGTGTTTGCGGAGATTCACCAGCAAAAATGCCCAAGTTTGGCTACTGTTTTACTGTACAGGTAGTTGCAACGTGCTGCAATTTTCCGGTGAATTTGCATGATTGCGAGCGACGGGAACAGGTGACAGCCGCGGGCGACGTCGAGTGACAATTACCACGTAAGCACTGTTTGCGCTTTCCATTAGTGAAGCTGTTAATCAACTTGCGCTAATTACATTAAAACGTTCTCCAAAACGTGACAGTATTATTAACAAAAATTAATTAAATGAACGAAATAAGTACTTGCGAAAAATTGCGCAGTTAATTACGATGACGAACATTGATGGACGCGGGTTATCTACACCAAATGACAATTAAGTTAAATTAAGGTAAAAAGTAACGCTTCAAACTAGCTACTGAGAAATCAATGCATTTATCAAACAGTAAACAAAGTTGTAGGAAACGAAAATGCCAAGTGGATGGTCGCAGGTAAGGTAACTGAAAATTAATAAAAATTAAAATTATTTAAAATAATTAATTCCTAATATTTTATTAATTAAAATTAATTAATTACTTGTTTATAATTAGTTTAAATTAATTATAGTTAAGTAAGTTTTATAAAAAGTACACGTACTTAAGTGTTGTTTAATTAAAAAAAAAAAACTGCAGTAACCACAATTACTACGTTTAATTTAGTTTCAGATGGCACGAAATTAATTACAATCGATAAACAAAACGATGGGAATTTCGATTTGTCGTTCACATGTCACACTCCCCTGTTCTGTACTTATTTTCATTACAACCCACCAATCATGATACAGGGTGAGCGGGAGTTCGAAAAACGCGTGGAAAAAGGAACCAATTTAAAAAATATACACCTATACCTAATATCCAATTATTATAAAAAAACTTACAAAAAAATTATTTTAAATATTTTACTAAAAAGGGTTTATTAAAAATTAAATCGGCTAAATATTAATCCTTTTGACAATATGTCTGTGTCTACCGTGGAATTGAGAACCTCCGTTTTTGAAGTCGTTTAGTTTTAATAAGTACATACCTATTTAGACGCAGATTTTATATGATGAATACTTATAATAATACATATCTATGTTAATATATAAATCAATAAAAAAAAAAAATATCCTTACTATTATCCTGTCTATATACATCTAAAATAGAGTTTGTTGGTTTATTACTCTTTCACGTCGCAACAGAGTAACGGATTAACTTGATTTTTGGAATGGATAAGGGTAGTTCAAAGGTCAGAAAGTAACATGGGCTACTTAATTTTTATCTCGGAATATTAAAAGGTTCCTACGAGATAGCATAAAAGTCAAAAATCACACGGGCAACGCCGAAAGCAAAAGCTGGAACCTAAAAATTCAAAAAATCATTCATTCATTTTAATTGGACTAAACAATATCTAATAAAGCAAAAATCACTCTGTATTTAAACATAAGGTGGAGTTCTCACGTGCCCTGGTACGCGACATCGCGACACCGCGGCACAATTAATCAGTGTCGCGCGTCGCGCGTTGTCGCCCCAAATTGCCCCATTGTGCCCCAAATTGGTGAAGCCAGGTGATTTTTCGAAGAATTACCCCGCTTATTGTACGGGAAACTTTCAGTATGATGTGACATGAATTGGAGAGTCAAGGTGGGTGGAAAATAAATTAGGTGAAGTTAGTTTGTGACGTCTGTGTTGCAATATTTTGACAGTGATTTTGAAAGAGCCTTTTTAAAAGCATCAATACGTCATCATCGTTATCTCAGCTTTAGGATCAGTCCTTGGTCGTGGTCCACCTGCTTAATTTAGCTGGTTGGACCATGGGTTCTTTTTCTTGCTGGTGGTCCACCTAAATGATGAGTAAAGTGCAAATCAATAATATCTGATATCTTCTTATGGATTTATAATAAGTTCGACTATTTTTTTACCTCATTTTTAACAAATCTGCAATTTTACTCACGTCATCTGTCCAACTTATGAATTGATTTCTTACGCTGCAATAAGTGGTCTTGACTTGAGAACTTTAGGACCCCGTTAGCCATCAGTTTTATGTGCTATGTCAATTAAAACTTATGTACCTATTAAGAAAAGCAGGTTGATTTTTACTAACTGTAGGCGAATAAATGTGCCAAAGCATGAATGACGTCATCACATATCAAGGACACATGGTTGTTTTTTCGATTCCCTGAACATTATAATTGTTTGATTTCTGAAACATAGGGTAGCATAGTTGTGTAAGTTATTAGTAAAAAAAACTGTGTTTTCCTGTGATTTGTTTTGAAATCTTTTCCTGTGTTTTGTTTTCGTCTAATAAATAAATAATTAGGTGAATATATTAAGGACAACTTTCATTAACCGACTTCCGAAAAGGAGGAGGTTCTATGTTCGTGTGCGTATGTATCTTTTTTTTGTGTATGTTTTTTTTTTGTGATTAACATTTCAAAAATTGACGCGCTCGCAGGATTTGAACCTGCATCTCTCTGGGATTCCGGCCGAACTTCTACAGTGTTGGAATCTCACACTACACACTACAGTTTTGAAATGTTTACTTATCACAAAAATACCATTTATATAAACCTAGTGAAGCACGATAAAAATCATTTGGTTTGTGTATGTTCATCGATAATTTCGCCAATTGTGAACCGAAATGAAAAATTATTTTTTAGTTCAAAAGGGTACAATCCCGAAGTGGTCCCATTTAAATTTTACAGATATCGGCTGAGCCGTTTTTGACAAATCAACAATAATGTAAACAATTCGAGCGAAATATTCGAATTTTGTACACGATGGAAGGCTTTGCCATTTTTTGCGAAAAATAATTATAGATTTTGTTTTTAACTTTATCTTTTGCATCATTTTTAAATCAATGTCTATTGGGATTGGGAAGAGCGTAGAACGTCTACCAACGAGGTGGACAGATGATCTCATCAAGACCGCAGGATCAAGCTGGATGCAATTAAGCCACTTCCAACCAGCCTTATTGGAAATCCATTGGGGAGGCCTATGTCCAGCTGTGAACGTCATATGACTGATGAATGGATAGCTATTGTTTACTTACTGTCTTTTGATCTTATCTAAGTATTTATTTGGGAGGTTTCAGAGGACGTATCAAATGGGACACTGTACCTATGAAACCAAATCGAAAACAAAACCCATAGAACTGTTCATGTCCCCTCAAATTCAGCTTGCAATTAAAACTCTCGTCTAATCAAGTGGCGGCCATTTTGGTCCCTCTCGGTTGATCGCACGCCAAATATTTGGAACCCTCGCAGGGTTTCATCGGGCAAACAAAAAAACGCGTGCGAGCAAAATTGGTGCGCTTATTAGGGCTGGTAGGGTTAATAAACGTAGAGAAATTTCAAGTGATTGAGATTGGAAATGTGTAGGTACTCACGAAAAGTTAATTAATATTTCATTGTGACACTGAGCTCGGAATCCATAACTCGTTAGAGTACTTCGGAGTTTTGTTATAAAGCCCATAATTATGATAGTACTTAACTCACAACTTTACACACTTTACACTTTAACGTACAACTTTTGTTCTGCGACTTTTATCAAAACTAAAAAAAATCGTTCTTCCATAGGAAAATATCGTTAAAACGCGACAAAATGTACGGAACTGCTGTTTTTAGGGTTCCGTACCCAAAGGGAAAAACGGGACCCTATTACTAAGACTTCGATGTTCGTCTGTCCGTCTGTCTGTCACCGGGCTGTATCTCATGAACCATGATAGCTAGGCAGCTGAAATTTTCATAGATGATGTATTTCTGCTGCCGCTATAACAACAAATACTAAAAATAGAATAAAATAAAATATTTAAGGAGAGCTCCTATACAACAAGCCAGATTTTTTAGACGTTTTTCGATCTATATTAATAATGGTAACAGGTACATGCTTGAAATTTTCACTAAATATTTAGTTTTATATTCACTTTAATAATAAATAATAAAATTAAAATAATTTAAATATTTAAGGGGGGCTCCCATACAGTACGGAACCCTCCGTGTGCGAGTCCGACTCGTACTTTGCCGATTATTTTTTTGAGTTTTGACAATAATCACAGAACAAAAGTTGATGTAGTACAGAAAAAGTCCCTAAAAAGATGCTAATTGATTAGAAATAATCCTGTACACTGATATTTAGGGTTTTGATACCTAAATATTTATACCTATTTGACTTGATATTATAATGATTTCTTTGTGGTTTTTAAGATCATCAAAAATTAAAATTAAGTAAGTAAATAGCTAAGGTCATTATTTCTTTTCAGTTTTTTTTATTCTTACTTATTATATCTTAAGATAATATACCTATTGCAGTTTTCATAAACATAGGTACTATAATATTATGTAGATATACTTACGAATACAAAAGTCGAGACAAACTTTATACTAACCCATTCCATTTGCGCCTTTTTTCCCCCTACTCCCAAGTCCCTTGCCCATTATCGATTAAGGAATAAACAGCCGTTAATAGATAGCTTTGCAACAAAAAAGGAAACAAAACAAAATCGAACGCACATGGCAACATTACTGCATCTGTCATGCGCGCCTGCCGCGATTCAAAAAAGGAACACGCTTATATTACGTTCCGTTGATACACATTTGAAACACCACCCAGACCTTCTTGATCCATGTTTTAATCGTAACAATATTTTAAAATGCGAAGGTTCGAATGTAAAAAATACGTGTCATGAAACGTTTTTGCAGTCAGTCGATATAAGTAGACAGTCGCTACGTTATATACTTACAAAGGTAGGTACTTAAGTAACGACTGAAATATTTTACAATACAATACCTACCTATTATAAATACGAAATTGTGTTTGTTGAGTTTTGTTACCTACGGATAGACTTGATTTTTAAAATGGAAATACCTACTCAATTACATAGTTACTAACCCTTTTTGAAACTGTCTTTGGTTAAAAGGTTACTTTTATTCCGGAAAAATAAAACGACCCCATGGAATAGTAGGTACATCTTATCCGACTTCATCCGTTTACAGAATTCGAATAATTCACACGGATCAATGTGTCATCGATGTAGTAATATTCACATTATTGTTGATTTTTCATAAACGACTCAGCCGATTTCGATAAAATTTATTTGGGACCATTTCTGATTTACCATACACAAAAAAAATCAAAATTGTTTCATGATTGGCGCAGTAATCGCGTTGGAGACATAAAAATTTAGAACCGCCGTTTTGAATTCGGTTGTTTTTTTTTTAAATTTCAAACCGATCTCATGCGATGCTATGGATAAACCTAGTAGATAAATGTATTAAGATATTTAGTAAGTAAATAAGTAGTTTACAGGGACTTAGTTAGGTACGAGTATAATGCCACAATAAGGCATTGCTATTATTTTTTTTATATTTATTGTAAAACTGTTTTTTACTTACTTACCTACCTATCAAGGTAAAAATTTATTGGTAAATCTGCAGCATATTCTGAGTAATATTTTGTTGAAGGGTCATGTTATGGTGGTCACAAGATAAGCCGCGTCGGCAGCCCCGCGGGCGGCAGATGACCGCAACATGATTTATGTCGGGGTGCTTTCAACCACCATTTAGTCCTGTTCCAAAATTAAATAAATTAAAACATGTTCCAATTTAAATAAGCGATATTTAATATTTATTGTGACAAAGAGTTTCAAAGTGAAGCCTTGGTTTATTCGAATGAATTTGCATTCGTAAATGTGATATCTGTGATTAGACATGTCTTGTTTCGGCTAGGGGCACTTTAAAACAGTTTTGAGGACTGACTCGACCGTCTGAAGACTTCTGTGTTACGGTTTTAAACTACGTTTTTTATTTTTAAATATGATTAGGTATTAGCATAACAACTTATATTTTGAAACGGTTTATAAGTAGACCATTGACATTTAGAATTGAAAAATGTATGTGCTAACCTACGTTATTAACGTTAATGTGTACATTCGTGTTCAATTTTTCAAAGCGCTGTAGTAAAATCAATAGTAGGTACATTTGTTTTTCTTTCTTACCTACCTATTATATAAAAAAAAAGGACAAGGATAAGGATGTTTGTTAGGTGGCTTCTTTTACATACCTGGTACAGAATCCTTTGAAATCGATCATATCAATAAAATCTGTACGAAACATTTTCAAAATGATTTTTTTCCTAATTGAAACTAAAAAAGACAAGCATTTCATTTGGATTTGAAAAGATTTGGAAGGCACGTTAACGAAAAGAACTAATTTATCCCACATTGTCTGCCGAAAATTCGATTATATCCGCTGCTACGACAACCAATAAAAAAAATACACAAAATGGTGATAGGAATGCATCCTTCGATTAAAGAGGATACACGTATAACGGAACGTTCCAAACTTAAATAAACTTTTTTCTGGCGCTTTAGTTTGAAAAAAGAACAGCTTCGTTTATTTTCCCGCGCTCCCGCGATGAACGAGGCGTGACATTCGAAATTTTCGGTGTTGTCAGCGCACAAAAAAGGAGATATAAATAGGGAATGTATAATAGTGTTGTTAGAGATATATTAATGCGTCTAACGGGGTCTATTGTGTCACGGAGGGCTGTATCTGTTACGCCGTCATCGCATATGATTGAATAGATTATTGTTTAGGGTAAATTTGAAATTGATTTTTACGTTCATCCGGTACTTCTGCGGGTCCTTTCTTGTCAACGTTATACTTACCTACGTAAATAGGCGTTAATCACGTTAATGTTACCTAGGTGTATCTATGTTTTATTGACAGGTAAAATTGTAGACATTCAGTCATTGGAGTAAACATAAATATCTGAGCTAAGAAATCTCTTGAAATCAATTAAGTAGGGTAAACGGCCCAATACTCGTGAATTTCTGAACTTCGGTGACTTTGCAGCTCTGTCATGCTGAAGGTAATTAACTTTGAGGTCTGAACATTTTTGGAGAGGTCATACACTTATCATTCTGTACGTGGAATATATTATTATTATAATATAATAACTATAAGATCGATATAAATATTAAAATAGTAAAAAAGACCCATATGTCCCAATGCCCGTCACGTTTGAGGTAATTATCGTCAAAGTGACCCAAAAGTCGTGATTTTTTTTACTGAATTTGAACCTTATTCGCTATTAAATAGAGTCTAATTATTTTGTCCTCTAAATGTAATTTGTAAAATAATAAAACGCAATATATTGTTTTATTATTTAATCAGGTATCTTGAATCAACAAAAAAATAATTATTTCAAAATTTACTTTGAGTAAAATACGTAAGGAATATGTTAGATCAGTCCTTTGTCTTATATCCAACAATAATCCGGTTGTTAGGCACATGTGATACAATAAATAAATTTTTTTACTAAAACAACATTGTCATAATTATTTATATTAAAAACAGCTAAAAAAACTGTACGGTAGCGACACTCAAAAAAAATCTGAGATCTGGTGATCAATAATATGAAACGTTATCACCCAATGAGTAAGCTCATTGTGAGAGGGGTAATATTGTTTTTATTGCACATAAATTATTTATAGGTTCTTAGAATACATAGTCTTGATTCTACGCGGATAGTCTATTCTTTATTGCAATGCTTCTCTAAGTGCCCGCGAAAATCAGTTTATAAAACTCAAAAATGTACCTAAATCTTTATAATCTTAAACATAATAAATTAAATATATAATTCAACAGTCTTTTGCTACTATGGCCTATGACTTTTGTTTTACAAAACCTTAGGTTTCAGTTTCACTTTTATCATATTAAAAAATGTGGATTTCTTTTTTTCAAATGCTCTTCTTCTTCTTTTGTCAACACAGTAGGCGGTCCTATTGAGCAGTCGACCGAACTTCTGCCATTAATTTTATCAATCAAAGTCAATCTTGGTACGTCAAATTCTTTTGCAGCAGAAGAAGGAGGTATGCTGAAGTCGCGCCCTACTGAGGTCAACCATGATAAATATGTTCAGGCCCGAAATCGCTGCAATAAGGTGTGTAGGGATGCAATGCGTCGCTATGTTCATGCATCAGATGATGATGGGAATCCAGCTAAAGTCTGTAAATTTCTCAAGTCTGTGGGAATTGGCAAATCTCTCAATCAGACACTTCTGCTAACAATATTGACCTTAATGCCTTAAATTTATATTTCTCATCAGCTCCCATTATGTCGGATGTTGATAAAAGCTATACTCTACGTTATCTTGCTGCCATTACTCCTCCCGACTTTCCTCCTTTTGAGTTCAATCGTTTCACTGAATGTGATGTTAGGAGGATTTTAATGTCGATATCCTCCAACGCGGTTGGCGGTGACAATGTGAGCCGGAACATCCTTTTGCCTATTTTAGACATCATCCTTCCTATCCTGTGTACCATTTTTAATAATTCCATCTCTTGTGGAATATTTCCTACAGCCTGGAAAGATGCACAGATTATACCACTACCAAAACAATCCAATCCCAAATCCTTTACCAAATACCGACCTATCTCTATCCTTCCATTCTTATCCAAAGTTCTGGAGCGTCTTGTCCACAGACAGATGAACGATTACCTTAATAGACATGATCTCCACAATCCTTTCCAATCTGGTTTCCGTCCTGGGCATAGCACTGTGTCTGCGCTCATTAAGATCACCGACGACATACGCTTGGGTATGGATGACGGTAAGCTTACTGTTCTAACCCTGTTAGACTTCAGTGATGCTTTCAACACCGTTGACTACGACATTTTATTAGTATTATTGCGCTCTTCTAACATGTCTCCATCAGCAATCGACTGACTTCACAGTTATCTGTACGGACGCCGGCAGCGGGTTCGCCTTGGAGATACTTTTTCTTCCTGGTGTGACACTACTGCTAGTGTGCCACAAGGCGGCGTGCTATCTCCTCTTCTTTTTGCTTTTTTCATTAATTCTATATCGCAACGGCTTACTTCTTCCCCTCATCTTTATGCAGACGATCTCCAAATTTATTCGCAAGCTCGGCTAGATGATCTAGATTCAGCGATAGCTGCTATAAATTCTGATCTCTACCAAGTAACAGAGTGGAGCAGATCATTTGGCTTGAAGATCAACCCCGCAAAGTCACAAGTCATCATAATTGGCAGCTCTTATAATATTACAAGATGTAGCATCGAATTTTCACACATATCTAATTTATGTATAATTCGGAACGCTATTTTTTTCATTTCACAGTTGTCAACACTGTAAACGCTTCTAATTGGTCAGGACGAAACGTCAACCTGTCTAGTGATTGACAGTTTCCCAATCAATACTCGTTTGATACAAACTATCGATTTTTTCACTCGATCATTTTTTTCATTAATTCATATCGGCGTCTCCTGTTGATAAACAAACGCTTATTTAAAGCCACTCAACAAAGTGAAACCTTTGGATAAGCCTTAGTATTATTAATCTCACCTTTTTAGCATTTATCCGTTTTCTTTGGGAGTAATTTCCTCTCCTCGTATTATTTTTAGTCGATTCTAATTCGATTGTTTGTTAAGTTAGTTGCTAGTCTTTTTTTTTCTTCAACGTTGTCCCCACCGTCTGCGTTAGAGAGGTCATTGAATCAAAAGGACGACGAGATGGCGGACCGGGGCTCCGAGTTGCTTTCGCACCAAAAATGCGGTGGAAGACTGAGCTTCGACCCGGGAATCCGGCGGAAGACCCCAGGACCCACGCACCTCTAACTCACCGGGCGTGGAGCGGCCTCGAGTCGCCCTATTATTATATTTTTCCCCCTAACAAGGGTGTATAGGTGAGGCCGGCATGTTTGGGCATACCCCCAACCAGGCTTACCTGGATTAGCCGCCTGGGCGTCGTTGGTGCACCCAGTCAACGGTGCGACCACTGACCTTCACGTGAGCCCTGCCAGAGTATTGGCAGTCTACCTCCAGTTCCTATTTGTTAACCGGCGGCGCGTACAGAGGTATTTCATTCCCCTTTATTACCGTCGGTCATCTACTTCCTATTGGTGACACCATCGGATGGATCCACCCATTTGCTGATTATAGTTTAAGTGAAGGGACAGAACTCGACCAAGCGACCCACCGTTATCATTATTTTATTTATCACTATTTTACATATTCAAGTCAGACGGCTTCCCCGTCTACATTCTACCTTACCTAGTATACCTATTTAATCCATTAAGTACCCATTGTAAAATAACCAAGCAACTCACCGTTGTTTACCTATTAGAGTTAGACGGCTTCCCCGTCTACATTTTGTGTTACCCATGGTACCTATTCAACGCTACTATTATACTCCCATTATACTACTCCTATTTACTCCTAAATACTACTATCATTGTAAAAGTACCATGGTGACCTCACTGTTCCTGTGAATATTAACCCTTTAAAAAACTTACAATAAAAACAAACATGCCGGTGATGAACGCTGTGCTTTTATTTAACTACCTTAGTCTATAAGTGTAGGTATATTTAACCTCCCCCTTTCATAGGGAAGAAACCCTGCTACATATTGGCGCCCGAACATAGGGACGTGTGGTGTCGCAACCTTAAATACTTATCATAAAAGGTTCTTTTTTGGTGTCGCTTCGCTATCAAAAAGTTGGTCGAGTTCTTTTACTATAAGCTACATTACTTAAGTTATTCTTAAGCTACTATATATTGTACTACCTTGTAACGTGTGGTCGAGTTCTAAATAATCACTACATAATAATACTACTTTTACCCGGATTTACTGGCGGATACCGTTATTTATCTGTTTTTTTTTTTGTTGTCAAATTTTAAAACGATGGACAATTTAGTACTGTATTATTAACTTATTTCAAAGCGACATCATATATTTATTAATATTGTTGCTGATACTTATACGGATTGGGTTATACTATGTCTATGACTATATAATGCTGATCTGATAAGAATATTATTTTTTGGTTGTTTTGGTGAAATTCCAAAATGAATAATAACTTTATAATGTGGGTAATTTTGAACTTAACTTTTAAACTTCTTTTATTTTAAGCGGCATTCTGTGTTAATGTCTTCCTATTTTTTGACACCGATGTGTGTATACTACGCGTATAATTATGTTGTGTTTTTCTTATATATGTATACTGATATTGAGATGATAGGATTTTTGTTGTAAAATTGCAAAATGGCGGAAACTCCTTTTGTTGTAACTTTTTACATTCTACTTAACTCAGGTTTGCACCTTGAAAAAAGATGTGCCAACCTCTTACTACTTGAACTAATACCAGCTATTTACTTAATAGCCATATTGACTTATACTACGTAACTAAGCTTTAAAAATGTGTTGTTATTGTACCTTTTACCGGTGGAAATACTCGCATCGCTTAGCATTGAATTTACCTTTTTAATAGTCAGTACTACTTACTAATGTTTAGTACTGGTCACTATTTTACCTATTTATACTTATGTGTACTGTTTTACCCAGTACCTTCGGTGATCACTTTCCCTGGTCACCATACATTCTACTACCATTATGGTTAGTGTTGCCCTCACACGGAACACTGATCCATTATTTACCTATACATACATTATACTACCATTATGGTTAGTGTTGCCGTCACACGGAACACTGATCAATTATTTACCTATACCTACTTGTACTGCATACCCAGTACTTGGGTGACCACTTTTTCCTGGTCACGCCTCAATGGAACCGTTCAGCATCTTTGCTACCCTGTAACGGTAGCGCTTGTTTGTGCCCACTTTTTCCTGGTCACACTTCCGGCTGAACGTTTCCACTCATTATGGTTAGTGTTGCCGTCACGCGGAACACTGATCAATTATTTACCTATACCTACTTGTACTGCCCACACAGTACCTTGGGTGACCACTTTTTCCTGGTCACGCCTTAATGGAACCGTTCAGCACCTTTGCTACCCTGTAACGGTAGCGCTTGTTTGTGCCCACTTTTTCCTGGTCACACTTCCTACTGAACGTTTCCACCCATCATGGTTAGTCCTGCCCCTAAAAGCAGGCCTAATTTACCTTATTACTACCTACTTATTTAGTCCTGCCCGTAAAAGCAGGCCTAATGTACCTTTTTACTACCTACATAACGGTAGTGCTTTGTGCCCACTTTCGGTCACGCTTTGGCTGAATCGTTCAGTACCTTTGCTACTTTGTAACGTAGCACCTGTTTGTGCCCACTTTCGCTGGTCACACTTCCACTGAACGCTTCAGCCCTCCTTATAGTTAGTCCTGCAACTTACCGCAGGCCTAATTTACATTTTGCTGCCTATTAAAGGTAGTGCTTGCCTGTTGGTGCCCACCACGTTGGTCACCTCCGCTAATCTTGAGAGTACCTTTTACCAATCTTTACAGCATCTCCGTGCCTCGGACAACGTAGTTCTGTTTGTGCCCACGGGGTTGGTCACACTTACTTCCGCGTCCGAGATGTTTTAGTGCTTCATAAAGTGCAGTAAAGTTTCGTTTGTGCCCATAAGGATGGTCACACTCCTCCATTGCTTTACGACCTTAAGAAGGTCGTAATGGTCTTTTTGTGCCAACCAGTGTTGGTCACATCTTGGAATTTACTTTTATTCTATTACGCTCACTGTAGTAGCATAAAATTATTGGGATTGACGTTATTAATATTATTATTTATTATGGAATTATATAGCCTTCGGTCGTATTCTACTCTGTTTTGTAACTTTGTTGGTTTCAGAATTTCTACCGCGACCCTTGGTTGATTGTCTACAGACTTAATTTATCAATATTTCATTACTTACATTCTTATACGCTAACTTACCCTAATTTATTTACTACCTATTATTTTTAACTATTGTTTCTAGATACCTTCGATTCCGGTTAGGAAAGCTGGAGGGCCAGCTTGAATTTTCCTCGTTTCCCGAGTAAAATTCCGGTGGCAAAGGGGGTCATTGTAGCATCGAATTTTCACACATATCTAATTTATGTATAATTCGGAACGCTATTTTTTTCATTTCACAGTTGTCAACACTGTAAACGCTTCTAATTGGTCAGGACGAAACGTCAACCTGTCTAGTGATTGACAGTTTCCCAATCAATACTCGTTTGATACAAACTATCGATTTTTTCACTCGATCATTTTTTTCATTAATTCATATCGGCGTCTCCTGTTGATAAACAAACGCTTATTTAAAGCCACTCAACAAAGTGAAACCTTTGGATAAGCCTTAGTATTATTAATCTCACCTTTTTAGCATTTATCCGTTTTCTTTGGGAGTAATTTCCTCTCCTCGTATTATTTTTAGTCGATTCTAATTCGATTGTTTGTTAAGTTAGTTGCTAGTCTTTTTTTTTCTTCAACGTTGTCCCCACCGTCTGCGTTAGAGAGGTCATTGAATCAAAAGGACGACGAGATGGCGGACCGGGGCTCCGAGTTGCTTTCGCACCAAAAATGCGGTGGAAGACTGAGCTTCGACCCGGGAATCCGGCGGAAGACCCCAGGACCCACGCACCTCTAACTCACCGGGCGTGGAGCGGCCTCGAGTCGCCCTATTATTATATTTTTCCCCCTAACAAGGGTGTATAGGTGAGGCCGGCATGTTTGGGCATACCCCCAACCAGGCTTACCTGGATTAGCCGCCTGGGCGTCGTTGGTGCACCCAGTCAACGGTGCGACCACTGACCTTCACGTGAGCCCTGCCAGAGTATTGGCAGTCTACCTCCAGTTCCTATTTGTTAACCGGCGGCGCGTACAGAGGTATTTCATTCCCCTTTATTACCGTCGGTCATCTACTTCCTATTGGTGACACCATCGGATGGATCCACCCATTTGCTGATTATAGTTTAAGTGAAGGGACAGAACTCGACCAAGCGACCCACCGTTATCATTATTTTATTTATCACTATTTTACATATTCAAGTCAGACGGCTTCCCCGTCTACATTCTACCTTACCTAGTATACCTATTTAATCCATTAAGTACCCATTGTAAAATAACCAAGCAACTCACCGTTGTTTACCTATTAGAGTTAGACGGCTTCCCCGTCTACATTTTGTGTTACCCATGGTACCTATTCAACGCTACTATTATACTCCCATTATACTACTCCTATTTACTCCTAAATACTACTATCATTGTAAAAGTACCATGGTGACCTCACTGTTCCTGTGAATATTAATCCTTTAAAAAACTTACAATAAAAACAAACATGCCGGTGATAAACGCTGTGCTTTTATTTAACTACCTTAGTCTATAAGTGTAGGTATATTTATCCTCACCCTTTCATAGGGAAGAAACCCTGCTACAAAGATAAATACAAGATAATATTACAAGTTTCGACTGGTCCGAAATTCCTTGCGTAGAGTTCGATGGAGTCACTTTGCCATATAATAAATCTGTGAAAAACCTTGGTGTCATGTTTAATCGTACGCTATGCTGGGATATTCATATTAAAACAATCAGCTGCAAGTTGTTTGCTGCTGGTAGCTCTCTTAGACGGCTCCAAAACTTCTTACCTACTGCTACTAAAGTGGCGCTCGTACAGTCTCTTCTTCTTCCTATTTTAGATTACGATGACGCCAGCTTTTTAGATCTCACTGAAGTCCAACTTGATAAGCTTGAGCGTCTCCAAAATTATTGCATTAGGTTTTATATTTGGGTTACGCAAATATGACCGCGTCTCTCATTTTCGTACTAAGCTCAAGTGGCTTCCAATTCGTCTTCGTCGGAATGCTCATATCCTTAATCTCCTTGATAATATCATCTTCAATCCTTCTACTTCATGCTATCTTAAAGACTCTTTTTCCTTCTGGCAAGATGCATATTCCCTTCCCATCCGATCCAAGGATAACCTTTCCCATAAGACCCCTACCGCACGGTGTGAAACTTTTTACGGACGGTCTTTTGCCTTTCAGGCAGTCCAGTTATGGAATGCCTTGCCCGTTACTGTCAGAAAAGCTTAATCACTCAACGTATTTAAAGATCAGGTTAAAAACCTGCTGAAATTGTCAATTCTTTAACTATTTAACTGTTTTTGTTGTTATTTATGTTGTTTTATGTAATTAGTATATTGTAATGTGTTAGTTTATTATTTAGTCGTAGGTTTCTTTTATAATTTTTTATATGTATTGTTTTCTTTAATTTTAGGTATTTTAAGTATTTACTCGTATATCAATTTTATTAGTATGTATGTTTATGATGTATAATCAAACTTATATTTTTAACTAATGCGCACCCTGTCCATTTTTATACGCTTTCTGTCTTCTCCATCCTAAGGTTGTCTGGCAGAGATCGCTATCAGCGATAAGGCCGCCCATTGTTACACTGTTTATTAGGGTTCCGTACCCAAAGGGAAAAACGGGACCCTCGAGGCAATTCTGTTAACCGATCTCGTTGCTGAGGTGATGCGTTCTTGAGCTTCTCTCGTTTTTTTGACAGCTTTGAGTCATTAAAACTGTCAGAAAAGCGAGAGGGGTACGGGAGCGTATCACTTCGGTGACGATATCGGTTGACAGAATTGCCCTGCCTATTACTAAGACTTCGATGTGTTCTGTCCGTCTGTCTGTCTGTCTGTCTGTCACCGGGCTGTATCTCATGAACCATGATAGCTAGGCAGCTGAAATTTTCACAGATGATGTATTTCGGTTGCCGCTATAACAACAAATACTAAAAACAAAATAAAATAAATATTTAAGGGGGCTCCCATACAACAAACCTGAATTTTTAGACATTTTTCGCTCTATATTAATAATGATACCAGGTAGATGCTTGAAATTTTCACAGAATATTTAGTTTTATATTCCCATCAATAATAAATAATAAAAATAAAATAAATATTAAAGGCTCCCATACAGTATGGAACCCTCCGTGTGCAAGTCCGACTCGTACTTGGCCGATTATGTATCTTTGTTTCTTCTTTTTGTTTATTTCTTGGTGTGCAATTAAGAGTTTATCTATCTATGCCTTTTGCAACAGCTTCCATAGCCTTTATCATAGCCTCTGTTGTGTATTTTCTCTCGGCCATGATGATCTGTAAATTTTCATTCAAGCAAACTGATGTAATTAAATGTTGTCAATCAATGCTTAGGTATAAATTGCACATAAATTAAGAAACATCATAAATTAGTCTGATGCACATAACATTGTCATGAGAAACTTTTAGAGAAAACACGTGTGTCAATCTAAAATCCGGGATTTTCACGCGACTTGTCCTGGTTGCCGAATTTTAGAGTTGGCATCCCTAGTGTCAGATCATGATATGTATGAGCTACGGGCATCCTTTTTTCTGGGTTAAACTAGAAAACTATAAATCTTATTACGTCGAACGTTGATCACAAGGTGGCTCTGACGAATGTACCTACGAGTAGGTACGGTGCTCTGATTATAACTGTAAGAACAGGCCAGATTCAAGCTGCTTCCGCAGGAATACACTAGATGAAATCTACTTCCGACTGGTTTTGGTATTGGAAATCTGTATCCAGCAGCAAACATTCGGACCTACGGCCTAAATCCTAAGACTTACAAAAGATTTGCGCGTCCTATTTTAACACAAAACTTGCTTTATACGTAACCGCCAAGTACCGAAATACAAACGAAAAGCTTGATACTCGTAGATGATAGGACAAAAATATTCCGACAAAATGCATTAAAACACAATAGGCGCGCGCATTTTGTAAACGTCAGTATAATTATTCATATCTAGATCAAAAATAGCTTATTAAATTATAAATTATCTTATGCATATTTTTGACACTGAGCCATAAAAAATGTACCTTATGTCGTCTCTATTAAAGTTTAATTTTAAAAAAATAACGACATAAGGTGCACCTTTCAAAGTGAATATCAAGTGTGTCCCGATAGCCGTTAATTTATTAATTATTATGACGAGCATTGGGACAAATCGGAGTTACGGCGCACCATTACCTGACACACGTAATTAAAAAATCTATGATTAAAGAAAGCACAATTTTATAGGTTATAATGTTAGAATATTAATCAAGCTTTAATCTCATTATAATTTCGCTTACAAAAACGAACAACTGATCCAGTAAACATTGAATCGAACACGGCAAGTCAGTCGTCAGGTTCAGGAGCTAAACTTTGCAAAAAACACAAAATTTCGGAGTGCTGCACTTTAGATAAACACTGCGCCTAGGCCATAACAGATATGACTAAGAGTTTCCATTTAAATTGAAGCTAATATTATCGAGAATTTGTTGCCATAAAAAGTTTTGATGTAAGTTTAGGTATAATTTAGTAAAAGCCTTTTTATTTAATTTTAACGGGCATTGGGACATTGTCGACTTTGTGTACACTTACCCTAGATACTTATTCTTCATACACGGACCCTTTCGAAAAGTTAAGACAATGTTGGTGCATATTCGGCCAGAGCCCCGGGAGGGGGTACTTTGGTACTTTATCGCGTCATTACAGTTAAACATTATGATTTAGTGCGATCGCCACGTTCCACTCAGGTGGTTCGGGCGCATCTGCTTATTGTTAATAACCTATTGTTGTGTTGCCATGTGTGCTGTGCCTGTGTGCGTAGCATCTGTAACGGTGAGCTTTTTTAATCTTGTTTGAGTTATGATTTTGATGTAACCCTGTCGGACCAGGTGCCGTGTGCCCAAGTTTCCGAACAAACTTTTGGAATCTTTCTTACTCAAACGTAGATACCTCTTTTGTACCGTTTGAAAATATTGATGATCAAGATTCTGAAACTCACCACGCATATTACGGACCATGCCATCATTCCTATCGACTTGTAAAAAAGAGACAGATATAGATAGGTGTTATAAGTACTCATACTTTACCATTATATCCGTCTCGTTTTGACATATTGTTAAAAGTAATGCACGCAAGGTAAGAACGTACTGAGCCTAAGCCTATGCCCTCGTCATAGGCTTAGGCTCAGTACGTAGTCAGCGCGCGAAATTATTATCTTTTTTGTTCTTTTTGTCATTTAGTGTCAACGAAGTAGGTAGGTAGGTCTAGGTACTTACTATAAGCAAAGAATATATAATAATACTACGTACTATAAGTACGTCCATAAACTTATAATCCGAAATACTCAGGTACTTAGTTGTCAGTCTACCTATAGGGCATGTTGGTCTACCTATAGGTACACATAACTGCATCGAATAAAACCAAAATTAGTCTCTTATATTTTTACTTATTTAGTTATTCGTTTATTTCAGACTTACAACTACTTACATATTTAGAACACTTTATTAGATGAAACTTTGCTTACCTATTTCTTTGAAATAACAGAAACTATTGAAACAACCTACCTACTTAGGTACTTCTAGTTAGTATTTTTTTCTTTGTAGATTCTACGTTTTACATACGAGTAGGTACCTGCTTTCAAAAGCGATCATCTATTTTACAAGGCATCGAGCTATTTTTGCTCGTCAAATTCGTAATTGCATAATAAAATGCAGGTAAATTATCACTAGGGACGTCTAATGCGGTTAGTTCCGCGCGCTGCCGCGTCGCCTCAGTCGCGTCCTAGACTCGAACCAATCAGCTTTTATTGCACCTTTAATGGTTCGGATCTTCGTTTTTTGGCCGCGTTTGCACCATTGCGTAGCACAAATTGTGCAATTTGTGAAATTTGATTTAAATTTTAATGATAAAATATTATTCATAAGAAGTTAGGTACAATTTGTATATTCAGCAATAGACAAAGTAGGTAACGATTTATCTTCATAATAGGAATTTGTGAAAAAAAAAGTGCTAGTACCTACTCAAGTCTTGAAAAAAAAATTGGCAAATGCGATCAAAAATATAACTAGTACCTAGGAATTACTAAGAATCTAGGTATAGGTACTAAAAGACGCGTCAGTAAGTAACATCTGTGTTCAGTGGGTATATTTAACCGACTACCAAAAAGGAGAAGGTTCTATGTTCGTCAGTATGTTTTTTTTTGTGTAAGTATGTATACTTTAGGTTACATTGATATCTAAAAAAACTCCGTATTCGTCACTGACTGCCTGACATCAAAACCTACTTATAGGGCAGGTACCTACTTCCTGAAGTTCAAAAAACTGAAATTTGGTATGAAGGCTAGTGTTGGTAGTGTTGGTACACAAACAACAGAACATTCTTAAATTGGGAACTTTACCCCAAATTTTGTTATTATATTAAGTACTTAGGTCTGAAATTTGAAATTAAAACTCATTGCTGTATCTAGGACTAGGTATGTAAAAAACACATATTTCAGGATTTTTTGTACCTAAGTCACTCCTCAACCGCTTAAATTAGGGCATGAAAGTTTGTACCTAGTGTGAGATTTCTGCAAATTTTCATACTAGAGATCTGAAAATTGATGTACCTAACAAGGAGACCCTTGTTAAAAATCATAAAACATGACTGTATTTCCGGATTTTTAGTAAATCACAGAAGCAGTAATAGTAGGTTGAGTTAATAAATTTTCACCTTACACTCATATTGTGAAGGTAGCGAAACAGCCAAGCCGCATAATATATTGACTAAGGTGACAAGTAAGAGCTTGTAGAGTTAAGGCGTGTAGAGTTAGAACCTTGGCTCTACATGAGATCTGATAACTTTTTGATAGTCCGAACTGTAGTCTCGTCTTGGCAACATTTTGCATGAAAATGTTTTTTGTGGGATTTGTTTGTCTTGTTGCTGCTAAGCCAAAGGAGGATGATTAGGACCATCATTATGAGATAGGTACTTTGACCAGGGAAGTCAAGTTGTGTTGTTGTCAAGTGTCAAGTTGGAATTCGTTAAAAAAAGCTGCGCCATGTAAAATTGCAACTCGGAATTGACAAGATGTGTGAAACAGCTGTCATTTTTTTTTTGGATTTCCGGGATTTTTTTGTGTATTGCTTTGAGGCCACTCATAGTAAAAGTTGTAGTAAGGTAAGTACCTAAGTCCTACTTTGGTCGATGAAACATTTTCAAATCACACCAGTAGGTACCTAATTAGGTAGGTACTTACAGTTTTTTTTACCATCATAAAAGCCATTGTTATCAAGAAAAAAAATTTTTGACACCAATTTCTCTGTGCCACATTTTGTCCGGCGAGCGGGCGCGGGGAAGGAGTGCGATCAATACAGCCCCCCACACCTTCCCCACCCCCCGCCGACCGACGGCGACCCCCCGCAAACCTCACACACACGGAGAAAAAACAATTAGTGCAACCTTCGCGGAAATTTAAAATTAGAACTCTTAGTTGTTGACGTTAAAATCAGTTTCGGTGCGAAAATTCAAAATTAGAACTCCTACGCCGGGGCTTATAGCTGGCCAGTTAAGTACAATACAGTCATGGAATGCGACCAACAGTAGTAGTAAATGAGGAAAAACAAAATGGACAGTAAGTTTGTAAGAATTACCTTAGACAATAAGTAATAAATTATTACCTATCATCTAACTGGCCAGTAACAATAAAGAAAGGAACTGTAGTTACCTAATTGGCTGTTAAGAATGTGACCAACAGAAAACGAGGAAAAATAAAATTAGCTAAACCGTGGCTAAACCAGCTAAACGATTCGAACCACATACTTCCATAATTTCAAAATTAGAGCACGTAAGCTCCACCCCACGTGTGACAAATGCGACCAATCAGAGATGTCGCCCGACGCCCGCGACAATCTCGGCCAATGGGAGACGTTGAACGCACCCAATGACATTCTGGTGACAACGGGACTCGGGAGGTCAACGCCCGAATGTTACGTGGTTGGTTGACAGATTACGTGCTGCTCTACGTTAGACCGTAAAAGAACAGATTTAAAGTTGAATTTATTTTGTTGTAATTTTTCTTTCAGGTGAAAGGTTTCGGCCCGTCCTACTTTTCAGGATTTTTTATAAAGAATCGGCATCAGAATGTTATGTAGCTTTAGTTTTGGTTGAGCAATACGTACTCTACGTGTTGCTCTACTTTAGACCGTATAGGTCTGAGATTTAAAGTTGTTGCAAATTTTCTTTCAGGTGAAAAGGTTTTGGCCCGTCCTTCTTTTCGTAAGTATCGGCCTCAGAATAATAACTTGCTTTAGCTTTGGTTGACAGATTACTACCTGCGTTTTGCTGTACTTTAGACCGTAGGTGTGAGATTTAAAGTTGAATTTACTTTGTTGCAAATTTTCTTTCAGGCAAAAGGTTTTGGCCCGACCTTCTTTTCAGGATTTCTTTGTGTAAGTATCAGCCTCAGAATAATAACTAGTTTTAGTTTTGGTTGACAGATTACGTGTTGCTCTACGTGAGACCGTAACAACCGAGGTTTAAAGTTGAATTTACCATGTTTTAATTTTCTTCCATGCAGGTGAAAGGTTTTGGCCTGTCCTTCTTTTCAGGATTTCTTTGTGTACCTACTTAAATGTATCGTCCTCAGAATAATAACTAACTAGCTTTAGTTGGTTGGTTGGTCTAGTTTAGTTGGTTGACAGATTACTTAGGTACATATTGATCTACTTAAATCGTAATTAGTACTTATGAGAAGTTTAAAGTTAAATTAACTGTTTCAAATTTTCTTTTGATGAAAGGTTTTGGCCCGTTTTTTCAGGATTGCTTTGTATAAGTATTGACCTCAGAATATTATTTATATAGCTTTAGGTTTGGTTGACAGATTAAGTACTTACGTCTCTACGTTAGACCGTAACATCGGAGATTTAAAGTTGAATTTACTTTGTTGCAAATTTTCTTTCAGGTGAAAGGTTTGGTCTTTTCAGGATTTCTTTGTATAAAAATTGGCCTCAGAATAGTAACTACCTTTAACTTTGGTTGACAGATTACTTAAATTTTGCTCCACGTTGGACCGTAAAGTTGGAAATTTAAAGTTTAATTTACTTTGTTTTAATCAGGTGAAAGGTTTTGGCCCGTCCTTCATTTCAGTTTTTTTTTTGTATAATTATGGGCCTCACAATAATAACCAGTTTAGGTTTGTTTGACAGATTACGTGTTGCACCACGTTAGACCATCCCTAAAAGGTATCGGAGGTTTAAATTTGCTTTGTAAATTTTCTTTCAGGTGAAAGTTTTTGGCCCGTCATTTTCAGTATTTCTTTTTATTAGGTATGTATCGGCCTCAGAAAAATAACTAGCTTCAGTTCCGAGGTAACAGTCCCTACTGAATAAAGGTAGGTACTGTTTACCTACGGAATGCAATTTGTCTTCATCTTACCTACCTAGGTAAGGATGATATACCTCTATGTAAGTATGTCGTTCTAACTCACCTAGGTAGGTTTGTAGGTACTTAGTTAAAAATATAGGTAGGTAACTGCAAATATATACTGAAATTTTAATTTTAATATAAATTTACCATTTTCACTAGGATAAAATGTACCTAAATAGCGAACTGATCCTCCGGAAGCGGTGATTGCGGCCCGCGGCGCCACCGGAACCGGAAGTGCCGGTCTATACCGGCATCGTTCGAATGATAGGTACCTACAGTGCCACAATCTTATCTGACCCGGTGGCCGAGAGAGGAACTAACGACGCCATTTTGAAAGGCCATTTGAAAGGCCAAAGAAATGGACAGACAAACATACTTTCCTACACACTCACTAACTTATTCACATTAATGTAATCACTTAATCACAAACTTTTTCTTTCATACCTACTGACATTTTCTCCAAATTTTGGCAAAAATAAAATAAAAAGGTACGTAAGTTTGTGGCACTGAACTTACCATCTACAATCATCTGTCAAAATTATACTGGTTGAAAATATAACTACAAACAAATAGAATGTAATTCCACTATTTACCATTTTCAGGTGGATATCATGCAAACTGCGAGCTGATCCCCGGAAGTGGCGCTAGCGGCCCACGGCGGCGCCGGAACCGGAAGTGCCGGTATAGCGGCATGCCGGTCGAATACTTAATACCTACCATTGGCAATAATTTGACAAAATTACTTTTTGTGAGTATGTCAACTTAAAACAATATTAACAAGGTTGTTGCATCCATGAATAGGTTGTGCCATATAAAATCGATGCATCTCTTTTAAATTTTTTCGATCGACCACATTATCCTCCTGGTAGGTATATTCTATGAAAATAATATCATAGGTACAATGGCCAACTCCGAAATAGCGAAATCATAGCTACCTACTTACTTATACCTACACAAAAAAAAAAACATTGACTCTGAACATACTTTAGTAATAATTTTTTTTTAACGGGCAAAAGTGCCTTTATTAACAACAAACTACAATAGGTACTTACTACCTTATATGCTAAAACTACCTACACCACTACTACATAATAAGCATTGGATCATCCACAGACCCTTGAAGGTCAAAATAAAATCCAAATGCTCAAGCCCACTGCCAGTAGCCAGCGTGCCCAAATAATTAATTAATACCTATATACCTACTAAATAATTAATCTACAATAAGAAGTGAAATCCCACAAAAATATTTTCATGAAAAAATGTTGCTAAGACGAGACTACAATTCGTGCTATCAAAAAGGTTTGAGAACTCATGAAGAGTCGAGCTTTTAACTCTAAACCCTTACTCTATAAGCCCTTACTTCACAAACTCTACATCTTGATCAATACATGTGATTTGGCTGTTTTTAGGGTTCCGTGGTACCCAAAGGATAAAAACGGGACCATTTTACTAAGACCCCGCTGTCCATCTGTCCGTCTTTTCGTCTATCACCAGGCAATTCTCATGAACCGTGATAGCTAGAACATAAAAATTTTCACAAATGACGTATTTCTGTTGCCCTTTACCTACCTAAGTAACAATAAATACTAAAAACAGAAAAATAAATTCCCATAAGTACAACAAACTTGCTTTTTTTGCCGTTTTTCGCTGGATATTAATACCGGTGACAGGTAGATGCTTGATATATTCAAAGCATAGGTATTAAGTTAAATATGCACTCTTTGATTCACCCATACATCCTTAATAGTTGCCAAGGTATTTTTTGTGACCACGCAGTGGTCTAACCATCTCGCACAACCATGTACGTCACTAACGTAGGTGAATGTGTCGGATCCCGGACCAAATATGCTCATATCCGCACATGACCACTCCTGATCCCCACAGAAATCCAACAACTTAACCCCGAAACGCGCAGTCGGATGAGAATTGAAATCTCCCAAAATGTAAACTAAATTTGCGTCATGGTTTTCTTCTACTATTGCACTAATTTTAGCTAAACACTGAGTAAATTTAATTAAATTGTCTTTTTCGCTTTATTTAGAGTCAGTATATAAACAGTTATATTCTTTACAATAGGTGCTTATATCTACTTAGTGACTGATTAAAAATCCTTCTTGCTTGGTGATTAACGAGTTCTAAGCCCTGTTTTCTTTGTCAATAACTTAATCTAAAAAAACATACTTAGATACTTATTGTATCATAATTATCAGTAACCCTAGTTCCACTAAATAATAAAGCTGTTGTCATGGCAATTTACATTTTATACGTCCTTAGCATTTAATTAGAGGAAGCCGCGACACAATATTCCCCAATTAAGATTTAATTGTGCTATAAAGGCGACCAGTGTAAATTGAGCTTTATATTTCTAAGGGAGAATGTTGTGTGTGTGTGTGTGTTAAGTTAGGGATTTTTGTCGCTCTTGCTATTGTAATGTTTGTAATTGGAAGAAAAGGGATGGATAGGTAGTTTTTATTTAAAGTACTTGAACAGGCTTTTCGTGCTTGTTAGTTAGTTAGAAATTGTAGAGTGGACAGTCCTCGTGGGCAAACTGCTTTCGCACAACTAGTTGTGCAATCAGGAATATTATTTTGATATATTTTAAATATTTTTTTAAGATGTCTATAAAAATCTATTACGTCTATACCGAATTGACTGAGAAAAACGGCTCATAAAATATGGTCTATAATATAATGATGCCTATCCATACAAATTTTGACAGGATAGACATATCAAGTACGCGCACAATGTCAAAGATCTGGGCCGTATTTTTTGTATTTGATGTTTATTTATAGACAGATACCTAGATAATCAAAGATTCCGGGGTAAATTTTTGGATTGTTTATCGCAAAAAAAAGAAAAGATATTTCTGTCTCATGTCATTTTATACGTCTTAAGGGTTTAATTAGAGGAAGCCGAGACACATTTTACCCCTATTTATGATTTAATTGTGCTGTAATCGGCGACCAGTGTAAATTGATCTTTATACTCGTACCTATGAGAGTACGAATGCTGTCTGTGTTAAGTTGCGGATCTTTTGTCACTTACTCTTGTTATATTTGCATATTATTATGGAGGGAAAGGGATAGAGATTTGTTTTGAGTGTTGAACAGTATTTTTTATACCTAGTTTGTTATTTTGTTAGAAATTTTAGAAATTCGATTGATAAAAAAATACTTACCTACTAGAAATAGACTGAAGCTAGCTAGCTATTACCTGTTGCATTTTGTAAAGGTACCTAGTTAATTTGTATAAGGAAAAATCATCTTTTTGAGTATTTTTGAGTTTTTTAGTACTATACTGTATAGTATATAATTATTACCTAAGTTCTTATAAGATTTTTGTTGTTTTGGTTGTTTTAACCGTTTAGCCATGTCAGAGGCCTTGAGGCGGCCTAAAAACTCTGACACCAGGGCTAGCCACCCGGCCTATACGAACTTACTTTATACATAAGATTTTTTAGTTTGAGTAGTTTGAGAACGCTTTCTAAGAAGTTAAGTAGGTAAGTATCTTACTTAGGTACTAACTATATTTAAACAACCATATTTTCAGAAAATAATTATTTTATAATAGCGCTTAAGCTCTCTTTTCATCCAAAAGTCATTGGTAGATTTTTTCTAATTCGATTTAATTGGAAAAGTCTACTAATGTCTTATTGGATTCATAGTTAAGTTCATCTTGTCAACATTACCAACACATATAGACAAGTAATAAATAATCAATCTGATTCTTCTGAATAGGTTACACATTTTTTTTTTAAATAGAAAAGATCATAATCTTTTCAAGAAAATGTAGGTAATAACTTTGTCATATTTTGTTACAATTATGCATCTTAATTAATAGAAACACTGTAATGAAACATAATTCGCTACTCAAAAACAAATACGTAGGTAAGTAAAGGCCAAACATTTGTGTATTTAGAAGAAATTAAACAAAAAATATAAAACAAGTTTAAGGGTCAAAAACGCTGTACAAAATTCAAAGGCTCTGTCATCCCAAAAAGTCATTTAATGCAAAATTAACATACCATATCCTTTATTTTTTTGTCACCGACCAGCCAAGGGTTTATTTCCCTGGGCTTTATTTTGTTTTTTGCTAACGGCCCTTTAAATTAACAGCTTGGTGACGGCTGAAACCAACTTAACTTTACAGTCAAATTGTAATGATTTATTTAAAATTGAACTTTAAGTTGATGAGGCTAAGACTGATTAATGTTTTACGAAAGTTACGAGTAGTAGGTTTGGTTTTGAAAAAAGTGCGAAAAAATTTGCAGTGTCATTGTCCCAAAATAATTTTAAAGAAATTGGAGCAGGATACAAAAGGTTCTATTTTTCTTAGTAAATTAATGAAACGTCACGTATCTAATGTAATAGTTATACTTGTTTTTTTTTTTTTTATTATTCCATATAGGTTTGCGTTTGACTACATACTGCCTGATGTTGAGCAGAAATGCGGTCTAGGATGTAGCACGCTTACCTAGAAGATACCTATTAGCACTTTTTGAGACATAGATACCTATTTTATGTTTATTTGTAGCTGTTAGAGGTACTTATTTATATTTAACATTGCACCCACAAAACGTTTCATCATTTCAAGTCAATTTTACCTGTAGTAGGTACGAGTAGAACTACCACATCGAATATAACACGACATCAAATCCAAATCATAATTCAAATTTGACATTTCACAATCTTGACATGAATAACTCAGAATCGACACTACCCGATATATTAGTGAGCGAAATTATGCATGCAGTAAGAACACAAAAAGACGACAAAGCTCCTGGAGACGATCAGATAACCAATGAATTTATAAAATCACTCATTGATCCACTACTCTTACCGCTAAAACAGATCTTTGACAACGTACTGAGGAACGGCAGCACCCCGGAAGAGTGGAGTAAGTCGACAACTATTTTGCTACACAAGAAAGGAGATAGAAGTGACCTAGGAAATTACAGACCTATAAGCTTGATGTCAAACATATACAAAATATTTTCAAAAATTATTTTAAACCGCATCACAACTACTCTAGACGAAAACCAACCACCAGAACAAGCAGGATTCCGGAAAAGTTTTTCAATAAACGATCATATCCAAGTAGTGGCCACTATAGTAAACAGGTGCAAGGAATATAACAAAACCCTCTACATTGGATTCATCGACTTCACCAAAGCGTTTGATTCTCTGGAACACTCTGCAATATGGAAAGCACTCCAGCAACAAGGTGTCGAAGAAGAATACCTAACCATACTATACAACATCTACTCAAAAAGCTCATCAAGGATCAGAATGGAGAGAGAAGGAGAAGAATTTCAAATAAGGAAAGGAGTAAGGCAGGGAGATCCTATGTCCCCAAAAATCTTCTGCGCCGTACTTGAAATGATATTCAGAAACATAGAATGGAACAATATGGGAATTAATATTAACGGAGAGTATCTTAGTCATCTAAGATTCGCAGACGATATCGTAATATTCGCAGATTCCGCACAAATTCTCGAACAGATGCTTGACGACATAGCTAGAGAAAGTAAAAAAGTAGGACTAGCGCTAAATGCTTCTAAAACAAAAATAATGACTAATGCAACGAAGGAACAAGTGACGGTAGAAGACAAACTAATCGAATATGTGGACGAATACATATATTTAGGACAATCAATATCATTTGACGACCTCACGGAGAAAGAAATAGGAAGAAGAATAGGACTAGCGTGGAAAAAATATTGGAGCTTGAAGGAGATTATGAAAAACAAGACAATTCATATGAGAATAAAAAGAAGACTATACGAGGTAGCTATTCTACCCAGCCTTATATATGGCTGCCAGACTTGGGCCCTACGAAAGGACGATGAAAACAGACTTAGGATTTGTCAAACGAAAATGGAGAGAAGTATGCTGGGCATAAGACTCTCAGACAAAATGCGTAACGAAGACAAAAGAAAGAAAACTAAAATAAAGGACATCATAACAACAATAAGAACTTTAAAATGGAGCTGGGCTGGCCACATCTGCAGGATGAACTACGATCGATGGACGAGGAAAGTAATGGAATGGGTTCCCAGAGCAGACAGAAGAAACAGAGGAAGACCACACAGAAGATGGGAAGATACTTTTACTCAAAGACATGGAGCAGAATGGATGAGAATTGCTCGAAACCGAAAAATCTGGACTAGACTGGGGGAGGCCTACGCCAAAGAGGCGACAACTACGACTATACAACACAATGACCTGACAAGAGAAATCGCATAATAAACTGACATAAAAATTAAATTTTGACATGCTCTCATTGACATCTTATAATATCCTTTAAATTTAATTAATACCTACATATTTGGGACATGAGACATAAAGAAAAGTAAAATGTGTGATATTAACGAATATATACTAATGCAATGTAATAATAATCTTGTAGTTGAATAAAGGCTTTTTTACTTTTACTTTTACTAGGTACGAGTAGGTATACTTATCTATCCTGAAAACTTACTTACCTTCTCTAGTAACCTAGGTAAGTATTCAAAGAATAAGTACCTTAGTAGGGAAGATTTTTTTTTAATTAATTCTGTTTTTATACCAATAAGATTTTCGTAAATGATATAATGTACGGAATTCAAAATCACTGGCTTCTTGGTGAAGGAAAACATCGCGAGAAGGTAGACCTATGTTTGACAGAAGATTAGTTCAAGGTTCAATCAATTAGCTACAAATACTTAGGTATAGTGTAGAGATAATATGTTGAGTTTAAATAAAAAGTGACGGTTTCGTCCCCAAATAACTATTTTTCGGAAAAAATGGCATAACCGACCAACCGTGTATAGAATTAAAATACTTACGCATGGAGCGACGTGTCATCGACATATTAATTTTCCCACTATTGTTCATTTTCCAAAAACGACTCAGCCAATTTCGATAAAATTTAAATGGGACCACTTCTGAAGTATGATCTACCAAACAAGAAAAGAATCATCAAAATCGGTCTATAATTGGCGGTTTGAGTAATGGCGTAAAATACATAAAAAAATGCATGAGCACAGTCGATTTGAGAACCTCCTTTTTTGAAGTCGGTTAAAAATGTCAGTTAAAATACTTCTACACACTTGTTCAAAAATTGTTTTCTTTCCCGACGTCACACCTCCATGTCATTATCGGAGCGTCAAAGCGCCGCCACACGTCCCGTCCGGATGATACGCCACAACGCCACAATGGCTCGTCTCTTCATCAAACGCCATGACGATACATAAGTGCGCTTTTTGTGACATAGATGACACTGAGTGTAGGGTGACTGTTAGTTGGCGTTTCTATGGGATAAATACAATAAAATTGACTTTTTCAACGGATTAGGAACATTAAGTAATGCTTAATTTATATTTTGCGCACTTCTACACTATTTGCGCTGTAGCATGGTGTGGGTGACAGTTGCTTTTTTAAAATTTAATTACAGTGTAACTTGAGGCAATTTTCAAATGAAGACTTAGTATTTCAGTTGTACCTACATTCGTTATATTTTTATTGTACCTATGTACCTACATTCGTTATATATTAAGTAATTAATAACTGTAGTAAATTAAATGAAAATAAAGTATCTATCACCCGCACCATGCTACAGCGGATTATGTAGGTACCTGTGTAGATTTATATCTGTGTTGATATCCATTTAGTCTTTTGTTTTGTTTGTAGGGCAAAGCACCGCCACACGTCCCGTCCGGATGATACGCCACAACGCCACAATGGCTCGTTTCTTCATCAAACGCCATGACGATACGTAAGTGCGCTTTTTGTGACATAGATTACACTGTGTGTTGGGTGACAATTATTTGGGTGTACAGGTGAGACAAAATTAGAAAAAAAGTGATGCAATGAGTAGTAAATATTTACGTTATAAAATCTAGTTATATCTTATTGCAGTGTATTTTGTTAACTGAGCGTCAAAGCAATGCAACACGATCCGGCAGGATGATACGCCACAACCCCACAAATGCAAATCATCAAACGCCATGACGATATATTGTGCTTTTTGTGACATAGTTGACACTGAATGTAAAGTAGCAATAAAATTACTTAATATATAGTATTTTACTAGGACAACATATGTAAAAAAAATGAAGTATGCAATGTAGGTAGCAAAATTTTTCATTTAATGTAGATAGAAGGACAAACATTTGTATTTGTGATATAAGCAGAGTCAGAAATACGACAAATAACGAAACGAGAAATGAGTAGGTATTCATTTTAATGAGGATAATGTATCTTGATCTAATGAACGGTATATAGAAATAAGTAGTCAACCTAGCTATTGATCAAATCCCGTAACACAGATTGAAAAAAAAGTAAGTGCGTCAAAATAAGCACGAAAGTAAAGACTCATGGTCACCATACCACTAAGAAACTATACCATATTCTGTGGCCGGCCTTACAACTATAGTAACTTCACACTATTCCATGGCCGGTATTGTCATTTGGGCTACAATTATAAAGGCCTAATGACGTTGATTAAAGCCTCCGCGACCCGGCTCGTATCAAAGGACGTGTGATTGATTTTTTTCAACTTGAAAGATGATTTTAAAGGAAAGATTGAATACGTTTTTAATATTTTATTACCTGGCGATGATTGAAAAAAATAAAAACAATGTTTGTACAGCAAGGATATTCTTTGGTGATACTTTTATTAGGTAAGTACTTTTACAGCTGTTGTCTTGGTCGAAAAGTTCTCGAGTGGTGACCACCGACCACGTACCGGCAGGCGTAGCGGTAATGATATCTAACAGTATTACGTCTTCATACAAACGGTTGGAACGCGAATCATACCTATGCGATTTGGAGTGTGGTATGTTCTTGGTATGCTAGTCAGTCGCAGCGCAACGTAGCGTAGTGACGAATGAACGTGTGGATTTGTAACTAGTAACTATTCTAGCGTTCGATTTATGTCTTTACTACGGAACCCCAAAACATCAAAAAACCTCAAAATGTATTTTTATTGAACGTTTCCTTTTTCATTCACAACGATTTTTTTTAAATAAATATAATAACTTACATCATAATTTATAAAAATTAGAAAGAACCTCAAGTAGATAAGGTGGGCAGCCCTAGCGCGGGATACGTTCTGCGTGGCCACGTGGCGCTGTAGATATATATATATTTTAAGAGCAGGGACGAGGCACAATACTGTTAGATACCATTAACCTGGTAACGTAAAACGTCCCAGAACCTCCCCTCGTCACTTCGAATGGAGAACGTGAGGTCATTCGCACTTCGTCGCAAAAGGAACGCGAGCAGACCATGTCGGCGTCTCAAATCGGGAAATCGGCGTTTAACCGCGGGCCCTGTTCGCAAACTGTTTAACAGACTGTTAATTTATATTCTATGTTAGTTGATGTGTTGTTTAATTGGTGTTTTCAATAATTTACTAACCGACTTCAAAAAAGAAAGAGGAGGTTCTATGTTCGTCTGTATGCATTTTTTTTGTGTATGTTAATCCATATTTTTGCTAATGGTGAACCGATAAAAAAAACTCTTTTTTATTTCTAAAGGGTATACTTTCGGAATAGTCTCATTTAAATTTAAGAGATATCGGCTGAGCCTTTTTTAATCGTCGTGCAAACGATTCCAATTTTGTATACGATGAAAGTCGGTGGTGCCGTTGTTGGTTAAAAAAAATTATTCATGTTAGTTGTTCAGCTATTAATTTTGAATTAAGTTAGTTTCAGAAAGTTAGTAATATTATTGGTGTTTTCATTTTCAGTTAAGTTAAACTGTACTCCACTGAAAATAAGGACTTTCAAACGCAGGTACGAGCAACCTACTCATTATTATGAAAAAGTCTTACTAAGGTACCAATCACGAAATCTCGAAGAAAAGTCAGCTGTTCCATACTTATTTAGGTACAGTTTGTCGAGTCAATAAACTTTCGTATGAAACAGCTGGTTTTATTATCTGGATACTGCAGTTAGTCGCATGGTAAAAGGTGTTCATACTGATGTTTATATACTTACACCTCTGAAAGTAAATTTTACAAAACTGCACCCTATATTATGCTTATCTACGAAAGGCGACTGGATCATATCCACGACGCTGGCCCAGTTCCTACGGGCATATTTACGTGTGCCATCAATTTTCTTCTGCAAAGGAAAACATTGCGAGGAAAACTGCATACGTTTCCTCACTATGTTTTCACAGAAAAGTCGAATAAAGCTAGCTGAGCCAGCAAGGCTGAGCTATATTATAAGTACCTATTAATGTAGGGTTTGCTAAAAACTGCTAAAATATCATGTCAAATGGTACCTATTTAGAACCTAATTAATTCTAATAACAGCCTTTGAAATGGGCAGTCACCAATAAAATGGTCTAATTATTATAATACTCGTATTTACATTTTTTTAACTGGTGCCAAATGAAACATGTAGGTACTTAAGTCTAAAGTCTATCTATATACCTACGGTGAATCTCTGCATTTTCTTGCTCAACGTTTTAATAACACCAAGTACTATTAATAATGTATTTCAACGGTGAGTAAGTACTTATCTTATGTCATCAAATGGAAGATGGCAGACCTGTACAAGGCTACAATCTGCGGGATCGCAGTAGCCAAACATTAGGAGAAAAAAATTTAAGCAATTGACACGACAAAGAAGAAGAATAATGTTAAATCATTCAAATACGTACTTAAATCTGAAGTTCACCTTTAACCGGCGCATCTCTGAATCCGTTTAATCGACCGTTTAACACCAAGTCTTACCTCGCGCCACCCACACGTACCTAAATTAACCGTCTCCGACGGACGTCGATGTCAACTTGTCACTTCTGTCACTGTCACGTTTAAAAGCTTTAGGGCTCGACCACTACAGATTCTCTATGCTATACGACACAAATACTATTAATAAATTATAACATGAGGTTGCTCCTCTACTGCATAATATATCTTAATCCATCTCGGTGGCCCAGTGGTGTATGATTCCTGCGCTAAAGAAGCATGGGTTCGTTTTCCACCCAGGGCAAGCATTTTGTGATGAACTTAGGTGTTTGCTCTGTGTCTGGATGTTGTTATCTGTATGTATGTATTTAAAAATATATGTACCTATAAACCCATTTGTAGTACGTATATCAGTATCTGGCAGCTGTATCACAAGATTTGCGTCAAGATTTTCGAGTCTGTGCGTGAAAAATATGTGAAAAGTTAACTAATAGCTTAGGTTCTTCTTTTGTATTTGAAGAGTAAGTACAAATAATTTGGGCCAATTGGATGGGCAATAGCAAAATCCATCGATATCATAAGAATGATAAACAACAACTGTCGCAATGCTCATAAAAAAAGCTACGTCACTTTCACTAAAATAATATTCACTATTCTTTTGTCGCCTCTTATGGGCAGCGTGGTTACCACGTAAAAGCTACGTTTTCATCTAAACTACAAAAATAAAACTGACACAATTATATTATCGCTTCTAATAGCTCAGTTTAGTGGGACATAGCCTTTAACCGGGACTTTCACCCGGTGTTGAATGACCGGCCCGTTTTATCGAATTGTGTTTATTTTTTAATTTACATTTGGCAATGTTAATTGTGTCGCCGGCACAGCTGTAGGTAAAATAAACAAACGTTGAACAGCCGTTTGATAGGTTGTAGTCTGTCATATTTTGATGTAATGGAATTTCTTAAGAAGGATTCAAATTCGTTTTTTACTGAAATGTACCTATTTATAATGGTTTATTTTATTTTAATGATAGTTACCATATATATATATAGATACTCGTACTTTAGGATGATTAAGATCATCAATATGAACAACTTTACTATAAGGCCAACCTAGAATATGACAAAAAAATTAGGTGTACCCTAAAAAATTGAAACTCGGAATTGGCCAACAGTACCGACATCTAAAACAGCTGATTATTTTCTCGAATTACGCGTTGGCCCTATTTTAGAAAACCCTGTATAGGGCCTATGTTCAGCAGTACGCCTATGGCTGAAACTATGAGTTACAACATCTCTATAATATAAAAATGAATCGCAAAATGTGTTGGTAAGCGCATAACTCAACAACGCCTGGACCAATTTGGCCAAATCTTTTTTTTAAATGTTCGTTGAAGTTCAAGGATGGTTTTTACGGCGAGAAAAATTAGAATTATTGCTGGAAGACCCTAAAAATAGCCCTTTTCTTTTTCCCATACAAATGATTTCTAACCAAAACGTAGTCAATTTGAGCTTTATTGCTATGGTATAAAGTTCATATTAAATTACAAGCACTCGCTGTTGTCTAAGCAATGTAGGTGTGTTCCTAACGTCAAAGATCTGTCGCGCTTTCACGCTAAAACTACTGAACCGATTTGAATGAAATTTGGTACACAGATAGTATAGAGCCTGAGAAAGGACATAGGCTACTTTTTGATTCGAAAAAATAGTTTTAAAGGGTTGAAAACGGGGGATGAAAACGCGTTGGCTAGAATCTTAGAAGAAAAAACTTATTACCATGACAAATGGTAATTTGCATCTTGACTTTCCAAATTACATTCTCTATGCCCAATGCCCATTCAAGGCTGCTCGAGTTGCAAATGTCAAAGTCAATCAATCTTTTCCTGTAAAATTTAGAAAAGGTTACATGTATTTTTTCAGTTTAATTACGTAGTTTTTATTCTAATAGGTATGCCTGCAAAACGCAAATCGAATCTAGCGCGTAGTTCTAGCGGAGCTCGCGTAAAGAAAATTGCTAGAAGCCAAGAGTCTGAAGAGCACACTTAAACGCGTTTGTTGTTGTAAAAGTTTGTTGGTTTGTTCCTCTTTGACGCAGCAACGGAGCAAAAGATTGAATTGATTTTTGGTATGGATACCTATGGTTTAAAAGACAGAAAGTGATAACAGGATACTTTTGTATCCCGAGAAAATTCGTGATTCCCATGGGATAGGACAATAACTGTTTCTCAGCAATGGAGCATCGGATTGACTTGATTTTTGGGGTGGGCATAGTTTGGAAGACGGAAAGTGACATAGGATACTTTCCTTTCCGAAAAAATTGCGGTTCCCGTAGGATAAGACAATAACTTTTTCTCAGCAACGGAGCAACGGATTGCCTTGACTTATTGCATGAATATAGTTTGAAAGACGAAAAGTGACAAAGGCCACTTTTTATCCCAAAAACTTTAACAGTTCCCGTAGGATAGGATGAAAAGTAAGCGAGCGGGCCGCGGTAGCAGCCGTCTAAGCGCCAGAAATAACCTGTCATTTCAAGTTTAGGACGTTCCTACATTTTTCGCACTCCTTCGCGGCACTCAACAGCGCTAGCCCAGACTCGGGCTCCATAACGGAGCTTGCGCTCCCGCCATAATGACGGTGTGTTACGGAGCACAAGACACATCGTCATCCACCACTCGGGAGTAACCAGCACTGAGCGTCGGACAGCATTCCAACGTCCTGATCCCAGTGCAACGGGTCAGTCATAGTAGCCCAGCGCCTGCCTCTTCAACTGCAGAGGGCAGTGAGAACGGCCATCGCGATACCGACACTTCTCTTCCCCTGCAGCCCCACTGCGTCTTCCAACAGGTTGACGGCCTAGCGGAAGGTAGGGTAGGTGGCGGCACCCACATAACCAGTTCCATCCCACCGCAGCCCCTAATCCTCGGTTGCAGCGTCGCAAGAGCGGCACTGCAGCCCACCTCAGAAGCAACACTCCTCATAAGGCAGGCAACCAACCGGCCATCCTCTCAGCTGCTTTAGTTAAAAGCGGCTGCACTACGAGTGCCGGCCTCTAAGCTGCCTTGGGGAAAGACCCAAAGAAGAGGGAGACTTCGAGCGCCGCCTTTTCAGCTGCCTTAGACCTCCCCTGCCACGACAAGGCGGGAATACACAGGAGGGTTGTATATACACTCCAACCGTAACTTAACCAACAAAAGCATTCCTCTAAGGTATTTTGATGTTTGTTGCTTAGGATAGGTTTCGCAGCCGACATAAACATTAGCCAAAATCAAAATATAACGCGGGCGAAGCCGCGGGTAAAAGCTAGTACAGAATAAAATACATAATTAAACTCCACATTTCTCAATATCATCCGTCACACGTCCACATCTCAGCTCATCCCAGCACTAGACAAGCTTAAAAATCGAAAAAACGAAATTAAAAAATAAAATTAAGAGTAAAAATAAAAAAGGCACAAAGGTTGCGCCGGCGCCCGTGCCCCGCTGGCGAAGTGCTCTTTAAACGCCCTCCCCCGCTGGCTTGATGCATGGACAGTTTTACCTACAGGGTGCTGCTATTCATGAACGCTATTTTACATAAAAATGACAAATTATTACTAACTTTTGCTTGGGGCTTCGCAGCCCGCGTAATATTTGGATTTTTGTGCTATCCCATAGGAAACTTTCATTTTTCCCGAATTAAAAGTAACACAGGCTACTCTGTAACTTTTGAGCATGAATATTTACCCAAAAAACCGGCACAAAGGTTGCACCAGCGCGGCGGTGAACAATGTTGTGTTAAAAAATTGACAATTTATCACCAAAAAGCCAGTGATCTGTGAATCCGTACCAACATACATTCTAAGAACTTATAGATACCTACGCCTAACGCTTGTAATGTGAACTCTCGCACACTAGGTAGCCCATAACAGCTTTCATAAAAAAAACAAGAAAATTGAAACACCATGTATTTATCCCGATTTATGTATCGCCATCTATAATTCCATAATCCCATATTTCGTCCGCACGCGTTTTTGTCCTGATGAAGAAATACCCATTGTTTGGGCACTTCATCGATTTGTTACGGGCGACACGGAACCCGAGTTATTGGATAATCGATTCGAATTATAATCGAGCCTCGTAATCGATTATGAGTTTTTGTTGGCCGGCGCTTTTGTGACTTTTTGTTGAACTCTTGGGACAATTTGGTGTATTGTTTTGGAATGACATTTTCTTAAGGTCTTGAAGTGTTATTTATTGTGATCCAAAACATTTATAGGCACTAAAAACTTCAACAAAGTAATTCACAGCTTTATATTCACGCTATAGTAGATATCTCATTTGCAACTTGCAACTTTTAATACATAGTCATAACATAGGTTTAGAATTTCAAATAATTATTATTAATTATTAATTGTCATTTAATTTAAGTGATGACAATCAAAAACTCTGTGATTTGGCTTCATAACAGAGTAGCTTGAGCTAAAAGGGCACGGTGGTTAAAAAACCAAAACCTAAAATTAAGAATTTAATTTACTTGTTTCTCTTAATTCTAGAGTCAGTTTTGTTTGATCAGACAATTTACCTAGTAAGTTTTTGTTACATAATATGAATAAATATTAGCGGTTTTCTTACACACGGTCTCTGATTCCAATCGAAGCAAAGCTTGTGATATGGCCGCTAGAGACTATTTTTAAAATAGATAAATACACCCAGCCACAGTGCAAACACCTACGAGTATGTTCATCACATAAGTGCTTACTCTGGGTAGAATAGGGATCGAACCCACACCTCTTTGTGCCAGGAGTCAGGGTCACAAACTACTAGGCCGCCGAGGCCATCTTAAATAAAAGGGTTAAAATGTTTTAATCTTTCAAGTGCAATTTCTGTAGCACAACGTGTAAAATGTAACTTAGCACTGTAAATAAAAAATAATAGGTAGTTTTGCAAAATCATAAAAAACCAAGTTAATAATAATGACGATAATCATTATAACGGAATATGTGTCATGTACATATTTTATAAAGTGGTAGTCTTAGTAAGAGTCCTGCCATTATAATTAGGTGGTATAAATCTTTGTTTGTAAGAAAAATTATAATTTTCCTAAATGACGTCCGGAAATGATTTGAAAAACAAAGCACTTGTACTGCCACGCCTGCTGGAGTTCGGCTGCGTGCGCGCATACTGTTCCCACGTCGGTGTGGGATGACTATGAGTTCCTGATAAAACAGTGAAAAAAAATACAATGTAATTATTATAATAATTACATGATACTTTACAACTTATGTTAGATATTATTACTCTTGACGATGCTTTTGCTGATACCGATTGTATTATTATTATTATTTTGACTAATGTGTTCAATTTATTCCGTAATTATATTTTTATTTTCGTATTTTAATGACGTTCCTAAGATCATACGATCATACGATACCTACGAAAAATATCACGAATATTAAGTACCTACTTAAGTAAATATTACTATACTACTAAGTACTTATTACTCATCTTATATTGATTTTTGGTCACATTCTTGTGATCAAACGCAAGTATTTTCTAAATGAACTAAGTGTTTTGCTGTCATAAAATTGTAAGGCACTTTATGGGAACCAGAAACTAACTATTAAATTAAATTTCATTTTAACGATCGCTTATGAAAAAATGAAAAATTTATGTGATCCTAAAAATAAAAGTACCCAATAACATAAAAAACAAAAGTGATTATTTTTTTGCAATAAAAACAAATCTGCTTACAACGGAGGGGAAATAAATAATTTACTGAAAAATATGATCCCAGGCTTGTAACTCGTTGTCACCCTACCAGGGAGCCGGTATAACGCGATGGGCGTCACCAAGACTCCTCCGATCTTGACTCTCGCATCGGTTTTAATTTAACGGCCTCTTTGACATTAGCTGGACGGAAACCATGGGTAATGATAAAGTGCTGATTTTTAAATTAAATGCTTTGATTATAATAATCTGGTTATAATGCTTTTGTTAAAAGTAAGTTCGTATAGGCAGGGTCGCTAGCCCCCTTTTTTTTACTAGGGCATATCTTTTAAAGATACCACCACACCTCGGGACAGGCGGGTGGTTATGTGGGTGTCCTCGCCTATTGCTGGACGGTATACCCACCAAAACCCCTGGGTGTTCCACCACTGCGCCTGGTGTCGGGGCTACGGGCACTCCTCCGCGGCACCCGACAGCGCTGGCCCAACTCGGGCCCCACCTCGGAGCTTGCGCTCCCGCTAGCATGACGATGTGCTGAACACCAGATACATCGTCATCCACTACTTGGGACCAACCAGCACTGGGTGTCGGACATCAGCCGTATCCGACAGCCCTGCTCCCGATGCGACGGGTCAATTAAAGTGGCCCCGCGCCTGCCCCTATGGCTGCAGAGGATAGGAAGAGCGGCCGACGACATACCGACACTCCTCTTCCCCTGCAGCCCCACCGCGTCCGCCATGAAAAACGGTGGTGACCCCGTCGAGGCCGCGGAAGGCAGGGAAAGTGGCAACGACACACCAGCAGTCCTCTCCTACCGCGGCCTCCAATCCTCAGCTGCAGTGCTTCCCATACGACACGCTACTGCGCAGCCCGCCTCAGTTGCAGTGCCCCCCATAAGGCACTCAACCTACTTTGGCCAGCTTCTACACGGGCTTGGACGAGAAGCCCGGAAGAGCGGGGAAGGTCGCTAGCCCTGGTGTCAGAGTTTTTAAGCCGCCTGAATGCCTCTGACATGGCTAAGCGGTTAAAAAAACCGGGGCTTACAATTTAATGTTTTAATGTTTTTGTTTATAGTGAATAACCGTTTATTAGACGGCAAAACGTTTTAATCGAGCATATCACTCGCCTAAAGTTAAGCACCACGACTTGTAATAAAATTGTAAGTACCTAAGTAACTATTCAGCGCTAGAGTTTGCATCTACAGTAAAAACCTTGCACAGCGGGCCAATGAGCTCGTCACCTTGAGAATAAATTATTATGTATATTATTTTAGGTTTTTGAAGCTATACTTAGCTGCTACAGGCTTGCTATAGGATTGAGTTAAAAGTAAACATTAGAAACGCAAATACCAGCAGCATAACTCTGAAATCATGACATTTAGAGCGTGGAAATGTTGGGTTTTGAATTCCAAAAAAATTCTGAAATCTAATTTTTTTTAAGTACCTTAGATTTTTTTTTCCTAAATGGATATGTGAATTGTACCCTCTATGATACTGACCAATACTAGCGATGTATACATACGTGAGTGATGTACCATCAATGGAACTAATCAATGGTAGGTACTACTAACAGAAAACCAGAAAATAAAAAAAAACTGCAAAGCGGTTCTTAACGTTCTTTGTCTTCCAATATATTACCTAGAAATCTGCCATGTGCATTTTGCCAGTCGTGTGGTAGGTAAGTATAAAATAAGCTTTTCAAGTTTAAAGTCAAAAGTCCAGAGCCAAGTCTTCTCGTACATCAAAGGAAGACATCTGTGCTTATAAAATAGGCAAGTATTAATTAATAGGACAGCACGTTAAGTAAACTATAACACAGTCGAAATGATAACCAAACTTTAGTTAGTTACCTAATCAAGCTTCAGCTTGGTAGGTACAACATATCCGGCCTAATTATGTATTTTATTTCTTAGTACATATTTTTACTGTTATTTGATTTATATAAAATTAAGACAAAAGAAAGCTCTCAGATAATTTCCAGCATCGTTAGATCAAAGTATCTCGGTACAAGTGCGGCACACGCGCAGCTATTTATTTATTTTTACCGAAATAGAAACCGAACAGTCGTCGAGTGCGTCCGATTTTATAGAATGCCGTGGGGCACAGTCCATGAGCAATTTCAGAGAAATCCAGACTGTGGTGGGCTATTTTGCGAATGATTAATCGAATAATTCTATAAAAATTTGAGCGTCTATGTTCGAATCGTAAATTGATCAAATTTTCAAAGAAATCTGAACTATTTTGCCAATGGTTAAACGAGTACTTAATTCGATAAAAATCGAAGTGACTATGTTCCAATAGTCAAATAATTTGATTAAAAGCTAGTCACTGTTATTTCTCTATTATTTGTAAGCATGTTTAAAATAAAATAAATAAATGTCTAAACTCTTCTTACAAAGAATTCGTAACATATTTAAGTACAATATTTATGATTTGTGAAAATAATATCTAAATGATAGTGGTCGTTTTTATCTAGGAGAGGAAGTTTTTTAGAACGTTGAAATTAAATTTTGCTCTTACAGAACTCTTGTTTTTCTCACAGAATGTAGATCAGTTGTCGTAATTACTCTATACTCTAGCTGTCATTTTTTTAAAGCACAATAAATTTTTGTGGCGTATGAATTTCATTCGAATACGTATAGGTATAGGTACAATAACTATGTCATACCTAACATATACTCGTAAGCCTGTCCGGACAATACTTAGGCTGTAAAGATTGAATCAAAACTTATAACTCATAATGAACAATTCTATTCGTCCGCTGGTTTTAGGGCTTTTATTTGAAAGTATTTTGAATTTATTTGGATTCGAATCATTCAAATTCATAAATCGAATAAATAAATTCGCAACCGCCCATCCCTAGTTTTCAGATGCGTGGTTTATGTCTTAATGTAGTCGCTGAAATGGAACGCTCTGTTCAGGCTCAGTGTTAGTGGAAAAACATGTTTTTATGTGTTGTCGAGAGAGGGTTGCCGCAAGGTGATCGGTGACTAATCTTAACACTGGGTCATTTCAATAAATTTCTTAGTAATTAGGTGTGTAGTTGAGAAAACGCATTTCGTGATCACTTTTAAATAGTCACCGATAGGCTTATAGGCTGGCGCTCTATTTGCACATGTACCTACCTATTTATAATTGAAAATACTACTCATACAGCCTAGTCTACTCGTATAGTCTGTCTAGTCTAGTGGTACTGATACCTGCCTTACAATCGTAAGGTCGTGTGAATGAGTTCTTTGGTACTTTACGAAATTCCACATCACTGGCTTTTCGGTGAAGGAAAACATCGTGAGGCAACCTGCATACGAATACGTCCGTATAGAATTAATTCGATGGCATTTGTGAATCCACCAACCCGCACTGGGCCAGCGTGGTGGATATGGCCCAATCACCCTTCGTGGGTAAGCCTACGTCCTGCAGTGGACTATTAAAAAGGCTGGTACAGTACAGTACAGGCTTATAGACTGGCGCCATATTTCCACATGTACCTACCTATTTATAATTGAAAATACTACTCATACATTTTTGTAGCCAAATTGTGTCCCATTGGCTAGATGCGCTAAAAACGCTTAATTATGTGCATGCACTAATACATGGCCCTTAATACAACTACTAGCCAGAAACTAGGTACCTACGTAGGTATTATTGCTTCACAAATCAGCCAATAATATTTCCAATTACGATTGATGACTTGAAAGGCACAAGCGTCGCGACATTTTTCAAGGCGGGAAAACGGATTTATAAACAGATTGACTACCTCGGTAGCTCAGTGGTTAGTCACCCTAACTTCTGGTTCAAAGAGGTGTGGGTTCGATCCCCACCCAGGGAAAATATTTATGTGATGAACATAAGTGTTTGCTCTGTGTCTGGGTGTTATTTAGTTACTATCTATCACATACATTATATATATCTGATATATTACATATACGTATTTAAAAATAAGTATATGTAATATATCAGTCTCTGGCAGCCATATCACAAGCTTTGCTTAGTTTGAGGTCAGAGGCCGTGTGTAAGATGTCCAAAAAAAAAATTATTTATTATTTAATGTTCATTTCAGATATCAAAATGATTTGAGTACCTAATCGGGAAGCCAGTGTCGTCTATAGAAACTCGATAGAGTCTGTGGCGTGACGAGCAAAATGTACGTCACTAGTGAGGATTGTGTACTAAGATCATAGATGTCCTGCTGATTACTAAAGCCATTAAGACCGCTGAGGACAGAACCTCATGGAAGCAAGCATGGTGCTGCAAGTGGCGAACATCCAAGATTAGCCATGACTATATAAGAAGGTACATTGTAATCACTATTTGTAGTGAAATTTTATTTTGTACAGAGTTATTATCTGCTTATCATTCCACAATTGCATACATTGCATTTACCAAAGCACTCAGAAACCCAACTCATTATGTGGATAGATTGATAGGTAAGTACAAGCATCAAGTAGGCCATCGCACTTCCGCGAACTATATAAAGCGGACTAAAAGCACCTCGACGGATTTACAGCCGTTTAATTCGGCTAGATGTATAGCCACGAATAGGGTTACCATATTATTATCTCCTCTCAACCATACCATATCTACCGCACCTTATCTTTCCTACCATTTCTGACCGGTATGGTCATATTATTCTATACCTATATGATCTCATCTCTTTCTGTTCTAATAAACCGCATTTACTTACCATTCCTACCAAATTTGACTACATTTTACCACTTTATCAACAGCTGACTCCCAAAAAGAGTAGTTTCCCAATTCGTCTGCATTTTATTTTTATTCCGATGTTACTTAACTGGTTTCTGCGTTGTTTGTGGATTGTGGACTGTTCATTTTCATTTACAATCGTCAATGAATCGTTTATTTTTAGAATCGATGTAAATATGATGTCGATAGAATCATTGCAACTTATTTTCACCTTACCATAAATATACCTTTATAATTATTTTAATATTACCATAAAAATAATGTTCTATAAATAGGCTAGTAATTATTAGGTTATTCCTAATAATACTTTTACAATAATGCTTTTAAATTATGACTAGGTTGATTAATTTTAATCAATGTTTTAACATTGATTGAAATTACAGCGCCTACAGAAATCGAATAGTAAAATTGCTACTTTCTCTCTCTGTTTTTGGCTTCGGGTAAATTGTGTGAAGTTAGTTGTTATATATGTACTAACCTTTTTATCAAAAAAACATTACAACTATTCTGTTTTACTCAAGATTACGACCGCATTTAGAAACATCAGTTTAAAAGCTAGGCGAACCCTCCAAAAATTGCAAATTTACGAAAAATCTCGGGATTTTTAATTAAAATTAGACTTTGCTCCGAACTTTCGAATTGTCTATCTGGTAATCCTACGAAATCTGTACTACGAACGTTGTAGACAAAGTGACTTACTGCGCCCTATATACTGTGACATGTTTGTGTTTGGACATGATTTGTGTACATTGAGAAAGAAATAAGATGAACTGTGTAACTCTACCATTAATATTATGCTTAGATATACCTGATCAAACATGCTGTAAAGTAAAAATAAAACAACAACGATTGTTTATCTATACCGTACAAAGAACGTTCACTGCTGGACACAGGCCTTCTTTTAAATGTTTCCAAAACAATTGTAGGTAAGGTTAATTTTAGTTAAGGTTATTACTACTGCTAGTTACATTTTGTAGTTTCAAGCATATAATTTATATACTCGTGGCTTAGTATGTATTTACTTAAAATATGAAGAGTATGCGTTCATACCAAAAACAAATACATAACAAAAACAACGTATAATAGAGTTGATGTTGGTGTAAGTAGTCATAGTAGAGTTGGTGTTGTCCAGGAAATTGTTGGAAAGCTTGTCAGTAATCAGTACCTAGTATTCTTTTCTGGCTACCAACCTGGAGTGGCTAGGTACCTATATTTATCACTAGCCGACTTCCAAAAAAGAGGAGGGCCTATGTTCGTCTGTATGTAAATGTTCATTGATATTTTATGTAAATTAGACTCAAATGACCACCAATACTTAGCGTACTTACAAATTAATTATTCAAATGAAATTAGCTATTTTTATTCGGTATTATCTTAGTAGCATCTTTACTTACCTACCTACATATAACCGGCATTTGTCATTGTCACACGATATTCTATTGTTTCATTTGCATAGAAACGTCAACCGTTTTTATCATGCAAATTATTTTCTTCTCATTTTGACTGAATTTGAGCTCTAACTTCTAAACCTAAGATATTATTTTTCTTTAACAAGTTTCAGGAGATTTTCCGTCTGGCAATAGGGTAAGTGTACACAAAGTCGACAATGTCCCAATGCCCGTTAAAATTAAATAAAAAGACTTTTACTAAATTATACCTAAACTTACATCAAAACTTTTTATGGCAACAAATTCTCGGTAATATTAGCTTCAATTTCAATGGAAACTCTTAGCCATATCTGTTATGGCCTAGGCGCAGTGTTTATCTAAAGTGCAGCACTCCGAAATTTTGTGTTTTTTGCAAAGTTTAGCTCCTGAACCTGACGACTGACTTGCCGTGTTCGATTAAATGTTTACTGGATCAGTTGTTCGTTTTTGTAAGCGAAATTATAATGAGATTAAAGCTTGATTAATATTCTAACATTATAACCTATAAAATTGTGCTTTCTTTAATCATAGATTTTTAATTACGTGTGTCAGGTAATGGTGCGCCGTAACTCCGATTTGTCCCAATGCTCGTCATAAAAATTAATAAATTAACGGCTATCAGGACACACTTGATATTCACTTTGAAAGGTGCACCTTATGTCGTTATTTTTTTAAAATTAAACTTTAATAGAGACGACATAAGGTACATTTTTTTATGGCTCAGTGTCAAAAATATGCATAAGATAATTTATAATTTAATAAGCTATTTTTGATCTAGATATGAATAATTATACTGACGTTTACAAAATGCGCGCGCCAATTGTGTTTTAATGCATTTTGTCGGAATATTTTTGTCCTATCATCTATCAAGCTTTTCGTTTGTATTTCGGTACTTGGCGGTTACGTATAAAGCACGTTTTGTGTTAAAATAGGACGCGCAAATCTTTTCTAAGTCTTAGGATTTAGGCCGTAGGTCCGAATGTTTGCTGCTGGATACAGATTTCCAATACCGAAACCAGTCGGAAGTAGATTTCATCTAGTGTATTCCTGCGGAAGCAGCTTGAATCTGGTCTGTTCTTACAGTTATAATCAGAGCACCGTACCTACTCGTAGGTACATTCGTCAGAGCCACCTTGTGATCAACGTTCGACGTAATAAGATTTTTAGTTTTCTAGTTTAACCCAGAAAAAAGGATGCCCGTAGCTCATACATATCATGATCTGACACTAGGGATGCCAACTCTAAAATTCGGCAACCAGGACAAGTCGCGTGAAAATCCCGGATTTTAGAGTCCAGAACCCGGACAAATCAACCCTACCTGACACACGTGTTTTCTCTAAAAGTTTCTCATGACAGTGTTATGTGCATCAGACTAATTTATGATGTTTCTTAATTTATGTGCAATTTATACCTAAGCATTGATTGACAACATTTAATTACATCAGTTTGCTTGAATGAAAATTTACAGATCATCATGGCCGAGAGAAAATACACAACAGAGGCTATGATAAAGGCTATGGAAGCTGTTGCAAAAGGCATAGATAGATAAACTCTTAATTGCACACCAAGAAATAAACAAAAAGAAGAAACAAAGATACATAATCGGCCAAGTACGAGTCGGACTTGCACACGGAGGGTTCCATACTGTATGGGAGCCCCCTTTTAATATTTATTTTATTTTTATTATTTATTATTGATGGGAATATAAACCTAAATATTCTGTGAAAATTTCAAGCATCTACCTGGTATCATCTATTATATAAAAGGCTTCCCTGAGTGACTGACTGACAGACAGCCTACAGCCCAAACCGCTAAAGATAGGAACATGAAATTTGGAACAAAGATACATTGAACCACGTAATGGAGCACTAAGGACGGAATTTTGAAAAATCGACCTCTAAAGGGGTAAAACGGGCCCTTTTCGTTTGTATGTAACTTTTTATTCCCTTTACCGATTGACTTGAAACTTTGTATACATGCTACTTAAACAAAATAAAAGTTACGTTTGTTCCTGTTTTTCCGAATATTCCTTATCTAAGGGGTCAAATTGGGTCCCAAAGTTGGTGAAAAAAGCGTTTATTACATCCAACGAGCTGAACGGTTATGGGTGAAACCTGGTATGGAGGAAGCACACAAGATGTTTCAACACAGGAACTATTATTATCCCGGAAATTCTATGGGGATCCTTAGGGATAGACAAAATTAATCAGTTTAGGCTACAACCCAATCCGCTAAAGATAGAGACTTGAAATTTCGAACATAGGTACAATGTACAACGTAATGAAGCACAAAGGACGAAAATTTCGAAAAATCGACTTCTAACGGGGTAAAACGTGCCCTTTTCGTTTGCATTTGTTTTTTAATTACCTTTACCGATTGACTTAAAACTTTGTATATATGCTTTACAAAGAAAATAAAAGTTACGTATACGTACTACGTTATCTAAGGGGTCAGATAAGTTCCCAAAGTTGGTGAAAAAAGCATCAATAATTACATCAGACGAGCTGAACGGTTATAAATGAAATCTGGTAGGTTTGTAGGAAGCACACATGTTTCAATACAGTAACTATTTTATCCCGGAAAATCTATAGGGTTTCTTAGCAATAGCCAAAATAATTAATTATAAACCTAAGATAAAAGAGGTAAATGAATTCTAACGAAATTCGGTACGATGCTAGACAATAACACAAATTACCACTTGGGGTACTGCTATCCCGGAAAATTTCAATGGGTCCTTCAGGATATCAATTTCCTAAAAAAAGTACTAAATGACTGTTCGAAAACCGCTGCAATATTGTTTGAAAATAGCCCACCCTTTTAACTAATATATGACTATTAACGTCCTTGGAAAAGTCCCGGATTCCTTGTGTAACGCTAGACCAAACATCCTATATAAGAGTGAAAGATAACTTGATCGTGTTTTTTTAAACGTAGTGAAATATCTAGAATTAAATTGTGATATTTAGATCCTTCAATGGGGGTAAAATGGGCCCCTAATAGTTTATGAACGATTTTATTTTGTGAGCCAATAGACTTGAACTTAGGGTACATACGACGTCTAAACAGATTCATGTTATGGCGACAGATGTCTACAACCACCTTCCGGTTTTTATAAAAGATGCGCCGTCACGTCAGTCTTTTAAAAATAAAGCAAAATATTGGCTTGTTGAGCAGGCATTCTATAAGGTACAAGACTTTCTACCAAAGGTAGAGTGACTTAATTTATGTGTTTGTAATTGTAAGTATTCGAAATAATTTAATTGATATTATATTTGATTTATTTGTGAAACTAAACATTGTTATTAATCATTGTTTTTGAATGTTGGTAATTTTTTAAATGAATCAATTATTAGTTATTATGATTTGCAATTTAATACATGAGCTTTTGTTTGACATGTAACTTATAGTTATGAATAAATGAGTATGAGTATGAGTATGATCAATAACTACTTACTTTACTATGGGAACTACCCTGAAAAAGCGAAAATTACCTATTCTTTTCATTTTGTCGCGGGTCGATGAATTTTTTGTGTTGAACAGCTAATTTTATTTACGTGATTTCTGGGTTGGTACCATAGTAAAAGTTAGTCAAATGATGAGTTAATGGAATCCTAGAACATGCCTGCCGTCTAGATGTAGGTGCGCTATGTATTTTTCAAATAAAATGTACCTTCTTGTGTGCTACTTTTTCGTCTGTACTTGGTCAGAGAATGTCTGAAAGTCCTACAAGTGTCTCGATCACTTTTGACCGCGTAAACGGTTATGGGCGAGAATGTCATTGGGTTCAGAATAATCGAAATTAAATTTCTAATGACTTAATGAAACATGATGAATACCTGTACTGGCCTTTTTTAGGGTTTCGTACCCAAAGGGTAAAAACGGGACCCTTTTACTAAGACTTCGATGTCCGTCTGTCTGTCTGTCACCGTACCGTAATAGTTGGGCAGCTGAAATTTTCACAAATGATGTATTTCTGTTGTCGCTATAACAAAAAAATACTAAAAATAGAAAAAAATAAATATTTAAGGGACACACAACAAACGTGATTTTTAGGAGTTTTTTGCTCGCTATTAATAACGGCAAGAGGAATGGGCTCCAATACGGTACGGAACCCTTCGTGCGCGTGTCCGACTCGCACTTGGCTGATTTTTAATAGTCCACCACAGAACGTAGGCCTACTCACGAAGGGTGATTAAGCCATATCCATCACGCTGGCCGAGTGCGGGTTGCTGAGTTCACATACGACATCGATTTTTCTCTAAGGACGTGCCTATGCAGGTTGCTTCAATGTTTTCCATCAATGAAAAGCCAGTAGTATGAAATTCCGTACACACATTTTAAAGAGCTGACCAGTGGTCTGACCAGGATTAGGACCTTACGATTGTAATGTAGACCATGACATGCGAATAGAGTTGGATAAAATTTGTTATACGAGTGGGGAAACTACATGGGTCAACTCATGATCGAGCAATGTATCGAAAAATATTCTTTTCTCGATATAAAAAATCAGTAGGTATATTATAATATAACTTTATTAAGTATTTATTTTAAGACAAGTTATAAAATAACGCGGTCCAAACCGTGGGCTATTAAAGTCAAAGAACATTTATTGTTGAACTGAGATCTTACTAATCACAAAAATATTGAATTATCAGTTAAGTCCAATATGGCCATAAAATAATCATTAGAACATGAAAAAATTATACAATCATTATTATTAAATTTAATTCGAATATTTTGCAATTTATCATCTAAAAATTGTCGTACTCCATAATAAGCTTTAGACACAAGTTAATTTAAGCAAATACTGAGACAAAGCAGGCCAATCCGTGGGCTAATTATTATCCTTGCAAGTAATACGACAACGTGGGCTAAACCAAGAGCTATTATTTTAAGCAAAAAAAGTACTAAGACAACGCGGGCCAAACTGTGGGAAATTACCATTTAAAGTAAGTACTAAGAAAATGCGGACCAAACAGCGCGCCATTATCATTTTGAGCAAATACTATAACGACGCCGTCCAGACCATGGGCTATTATCATTGCAAGCAATACGACAACGCAAGCCATACGGCAGGCTATTTTAATTTTAAGCAAGTACTTAGACAACGCGAGCCAAGCTACGTACTATAAATTACCATATTAAGCAAGTACTAAGAGTGCGCAGGCCAAACCGTGACCTATTATCATTCTAGCTAAACACTGGGACAATTAAGGCCAAACCGTGGGCAATGCCTATTACTTGAAAAGATTATGCCTACTAAGCATTATCTTTTCAAGTAATACGTTATACGACAATGCAGGCAAAACCACGAACTGTTAATATTTTAAGCAAGTGCCAAGACATCGCGGGCCAAACTGTGGCTTATTATAATTTTAAGCAGTTACTCAAACAAAGCGGCCAGACCGTGGGCTATTATCATTGCAAGTAATACGACAACGCGTGCCGAACGGTAGGCTATTATAATTTTGAGGAAGTATTAAGACAACGAAGGCTAAGCTGCGTGCTATAAATTACCATCTTAAGCGAGTACTAAGAACACGCAGGCCAAACCGCGACCTATTATTATTTTAGCCAAATACTAAGACAATTCAGGCCAAACCATAGGCATTATCCTTGCAAGTAATACGTTTTACGATGATGCTTTGCTAAACCACGACCTATTTTAAACAAGTGCCAAGACAACGCAGGCCAACCGGCAGCATTTTATAATTTTAGGCAAGTACTAAGACAAACGCGGGTCAAACCACGGGCTATTTTCATAAGCAAGTACCTGTCTACTAAAACAACGCGGGCGAAGCCGCGGGTTTAAAGCTAGTTATTAATATAGAGCGAAACATGTCTAAAAATTCAGGTTTGTTGTATGGGAGCCCCCTTAAATATTTATTTTATTTTGTTTTTAGTATTTGTTGTTATAGCGGCAACCGAAATACATCATCTGTGAAAATTTCAGCTGCCTAGCTATCATGGTTCATGAGATACAGCCCGGTGACAGACAGACAGACGGACAGAACACATCGAAGTCTTAGTAATAGGGTCCCGTTTTTCCCTTTGGGTACGGAACCCTAATAAACAGTGTAACAATGGGCGGCCTTATCGCTGATAGCGATCTCTGCCAGACAACCTTAGGATGGAGAAGACAGAAAGCGTATAAAAATGGACAGGGTGCGCATTAGTTAAAAATATAAGTTTGATTATACATCATAAACATACATACTAATAAAATTGATATAAATACTTAAAATACCTAAAATTAAAGAAAACAATACATAAGTATAAAAAATTATAAAGAAACCTATGACTAAATAATAAACTAATACATTACAATATACTAATTACATAAAACAACATAAATAACAACAACAACAGTTAAATAGTTAAAGAATTGACAATTTCAGCAGGTTTTTAACCTGATCTTTAAATACGTTGAGTGATTAAGCTTTTCTGACAGTAACGGGCAAGGCATTCCATAACTGGACTGCCTGAAAGGCAAAAGACCGTCCGTAAAAAGTTTCACACCGTGCGGTAGGGTTCTTATGGGAAAGGTTATCCTTGGATCGGATGGGAAGGGAATATGCATCTTGCCAGAAGGAAAAAGAGTCTTTAAGATAGCATGAAGTAGAAGGATTGAAGATGATATTATCAAGGAGATTAAGGATATGAGCATGCCGACGAAGACGAATTGGAAGCCACTTGAGCTTAGTACGAAAACGAGAGACGCGGTCATATTTGCGTAACCCAAATATAAACCTAATGCAATAATTTTGGAGACGCTCAAGCTTATCAAGTTGGACTTCAGTGAGATCTAAAAAGCTGGCGTCATCGTAATCTAAAATAGGAAGAAGAAGAGACTGTACGAGCGCAACTTTAGTAGCAGTAGGTAGGAAGTTTTGGAGCCGTCTAAGAGAGCTACCAGCAGCAAACAACTTGCAGCTGATTGTTTTAATATGAATATCCCAGCATAGCGTACGATCAAACATGACACCGAGGTTTTTCACAGATTTATTAAATGGCAAAGTGACTCCATCGAACTCTACGCAAGGAATTTCGGACCAGTCGATTCTTGTAATATTATCTTGTATTTATCTTGGAATATTATAAGAGCTGCCAATTACGATGACTTGTGACTTTGCGGGGTTGATCTTCAAGCCAAATGATCTGCTCCACTCTGTTACTTGGTAGAGATCAGAATTTATAGCAGCTATCGCTGAATCTAGATCATCTAGCCGAGCTTGCGAATAAATTTGGAGATCGTCTGCATAAAGATGAGGGGAAGAAGTAAGCCATTGCGATATAGAATTAATGAAAAAAGCAAAAAGAAGAGGAGATAGCACGCCGCCTTGTGTCACACCAGCAGTAGTGTCACACCAGGACGAAAAAGTATCTCCAAGGCGAACCCGCTGCCGGCGTCCGTACAGATAACTGTGAAGTCAGTCGATTGCTGATGGAGACATGTTAGAAGAGCGCAATAATACTAATAAAATGTCGTAGTCAACGGTGTTGAAAGCATCACTGAAGTCTAACAGGGTTAGAACAGTAAGCTTACCGTCATCCATACCCAAGCGTATGTCGTCGGTGATCTTAATGAGCGCAGACACAGTGCTATGCCCAGGACGGAAACCAGATTGGAAAGGATTGTGGATATCATGTCTATTAAGGTAATCGTTCATCTGTCTGTGGACAAGACGCTCCAGAACTTTGGATAAGAATAGAAGGATAGAGATAGGTTGGTATTTGGAAAAGGATTTGGGATTGGATTGTTTTGGTAGTGGTATAATCTGTGCATCTTTCCAGGCTGTAGGAAATATTCCACAAGAGGTGGAATTATTAAAAATGGTATATAATGGTAGGATAGGAAGGATGATGTCTAAAATAGGCAAAAGGATGTTTCGGCTCACATTGTCACCGCCAACCGCGTTGGAGGATATCGACATTAGAATCCTCCTAACATCACATTCAGTGAAACGATTGAACTCAAAAGGAGGAAAGTCGGGAGGAGTAATGGCAGCAAGATAACGTAGAGTATAGCTTTTATCAACATCCGACATAATGGGAGCTGATGAGAAATATAAATTTAAGGCATTAAGGTCAATATTGTTAGCAGAAGTGTCTGATTGAGAGATTTGCCAATTCCCACAGACTTGAGAAATTTCCAGACTTTAGCTGGATTCCCATCATCATCTGATGCATGAACATAGCGACGCATTGCATCCCTGCACACCTTATTGCAGCGATTTTGGGCCTGAACATATTTATCATGGTTGACCTCAGTAGGGCGCGACTTCAGCATACCTCCTTCTTCTGCTGCAAAAGAATTTGACGTACCAAGATTGACTTTGATTGATAAAATTAATGGCAGAAGTTCGGTCGACTGCTCAATAGGACCGCCTACTGTGTTGACAAAAGAAGAAGAAGAGCATTTGAAAAAAAGAAATCCACATTTTTTAATATGATAAAAGTGAAACTGAAACCTAAGGTTTTGTAAAACAAAAGTCATAGGCCATAGTAGCAAAAGACTGTTGAATTATATATTTAATTTATTATGTTTAAGATTATAAAGATTTAGGTACATTTTTGAGTTTTATAAACTGATTTTCGCGGGCACTTAGAGAAGCATTGCAATAAAGAATAGACTATCCGCGTAGAATCAAGACTATGTATTCTAAGAACCTATAAATAATTTATGTGCAATAAAAACAATATTACCCCTCTCACAATGAGCTTACTCATTGGGTGATAACGTTTCATATTATTGATCACCAGATCTCAGATTTTTTTTGAGTGTCGCTACCATACAGTTTTTTTAGCTGTTTTTAATATAAATAATTATGACAATGTTGTTTTAGTAAAAATGTTTATTTGTTGTATCACATGTGCCTAACAACCGGATTATTGTTGGATATAGGACAAGGGACTGATCTAACGTATTCCTTACGTATTTTACTCAAAGTAAATTTTGAAATAATTATTTTTTTGTTGATTCAAGATACCTGATTAAATAATAAAACAATATATTGCGTTTTATTATTTTACAAATTACATTTAGAGGACAAAATAATTAGACTCTATTTAATAGCGAATAAGGTTCAAATTCAGTAAAAAAAATCACGACTTTTGGGTCACTTTGACGATAATTACCTCAAACGTGACGGGCATTGGGACATATGGGTCTTTTTTACTATTTTAATATTTATATCGATCTTATTGTTATTATATTATAATAATAATATATTCCACGTACAGAATGATAAGTGTATGACCTCTCCAAAAATTTTCAGACCTCAAAGTTAATTACCTTCAGCATGACAGAGCTGCAAAGTCACCGAAGTTCAGAAATTCACGAGTATTGGGCCGTTTACCCTACCATGACCTTTTGTCGTCTTGTGATTGCAAAATTGTCATCTTGGCAATTATTTGTAAATAAATATTTGATTTGATTGGATCTAAATCGTTTGGTCAATGGGAATAAGAGTATGCATAGCAAATTTTTAATACATAGTAAATTATTTAATTTAACTTGAATACATTTGACAGGAATTTTTGTGTTTTGTTGGAATATTTTTCCTTATTTGGGCACCTGTGTCATTAAGCATATTATCTTTCACGCAATTCCGGTACCTGTACCAGGCTTTGTAATGGTCCACTGCTGAACATAGGTCGACCTACTCACGAAAGGTGGTTGGGCCATATCAACCAGGCTGGCCCCGTGCGGACTGATGGATTGACAAACACGCCGTCAAATTTCTTCTACGGACATATGCAGGTTGTCTCACGAAGTCCCGATGTTTTTCTACACCGAAAAGCCAGTGGTCATAAAGTCTTAAGTTGTGTCTGTATGTACGAGTATGTTGACCTCATTGGGATTTGAAACCAAGGCCTAACGATTGTAAAGCGGGTCTTCCTAACACAAGACCACTACGGATTTATACAAATCATCCACGTATTGTTTAATCCTCCTCTCCCGTCGTAATTGCTTATCATCGTGAGTACTTATTACGTGTTAAATTTGTTATACGATGCCGATGTATCGTTTCGCAACTATAAATTTATATGTAGGTACATATTTTATCAGCTAAATTCTTTACAAAGTATCACAACCAACAACAAAATCAGGTACCATCAGACGCATAAACAACGCACCCATTTTTCATAAAATCCATTAAATGTTTAATATCTGGCGGTCAACTGTCACCTCCCAGCCTCCACCCGACCGCCGACTCCGAGTCAATTTAATTTGGCTCCCAGACGAAAAAAGAAAGAGAATATGGGACGAAAACTCATAAGCGCTTGTCTCCGCCTATATGACGACTGGCTTCGTTCTTCTGCTTTGCCTGCAACAGAGAAATATTCATTAGAGTCGCTTAATAGGTACCTAATATTACATAAGTGGATATGTTTTTTGCGTATTTTGATAACATACAAATCGATATTGATAGATGTAGGTATATATAGGTACATGTACCCATATACTTTTGAGCGACTCATCCAACTTTTCGGCAATTTAACAAGTATGTATACAGGGTTATTTCTAATCAATTAGCATCCTTTCAGGAGCTTATTCTGTACACCAAAACTAACAACAATTTTGTTCTACGACTTCTATTAATTCTCAAAAAAAAAGTTGTTGTTCCATAGAAAAATGTCGTTCACCCTGGACAAAATGTATGGAACAGAAGATTTTTTTTGAGGTTTTACAAAAGTTGTTAGTTTTGATGTACAGAATAAGCCCCTAAGAGGATGCTAATTGATTAGAAATAACCCTGTATAAAACTATAGATATATTTTTAAAAACTTAGGTAGGTAGTTAGAAATAGTCAATGTTTGTATCTACATTTATGTATAAGCTTTACTTACTTACTCAAGAAATGACCTAATCTTATATCCCTAGATACAATATTGTTCAAGATAATTATTCGTTAAGTAAGAAAAAAATACTCTACACATCAATTTAGGTCGGATTGAACCTAGTATAATATTAATGTAAAGTTTTTTTTTTTAAATGGGACCCCAATGTTTAATAATTATTATTATTTATTTGAGAGACGCAAAGATGTAAAGAAATACCCACATCGAAAACAAGACTATTTGAATTAAAAATTGAAATTTTAATTTAGATTCGATCCACAGTACTCATACAATCGACAGTGAAACGACAACAAACATTCATACTTAGGTACTCAATTGATTCATACTCGTATCTACTAATTCAACATTTGAAACGCACAAACTTTCACACACTATGTTTTATGTGATTCTATAAATCCACCGGTCAATGATTAACTTTTTCGGGTTCTTTGGGGTCCCATATAAATGAAATTTGCCATTGGCTATGTCCTGGCGCGACAACGGCAGTTGGTCCTTGGTTAAGTTTTCTGGGAACTTTTTAAGAATTCCATTCGTTTTGTATTTTGTTTATTTTGTTTTCATCTTTTGTGTTGAGTGATCTCAAACTTTTGTGTTTCATAATAGGTAGGCAAGTATTAAATTCATCCATCCATCCATCAGCCATAAGAAGTCCACTGCTAGACATAGGCCTCCCCTATGGATCTATGGAGTATTAAATTATATTAAATCAACTTCCTCCTTTTGTTCACAGTAGTTCACATATTGAAATGATTATCTCTTAGTACTATATACATATGTTGATTTGCTTGTTACTTGTTGCTGATACTTTGCATGTATTTAGTGCTTTTTTCAGTAGACCATGGACCAAGCTTATTCTCATTAGGTAGGTACTACCTACTAATTCAAGATTTCGAGTTTTTGAATTAGAGTGTACCAATCACGGTCAGTACAAATAAGTAGGTACCAATCCAAAATCTACCCAGATGATTTCACTACTTCATTTGGTTTCTTTTTTACTCCACTTTAAGTAAAAAAGAAACCAAAAAATCTGATTAGGAAGAAAATGTTTACAACCTAGCACGTGAAAAATAAACGCATAAATTGCAGTAAAACATTCATTGAGTTGTTACTTTCTTTCCATTGAACCAGTGTTTGTTTATTTAAAGGCCATTAACTCAGCCATCTCTCTTAACAGATTTGCTAAAACTGATCGTCACCGGATACAACGTCACGTCGGTTGGCGATGTTTTTGAAATTCGAACGGCCCGCAATTGGCTGTTTACAGTGGCGGCACGCGCGTTGGCGCCAAAACCGGTGTCGCCATCTCAGCCGGTGGCAGGATGACAATGTTGCCAGAACTCAAAATAGATATCCTACCGTAACGGATGCTGTTCGAAATTCTGCGTGACTTCAGGTAAAATATTGGCCATTGTTTTAAGTTCGGGAGGAAGTGGTTTTTGATAACATTTTGGTAGCACTCCTGATGAATACAAAATGTTCTTTTGAGTCATGTTGTGTAAAGTTACCACTAAGATTCAAGACGTACCTAAACGTAAATTGAGTGAAATTCTGTAGAATACAAATAAGATTCAGCCTTCAAGAGGCTGTGGATGAGCCAATGCTTTTTATGTAGTAGTAGTGTAGGTAGTTTTAGCATATAAGGTACTTATTGTAGTTTGTTGTAGTTAATAAAGATAATACCTGATAAAAAAGGTGTCGCTAAAAAGTCCGAGAAACAAGTTTCGAAGAATAACAGGAAACGGAACACGTCTCAGATCTTTTCAATTTCCTCCTTTTTTATTTAATTTTAGCCAGCTTTAATATCATTCCGAAATAATAGACACACAAGGCGAGAGATTCGTATCCAAAACCTTTTGATTAGAAATCTAGAGGTCATCACAAGCAGCCTAAAATAAACAGCAAATTTCTCAAATGTCCGAAAACTGGCACGTAAGTTAGTTCTCAGACTTCCCAGACTTAAAATTCATCGCCGTGACAAACAAAACAGGTAAATCATCGAGCATTTTTGAAGTTATTAAAATAATCGTGGGACCCGCAGACAGATAGTCCGTAGTCAATTAATTTCATGGCCAATTCTATGGTTCTGTGACATTTAGACACACTTTAATTGAACTATCACCAAGCGAAATTGTTTCTTGTTCTGGTGACAAAAGGTTGATATTTACAAAAGAGTTGTTATTCAGAATTATTGTATGCAAATTCAGAATCAATGCGGTGCTATTAAGCGGTTATTATTATAATTATTATAATAAGAGCGTGTACCGATGGCCCTTAATGTGTTAATTGATTCGATGGCTCGTTAATGATGTGATTCAATTTGTACACAAGTATATTGAATAAACTTTGCATACGAGTTGTCGACGTAACGACGTCGACAACTCATTTTTCTGAATGAATTTGAGAATATTGAGCTGACACTAAATAGTATTTGTGATAAGAACTTAAACCGGTTTTACTTATTTTAATTCTACGCGAAGAAAGTAATGATCTTATTTAGGAAGGACAAGTAATCATAGGTATAGGTACCTACTTCAATCCGTAGGAGCAATTTATTTGGGAGGCCTAAGTCCAACAGTGGACGTCCTATGGCTGATGGATGGGTGAATGGATCTTATACCTATTGATTAATTTATAATCCATTCCGATATCGACTTGAAGACGAAATTTTGATAGGTATTTATTTAATTAAACATAATATTACTGTCTCGAAACTTAACTACCGTAATTACCTATCATTTTCAGGGCTTTTTAGGGTTACACTGAGATGTGAAAAGAAGAGAGAATTTACTACGGAATCACTAAGATGTGCCAGATGTGTCTGTCAGTCTATCTAACAAAGCAAACTTTACTGATATTTAGCACAGTCAATTTAGTACCTATTCCAGTAATTTAGTGTGTCAGTTTGAATTGACTGTGCACATGTAGGTATATACTTACTTGTATATGTGTAGGTATTTTTGTTTATTTTATTTAGTTATTTCTAAGTTTAGTTCAAACTGTTTTTATCATTTTGTTACCGTCTTAATGACTGATGGATGGCTTCAAATAATTAGCGGGACATTTTATAGTTTTAAGTGCTTAACAATTTGATACACAGAAGCAAAGAATATGACCGAAGGATAAGTAAATACAACGTGGAAATGTAGTTAAAATAATTCTTATTTGACAAAAACGTGTAGGCCGAATCATACAAGTCGGCGGATGTGAAGTTATAGCTACAAGCGGTGCAATATCCAATCCTGACTGAAGCTCACATAAAGCTGTGCGTTGATTGGGTTTCGCGCAGCTTGTAGCTAACTTCACATTCGCCGACTTGTATGTTCACATCCGCCGACATGTATGATTCGACTTATAACCGACTTCATATAATTGCCATCAAGCAAGAAAACCGCGATCGAAAGTAGTGATTTTGCTGTTCCATTTCTGCAGGCGCTGCAATGCTTATAAAAAATAAAGCTTATTTACTATCTGTAGATAATATTTGCAAAGATAAATAATAGTAACAAGTTGGCTGCATATAATAAAAAAATTAACTCAGTTGTTTTGAAGCAGCTAAGTACAGAATTATAAGCAGCAATCTGTTACTATGATTTATCTCTACAAAATATATTCTCTACCTATAAAATCTTTGGCAGATTGCGTACTGTTTGTCACCGCACTGCGTCCCACCCCAGTGTAACCTGTGTCACACGCTCGTCCTACAGCTATTAAGCCATAAAATTATTTACGGCTTAATTACCCGACTGATTGCCGAGAGCGGCACGAAATTTGCATATAATGAGTACAGTTGTCACTGAGGTACACGACTCGTTTATTTATATGTACGTGTGACTGTGACAACAGGATTTTAAATGATTCCATTTATTATAAAAAATCGCACCACCTACTTCCACCGTGTACCTACAAAATTCGAATAGTTCGCACGAATCGATGTGTCATCAATGTAGTAATTTATTTATTTATTTTCAAAAGTCTTTCTGAGCGTCTGGTGGACGAAATGCGTGACTAAAATGCTGGTGTTTATTTGGCTCAACGCATAAGCATTGCCATTCAGAGTGGCAATGCAGCCAGCATGCTGGGCACGCTGCCAACTGGCAGTGGGCTTGAGCATTTGGATTATCTTTAGACCTTCAAGGGTCTGTGGATGATCCAATGCTTTTTATGTAGTGGTAGTGTTGGTAGTTTTAGCATATAAGTTGTATTGTATTTTGTTGTAGTTAATAAAGGCACTTCTGCATGAGAAAAAAATAATTTATACATTATTGTTGATTTTCCGAAAACAGTTCAGCCGATTTCGATAAAATTTAAATGGGAGTATCGGTACACTTTGAAAATAAAAAAAGATTTTTTAAATCGGTTTACAATTGGTGAAATTACATATCGATGAACATTCACAAAAAATGTACCTATTGGTAGGTAGGTACAGACGAACATTTTTAAATTAAATTAAATTAAATTCTTTTATTGAGATAAAAACGCCTTCAAAAACATTTACATTCATCTCACATTAATTAGACCAGATTAAAAAACAAATACAATTACAAATCATTAAATTAATTAAGAAGTCAATGGAAACTAAAATTAAAAATAATCAAATACATACCACATAAAATTATAAAATGTCAACATAAATGGTTTAAAATTATAAAATGTCAAACTTCAATAATCATCATGAATCTCTACAATGTCAATCGATCTGTCCCATTGGTCGGTAAGGTTTTCACAATATGTCCTAAGAACAGATATAACAGTTTTCCAATTATCAACAATTATGTCAAAATCAGTATTGGCGGTCAGGAGCGCGTTGAAGTGGTTGCGAGCGCGAACTAACGGTGACATTGTGCGAGCCCGAGTTCGGCACTGTTCCACGTGAAACAACTTCGGCAGCCGGCCTCGCCTGTTCACCGGAACCCCGGGTCTATCCGGCACGAACAACACACACAGTAGGTCATGTAGCTCAATAGAGTCTACTGCTCCTCTGAGTACCTTGACGCATGTAGTGAGCTGGTCTAGTGTTCTCCTTACTTCTAACGAGTTATAGCCGAGCTGGCCAAGCAGAAACTTAGTCGGGTACAGGAAAGGATAGTACCCATAACGTTTTTTGTACAATGCCCTTAAGAAAGCTTTTTGGACTTTCTCAAGCAATCGCGTGTACGTAACGTGATGTGGGTTCCATACACATGCACCCGACTCAAGCTTGCTCCTAACTAAGGCGCTATAAAGGGTTTTCATGACTTCCGGATTTTCAAAATCCTTCGCATTTCGAAGTACAAACCCGAGTCGCCGGTACGCCTCTTTCGCGAGATCAGACACATGCTCGTGAAAAGTCAAGCCGCGGTCAAACGTCACTCCCAGGTCTTTCACGGCATTTGCTCGATGTATGGTCGTAATGTTTAACTTGTAATCAAAATGAATGGGATCTCTTTTCCGATCGAATGTCATTACATTGCATTTACCGAAATTAAAGTACATCTTGCTCTTCACGCTCCATTCATATACCCTATTTATGTCGTCTTGTAAGCGAATACAGTCGCTAAGAGATTTTACTTCAACAAAGAGTTTGAGGTCATCGGCATACAAAAGGCACTGAGCGGATGACAAAACTTTTGGAAGATCATGAACCATCATCTGAAAATATAACGGACCGGTAATTGAACCTTGTGTTATTCCAGATCTGGTATGGTACGGTCTTGATTCGTATATTCCATGCCTAACATATTGACATCGATCTTTCATGAGGTCCGCCCAAAAATTCAAAAGCCTCGGAGAAAAACCAAAAGATGACGAAAGCTTTTGCAACAAAACGTCATTATCAATTTTGTCGAAGGCCTTTTGAAAGTCGAAGTATATAACGTCAACCTGCGACCCACGATCCATAGCTCTAGAAATAAAGTCCACCAAGCATAATAGGTTCGTATTTACGGAGCGGCCTGGCCTAAAACCATGTTGTTCCTCACCTATATGTTGCTTAACTTGTCTATATATTTCGCTGTGTAAAATATAATCAAAAACCTTAGCTGGCGCACACAAAATCGCAACAGGCCGGTATTCCTCGACTAACGTTTTTTTATTGTTCTTTGGGATAGGCGTCACTCTAGACATTTTCCAGTTGTTAGGATACTTCCCATTTTCAAGTGACAGATTAAATATATGATACAGCGGAAAAACAAAATGTCTTTTACCTGTTTTAAGAACAAAGCTAGGAAAATTATCGGGGCTTGGAGAGCTGCTCGACTTTAGCTTATTGATAGCGCTTTCGATGTCTGTTGGTGATACTACCGGTATAGAGACGGAACCGCTATGACCACTCGATTCCAAGGATGAGCTTGCATCTAGTACTGGGACATCATCTTGGAAGACACTGGAGAAATAGTTTGCAAAAGCTTCTGCAGCCTCTACTCCGCTATAGACGTTATCGTTATACGAGACCCGGGGTTCAAAGCCCCCCTTAGACCGGAGACTATGCACATGCCTCCAAAAGTGTTGAGGACACTGCTGTAGGTTTTCTTCGATGCATGCCATATGAGATTTGTATGCTAGAGCAATGCGCGACTTAAGATTAGCACGTAAATCCGAAAACTGTTTGTATGCCGTACTACATTTTGATCTCGTCCAAATTTTATGTAATTTAGTTTTGAGCTTTATGTCTTTTATAATTTCTATGTCAAACCATACTGGATATCTATTAGATTTTGCTTTTCGCCTAATTTTTTTAGGAACTGACTCATTAAATAAATTGTACAATATATCATAGAACATAGTACATCCTCCTTTTTGGAAGTCGGTAAAAACATTTAAGCAACTTTATGCCGGTTGCAGACCAAGAGCTAAGCTAAATTAGTTAAGCCTAGCTCGCATAGCTGACGCAGTTTTCCATAGATTGTATATAGCTCGCAGTCTGCACAGATCTATGGAAAACTGTTTCACCTATGCGAGCTAACCCCGAACTAACTTGGTTTAGCTCTTGGTCTGCAACTCGCATTACTATCCATTCAGTTCATTTCACAAGAGTGTATGAGAACTGGCGAAGATATCGGTGAGGTGGCGCGACAATCGCACGTCCCCACGCACTGCTCCCACGTTTGTTGGTGGTCGGTAGATGCAGCAACGATAGGTTTGTTAGGAACAGTTTATTAAAGCAAGAAAAAAAGTTTATTCGTAGGTAGTTAATTGATACCTACATAGTTATAAATAGTAGTTCTCTGTAGACTAGATTTGGACTATATAACTGAATCTTCAGCCTTATTTTATGTCGTCGCCGATATTTTATTGGAGGAGGTAATTTACCTCAGAAGCGAAAGAGCCGAGAATGGCTTTGCTGTAGCACTATATTTATCAAAATTAAGGTTTTGGTTAATATGTGGCAACATTTAGCTCTGATGTGTCCAGAATTTGGTAATCAGATTTTGTATCAATATCTGTATTGGTGCTGATTAGTGTGTATTTCCCTCAAACAAGAGGAGAAATTTGCTGTAGCACTATTTATTAACAAAATTTAGACAAAATTTGACATGATTTTTCAGAGTCTAAACCCTAATAACTCGTTCTTGAACATCACCAGTCAAAAGCGAGTCGAGATATATAAAGTAGGCTAAAGAAGATTCAGATAAACAAGTGCCTATCTACTGTTCGAAGAATTTATTATACGTTCTGCAGTGGCTAAAAAGGCTGGTACAGGACAGTAGGTACTGTCCTGTACCAGCCTTTTTAGCCACTGCAGAACGTAAGCCTACCCACGAAGGGTGATTAGGCCATATCTACCACGCTAGCCCAGTGCGGGTTGGTGGATTCACATACACCATCAAATTTCTTTTACGGACGTATGCAGGCTGCCTCACATGTTTTCCTTCACTGAAAAGCCAGTGATGTGAAATTTCGTACATAAATTCCGAGGAATTCATCGGTACGGGACCTGAATTTAAACCCACGGCCTCACGATTATAACCTATCTGTATACATTTAGCGTCTGTCTCACATGGCTGAGAAAATGATTATCTACGATTTTACAATCCGTGTCTCCAATTATTACGCCTTGACGACGTCAAATCACAGAGACAAGAAATGTTCCCGCGTTTTGCATACAAATTGTTATATGGGATCCGCCATTGTTGTCGACTTATCTCGACGACGATCGCGAGCGGTGACTTTAAGTTCCGCGTTCGAGATTAATATGCCTTCATTTTTTGTTTTACGTTTTGTTGTAGTTTTATGTGACGTCTTTAGTTTAAAACATTTGCAGTAGTTTTTAATGGTGATCTAAAATTAAATTTATCGAACGTCTCTAAGCGAAGTACGAAATTCTAACAGATATTTTGATGTGTTATTAATTCTTACCAATTTAAGCAAGCTTAGTGAAAATGGTCAAAATACCTAATAATTCTAAGGACGTGCATATTACAATTTCATATAAACTGATACAATCACACATGAGTGTTACATATTTTATGATACTACAATTTACACGAAAAGCGAACGGAAGGTTCACAGTGATCGGCACTATATTCATATTGGTATAATAGGGTTGATGACTAGGTAAAAAAAACATTATTATAATTAGTCCGTGAGCTAGATTGTTAAAAAAATATTGGACACGAATTTTTACTTTTGTTGATCAAACAACAAATGACAAAACTTAACCTTGTCAAAGGTCGTGACGTCACCTCTCTTACGGAAGTCTATACATTTGTATGACACTTGAGACATTACGCGAAATTTTGACGGACTATATCTTCATCAACTTTTATTTAATTGACAAAAGAATGAATACGTGTCTAATATTTTTTGATGATCTATCTGACGGCCTAATTATAGTTTTTTATTCATCATGCCTATTAATACTTACCTACCTATATCTACATGATGTTGCAAAAGTGCAGACTTTCACATAAAATATAAAAAAATAAACTGACAAAGTTTTTCAGCTGACTTTATATTACCCCTAAAATGTATACTTTACACTGTTATTGTCATGATCTTAAAGTAGCATTTTAAAACCACAAGCCATAAAAGAAAAAGAAGGCTTCGCAAGCCACCAGACAAATTGCCTTCTGTCCCGGCCGAGACGCTCAAAATTAAAGACAAAAGCGAAAACTTTACCTTCCATTCGAATACCAAAAATTCTGAATCTAATTAACGGAGAGCCTCTTAATTAGTGTCCATTGTAACATGACAAGAGAACCGGCAATTCGGTGCAGCCTCCTTGATGATACACACGGGATTTATGTTTTGAGAGCGGAAGCCCTATTTTTGAAACGCTAGAATCATTTCTAACATTTAAAAAAAAAACGGATCAAAGCTTAATGAGAAATGGGGAAACGCATATTCTCAAATAGTGTACTCGCTGAAAGTGAGAATACAAATCTCAGTTATAAGAGCAGTAGCAGCATTGAAAGGCCCTGACATGTTTATGCGTGCCTCTTTCTTTCATTGAATGAGAGTAAGAGGCACGCGTAAATATGGGGCCTTTCAATGTGAAGATGGAGCAGGAATACTTTAGTGACAGTCTGATCTCGTGAAACAGAAATACCTACATGTGTTTTTTTATAATTTTATATTTGTATGTATGTGAGCAATTAAATTTGATATATAGTTTTTCTAACATTCGCAGTTATCGCTTGCTAGAGCATATACCATTCTCTCCCCCCTGTCACGTGCCGCGGAGGAGTGCGGAAGCGTGCCCGTGGCCCCGACACCGCATCGGGCGCATGCAGTGGTGGTACATTCTGGGTTTTTGGTGGGTAATATCGTCCAGTCCGCGTGGACTCCCACATAACCACCCGCCTGCCCTCAAGGTGGGTTGGTATCCATAAAGGATTACCCCTAGTGAAAAAAGGAATATACTCACCCGTTCTCATAAGCATAGTTGTTCAAAGCTCGCTCCTACTCTTACTCTGTCGCGTGATCATTTTCGCATACGTTCAGCCGTTCTAATAATTCAATTATAGAGCCCTGGGATAAACAAAAAAATACGATCGTAACGTAAAGAGAAATACTTTCATTTAATGTTTACTTTCCTCGACAGCAAGTAAAGTTTGAATACCTACTTCATATTCGTCATTTCATTTTGTTGTATATGCTGCGAGCAAATATCTTTAGCGTCACAATTGTGCAAAAAAAGTGTCCGAGCCAAAACTCTGCCTAAGCTACGTAGTGGGCAGGCTTTTTAATTAGTCGTAAGGCGATTGCTAGCCGAGTACAACGCCGCAAAAAAACGGGTCATTGTGAATTATTTAATGTAAATATCTAAGTCGGTATGTATGACGGTGCTCGGACATTTTTTACTACTTTCATTTAGAGACTGTGACTCTGAAGATATTTGCTCGAAGTGTATAAGGCATTTATGTTTTTGCCTTCATCCGACTGCGCGTCGCAAAGGAGGATAATGTGTTAACAGTCTATGTACATGTAAACTTCTGAGACTAAGTCAATTTTTAGTCATTACTTATCAGAACTGCAGATATTTGCCAATCTCGCCTCCCGTCTGTCTAAATAATGTTTGGGCAACAAATCAAAACAGGGCCTTAAAAAACGTTTTTACTAAATCATCGTTTCTCTCCGAAAATGGTTTCGCTTTAGATAATTATAGGCTTCTGAGCTCTGACTCTTTCACGTGAACATTCCGAGGAACTAATCAAATGAGTCTGTCTCTTTCGTGTTGCTTGGTAATTAAATTATTTTTGAGAAAAGGATGTTGTCGCTCTGTGATGTTGTTTTGCTGCGGTTGTTGTTTACAAAAATACATCCACGCTAATATAAATTTATGTTACTGTTATAACTTGATTTTAGGGAGGACGCGTTTTTCCTAGTTATACCTAACTAGTTACCTATTACCAAATGGCGATGTTATAACGTTTTCCCGAAACGAGTCAGTTAAAACTTAAATGATCCGTGTCGGATTTGTGTCGTGAGACTCCGAGAGGGCCCCCCACCAGAAACTATATGAAATAATAATAAATACTAATAACTAAACTCAAACCTATATCAAATTTGAAAAAAATCTCCGCTGTCGGGCCTGAGTGTCGCTGCGCCAGACACAGAACCTCCTTTGAACTTATTTTTTGAAACTCCCGTTTTTTACTCGTAACTACAAGACTCCATGAGGTCGGAGTACTCTGATCGGATATGTGACTAATTTTTAACCTAAGTTATAAATAATATTCCTGATGACACTATTTGTGCGAAAGCGGTTGGTCTACGAGGAACTCCTCATGAAGTGGTGATTTTTTTTTAAAGTATTATTTGGTGTCATGTTAAATTAGTTCATTTAGATGTATTAAAGTCGTCTGTAGTAGGTTATGCGTCGGATATCTACCAGTAACTCAGTATATTCGACGCTTTTACTTACTAGGCCTACTATCTGCATATATTGTGTGACATTATTTATACACTGAGATAGTAACAGTAAGAGGTATTCGTTTGATAGATATTAACGCTAAGGTAATAAGGATTTCGTTAACTAAATAAATATGCATAAAGTGGTTTCATTTTATCTGGCAACAGCTTAATTTGCATTCAGCCTGGATCTAAAGCACTTAGCGCGATGATACCAGAAACGTGACATACCTGACACACATCCATCTTGTCTCTTAATTCGATAGGGTAAAACAAAAATAACACTTCACTACTGAAAAATACACTAACCCCTATTACATTCGGAATAAGGTTGGGAGCCGCAAGAAAATTCATAGACATCGATAAAGTAATGTTGCCGATTGTGGGGACATTCTCACACCTCAATGCGCTGATAAAGTTTATCTTGTTTGCAAATTAATACAAATGAATCAATAAATTCTCGAATAGCAAAATTATAAAAATTAGGAGTAATTTACTATTTAATTTAAGTCCTACGAGTAGGAAACAATTAAGTAAGAATCGTTAAGTGAACGCAATTATTTTCTCACGTGGGTAGTGAGACTATTATGGAGAAATCATCATAACATTTTTGAAATCAAGAGTAGGTAGTCCCTATTAGACTTTTTTAGATAGATGCAAATGAATGAATATAGCTAATAAAGTCATTAGTTAGGTAGTTTAAGAAATGTACACAAAGAGTTTGAGAATAATTTTCTCCTCAGATTTGTATCATCATTTTTTCTTGACAACATGTTAATGTAGATGCAATTCCTGTCACGACATCAATTAGCGACTGAGAACGTTGACTTACTTCCCCCCGATAGAAAGACGAACATAAACTTGCTTCCAAGTTTATGGTGTCTCTCTGTCGATACGCGATAAAGTGACATTGAGACACGCAACGCGGCGATAGTCGATAAATCGCGTGAATTATATCGACATGCTGTCGGTGGCACATCCTTATTTGAATACTTCGAAATGTTTCTTTGCTTAACTTTTTTTAAAGTTCTTTTGACTACATTCTGCTTAATATCTTAAGCAGATATACATTCTAGAGTGTAGTACGCTTACCTAGATTTAACTTTGATTGCGTTATGATTTTAACATTTCACTGACTTTTCTTTGCAATTTCAAGCTAATTTACTTTATTTGTTTACTTATTTATCTGTAAACTGTGTAGGTAAGTACTAACGCTGTTGTTTTAATTTTTATTTCATTCCCTTTCTGCTTAATTTTTTTCATCAATTTATTTTTAAGAATTTCTAAAATGAGTTCTAAGGTGTTTTTCAAAAATGAGATTGATAAACAGAAATAAAATATAAGTGTTCTTATTTTCTGCTTAGTGAAAATGATGTTACTCTATTTTAATCTTTGAATAGGCATTCATATATAATTCACTGATTCATAAACATTTACCATTTCAAAAAATTGAGGTTCTACTCGTTTTATGTTAATTAAATAAACGTACTTACATTAACAAAACTATAATACGTACTCACATTTCCAAATATCATTAAACACCTTTAGCAAACTGAACGCAATTAAACCCCACGACAGTAAAAGACAATGCTTGAATCATAATAAAAACGTGATAACGATCAATTTAACCATCCTCCTTCAGGGTCCTTAGCAGCTGGACATACGACTAATTTGCTTAACAAACCACAAAATCTTAACAACCAAGGAATGACCACGCAAAATAATATCCATAAAAATATTAAAAGCGGTCCCTACTCACTGATGATTAAAGAGTTCGTCAAGACTCAAGATTGGCATGAACCCTTTCCACTTCTGAGGCAGTAGAGTCTTTCACCATCCTTGTCACTCCTTTAGAAACCTCCTTATGAGTGATCGGCGACAGAAGTAATATCTACCTTTCGAAAATTGGTCTGTGATATCATAAAACACCTGCCTCGTACATCTGCGGCCAGTTTATTGTCCGAAATGAATCAAAAGGGGTAAAAAGTGGAACTTTTGAGTGTATAAAAAATTTTGTGGGTAGGGAGGGGTAAAAATTATGGTAGTTTTCGAACTGGTAATAAATCAATGTCTTGGGGAGTTTACTGGTTTATTATAGTAATATTTTGTATGCTGCTACTAAAATTAAAGAGGTATTCAGTTATAGTAGCGTATGTTTAGAGTGATATTTTGCAAATATTTAGTTAGCTAAGTTCTTAAAAGTTTGATGGACTGAAAGATGGTCAGGTCAGACTATGACTAAACTGTGACAATTGGAAACCAAAAGTAACAACGTAACATTTTTTAAACATATTGTGCTGAGTCACACTCGCTGTTCACATATAAATAGGTATCCATATGATGCATGATTCATGTAGTAAACTATGTCTCCCACTAATAGACTAAGTAGTTACATTAATGTATTAAAATTGTAACAAATTTAACTAGATTTTTGTTAAATAAACTGACAGGTACTAGAATAATGCAGTGAACGGAATATATGACAATATGTTACCTTTATTTATGTGTTACCACAATAAAAGAAGCGCTGGAGAAGAATTGAATTAATGATCCAGGAACTTCAGGCGAACAGAAAGTGAGGCGCAGGATTCAAGTGGAAAAGAACTTGCTTCTTTCTTGTAAAATCCACAAGCTGAAATTAATTAAAACAATAGATAAGAATTCTATGTTGCAGTCACATAAACAAAGTCAGAAAGACATGAGAATTAACAAAATGTTTGTGAACATTCAAGATGCATTTTAAACAATATGCTGAATGATATTATTCAGATTATCAAGTTATTCTCAACTGAAAAACTACAAGTATTTATAAAATTAACCGTCGAGATTTGCAGAGAATGAGCGATTAGAGAATTTAATCACATACAAACAAAGGATCAAAGAACGTTTGCTTGAATTAGCAGTGATAAGATGTAGCACCAATTTGTTTTAAAAAGGAATGATTGCAGCCAGGGATTGTTGTTAAAACTGATGAAATACTTCAAGAAAAAGCTACTGAATAGAAGTTAAAATGTTAAAACATTGTAGATAAATACCTTTTTCGCTTTTTCCGAGGTTATGTTTGCGAATTTTCGTGTTTTGTTCCAAGCAAAACTGTAGAATGATTTAATTCGGTTTTGTCGTTATTTCCAAGAGAAGCCTTCTGACAGGCTCTAGAAAGGTCAACTAATGCTTTCAGTCTTTAATTGTAACTGAAAATCCATTTGGAAACTGCATTTGAACAATAACCGCACTGAATGTTGTTTCGACACTTTTAGTTTATATTTAAGCAGATTTTTGTAAATAATCACAGCACAATTGTTTCTTTGATACATATCTTTATTCTTGCCGAAGATTTATTTATCATTTGTATAGAAAAAACACAAATATTTAAACACTATTTTACATTTTAATAATTTTCTATTACATTTGTTTGTTGACATTTTTTAATTGCTGAGGGTCAGTGTTGCTAGCACATGAATTGGAAAAAATAAGAGAACATTTACGGTATAATGTTTTGTTAATTAACTTTTGGTTTAGGATCACGCGGGAAAAGCGTTAAAGGTAAATAACAGATTAAATTGTCTATAGTTTTCTATATATGAATCATTCTAAAGTTTATATAGTACGCGAAGAAAATAGAATTTCTATGTGTACCACAAACAAGAAAACTGTTTTAATACCGATTTGCTGCTATGAGTGGGCACACAGTGGAGTTGGTTCAAAGTGACATTAGCTGGGATTTCCTGGATTTCTGGGATTTCGAGGATATGGAGCTTATGAAGCCGATGACAGATTTCGCAAACTTTCAAGAGATCGTGGATTAAGAGCTTGTCAAGGATATTAAGAACAGGTGACGAGGAAGAAAAACAGAGGGGAACGCGAGGGAAAGGGGTCAGTAATTGTTGAGCGTTGGTAGAGTGAAATACTCTACCGGGATATCGCGTGTATTATTCTTCGATGAACGGGATAGTGACTCTTGAGCGATTATAGAGTGAAATACTCTACCGGGATATCGTGACAGTGAATTTAATTCGAAATAATATATTGTTTTACTCTACCGGAATATCGGAAATTCTTACGGGACATCGAGTCACTATTGCGAACTCGCATTGGAAGAGAACATTCTCTATCGGGATTACATGCTAGTGAATTTAGAACTTTAGTATAACGTTTTCTATAGTGATTTACCTAAATACTTTAGTGTTTCATATTTAGTGGACAACGAGTTTCGTTTGGATTGTTTCTTTTATTAAATCTTTAGTAAAAGCCGGGTGAGTCAATTCTGGTTATTCATGAGTTGTAAAGAGATCTAAGAATCTTGCTAAATTCCATTACTGAAATTTAATAACGAAAATGTTCAAAATTTGCAGAATCAGAGTTTTGACTATCAATATCATTGAGGTTTCTATTTTAAATGTGACATGTTTATTTCTTGTTTGAATTTACAATATTTAGCCATGATAAGTTCAATTTTTCCCTTTGTTTAATGATTGCTCTATTTTTTATTATGTGCGATTATTTTTACTTTGCATTGCGAATTATGTATGAACTCATTGTTTAATTTTATGATTTTGTTTTGCGGTATGCGATCTATATTAACTAATTCATTTTTGAAAATGAACTTAATTCGAAATGTTTGATGTTAACATTTTTAGTACCTATTCAATCAAAAGATATCAAAAATTAAGAGCTTACTAAAGCCTAGTAACATTTGAAGGAAAATGTCGTACGTTTGCGAATATGAATCATTTACTACGAATAATTTTACAGTTCGATCCTGTAAAAAAGAAATGTGCACTATTTTGTGTAATTTAATTCTCAGTATTGCTGGAAATTAATATTTTCAAGTTAGTTTTACTTTCATATAAAATTCTGTATTCTGAAAGGAATCTGAATGTTCTATCAAAGGATAATTGATACTTCAAGAACTTACAGAAGTTTTAAGAATTGGCTTTGCTCATTCAAATATTTCATCATCAAATCTTACATTCTTACTCACGAAAGTTGAGTTAGCTTAAAGCTGAGATTTATGGCATTAAATTTAAATCTGTATCGGGCTAAAGTACCGAGGAACACAGTATCTGCGAGAGTCCTGAAAAAGGCCAGAGAACCGTTCCACGTTAACAGAGAGACAATTTACTGTCTATAAATCAAAAGCTTGTTGCTATTACAGAATTAGAATTATTACTAAGTGAAGTCTTTCTATAAACTGAGAAATATAAATTTGTTAATCACATCAGTTTGTCCTTTGTGAGCATTCTGATTTTAACGTGTGGGAGACTTTAGGTAGAATCTATATTGTTTAAAACTGTAGGATTAATTAAAGTACGTATTGTAGGTTTAATCAGTACTTATGTTTATTTTAATCGTAGTGAATGTATTTCTAGATTCTAAGATGCTGTACAACATACTTGACAGACATTAAATTTAATTGATAACAATCAGTCCACCATATAACTTTGGCCCTTAAAGTTCAGTTCATTAAAATATTCATGAAATTTGAATCTTGTATATTTTCTCTATTAGATTGGTGTAAAACACCTTAATGATAAGTTGACTGTCTGATAATGGTCATTTCAAATGTTGTTATTAGATTCCTTTTAAATTCAGTCCAGTAGTACCTATTATAAGACTGTAAATATTTTTCCATAATATGTTTTTCATAATATAATTTTTAAATAATCTGAATGGCATTATAATTGTCCAATGGTAATCAATTTAATGAATGAAGTTTGAACTATCCAGTACAAATGATACTGAGAGTTCTAAAGTTAAATTTTGCTTTGCTTAACTAGTAGATATCATCTTATCTAACTTCTAAATAAAATAAAAATAAAAAAATGCCATTGTTGGTGGAAGTTGGAAGGCTGTGAGGGGAGGTAAAAGGAGGCCTTTTGGGGGGACCCCCCCCCAACAACCCTTTAAAGAGGGGTGCAAACTTTTTATAGAAAAATATGAAAACTATCATCAGACAGTCATGATACATAAAATACCAAGTAAAGCCTCATTTGTACTACGTGCATTCATTGTGATTTCATTATAGTTATTATTGCGTATATAAGCCTCCGAATAACATTGTAGTATGAAGTTTAATTAAATCTAAAAACTTAGACATTTAATTAGGTAGGTATTCCAAATCACCATCACCTGAGTTCTGCGGATCATAACGTTAGGGTTACACTAAACGATCATTGGCCAATCTTAGATTTAAGTAATTTAGTAATATTTATTTAAAAATGTAACATAATGTCTTAATAAACTTATCAGCTTACAAACGACTTTTAATCTACCTGCTACTGGGTTAGCGTTAAGAATTGTAGTAGGTCAGGGTCATCTTTAGTCAGCTATACAGACAATAAGGTTAGACATTTAACATTAGGTATAATATAATAATTGTAGTAAATAAAACTAGGCTCGCAGTTTAGGTAGTATAGCAGCGTACGTATAGGAATATATAGGAGTATATTTTCTATTTATAGATATAGGTAGCTAAATTTATAGATATAGCTAGATTAAAGGGGGGGTTTTATTACAATATATTTATTGCTTTCCAAGTGCCAATTTGACCGAATCTCATAAAAGGTATCTAAATAAATATCTACAACATAGGTGTCTTCAAATCACGAGTAAATACCAATATATTTTAGGTTAACGTGCTACACCCTAGACTAGATTGTATATTTTTTACATCAGGCAGTATGTAGTCAACGCAAACCTATATTATATTCAAAAAAATATACCTAGGTAGAGTCGACAGATCCGACTAAATAAAGTTTTATTGTCATCGAAGCTCATCCCTACACTAAACAGATGCAAAGTAGTCGCAATGTTGATCATCTTCAGTTTTTACAAAGGATATTTTATTTCACGCCGTTTGCGTCTCCACTATCGTAAAGACATAGTCCACTATCGTAGAGTCTTCCTACTTTTTTTATAAACTTATCTTTGCCAAAATAAAAATAAGTTCTACAAATTATGTCTATGGGACGATTTACTGACAGAAATATACTTTCTAATTACATAATTCCTAACATACTCTCTAACTACATTCTTAACATAAGTTCAGTAACTTTGACTGCCTCGGTGGCTCATTGGTTAGTGACCTTAACTTCTGGATCAAAGAGGCGTTCGACCCCACCCAGGTCAAATATTTATGTGATGAACGTAAGTGTTTGCTCTGTGTCTGGCTGTTATTTAGTTACTACCTATATAAATATGTATTCAAAAATAAGTACATGTAATATATCAGTCTCTGGCAGCCATATCACAAGCTTTGCTTAGTTTGGGGTCAGAGACCGTGTGTTTTGCTCTGTGTCTGGCTGTTATTTAGTTACTATCTATATAAATATGTATTTAAAAATAGGTATATGTAGTTTATAAGTCTCTGGCAGCCATATCACAGGCTTTGCTTAGTTGTCCCAAAAAACATTTAAATAATGTAATATTTAGCAAATAAAATCAAATAAATCGTATTTCAACCACTTATCGTAACATTAAAATTTTAACAATTTTCAATTTTTTTTATAATATTCGTTTTGATTTTCGAGGGGCTTTGGTCATTCTCCTTGGCGGAGACCAGTCGTCTAGTCTTTACAAAGTGACAATGAGAAATAACATAGCTAGTAACAAAAACCTAAGGAAATATTACACCCATCAATAAACACGATTAACACCATTCAAAACATATTTAAACTATATTAAATGTGTATCAAACGGTACAATGAAAGTAAAAGGCGAGACAAAGCGCCCTGCGGTACAGTCAGCCGAATAAATGCCAACCCATTTACAAGAGTGTAAGATATGACGTGATATAGATCACTCACAGCGTAATAAATAAATAAATAACGTAAGAAAAATTACGGCGTAAAGCGAATGTTACCGGAGGCGCTACGGGTAAGCTAGACTAGAGTGGATAAGACTTTTGTTGTTTTCGTATTTTGCATTTACCTACCTAAATAGTGATATTCACAAATTGCGTCAATTTTGTATCGCGAATAAGTCAGCCTTTCACTACTAACGTCCAATAGGCCCCATTCACCATCAGGCCAAATGAATGACATCCAAATGAATGTGGCTGATGTTGCCAATTTAGTGTCTTTAAGTTTAGACTTCATTTTTTACAGAAACATTGTTTGAAGATATAATTAGCCAGAAATACTATTATATAAAGATAAATCCACAGATGATTTAGTTTAAAGGTAATCAGACAAGTTGATAATCTATTTTGACGCTAAAGCGCTCGCTATACCAATGAAAAGTTCTAACGTTATAACGACGAAGTCGCAAACTCGTAACATCGAATGGATGTCATCCATTTGGCCTGCTGGTGAATGGGGCCTACAACATACATCATGGCTGCCGCTGCACGCCGACTTAGAACAACTTTGTCACTTAAACTTTTGATTACGGCGAAGGAAATAAAGTAAGTACAACATATAATAGTGTTTGGCTTTAGAACTCGAATTTATAGCAACTCGAAGATATCTGACGTGACTTACTTTAAGCGAATTAAATGTTCACATTCGCACACATACTTATCAATCATAAATTTAATGGCATACCAGTAACTAGTATTGTGAGGGCCCCAGGTGGTGGCCAGGAATAAATATTTTTTAGTGATAAAGCCGCTGGTTGCTTCACATGTTTCAAATTCTGTTTTTTTCTTTTTCTGTATATTATAACATCTGTGTATGTGTGTGAATCATTAAAGAGTTATCATAATCAATCAATCAGTCTATTGAATTAGAAGTAGGAAAATTAGACATCCATTATTTATACGCTTTCTGTCTGTCCTCTCCATCTTAATGGTGAGCCTCTCAGGAAACTTCTGTAGCTAACTTTACATCGCCGACTTGTGTACTTGTATACGATATGAAGTTGGCTACAGCTGCTGTGCTCGTGTCGCCTCGTGGAGTGGGTGGCAGTACTATATTTTTTTTGTCAGAGATCGCTATCAACGATAAGGCCGTCTATGTTACTGTTATACTTTTTATGTATCCTTGTTTCTACTTTTTGGTAATTTCTTGGTGTACACTAAAAAGTTCTTCTATCTATCTATTAGATGTTAATCATTTTTAGCACACGTGACTACGAGTTGTACGTCGTGTCAATTTTGCACCTTTTCCTTTTTTCCTTCTGTTTCGTACTTGTTTAATCAGATTGTATGTTATATAGCTACTGGGTATTATCTCCCGTAATCTTGACATAATATGTTTTGTGATACACATATTATTGCTAAAAGATCCAAGCTCTTTGGATACTCTGTTAATTGATAAGAAAGTTAAAACTTACGTAAATCTAAAAAATATAGTCATATTCTAGTTTAACATTTTGCAAAGATAGCAAAGATGTTGTTTTTTTTTCTTTACAATAATTCACATACTATTGCATGTGAATTATTGTAAAGAAAATCGTATCCACAAGTTATTGCCGAGCAAGCGCCTGGCGCAAGGGAGCGACAGGGACGGATGATTTAGAAACCCCTCGGGAGAAGCGCGACGCGACCCGGTATTAATATTGTGACTCTGATGTACAGTATATGTGAAAAGTTAACGTTGACTAATCATGTTATGTTGACTAATCATAGAAGTTTTCATGCAAGTACTGTCTTCAAGATTAAACTATATCGATATTCAACACTGGCTACTAAAGACATTGCCTATAAATGCGTTATGTACCGTAAGCTTTTTGATACTGTTTTTAAAATTCTTGATAATAAGATCTATTCTGACTTGTTTCTCTAAATGTCCACTTGAAGAAAATTACCTTGTTGTACGTTTTTTTTTCGGCTTTAGAATTTTAGTGCTTGCTGTGATGCAAGCTGAATGATATTTATTTGTTTTAAGAAATTATGACAACTCTGGTAGTTCTCTGAGCAGTAGACCTTGCGGCACATCTCACATCTGGATCCTTATAAGCCTATATTTCGGCTTGCTCTTGTCCGATTTGGTTTATAGTCGCATGTTAGGATTTAAGAGTTTAAGATTTGCCGATGACTTTGAGCATTTGACCTCTAGCATCATATTATTGATTTTAGCGCCATCTAGCTATTTACCTCGGTATTTCTATTGTTTTGTCACAGAATACCAAATATAAGCATGCAGAAGAAAAACCTCGCGTAAATTGCCTAAGTTGGTACATCCTCACGTAAGCTTAATTTTAGGTTTTGTTGTTTGGTAGGTAATTAGGGTCAACCAGTTTGAATTACTAAATGTTGTCAGTTTTTCATGGTAACCTAGGTACATCCTAGGTTACCATTAAAAATTATGTCTTAATATTTTCGCGGTAAATAATAACTGAAAATATAATTTTCAATTGTTAAAGGCTTGCGTTTGACTAAGTAGGTAAGTCCGTATGAGACTTCGACGACAGTCAACTCTGGTGTCAAGACTTTTCGAACTGCCCTAGGGGCCTCTGACATGGCTTAACGTCTGCCATACATCCAGAACCTACAATTTAACGTGTCATCCGACCCATGGAAGTGCCCGAATTGACTTGACCGAATTGAATTGACTTTTTGGCCACCCATCCAAAGACTGACCGCGTCGACAATTGCTTAACTCTGGTAATCGCATGCGAATACCTCCGCTCTAGCTGAGCTACGGGCACTTCTATGAAGACTGTAATAGTAATACAGAAATGCCGGTAAAAGTTGTAAAACAAAAATATGCAGACAGTGTTTCTCAAGTTACGGCCCGCTAACAAATTTCACGTTAACTTTCTTATTTTCGTAGTACATATCACATCACACTAATATTATAAAAGCGAAAGTTTGTGAGTATGTAAGTATGCAAGTATGTAAGTGTGTAAGTATGTTTGTTACTCCTTCACGCTCTAACAGCTAGACCGATTTTGATGAAATTTGGTATGGAAATAGATATAACCCTGGAATAGGACATAGGCCCGTTTTTATCCCGGATTAACGCGGGTAACACCGCGGGGCGCAGCTAGTAAGTAAATATAACTAAATACGGGTTAGCAACTGTAAGGATGGTGAGCACGTTTTGGTTAATTTTAGCTTATTTTGTTATGTGTTAGAATTTCAAGTTTGAAAAGGTACATAATATTCATATATTAATACTAAGGTAATTTATCCATGAAATAAAACCAAACAAGATATTGTTGAAATCAGTTTAATAATAAAATTATATAATAGACGTGTGACAAACAGGTTCACGTTTTTAGGGTTCCGTACACAAAGGGTAAAAATGGGACCCTGTTACTGAGACTTCGCTGTCCGTCCGTCCGTCCGTCTGTCACCAGGCTGTAACTCATGAACCGTGATAGCTAAAAAGCTGAAATTTTCACAGATGATGGATATCTGTTGCCGTTATAACAAAAAATACTAAAACTTAGAATAAATTATTTATTTAGGGGGGCTCCCATACAAGAAACCTGACTTTTTTGCTTCTTTTTGCTCTATATTGATAACGGTAACAGATAGACACTTGAAATTTTTACAGAATATGTAACTATATATTCAATTTAAAATAAAATTATTAGTTAGATAGTGCTACGGAACCCTTCTCAGCAGTGGGGCGGTACGGGTTGAATATACTAAAATCCATCAAAATCTACGCCATCTAAATCTACCTCTATTATCTCAACCGAACTCTGTTGTCCATGAATAGACTGAGAGCATGAAGGTTGGTTCTGATTTTGAAGTTGTGGGTTGCTTATTTTTTTTGGTTTTTTATTTTCTTTATTCGCTGCTATCTTACTGTTTTTCATTTGTTTTTTGAGTTTTGCTTCTGATATATACTGGGGATCTCTAATTGGTAGGTTTCGCGGATGACGAGGATCTACGATTTCCGGCAAAACACAGTCTTCATAAAAGACCATCAGTTTTGGTTTCATAAAATTTTCAAAGAAATCATCATCTCTATATACGATTTCTGTTTTGAGAGGCTGGTTTTCGTCGAACCAAACGGCAAACAAACAAATATGTCTTCCCGTTACATGCAACTGCCCCTGAATCTGATAATACCATGCGTGGTTTTTATTGACAATTAATTGCCCGTTGCGGTTGGTGGTCCAAAAGCTAACTTTTTTTTCTTTTATGGCCCTGTCAATTCCTATTTTGTGGGCAGTAATTGGGCATTTAATTTCCACAATGGTCTCGTCGCCAATTACACCATCTGGAGAGGCTCCAAGATACGGAATATTTCTATCAAGGAAAAGACCACATGGACTTATTTTGATGCTTTCTTGTACTTCTAACTGTTGAATTGCTATCTTCTCCTTTTCCCGTCCGTGTTTTATTGACTGAACGTTATCCAAGTCTTTGGCTTTATACAATAAATCTTTCACGATGTTTATACAGCTTGTGTCATCTCTCTTTTTTATAATTCGTCCGAAATTAGAAGCCGTTAGTAAAGACCTTCTTAATTCCAGCCATTCACTGGAGCTACTTTGAAGAATTGTTCTTTTTTCTATTTCTTGTCTCTCAGTATCAGATTTTTTTAAATTTTTCAAAAAATGTTCTTTCAATTTTACCATTTCTTCTTCTGAAATATCTGGTTTGATGCTGTTGTCACCGTAGTGTTTGTCGCCGGAACTGTTTAGAGTCGTGAATGGTAGGCGTTTTTTCTTGTAAACATATTTTTTCAGTAGACTCAGTCGTTTAATTCGTCTTTCTTCAAAGGTTTTTATGCTTCCCTTCGGACTTTTACCTGAAATGCTTTTAATTACATTTGAGAGTCCTTTTTTTGTGTTGAATGATACCGCTGCTGCAGAGCATCGTGTTTGATAACCTCTTCGCATCGCAAAATTTATTCTTTTCCCACCTACCATTTTGGCGACAACGCTATGAAAAACTTCCACTATATTGCTGTCAACATTGTGTATCAGACTACGAGCATGGCTTGCAAAATTACCCATAATTAACGATATACGCTGCCAAAGAGAGCTCATGAAGAAATCGCTGGGAATTTCATCTTTGTATGAAATTTTTGAATCTTGCTTCTTCACATCACAAAAATAAGATTTGCATTTGATGTGATTACCAAATGCATGGTTATGCATCTGTAAAATATCTTCGAACAAGAGTGTGATGTAAGCATTGGCGTCTTCTTGTTGAGAGTAGTGTTCAATGGCTTTTATAACGCTAAATCTTATTGAAAGTATCTTTTTTTTTGTCAATAATTTTCTGTGTTTTGGCAAATATTTGGTGTCTGTCTGCATGTTTTGTAATTTATTGCATAAGTTGCGCAATAAATGGTTCCTACATTCAATTTTTTCTACAGTTATATTTTCATATGGACGAGCTTCTAAAATTTTGTGATAACTGCTAGAGTCACCGTCTGATATAAGCCTTGCATATATAAATCCATGCCTTTCTAGCGATAGCTTGAAACCTTCTACTAGGATCTCTGATTCCATAGAAGTAGACGACCCGACATAATTTTTATAACACTGATGTTCTTTGGCGTCGACATCTTTTTTTTGAGCTTGGACACAAATACTGCAGTACTTATTTTTTATACCAAGGTGTAAAATTTTATTGGTTTTTTTGCCAATGATCGCCGCTGCGCCAGAAGGTGCTGAGTAGTTCTTTTTGTACGACCGTTTACTCCAGCAACCATCTACAATTACGTCAATAAGGGGCACACCGTCTTTAGTTACTCTACCCTCTGCAATAGCTAAAGCTTTTTCTTCTTTGCCTGCTTCAGTCATGGCATCGTATGCATTAGCTTCCCAATGGTTTGCTACAATCTCTTGCCGTTTTCTGAATATAGCAGCCGTTATTAGTGGAAGGTTGAGCGCTGAGGACAGTTCTTGTAGTTGTGAAAGGCCACAACCTATGGCAATTGTACCCGCCACAGCAGCATGGTTGATTTCACTCGTCTGTCCGTTACATTCGCTGTCGCTATTGATGTAAAACTTTTTGTTGCACATTCTACACAAAAAGGTGAATTTGGAAGCAAAACCTATTTGCTTTTCTCCAATTAAGTCTAGACATTGTATGTCACAACCAAACCCACTGTGCTGTGATATTTTTTTCAATTTTTCGAAGAAAAAACTGATGTCTACGATACGTCTGCCAACAACTTTTCCGTCCGGGTTTTGTTCAACTTCTTCTTCGATATTTAGAAGAGGCAAAGACTCCTCTTGTCGTTCCTAAAACAATAACAAATTGTTACTACTTTGCAAACATATTGAATGCAATCAATAATTTGAAATAGAATTTGTGTACATGCACATACAAAAAAAGTATGATTACCAATATATTCGAAGGTGAAACGGTCTCTATTTCTGGAGTTCTCTGACTTTGTTCATTCAAAGGCAAGGAATTTCTTACTTTCGCATGGTTTGGTTCATTCTCTTCATGTCTGTAAAAAATAAAAAAAATTGCTTTAGTAGCTTATCATCTTAGTTTTTGTTTTATTACAAAAACCTAAACATTTTAATTTTGAACTCACTTTGTTAGTTCAGCACACGGGTCTAACGTTGGCTGAATAGTTGTGTTTGTACTTTGAACATTGCTGTGCTGTCGTTTCCTGCAAAAGTGAACAGATAAAAATGACAATTTTTATATTTTTCGTGCCGAGTGCCGCTACAGTGATCAAAGGTAGGCATTATCTCTTACCATCACGAAAGAGTCTACTTAAAAATATCATGAAAAATAATAATTGTATTTGATAATAATAACTATTTGATAAAATATGCTCACACACTGATATACTACTAAAAACAATAATGTAATGCGGGCCGCAGCTTGGTCAGCTCTGATAAAAAATATTAAAATATGTAATGTACCTACATCATTAATTAGTACGAGGGTCAAACTGAAAGTTCTTAGAAAATCAAAAACTGATTACATTAGCCAGTTATTAGTTTTATTATATCTTTTCAAAATATTGTCCATTCACGTCAATACACCGCTGCATGCGATGGAACCACTGGGAAAAGCACTTTGCCCACTCGTCCTTAGGGGTCTCTTCAATGGCATCGCGATACGCAGCCACCGCTTCTTCAGCATTCATAAACCGCTTTCCTTTAAGTTTTTCTTTAATTTTTGAAAATAAATAAAAATCACAAGGCGCGAGGTCGGGGCTATACGGCGGGTGACCCAGTAATTCAACGTTTGATGTCGCCAAATAGTCGATCGTTCGCTTGGCGGTGTGCGATGAGGCGTTGTCGTGGTGAAGGAGGATCCTACTGCGAGGTCGTTTCTCTCGAACTTTTTCCAAGACAAGTGGCAAACAATTGGTAGTGTACCATTCTGCAGAAACTGTTTTTTGATCCTCTAACACAATTGTCGCGAAATGACCTATCCTTCCAAAGAACGAGGCCACCATTTTTTTCCCCGCACTTCGATCTCTCTTCACTTTAGTTGGCAACTCCTCGAAAGGAAACACCCACTGAGCAGATTGTCTTTTGGTTTCAGGATCATAACAGTAAATCCAGCTTTCGTCACCTGTTAGTATGTCGAACACAGCATTTGAGTCACCTCCGTTAAATCTTTCAATCATTTTACGGCACCAATCCACACGATGGAGTTTTTGAGCCTCAGTCAAATTATGAGGTATCCACCGGGCGCAAAGCTTCCTGACCGCTAAATGTTCGTGTAGGATTTTGTGCACTTGACTCATACCGATGCCTAAGCTTGTCCGAATCTGCTGATAGGTCACTCTTTTGTCAGTCTCTATCATACGCCGCACAACACAGATGTTATCTTCAGTCGTCGCCGTAGAAGGCCGTCCCTCACGTAAATCATCAGTGAGATTAGTGCGACCACGTTTAAACTCATTAAACCAGTTGTAAACAGTCGCACGAGATGGGGCTTCATCGTGAAAGGCCAATCGTAGTCTATCATAACTTTCTTGTTGACTTAAATGACATCGAAAGTCATAAAAAATCATTGCACGAAAATTTTCTCGTGTTAAATTCATGTTGACGTGACACAGACAATTTTCAATTTGCCGCCAAATCGTAAAACAAATGACAAATGAATGAAGTATATACTCAGTAATATTGGCAAAGAGTTCTATTTTCAAATTATAGAATTATTTTTTTATTATATTGTTTATAAGTGGCCAGTTCTAAGAACTTTCAGTTTGACCCTCGTATAAGTAGGACCTACTACGAGTGTTACATATTTAATATTATTATAATACTGTCTGCAACCCGCGGTTTCACCCGTGGACTCATATGAATAGTACAAACTATCGGGATAAAATAAATGCTATATTCTATAACTAGCTGCGCCCCGCGGAACCCGCGTTAATCCGGGATAAAAACTAGCCTAAGCTATCCTCATATAAATTTCATCAAAATCGGTCAAGCCGTTGGACCGTGAAGAAGTAACAAACATACTTACATAGGTACTTACACACTTACAAATTTTGCGCCCCGCGGAACCCGCGTTAATCCGGGATAAAAACTAGCCTAAGCTATCCTCGTATAAATTTCATCAAAATCGGTCAAGCCGTTGGACCGTGAAGGAGTAACAAACATACTTACATAGGTACTTACAAATCCTCGAATTTTATAATATTAGTGTGATATTGGGTCGATATGGTACGTATTTTTATTTACGTACAACATGATATTTCTACCCCACTGTAGTAATTTTATTGTGGTATAATATTACGTTTTATATGGCGTGCTGGAGAGGAGGCCTATATCCAGCAGTGGGTGGACACAGGCTAATGATGATGATGATGATAATATTACAATATATAGGTAGGTACTTACCACTCGGCCAGTCGACGTCCAATGTTTTTTTTACGCCTAGTGGCCTTACTGATTCCTCCCATCTCGGAAACAGACCTTCTGTACAATACTTTCAACAAAAAAATTTATTTACATAAAGTCTTTCAAACCTAAACAAGTATCCATAAAATAAACTTTTTTAACTTGGCTTTGCCTTTTTATTTCCTGTTTAATTGATAAATTATGTAAGAATAGAAAAAAAATATTAAAAATATGTTTTAGTAGCGCGAGCGCGTCCGTCCGTTGCGAGTCGCCGGCACAGACTGACCCGTCCCCCGCCAAGGGCCCCGCGGGTGATGGCGCGGGACGCTCAGACGAAATTGTTCCAAATAACATAAAATATTATTAAACTTCCTTAATTTTGGGTTTAAAAATAAGGTAAAAAAATGAATTTACTTATTTTTAAATTTCCTATCCGAACGTGTAAAAATATTTCGCGACGCAATCGTCATCATGACGGCATCGCATGCTATAGGAACGAAAAAGACGTTCGTTAAATATTTTTTTATTCATGATGTATTAAGTAATTTATATTTTTTTCTAACTGAAAAGATAGGGTACAGAATAAACTTATTGAAAATATTTTTTTTATGGCTGTTGAATTATTAGTTACTTCAGCATGTCGAGTTTAATATACGCGTTTGGCGAATCTTAAAGGCTTAAAATACTAAACGATCTTGCTAAATATTGTCGAAATTATAAATACGTACATACGCAAATACGCACGACAAGATTTATTTTTCTTTTGAGGGATCCCCAATCAAAAAACTACGGTAGAAGATAATAAATATCCGGACAACAGACGAAAGAAAAATTGTCGATTTAAGACGCGGAGACCTCTTTTACTTCGTTCTCTCGGTCAAAAGTAAGAATAGTTGAAAGTCGGAATTAAGCTAATTTTCATTTTCTTCTAGTAACAACACGCATTTGAGCTAATGGTAATTGTATTATAACTGTGTCGTGGTAAAGATATTGGAAAAGTAGGCTAGTGTTTAGATCTATAATGATTTTTAATTATTAATACACAATACATCAATGACAAGGATATTTCTAAAAATTGGTAAGTATGAAAACTCTACATTCTGTGGTCTAGCGTTTTATGTGCAACTTTTGCATATACTACACAATTTCGTCAAGTCCTTTCCAGTACATTTTAGTGTCTGTCGCCTTGCACCTCGAGCTAAATTGGTACCCAAATTTCAAATTCAAATGCAGTCCCGTGGGTGCCTTCAGGCGGAGTCCTTCGGTCCCGCTTCCACGGTGTAATTGGTCGCGTGGTGCTTTGCCCCGTTCATTACAGACTCCTTTGATGTGGCCTGATTGGTACAGTTTCAGTCAAACTGGTTGATACTGTCGATATTTGGTTGGGTGAGGTCATGGCAGTCGGTATTTTGAAGATTGTTTCAAAAGTGTGCATAACTTCCTGAGACCCAAAGCATAAAAAATCTTACTATACCTAAACAAAAAACCTGTTAAGGGTTTTAGCTTATGTGCTAGGGTGCTACAATTTAGTGCTCTAATTTATTAAGATTATGGGAAAATAGTAAAAAAAATAAAAGTCGTCCCCATTCGAATCGCCAAATTAGGTATCACAGCCTGTGATAACTACTTATCTATAATGGCGATTCAAATGGGAAGGATTTTTATTCACAGGTGACCTTAGGATTCAATTACATCCCTACCGGCTGAATACCGGTTGACTAATTTTTGGACCAAATTCCTGAATATGAGAAATACTTAATGATTATTTAAGACTAGGTTTTTTATTCAATATGAAATACATACTTTTAAGATAATTGACATATCAATGATTTATTCATCATTTCGAGCCAGTTTTTTACACATAGAACGTCGTTTTGGAGCAAAACGATCGTACATTGAACAATTTAAAATTTCGTCTTTGAATTTGACCTTAATTTCGTTTTACATTTTCGCATTCAACATAACTTCAGCCACTAAAACTCACTGTATCATTATTGATACATTATTTTAACCCTACAACCACACTCCCATCCGAATTCAAATGAAAATTACAGAAAGACCCAATATCAAATTACCATAAACAAAACGTTATCTCGGCCGTTTCGTACGTTGAAAACGTTAATTTTAATACTCTAATGCCCTGTTACATATTCAAATCGAATCTAAGAAATGTTGGACCTGAGGCTATGACATTTTCTTTACCTTAGAATTTATAATTTAATAGCTACCGATCTTATATCACTAAACCACCAGCGTGTTCTGACCTTGTATCACGAGCGACCAGTGTAGGGTTAGATGTCATGTTATGATGGTTGGTTTAAACAGTTTTTAAACCTTCACAGCAAATTACTGTGTTTAAGTTTTAAGCTATTCGGAAAGAATTTGAAACCGTCGCTTATGGCAATTACGGTGTTAGGGGACATGGGTTACAAACTGGATGTGATTTGGACGTTTATCATATTTTTGTACGGTAATTTTCGAATTCTCCCATATTTTTAATGGTGGTTAACCTACTTAGTAAAAGAAAAAAAATAGAAAGTATTTTCAGATTGTTTGAAACGAACCCGTTAGTCAATTAAACTTTTTCATAGATTATTTTTTATGATCGAATCGCTGACTTGAAAAGAAGAAGATAGACGTTTAGTTTACTCTTAATAGTTTTAAATTAATTGTTAAATGAGTACAATACTACCTACTTAACTATTGAAGGTAAAATGATTGCTTTTCATCTATTACCTATCTAGTGATAATAGTAACTTTTATTTTTAGTCAATAAGAAAAAGGATGATAATGATAAATACATACCTACTTAGTATACTTAAACTTAGTCATAAACAATCTAAACAAAAAAAAAGTTGCAGTCACTTGTAAGCGTGACTATACATGTCAACACAATTTGTAAGTAGCCTAGAATATTTCTGCTCATCCGAGAGCAAAATGTATCAGCACTACTTAGATTAGCCATGTCAGATGCCTTCAGACGGCTTAAAAACTCTGACATCAGGGCTAGCCATATACGAACTTACTTACCACTTAGTCCCATTGCTGAAAAAACAACTTCAAAATACATGTCGATAGCACTTCCAACAGCATATCTGTAAACAAAACCTATATTCAGTACTAAATTATGGTCCCCGGTGATGTTAATAAAGTAAATAAATAAAATATTAATATCCTTTTTTTCCATTAACACAGGAAACGACGTTAAATATCGAAAACTCCGCCTAACTCATCTGAGGGGACCGTCTAACGGTAACCCGTCGCGCCTTATTTCATTTAAAAACAAGCCTATTATTTCCCTTGGGAGGGTAAAAGTCGCGAAATTTCATAATTTAATATCTACCGGTCGCAGATTCGATATAATTAGATAGACGTGATTTGGTACGGGAAGGCGGAATTAATATCAATGTTCTTTGTTCTAGATGGGTAGAGTTAGGGATGTGCTGTCTGGAAGGACGGGTTGTATTATTGTATCGATATCGATAGAATCGTTCCGTTTTTCATGTTCTGAAAGTATGATTTAAATTAAAGTCAAATTAGTTATTAGTTATACAATACAGCAAGAATGTAGTTAATGTAGAGAATTCAGAAATTCACTACAGATTTCACAATTGTGAGATTTACGTGCACTGAATTTGCTTATTTATTATATCATTATGGTATCAAATACAAAACAATCATTAAAAGTCGTTAAGTATAAATATTTAAAATCAGCAGGTCTACTAAAATCAACGAATTTTCATCCAAAAAAAAAAATCGAAGAAGCTTTACGAGTAATCTTCAAATCCAACAACTTTGAGGTAGCTGTAGGTACAACAAAATCCAAAGTTATGGATATCGATAAATAATCATTATTCTTATCTCAACATGTCCCACCCCTAAAAGCCAAGAAAATGAAGACAAATGCTAACTCGGCTTAGGGCCGCCCGATCAGACGGGACATGACAAACAATCTATGACACACATAATTTTGTAACGTACGCTTCGTAATTTAGTCATGAGAAGGGGAGACTGTGACTGAGAATAAGTTTAAGGAAAGATCACAAATATATCGATTTACTCAAATACATAATACACACATAACTGAGTGTTATGTGTGTAATTAGATATGCGTGCAATACGGGCTGCGTGCGAAAGGTGTTCAAGCTTGTTATCGAAAAATGATTCAAATATTAATTTGAATAGTTATAGTAGGTATGGAATCAGTACGAAACATAATTTCGACGAGAATCAAACTTTAAGTTGTGTTTTAAAACATAAAAGTCATCGGTCTAAAAGCTTATCTATCAATTTGCTGCTGAATCACTAAGTATATATAAGTATAATATTAAAAATAAAACAACATAGATACTTCATGATGTTGGATTAATCTTCTTAATTTATATACTAACTAGCTGCCCGTCCTGGCTTCGCCCTTTTACGGATGAGTTGTAGCAATAAATCTTTCAGAAGAAATTATTCTAATAGATATTGAAAACTGCATTGCAATCTATTGTCTAGTTTGGAAGATATAAGTATACACAGACACACAAAAATACTGATTTTGCTATATACTATGTAGTGATTCATTTTAATTTCATAAAGGGTTGTAAGATTTTGTTCACATTGTCGTTCCTATAAAAGAAATGGTAATTATAGTTTATTTTCGGGATTTATTGTTTCACAATGTGACATTTTACCTAGCACTACAAGCAATCACCCTAAGCGCCCCCGCTCCACAAAACTTCCAAAGTCACCTATTAATGAGTTTACGACACACCACCAAATGAGTTGAGGAGTGGGCGTGCAATCAAGATCGAACACCTGACGAACTCCAACAACTTTTGTAATTGAATCGGGAACTTACAGGGACAGACAAACTGTGTTATTTTCTGCAGACTAGTGAATGGTAAGACCCTTTCAGCGTTATCTTACGTCTTAGGCCGTGTTCTTGTTTCAAGGGTAGTGGTGGGTTATAGGAGGAACGTTTTCCATGCAAGCTTGAGCGTGGGTTCAAAGCCCATTTTGACCCAGTGGCTTTTTGGTGAACGAAAATATTGTAAGGCAACCTGTACATTTTCAGAGAATAATTGTGTTATTGTAATATTTACATTCGTTTATTGCACAATGTACTGTTACAATAATTTGTTGAGCCATATTCGATGGCGTATGTGCAATTGCACACTACTAGTATACACATACAGCATAAAGATACATACTTCAGACTCAGATAACACCAGGTACATGTTTTCGTTGGAGGGTTGAAAAAATATAAGAAGAAATTGTATCACAACTTTTTTTTTTTGCAAAAAATCGCAACACCGACTTTCACCGTGAACAGAATTTGAATAATTTGCACGAATCGATGTGACATCCATGTATATTTTTGTTGATTTATCAAAAATACTCGGCCGATTTCAATAAAATTTAAACGGTATCACTTTGGAAGTATACTCTTTCGAACTAAAAAAAGTTTTTTAAATCGATTCATAATTGGCGAAAATATCGATGAACATACAAGAAAAAAAAAAAAGTACAGACGAACATAGTACCTCCACCTTTTTGGAAGTCGGTAAAAAAACGCTAAAATAAAAAAAAACCTTTTCTTTTATCAATTCTACCATTTGCAAGCTCTACATCACGTAGTAGGCCTAGCTAGGACAAAGTTGTTAATCGCGCGATCAGCGGTGACTCTCAGTGCCAGGCGCTCGCGGTCAATTAACGCGCGGTTTAATTGATTCTCAAGGTGAAGTGGATGTGGGGCGGGACTGCGATGACAATGATAAGAGAAGTTTGTAGATAAAGATACTGACAAATGATTTTATCCATAAGTCCCGGCCTACATATTAAAAGGTCATAGCTCTAATCTTGTTCTTGAGTAAACTTTGCCAAAATGACTTAAGCAAGTCATTTGTCATAAGTTCATAACTAACACCAAAATTCGCTAAAATAGCAAACTAGCCACTGCCGCTGGCCCTTTTTTAGGGTCAGGTTCAGGTCAAAAGGGTAAAAACAGGACCATATTACTAAGACTCCGCTGTCCGTCTGTCTGTCACCAGGCTGTATTTCGGTCGGTCATGCGCACATAGGGTTCCGTACCATATGGAAGTCCTCTTAATATATTTTATTGTACTTTAATTATTTATTTATAAAGAAAATAATTACACAACTCAATATTTAGTGAATATTTCAAGCATCTTCCTGTTGCCGTTATTAATATCGAGCAAAAAATATCACGTTTCTTGTAGTGCCCCCCTTGAATAAATATTTAATGTTAATTTTTATGGTGAAGATTTAATTAAATATTCTATGATTATTTTAAGCATCTACCTGCCACCATTATTAAAATCGAGTGAAAAACGACAAAAAAATCAGGTTCGTCATCTGTGAAAATTTCAACGTTCCAGCTATAACCGTTCATGAGATACAGCCTGGCGACAGACAGACGGATGGACAGACGGACAGCGGAGTCTTAGTAATAGGGTCCAGTTTTTACCATTTGGGTACGGAACCCAACATTATAGGTAACGTATTCAAAGAAATTAACTAGAATTGGAGGTCAGGCTTAGCACTGTAAATTTAATTGATGCCGAGACACTCTACAAGAATTAACATATTTTTTTCCAAAAATGAGACACTTTTTCATTTATCTACCTACTGTTGGGAGAGCTGCTAATTAGAAAGATTAACTACATAGGTAGGAACAAGTATTTACTAGAATATGGCTGATATTTAGAAAATAATACTCCGTATATATCTTTTACTCGTATTATTTTATCTGGACAAGTCAATGACATTGCCTACTTTCGGCGCTGGTCAAACGTATTCGGCTGCCAGAGGCGGTTACAATTGCTGTCATTATGATATTTTGTTTGATGGTCATGTGTGGTCTCGTACGGCTATTAATTTATTGTCTGTTTGTCTGTGCCACGTCTTTGTAAGTCAAATGATATATGTGATCTAAGTTGTTATTACTAACAGTTAGTAAGTACAAATCCGGTTTTCATTCCCATATCTAGAGGGGATAACAAGGTTATCTGCTTATCCTATTTATACTCAGTCGAAAGTTGATAAATAAGACCATCATTATAAACAACTTTTCTGTGGTGCCAACCCAAAATACGAGAAATAAAAACAGAAGTTCCATACATAATTGGATATCTGAATTGTCAAAATATATGAAACAGCTGATTTTAAATGATTATAAGTTCATTACCTATGATGGCCACATGCAGAATGGCAGTTCTATTTATGTTATCTCTTTTAATTTCTTCGTTGTCATGACTATCGGATACTATTATGTATTATATTACGTTTACAATTAGATTGTATTATTGTATATGTAAGAAAAAAAAATAACTAACTATGAACTATATATATAACTTAACTACTGAACTTAGCATGGTCAGTTGGCGCCATTTGCTTTATTTAACATTTTGTAATAGGTATTAATTTCTCTAGTGTGGTTTAGTATATAATTATTGTAAATTGTGGTATAAAAGCGAACTTTGACTATGTTTTACCAGGTTTGAATTCTATATACATTCCTGGACGACGCTAACTTTACTTACAGCTATTTGCAGCAAAATTGTGTCTAATCTTCGAGCAAATATCTATAGAGTCATAACCGTACGTGACAAAAAAAGTGTCCGAGCCAAACCTCTGCCCAAGCTACGCAGTGGGCACGCTTTTTAGTTAGTCGAAAGGCGATCACAAACCGACTACAACGCCGCGCAATGCAAAAGTGCTCGGTAACAAGCACTAATTAGGTGACATAACGTCGAGATTCAAGAAAACGGGACATTGTGAATTATTTAATGTAAATATCTAAATCGGTATGTATGACGACGCTTGAACATTTTTTCACTACTTTCACTTAGGGAATGTGGCTCTGTAGATATTTGCTCAAAGCGTCTAATAATTAAAAACTTTAATGCAATATTTACAAAGCACTCAATTAAAAAATATCACTCAACACAATTAGCCTGCAGGTGATCCGATCAGGCACGTTCGCAGTTTCATTGAAATGTCAGTCTCATTACCAAGACTTTTTTAGACCATGTCATGTAATTTTAGTTCGAATAATCGAGAATTACTAAGATCAATGTAATGAGAAGAATAAGAGGTAAAATAATCGATAAGTAGATAACTAGAGTAGTGAAACGTGACGGTCTGAAATTGATGGGTAAAGTTGCTTCTTAGTTTTGTAAAAAATGATCTATGTATGAGTACCTATCGCTCGAAACTGATCTCCATATTTTTGCGACCTTTTGTAATGCTTTACGTGCGTGTTGAAATGCGTTTACTTGGAGTAGGTATGTACTCGTGTTGTTTTTAAACTTTCGCGATTCGAACACATTATTATTATTATGTACTACTTAAATACTAAGGTTGTCTCTGACTCATATTATGAGCAGTGAAATCACTCTTAGTAAAGTTGCAAAAATGCAGATGTTCCATACAAAAAAACCATCTCTCAACAAAATGTTAGTGACAGAAATATAACACGATTTCGGGATTGGTCATAATGTAAAAGTTGTCCATAATGCTGAGTTTATGTATCTACCTCTGAAAATTTATAAATATGTATGATAATATTTGCTAAGGAATATACTTTGCCTATAGCACTATGGGAGGTACAGGTTTACTGGTCCTTCTTATGATAAACAACGTAGGTAGCTATGTGTTCTGCGATGTGATCTTACATCTGATCCTTCTGACAGGAAAAAGAAAGTTTCGTTTTTAGATCACGTTGCAAGACACATACGTTGCTTATCATAAGATGGACAGTATATTTGTACAGGTATAAGTAGTATAAAATAACTCGCACATAAACAATCTTGGAGAAGGCTTCCAAGAAACCACAATCGCATTACTCCCAGCCTCTGCGACATCTAATTAACCGAACTACCAAATAGAAGACAAAAGCGACAGCGTTATTTATGTACCCACCATGTTTAGGGTTCTCACTTATAATTATCGTCAAGAATCGAACCCACGTTATGGCCAATAATTAGGAATGAACAGTGTGTAAGTATAGTGTTCAAGTCGTAATGTTGTTTTATGGGGTTCTTAAAAATAAATGAATGTCATTTTGCTGGACACTGCGGATGCTTGGGCGTGTTGTTTTTGTCGTTTGATGATTGTGAAAGGAATTGGTGTTTCTAATGCTTAGTTGGAAAATGTCACCTGCGGATCGAAAGGCAAATTGGACGGGATACGAACTGTTTAACGGACTTAGTGCTTTTACGATATCGTCAACGAATATTGATCTTGATGCGGGATGACCCATACTCTGCTTTTAGTTCACCACTCAGTTGCCGTGTTAATCTCGGTGCATTTCTGCTTTGATATTATGCCTAATTGCCTTTTTGCTTTACTCTTTTATATTTTAGGGTTATATTTTAAATAACTAGCGACCCGCTCCGGCTTCGCATACGTGTATTATACATATAAACCTTCCTCTTGAATCACTCTATCGATTAAAATAAAACCGCATCAAAATCCGTTGCATAGTTTTAAAGATATGAGCATACATAGGGACAGACAGAGCGGGAAACGACTTTGTTTTATACTTCGTATATATCTGATAAATATAGGTCTATCCATAAGAAGAAATTGGAACATATCCACCATAATAGCCCAGTGCCAGTTATTAGACACACATGTGCCATCGAATGTCTTCTGCTAGGAACGTAAGTATGCAGTTGCATCACGTACACAATGTTTTCCTTCACTGTTTTTCTACTGCTTCCATTACTGTTTTTCTCATTCTCATGACAAAGCAATGAAATGCAGATTTGTAATTTGAAAATAACCTTGCTTTAACTGCTTGTAAGTTACTGTTTAGAACTACTGAAAGCGTCTTTTATCACCCTTTAAAATTCTTGTTAATTGGATGTAAAACAAATTAGGTACTACGCTAACTCTCGCTATGAGATAAAAAAAATTGGTAGCCATTGATAAATAACTATAGCTTTTTTTGGTGAACAAGAAAACTATTCAAAGAAAAAATGACTGTCGCAAAACTAAGACTGATCAAAAGAAAATCAAATAAGACGATAGGTATACCGGCGAGGATACAAAGAACGACACTTATAATGAACGCGTGACTCATCATTGTACGATAGCTATAGAGTGGTGATAAAACTCAATATTAGTGATTTATATTTATTTTACCATGATGGCCATTGTAAATTATGTAAAATTACCTTGTTAAATAATTTTGTTTCATATTCTAAAATGAAAAATCAAACTGAAACCAGTCGAAAACTAGAAAAGAGATATTCGATTCCTACAGAATACCGTAATCGAATACTACCAAGTAAAATGAATAGTGATAAACACTAAACCACTCCCATAAGCATTAAGCAGCTAGATAATTAGGTACAAAAAATAATAAGATACAATACAGTTAACAATAAAATCTTAGTTCTTATGAAATCTACCTATCTCAGTTTTCAGTTTGATATCACAATTTTCACTAGAATCGATAATTTTACCCAATATATAATATTATATCCATCAGCTACCTTAAATATCGATATTATCTAAAACCCAGCGCCCATCACTATCCTCACCTGTACCCCGCGCGTGATTGACACGTGGTCCCCCCTCACTCACCTTCTTAGACAACTATTTTAATTCTTATAATTAATGTACGAGTAAGTACCGGACGAGAGGAATGTATCCATTCTCATAAACTATTATAGAAATGGTGTCGTATATTTAGCATCACCAAAAATTAAGAAAAGTCATATACCTACCACAGAGTTGTGTCAAATTCTTTATATTTTCTCTTTATCTGAAATTAAAGCCCCCAATATTCAAAAATATCATCATTATAAGTAAAAACTCCACTACTATTATCGACATTCCTTACAAGATTTTTAGTAGACTTACACAACTAGCACCGATATCGATATTATCTACCACCGCGCCCATCACTATCTTCACCTGTACCGGCGCACGCGCACCCGTTCATTAGGTCCCCGCGCGTGATTGTCACGTGGCCCCGCCTCGCTCGCCTTTAGACAATTATTATAATTCCTATGATTACTGTACCGGCCGTGAGGAATGTATGTCCGTCTTTTACTAGATTATGTAACATGTTTTGAATGGACAATTTTGGGTTTGGAGGTGAACTTATTTGACTACATACGGAACAATACTAAAGCTTCTAGGGCTCAAATCTGTGTAATATTTTATTAGGCATTGATTTTATGTGCCACCTATCTAGTAGGTGTTTTTAATTATTAGTCATAGGTCATGAAAAATTTGAAATTGAAGTCCCTATTTATATTATTACTTGTATAATTGGAATTTATGACATAGTTAAGAAAATTATTCGTACTTATAAACATCACTACAAAGTATATTATATCACGGTACACTGTTAATTATTTTCAAGGAGCATAATCAATTTTCAAAATGTACGAATAGGTAACAACAAGTACCCCCCTAGTCAACATTACTTAAAATCATTATTTTATACGCATAATTTACAGAAAATTCAACTTAATAATCAACAACACTAAACACATTTTAAAAGATGCACTAAAAAATGAGTACCTAGCAAGAGAACTGTCCCCATTTTGTCACTGAGGAGGCGTGGTGATCTACTAAGATTTAGAAACATCCATATGAATGCTGACGGCTTCTGTCTTATCATTTAAGATATAGATCATATTTTACCTTGGACTCGGAGCATAAGTATAAAAATCTATGTGAAAGGTGGTCAAAGCAATTTGGACGATCGCCATTAGAGTAGAGACGTATCAGTACATGTCATTATGTAGCTCACAGTGCGTGAATATAAAGTAGTGATGGAGTAAGTAACCAGTAGCACCGAGACTGTATTTGGGATCAAAAGACACAATACTTGAAAAAGTACAAGGAAGTGGTTTTGACTGAAAACTGTAAAAGGGAGACTTTTTACGTTATAAAGGTAGTCATTTGTAGAAAAATATAATTTGCACAAAACATTTGGATCATGTATTACTGTAACACGTTTATTATGATTTGTTTGTGTGCTTGTTTGTAAAACTTTACTGGAAAAAAGTGTGTAGTAACACTGGTTTTCCGAAGGTTTATTTTTACGAATTTGGCGATGTGTCTCTCTGTTCTGTCAAAAGGTTGAAAATAATTGGGTTTTTGGAGCATTCAGATAAAGTCTGGACACTTAGAGTCTGGCCAACGAAAGCTGTCCAAGAAAAAAGGTGGGAATTTTAAAAAATCAAGATCTCCATGAAATTTAGCATGCACGTAGTTTATAGAACTACATGCATGCTAAATTTCATGGAGAAATTTCACGAAAGCTGTCCAAGAAAAAAGGCGGGAATTTTAAAAAATCAAGAGCTGTTAGCTTGTTTTCTAGTACCGCTCAGCTGATCTCCATGAAATTTAACGCAACCTTCTTAAAAGTCGCATTAGAAGTTCCACTTCAAAATCGATCAAAAGAGATATCAGCCCATGACAACTTTAATTTTTCAAGATTCAGTAGTCTTGATCTACCGTGTTACGCACAACACTACACCGAAACCAAGCTTGTGCAACATAATGGGCCAGCTTTGTTCTTTTGTCTCGTGATCGTGAGGTGTCATTGGGAGATGGGTCATGGTGAAATCTTTACAATCAAGCTGTCTTTGATGCGGGCCTTTGAGGTGGTCGCGGAATTGATGTGTGATAAACTGATAGAGCCATTGTTTTAATCGAAAAGGTTCGGTGAACAAGTCGGGTAAGAGTGGTGTAGCGAAACACTATTATTGAGGTACACATGGGAATTATTTAACTTAGTTTTTGACATTTGTACAAATAATTATTTTTCGCAAAAAATGTCATGACCGCCTTCAACCGTGTACAGAATTCGCGAATATTTCGCACGGATCGATGTAGCATTTTTTTTACATTTTTGTTGATTTATCAAAAATGGCTCAGCTGATTTCGATAAAATTTAAATGGTACCAATTTTAAAGTATACACTTTTCAATGAAAAAAAGGATTATTTAAATAGGACTACTACGTAAAAAGTTATGGGTGGTTATATGTATATAAAAAACAAATATACGCGTCGAATTGAGTACCTCCTCCGTTTCGTCGGTCAAAAAGTAACTAATAAAGTCATCAATTTCTTTTCATTAACTATTCGGATACTTAAAGCTTCAATCACTAAACATAATATTGGAGGTTTTTTTCGTCTGGCTGCAAGATGGGTCGATGATATAGTCGAAATCGCGGTTCGAACTTGAACACTATTTGGCACAGAACCGAGGCAGATGGCACGGTAAGGGTGAAGCCTATACTCAGCAATGGGATAAAAAAGACTGTAGATGATGATGACCATGAAACTCAATACTTAGTTTAAAAAAAACACATTACGAGGCGACATTTGTTTCATAAATAGAGATTTAGTATCCTGTATCATTGAAGATTTTAAAGGAAAGTCCAGGTAGGTAAATATAAACAGAGACCGTCTAAGTACGGTGCGAATCTTTTCATTGACAGCTGACTAAGCTAGTGTACTCTTGTGGCATTTACCTGATTTTATCAAGCTTAAGATACTGAATAATTCCATTTATTCCCTAATTCAGTCAAAGCCATACATTAAGCAACAAATCAGCTACAAATCCGATACCTCTGACCTTCCGCCTGCCGCTCACGGCAGAATCGATTGAAAATTGCTTTGACATTTCTGCTGCCACAAATGTCACGCCTCCTTTGCGACACGGCATACTTCGAATAGCTCACGGTAGCACAATGGAATTGCTGGTAAATTGAACTCAATTACATTCTACAAGTGATTTTAGATACCGAAATAATTTGAGCCTTGGTTGACATTGCGTCCGTGATATGCGTGTGATGTGTCGCAAACTATGTAAGTATAATTTATGATTTTCAATAATAGGCCGAGTTGTAGTTTGTAGAAAAATTGTTAAGCTCTTTAAACCTTCTTTCACTTCAATTTTGATGTGGCAGTTGTTACTCGTAGAATACAATTTAATTTTCATATTTCTTTGATTATATTGTCACAAAATATTCTGGTTAACATGATGGGGTAAAATGATTCCTTAAATACCTCACCTAATGTTTGAATGGAATAAAAATTATAAACAAATAAATGATTTACTGAAACAAATAAGTTACAATTTGCTGAGAAACATAAAAAATATAGAATTCAAAATTAATTAATGACGGAAATGAACTTATTTATTAGCTACTATTGTTATGAGCTATGGATTGCCGAACTATGCTTTTCAGCTTGATCTCGGAAATCCGAACAAAAAACGTAGTGGTCTGAAATGAGTTTTAAATGATGATGATGATGAAGTGATGTTTCAGTTTTTTTTAGAAGAACTTGAATTTTTAAGCGACTTTAGAAATGCTCTAGGTAGATCGTATGTCAAAGGTGGCAAAGAAAGTTGAAATTAGCCAATCGATTATAAAAATAATGAGAGAAATATGAAAAGTAAATTAATATTACTTTAATATAAAAACAAAAAGAAAACTTGAAATAGCTTAGTAACTTTACTACAACCAACTATCTTGTCAGTAGCAAATGCATCTCTACCAGTTAGCAATCTGATTGCCATGACATAGAAGATGAAAAATGTTTTAGCCTAAACATTGCAACGCTTCACGCTTAAAGCGCCTGAGGTATCACATCCTTACATAAATGTGGGTACTTTTAAAAGTGCGACACAACGCAGCAAACTTATATTTACCGTTGAATTGTGGAGTCAGCATCGATTTCCCAGAGCAAACCTTGCAGTCTTTGCTTCGAAATTTTTGTTTCGTTATTTCAGCGACAGTACACTTAAGTTTGTAGGTATGTAAGAACGGTACCTACATGTCGTCGAGTACCTCGGCTAATAACCATTTACTCGGTGCCGGGGGGCAGGCGCGCGCGCATCTGATTGATGCGTTTATAATTATGGCGCACTTTTGCGCCTTTTGCTCAAGAAAATATCATTTGCATGCTTTAATGTTGTGTGTGCACTTAAGAAATTGCATGGTGGTTAAAGCGTGGGATATTTTGCTGAGTTTTTTGAGTTAAACATATTTAAGCTCAAATTTTCTGATTGCATACTGGTAAAACGTAGGTACATAGAGTTACGGGTAAGAAACTGGGAATTAGTTTTTAGCTATTTTCTTTATTGTCATATGTCTATGTCTCTATGTTGTGAATGGTATTACATATTTTATCCTTTATTTTATACAATATCTACTCATTTAGACGAGTTATCTTAAATTCAATCCAGTTTCCATTTGCTCAAAAAAAACATTTATCTAGTGTTGTCCCTAATGATTTTAGTTTAATTCGATTTGGTAATGAAACATCTCTTAATGCAATACCTGGTGGAAATAGGCAAAGATTAAATTCTACGTGCATCGACATTTAGCAAACTATAGTTCGGCCGTTCAGAGAATGCTTTCCTGACACGTCATCTTGAAAAAATGTTTTTGGGTGATATCTCGGAAACTATGTACTTAAGGGCAAAAAACATTAAGACCATCAATGTAGAAAATAACATTTCGCATCTTTTGTTCCCAAAAAACTTTTTTGTAAAACTTACCGTTTACGATTTATGGACCATTTAATGTTTTAAGGTCCATTTAATGAAATTTAATTAAATGGGCCTTATATCGTAAACGGTAAGTTTTACAAAAAAGTTTACTGGAAACAAAAAATGCGAAATTTTATTTTCTACAACAATGATCTAATGTTTTTTGACCTTAAGTACATAGTTTCCGAGATATCGGCCACAAACATTTTTTCAAGATGACGTGTCAGGAACGCAGTCTCTGAACGGCCGAACTATAAGAATATATTCCTAGTGCATTTTCAAATCAACGTAACACCATTTACCTATTGTCACCTCACTTTCTATTCAGCCCAGCATCCAGTAGTTACAGGGAAATCAAAACAAATAGCATTCCATTCCGTATAGCAACCAACATACCAATGCGTTGAATCGGGGAGCAAATCCCGCAATTTCTTCATAGTAATTATAGTTCTGCCATTTTACGATCTGCAAATACATCTTGGTCGCTCTATATCTCAATTATCACATGGAACATCCATCAAAATTAAAGCAGACGTCTTTATTGCTGGATCAAAGAAAGACCTTGCTTTAAATTACTATTACTTTTATATTACGTAGCACTGACAGTGCCAAATGGGAGATATCAGCGTTTTAAAACGCATAAAGTGTAGATTAGCATGGGGTATTAATAACGGCTATTTTTGAATTAGCTTTGATATTTGACAGCGAGTAATTTTAGAAGAACATTGACATGGAATGCGTTACGAGATAGATTTCACTTTTTCTCTACTACGAGTATATTCTATACTCCTCACCGTTCACTTACAGTAGAAAAAATGAATTTGTTTCATATACGAATAAGGTACTGACACTTTTTACTAGTTGTCATCTACAGTGCTCATTAACAACTCTCGATCTTATAATGGGACCATAGTGCGGAAAATATTGGTGAGTATATAATTAAGTATTTGATGGCCATTTGTCGTCGATAATTTCTACGTTTTCCTTTGAACTCAAATCCTAGAGTTTTCAAGAAACTGTACTACACTGCATAAATTAAATAGCATTTATTTCACACTACTTAACATATTACAGTATTCATGCAGTTATTGCTAAAAAAACTTGATTTACAAATTTAACACAATGGCATTATTTTTGTCTATAAGCTTCTATGTTTTTCATCGTAAATACGAGTATGTATCTATAGCCAACAAACATAATATGATGCTTGAATGAAATAGTACATAGTGATCACTTTTACAGACGCATGAACAACTCATCAGTATGAACAATTTTTAGGTACTAGGTACAAGACCAATTCCGAAACTGCAACAAAGTGGAGAAATGTAAATTGGACAAAAAGCACCCTGACTATTTTAACAAAGCGTCTGATAAATCGCTAAAAATTAGATCACAACACAGACATAAACTCGTGGGATCAAAGTCCAACTTAGCAATGCATAGTTCCAGCCCGCATTCTATGGCTATAAAAATATTTAATAAACTGCCAAATAATCTAAAAGATATCGAAAAGGAAAATTGTTTTATAAAACAACAAAAAAATTATTCTATTATCCAAATTTTATTACACATTAGACGAATTTTTTAACGATAATCTAGAAAACATAATAATAAATCGTTCCAATACGAATCATACGAATAATAAAATTGCCATACCCTTTTCAGGGTCATGTGTATAACTATACAAAACATGTTAATTAAGAACCGCATGTAAATTTCATATGTTGCAATAAATGGTTTGACTTTGACTTTGAGTAGCTATTATTTTCCTCTGAGTGCAGATACCTAAAGCCAACAGTCACCTACCTTGTTGAATGAATGAAATAGTGCAGTTTTCACACCAGGGCGCTACGATATTCATAGTAGAGCTGTGTACACGCCGGGGGCGGGTGTCGGCGCGTTTTGATTATGCATAAAGCGGAGGTGTCGACGCGTTTCCCGTTTGCACTATCGATGATGGGCGAATGGCGGTATGTGTTTTAAACCGACTTCAACAAATGAGGTTGTCAAGTCGACTGTATGCTGTTGATTTTTGGAGGTATGGATGTTGCGCGACTGTTCCGCTAATTTTAGTCGATCGAATCGAGTCGATTTTCATGTTTTTTTTTTGTTTGGTAGTTCGTTGATTTCAGAGATGATCCCATTTAAATTTTATCGGAATCAGCTGAGCTATTTTTGAAAAATCACAAGTAAATTAAAAAATGCTACTTACTTCGAATGTGAACTCGATGGTGCGAACTATTACAATTCTGTACACGGTTGAAGTCTGAAGTCAGTTGTGACCACGTTGTGACAGAGATAAGATAACGTTTATTTGGTCATTAACTTACATGGTTTGGAGTTAGTAAATGTTGATGTTGCTTAAAGTAATTATAGTAGGTACTTAGATTAAAATAGACTTCCAGAGTGGAACCCTAAATCACATTATCCTGTGGTCCTGTGTTGTTTTTAGTCACTTTCGCTTTAAAATAAGACATCTCATAATTATGCTAATGTAATTAAAAGTGTGACGTAATAATGAGTTCTTAGTTGTAATTAACTTAAATACGAGTACAAGTAATTTCTATTTTTCGATTACGTAATGTGTTTGATCGAATGTGTGTGTTGGGTGCCTGTTGTTGAGTGTGTGGATGTGTTTGCGGGTGTGTCTGTACAGTGAGGGCTGTGCTTGATTTGATAATTTTGAGGTGGCAGTTATTAGTTATTATTAGGGTACTGATATGTTTAATGAGATATAGGTACGAGGTGTATCTTTAAACGGCGGATATAATCTTAGATATCAATGTATCCTTAAAATAATAAAAGACAGCTGTACATCTGCAAAACATAAATTTAAAGTTTTGTAAAAACATGTTGAAAGACATCAGACAGTCACCCATTGGTAGGTATACCTATTGTTCGCACAACTGAATGACAAGTCAGGCAAAAACATCAACAACGGTGATAATCCTGTCACAATAAACGCTTATTAAATATTTTCGAAGTCGTTAGTCGAGTTAGGGAAAAAGCGAATTAAAGTTTAACCTTTTCTTGCCATTGACATCATCGTGGATGACAAGTCACCTTTCGGTAATTGACTAAACATGTAAAGGTAAATCAAATCAATTTGCTTCGCGATTCTCAGAATCGAAATCTGTAGAATATCATAATGTCAATCATTCGGGCGTTGGCATAGTTTTGGTGGGATTCACTAAATTCTATTTTATACCTAATATATTTCTGTATCAGCTGTGATTATTTAAGTATTTAGGAATAGTTTCGAGATAAATTATGACTAAATGCCTGAATGCCTTTGACATGGCTAAGCGGATAAAATAACAGAGACCTACGAGTAAAATGAGAGAAGGGTACTTATGATTAAGAGAAACTCACTATTTAAATCATGGTAAAAACAGGACAAAATGTCACAACCACAGTTCACAGTTCAGTGACACTCAACATTTCACGATCTCAATTTTTTTACTTTTCTATAAAATCATTGGTAGTCTAGGTAGATGAATTTATTGAAAATATCACGTTTTGATCTGAACAGGAAGAGTAGGGTTTATTGCCTTTTCATTTTGTGGTACTCGTTCTTAGTTCAAATAATGCAAAAGTGTGCAAAAACTACCAAAATTAAAGGGAAACGATTAATTTATCTGTAGGTAATCCTCATCAGATGTAAACGCCCGGTCATCTACCTAACTTAACCATCATTCATTAGCAAACCTGTCAAATCCCCTAACTTCCTCTCGACAATATAAACTTTTCAACCTTTTCCTTCAACAAGCACTTCAAATTTTCAATAAATATTATCAACGAGCTAAGAAAAAAGAGGAGGCGGCCACAGGTTTTTTATCTATGTAATTTGACATTTTGTCGCCCATTCTTTCTTAATGATACGTTCCCAATGTTCCCATATTATTTCTTTGGTACTTACACTTATTATTTGTACTGCAAAAATAAATAATTCGTTTGAAAGTGACTGGGAGCGCGTTCCGCACTTCCTTATGTAAATACCTAAGGTAGCGCGGAAATCACTCATGTCCTTAATATACAAGGTTATTTCTAATCAATTAACATCCTTTTAGGGGCTTCTTCTGTCCCCCCCGAGTGGGTTCCCGCCTTGTCGTGGCGGGGGGGCTTAGTAGCCGTGGCTTGTGGGCAGCCACGGTGAAGCTAAGAGGAACCCGAGGTGGGGCCGGCCTCTCCGGGTCTTGGCCGGAGACAAGCCCGTGCGGAGGCTGGCCAGTAGGTCGGCTTGCCGACTGAGGTGGATTGCGGTGTCGCGCTTGTCGCGAGCCCATCGAGGCGGGGGCGGCGACGGGATGGACGGGCGGCGAGGAAGCCGCTGCCTATCCGTCCTGCCAGCGGCCCTAACGGGTGCCGCCAACGTGTTGGCGGAGGCGATGGGGCTGCAGGGGAAGAGGAGGGTCGGTATCGCGATCGCCGCTCTCCCTATCCTCTGCAGCCGTAGTGGCAGGCGCGGGGCCACTTTAATTGACCCGTTGCATCGGGACCAGGGCTGTCGGACACGGGTGCTGTCTGACGCCCAGTGCTGGTTGGTCCCAGGTGGTGGATGACGATGTGTCTGGTGTTCGGCACATCATAATTCTGGCGGGAGCCGAAGCTCCGTGGTGGGGCCCGAGTTGGCCAGCGCTGTCGGGTGCCGCGGAGGAGTGCGCAAGCGTGCCCGCAGCCCCGACACCAAGCGCAGTGGCAGAACATCCAGGGGTTTTGGTGGGTATACTGTCCAGTCGGCAGGACTCCCACATAACCACCCGCCTGCCCTCGAGGTGCGGTGGTATCTATAGAAGATTTCCCCTGGCTAAAAAAAAAGGGGAGCTTCTTCTGTACATCAAAATTAACAACTTTTGTTCTGCGACTTTTGTCAAAACTAAAAAAAAAATCAGCTGTTCCATACATTTTATCGAGGGTGAACGATATTTTTCTATGGAACATTTTTTTTTTGAGAATTAATAAAAGTCGTAGAACAAAAGTTGTTAGTTTGATGTAAAGAATAAGCCCCTAAAAGGATGCTAATTGATTAGAAATAACCTCTGTATCCTGGAAGAAATCGCTTTTAGTGATACGGCCGCCTGTTGTTGCCACTAGTTTTTTTTAAGTTGTTCTTTCTTTGTTTGTATTTTATGGTGTGAACAATAAAGAATTAATCTATCTATCTGTATAAGTACATTATGCATGTCGATGCTTTCGTTAACTATGGCGGTCACATTGAGTCCACTCAGCCGTACGATCTAATTTGTAGGTATTTCGTGTCTATATACATATATGTCTATGTAAATAACCGAGCCGGCGGCGTATTGACAGGACACTCTCGAGTTTGACGCGTCTTTTTTTCAACTCCGGCGCATCTTTTGATCACGGTGATTTGACATTATGCTCGTCGGCGGGCGCATGTTTGACACACGGTGCTCGTATCGGAGAAATCTCCATTAACTAAAGGCGTGGAAAAAATTGACCACAAAAGACTGAATCGTCAATCGCGAGGGTGCTGGCTGGCTACTAATGGGGAACTGGACGCGGGAGCAGGAGCGGCAGTAGAGTAGCACTGCTTTTAGATACTTAAATATCTAATTATTGCTACTGGTGCCTACGTCTACTGGACATATACTTCAATACAGATTTCCAATAAGACCAGTAGGAATCGTTTGCTTTCAGTGCAATTTTGGTCTGATAAGGGCGACAGTCCATCTTGTGGGTGGACATCCTACGATGCGCTTGCCGGTGCATAAATAATGGAACACTAAATGGTCATGCACTTTAGCTTAGTGGGTAGACGTACACGTAAAAGTGGTCTAATTTAGTTGCTACTGTAGTAGAAATTCACCGAAGTTTTAATTTAATTTAATTTCAAAATACAGATTTTATTATTTATTATAGTAGGTATTTAGATAGGTAGAGCAAAGAATAAACAGCAATATTAAAGTTGTTACGCACCTTACAAAGCAATTGTAAGTTTGGAACTCTACGACGTCGTATCATCGGCGTCGTTGTAAGGAAATATTGAAATTTGCATTTTTTGCTGGTATAATTCAATAAATAAATCGGAAACAATGTTGACTAAATACGATGTATAAATGTAACAAAACATCTAGATACCCATACTTAATAGACCCAAAAAAACAGGAGCATTCTTAACTCTAAGTAGTTAATCACGCCCTGATAGTGCTTAGCTCTTCTTAAATCATGAATTGCTATTTTTTTAGCACGAATATAAAATTAAGTCTCTACACCTTTCTATCAATCTATCAACTATCAGCGCTAGGACCTAATGAACTTCCAAAGGGAAGCTGATACCGAGCCATAGACAGACAGCAAGGTTTTTTTACACGCACGTATCGACCATCAGCTTTATCTCCCATCGGTTACATAATGCGCGTTAAAAAGCATTGTGATTCCCATGCTGGCTTCTGGAGCTATGATACTATACATAGGTAGGTATATGTGAATTCTGAATTCGAATTGTTGCTGGATCTCAAAGTTTAGGTTATTTATTTATTGAATAATCAGCAATAATATACCTAAATGCTGGTGTTTATTTGGCTCAACGCATAAGCATTGCCATTCAGCGTGGCAATGCAGCCAGCATGCTGGGCACGCTGCCAAATGGCAGTGGGCTTGAGCATTTGGATTATCTTTAGACCTTCAAAGGTCTGTGGATGATCCAACGCTTTTTATGTTGTAGTAGTGTAGTTTTGTTGTAGTTAATAAAGGCACTTTTGCCCAGTAAAAAATGATATGGTTAGTTTTGGAAAAATTAACTAGATTCAGGATTCACTACTCTTTATCCTACGAGTACGGTCCCACACTAGGCTCCTGGCCCGTGTTTTAGGTATCTGTGTAAATTGTACCTAAATTATTAATATGATTTTGACATAAGTAACTTAAAAGAAATGTACTTTCCTCTAAATGCGTTTTGTTTAAGTGTAACTTCATTAAACGTTCATCATTTGGCAGATGACCACTTTATATTAACAATACATACATACCTGCAGAGTAAGTAAACTACACTAAACTCTGTCCACTTTATAAGAGCACAGTTCTTTCGGAATAGTTAACCCGTTTTGTCTTTTATGCTTCGAGCAAATATCTATAGAGTCACAATCGTGCAAAATAAGTGTCCGAGCCAAAACTTTGCCCAAGCTACGTAGTGGGCAAGCTTTTTAGTTAGGCGATTGTAAGCCGACTACAACGCCGCGCGATGCCAAAATGCTCAGTTACAAGCACTAATCAGGTGACATAACGTCGAGATTCGAGAAAACGGGCCATTGTGAATTATTTAATGTTAATATCTAAGTCGGTATGTATGACGGCGCTCGGACATTTTTTTACTATTTTCACATAGGAACTGTGGCTCTGTAGATATTTGCTTGAAGCTTTTATGTTATGGTCGAAGGTGAAACTCGCAGACTTAGAAGATATGTACATATCTGCTAAGTTGAGTTTCACACACATACAAATTATGTATAATTGTACATACCCAATTCACTCTGACCTCCGAGCTAGTTCCAAGAATTTTATATCTTTTAATCTTCCCATATCAGCTATCAGTCAATCCTCAACCTCCATTGATGACAATAACGAACCCTCGAAATCACAACAGTGAGTCGGACATTTAGACAAACGTAACAAATACATATTTCATGAAACCTCCCCTACCGCATTTATGCGATGACAATGTGGTTTTTGGAGCAGGATTTGTTTTTAATTACGATTGGTGGAAACGACAGCCGAACCGGGTATGACTGTCGTGACGATGGTGATTTTTGAAGTGCCGATTAAGTAGGTAGGCATTGCATTTAATATTTTATTTTTGAGGTCATTAAGTTGGTGTGTGATATTACGCGCTAGGCAATTGCAATAATTTTCAATTACAATTTTACAACCAACAGCATCAGCGGTCATAGTTACAAAAAACTTACACCGAATCCAGAAAAATTGGTACTTACACAATGAGACAAGAATCTAGAAAAACTAAACAATAATTCCAAAACAGTAAATACCTACTGTGTGCTTTTGATTTTGAGAGTAATCTAGTACCTAATTAGTATTTTTTACAGGGACTTTTTATGCTACTTAGGTGCACAAAATCTTTTGATAGTACCACAGAACAGCAGAACTAGGATAGTACTGTACTGGCCTTTTAATAATAGTCCACTGCTGAACAAGTGAACATAGGCCTACGCTGGCCCAGTGCAGGTTGATAGATTCACATACGCCATCGAATTTCTTTTACGACGCAAGTATGCAGGATGAAATAAAATTTTAGCAATAGCGAAATTAACCTTCCTTATCTTTAATTTTTTCCTATTGCAGGAAAAGTCTGGAAAAGCCACAGAATGTCATTATAGAGAGCACAGATGTGAACTCGCGCACCCACAGCTCCTCATTACCAGCCGAACATACATCATAGTCGGGGAGCTGCAAGTCATCGTTCGGGTTCCATCACTCTGTCTGCCGCCCTGCCACGGCTGCGAAACTATGGAGATAGCTTTTGTAACAAACTTTCATACTAAACTTTCCGATATTTTTTTTTTTCTTTCCGAGATTAGAGAATACTTTCTGCATTGCCAGGCTATTGACTGACGCTGCTAGTAGGAGGAAATGCGCACAAATATATGGTAAAACGCCGATTGTGGCCACTGCCCCGGTTCTGGCCATTTGATGTCAAAATTATTAACCGTAAATATTATTGTTTATGTGAATGTCCAAGGTTGAAACTTTCAGATATTGTTTTTATTTTTATCCGAATTGGAAGTGATTAGTACGGTTTATCAAACTGTTGAGGCTTTGTAGGAGAAAATGCGTATTGCGTAATAAAATGCGAAAATATTTACCCATTTTCATCTTATGGCGTCTTCCAGAGCCAGTAGGTATAACTTTTTCTGAAATAATGGCTGCTTGACTTATTTTATAAGTACTTATTTAATTTAAACTAGTACTTATAATAGTAGTAAAGATAACTTACAACGAGGAACAATTGAAATAGCTGAAATAATTTATTAATTAAAAAGCACTTTCTTTGTAAAATGATGGCTTAAAGTAAGTACCTAACTACTCTTTCTGATCATTTCTATACATAGTTTTGAAGGTCTGTAGAGATTAAATTTACCACAAACAGAATAATGCCTACTAATATTACCTATCTATATTAGTAGTCAAGATAGTTGGATGATACAAATTGTAAATAAAAATTTAAATGTTAAAATGATAATCAATAATACGTTCTAATAGAAACTATTTCTCCACACTTTCCATCCCTCAAACGACAAAAGAATCAAAGCGGTGGCTTTTTAAAAATTATCATAACAGCCGTCAAAGCTGCCGCCGATCATTACCGGGGCTTGGCGTCGTCATCCACAGTCCTTGATTAAACGACAATCGGTAGAAACTACTGTATCTTCTTAGAAATGATCAAATAAATTGGTAGATATGTAGTAATAGGATGCGATGACCGTTTTGAAGCAGGTATATTTTTTTTTAAATAATCAAGATTTTTTAAATTAATTCATACTAATATTATAAATCCGAAAAGTTGGTTTGTTCCTCTTTCACGCACCAACGCAGCAACGGATTGACTTGATTTTTGGCATAGACATAGTTTAAAAGACGGAAAGTGACATAGGCTACTTTCGATCAGATCCAGCTGAGAATCACGCAAGAGAAAATTCAAAGGAAACGATCTCCCGGAAAAACATCTTCGCACATGGTTTAATCTGAGCACAAGAACACTATTCTACGCAACAGTTTCCAAAGTCCGAATAGCTTTAATTATAGCCGATCTACGGGGCTACGGCAAGAGCTTCTGAGAAAGATCTTTTCTATACAGACTTCGAAGAGAGCCGATAAGAAAGAACATTGCCGTCTCAAACCCTTGCAGTAGGTAGTCTTGTACTTAGTTATAATACTGTAATGTGGCCAATTTTAAAGGCACCATCGTAATTTTAATAGCAATTTAAAATACTTCTGTTTCTTTTTCACTGTATTATGCATTGCATATATATGCATTTCAAAAAGAGAACAATATTTTAAGTTGCTACTAAATTTACGATAGCGCCTATAAAATTGGCCACAATGTTATTGTAGGTAGGTACTATAAATTGCTGCCGTCAGATCATTACCGGGACTCGGCGTTTTCATCTACAGCTTGATTAAACGACTATCGGCAGAAACTACTGTATCATCTTAGAAATGAAATGACTGGTTGGATGTGAATTCCAGTTTAAAGCAGGTCTTTATAAAAAGTTAATCAAGGATATTTTTCACTCAAAAGAAGAAATAAGGCTTTATTTGTTAGGTAGGTACAAGGACATGACAGTCACGCAGACTCCAAAATATCAAACTTTTCTATCTAGCTGTCAATTTAGTCTGTTGGTTGCACCCATTGCTGGGTGTAGGCCTCTTCTGTTTCTCGCCATTCTTTCCTTTGTACGCCTAGTTCAGTTTTCAGCTGCTTTTAAAGATAAGTTCTATAAAATTCGTGTACAGAAGGGTTAGTAAGAGATTATTCGTAATTGGTGAGTAAGTCTTAGGTACCTAATAAATTATTTTCAGTACTTTCAGTGTGTCTCCATAGAGTATTTAAAACTTGTACAGATCTCCTGGCAGAAACGAGGAAAATTTAACAAAAATGTGAGTATAGAGCTTCACGCAAACGATATATTATTTTCCTTTACTATACAAATAAAAATCATACTGAGGTAAGACAAAAAAAACAATGCCAAGTCGATGTACTGAGGCCTATTGAACTAAGGACCACGTAGCAGCAATTGATGCAGCAATGACAAAGATACAATGCATAAGAAAAGTAGGTATAATAATTATTTTTCGCAAAAAATGGCAAAACCGCCTTCCGTCGTGTACAAAATTTGAATATTTCGCTCGAATTGTTTACATTGTTGTTGATTATTCAAAAACGGCTCAGCCGATTCCTGTAAAATTTAAAAGAGACCACCTCGTGAGTAGGTATACCCTTTCGAACTAAAACAGATTTTTTCGATTCAGTTCATAATTTGCGAAATTATCGACGAACATACACAATAAAACACATACGGACGAACATAGAACCTCATCCTTTTCGAAAGTCGGTAAATAAATAACATACCTATTTTCAGAAAAAATACAAGTTTTGAATGAAGTTTCTCTTCTTTTCTAAAAGTCATATTAATCTTTTAGGTATACGACACGGCCACCCAAAACTTCTTTCATTACGCAAGTAATCCCAGCTTAATAACTCCGCTTCACATCATTAGTCGCGTCGTTTGTCACAGACTCCATTAGGGACCTAGCAGAGGACAGTACCTTAGGTAGTACCTTACGATAAATACTTGCGAAGACTTTTTAATATAAACCTGTATAAACGAGAATCACTCGAACTGTAAATACGAGATAAATAACATACTTAAGTCTCTTCATTCCTAATACATAAAAAAGCAATTGGAACATCCACTGAGCCTTAACGGTCTTACGATAATCTAAATGCTCAAGCTCACTGACAGGAGGCAGCATGCCCAGCTTGTTGCAGCTTTACCACACATTTATTATTATTTACCTCTAGACATACCTAAGTATTTATTATAAAACGTCATTAAACTCATCATTATGACCAACTTTTCTTACGAGGCCAACCCTAAAATTGTGTACCTAAAACTACACACTCGTAACTTTTAATAGTAATAGAACATAGTTGCAAAGATTTCAATATTTCACCCAACCTAACACAGGGCAGCATCACTCACGACCCCCATCAAAATTGAGATCCTGTTACGTCATCACTTCACCAAGTGTACGGTGAATAGTGAAAAAGACATTATTCCAAATTTGAACTGCAATTTATCAAGTTTTGATCCTCTCCTTTGACCCACCGTGTTATGACAAGATGAAATATATCCCGCGATGATATTCGAATTTCGAAGATATGATTGTGCTTTTTAAATATTTTTCTATTTTTTTGCTAGGGCGGGACAAAGGACAGTGTGGCATTAAGCCGTAGATAGTGATGTGACATCCGGTGCACAATGTGTTGAGTGATGGTGGTCGAATGGCGGATGGTTTGATGGTTACTTATTGTTACTTTTTTGGGGTAAGACGTTGGCTACTGCATGTCATCGTCAAATAAAAAAAAACTGTATGTGTGTAGGCGATATTTTTTAAGGTATAGCTCCTTGAAAAAAAGGTAATTGCGAGACATTTTGTTATATATTTAAATAACTGGATAGCTTCTTGATGAATTAAATTACTTTGAATTCATAATAATACTTTTTACCAGTTTGATTTAGTTAAAAAAAATTAATATTTGAATTTGAATCTTATGTGGAGCTGGACAGGACACGTGGCAACACGAAGTGACGACAGGTGGAGCAAGGCGATAACAGAGTGGTGGCCTAGACACGGTAAGCGGAGCGTGGGTCGTCCGGCAGCAAGGTGGGTCGACGATATCGTGAATATCGTGGGTCAAACCTGGTCACGATTGGCAAAGGACCGAGACAGATGGCACTATAAGAGAGAGGCCTATACCCAGCAGTGGGATAAAGAAGGCTGTGGATGATGATGATTATGAAAAAAATTGAAATTTCTCATAGATAGTTAAAATAATCCCATATTTCTTAAATATTGTAGGACATGTAATTATACATGGGCCGATCCTTGAAACCGAGAGAAAAATCAGACGCCCATACAAAAAGCTCAACTTTGGACAAGATAAGTATTTCGAGCATCTACTTTTTTCGTCCCATATTGCTCAAATGATTCAAATCTTGTTCTTCAAGTATACTTCGTGTCACAAACTATACAAACAAAAGCAGAACAGGAAAGTTGAGATTACTTAATGGAACCACATTGGAACCCATATCACACGAGTTGACGATGTAATACTATCAAGTGTTAAGTCATAAGGATGAGCGTTAATAATATTATTTCTATCTAGAAGAGAGTTTTTTTTGCAAGAAACCAATAAGAAAAATAAAAATTAATCAATGCAGATGATACAAGTACATAAGCAAAAGTTTTTCTCTCCTTCGGTCTAAAATACTAGGGCTCATTTTCAATATTTTATGTCGAAATATCAAAGTTTCAGGACAGAAATGCGTGATAAATAAACACACAAACTGACCACAAAACAAATGGGCAACAATAGAGTTTGTATTGTCCTATATGTAGAGCCCAAATCGTCACTCAATCATCATGAATGATGCAAATAAAAAACCTGCATTAGTAGTAGCCCTACAATTTTTTTAGTTACGTAGTCTCAAACCATTAAACTCATCTATTTACTCGAAAACCTGTACTAACAGGAAACATTTAACGAATAGTAACGAAGGTTCTCACTGGATGTAAGCTGCATCCGACTGGGCTCGAGATCTATAGATGAGGCAGGCCTATGTCCAAAGATTCACGTGCTATGGTTGAAACGACAAAAACATTATGCCGAAAAAACGCTTTCTCAAACCAATCTCCTGAAATTGCGTACGTAGTCAATATGTCTTGAAAACGCTGACGCTTAAGCAATAAGACAAACTCCTAACGGCTAAATACAAAGGGAACCGCGATCGTTTGTGGCGTGGCCTTCATTGCTCAGGATGACATTCACAAAAACAATACATAGAACAGGCAACGCTAGAATAACAGACAAAAATACTATTTTATTTGAAATGTTACAGAATTTACCATTATTGACGTCTCCTAAATCGATTAACGCCGGGTACATGCATGAAAAAGTGTCACGTTCTGCCTGAGCGGAGTATACAAGCAAATAATATTTACTAATTGATACAAGGGAGAGCGCATAACAAGTGATCGAGAAGCACCATCGGCCTAAGTATTCGGCTTGTTTCAGTTGATTCAACATTTTTTTCATATGACGCTATCACGTAAATTATTCGTTTTTAAACTTTTTTTTTTCGTGTTTTTACAGATAATCAATTTTTATCAAATAGATTTCGACTCTTGCTGAATTTAAGCTATATAATGGATTTCAAATTTTGGTGTTATTCTTTGTTTGTTGGTTTAAGAGCCTGCTGCATTGTCTTACTGCTGGGCAACGGCGTCCCCTCGATCTGTCCAGTTTAGTCGGTCTTGAGGTGATATTTGCCATTTTTAGTGTTATTAAAATTTCTATTACTTATGGCAGGACTTAGTTCATATTTGTTTTTTTAATTGCAGCCACATATTATCTCGATTATGGGATATATACATATAATTGATACACATTATTCAGTCAACATATCGAAACTATTGACTTAAGTTTATCTGACGAAGGCTTTTGTAGACTTTTTTGTTTTATTGACAGATATTTTTCCACGCCAGATGAGTAAAAGATTCTCCTTTAGAATTTCAAAAGCATCCTGTTTTTTACTTACGCTCTTTCATTCGTTTCCTAATTAAGCTTACTCTATCATATCATAATTATCAATTAGTCCTAAATCTTACTGCTCTTGTCAATCCGATGAAAAGGAAACTGATCTGATGAAATGGTAAGCTTAGTTTGCATAGAATGCTTCAGAATATAATAATATTTGTAAAACAAATTATACATAAATAGTTTTTCACGAAGTTTAGACTCCAAGAAACAGTCTGAAAACATTAGATATACTGTACAAACTCGTGAAATAAAAATCGAAATTGTAATTTCCTGGCAACGTCTGATCGAGGGACAACAATTTGCGGTCGACCGGGCTGATTACTAATACGAAAATACTACTTCGCATTACCATCGCATTCTAAACTCTGTTTTACTGTAAATAAAGGATAATTTTGATTGGAAAGGAAGAAGGTATTTAGGTTATTTTGAGAAGTCGTTTAGTCGAAATTCGTCACGTCCGAAGACATCTGTCGCCAGTAATCGAATCGGTTCGAATCGACATCGGTTGCATAATTCGATTCGATGACAATACGTATATTTTGAACTGTGATTATTCGTAATAATATTCCAATCGGATGGATTGGATTCGACGCAATTTGATGACATTCTGATTATGAGAATCCATTACGTTTTTTGTTGGACTTGACTCAGACTTGTTTCGACGTTGTTCTAAATAGCCTATTTAAGTCATCGAGATAAATCTACAACATAATTGGAATCCTAAGAGTATTTCTTTGTAATTCTATGCTTATAATGTACAGAATATCTTCTACTTTCAAAATAACAGTAGAAGTTTTTCGGAGAAGTGTTTCGGTTAAATTTGAATGTATGTTCGGTCTACGCAACATAAGAAAACAATAAATACTAGTGGGTCACCAATCCAACAAGTAAGGTTTTGGGGCAAAGCACAAAAACAGAGTTGATAGAAATATTGTGAAAAGAAATTTTTTATTTTTCATATTTTTGTTCTTTACTGTGGTCAAACGTGATGCCTTAAAATGTTAAATCTGTGCATTTTTGGTATACTTAATACTTAGCATCAATATGAAATGAATACAAAATAAATACTTATGTCTATGCGAAATACCGACTTAGGTACCTATAATATCTGCCTTAATTTTTACGACGAAATATTTCAACTGGCTTAGATTAATAACACAAAGAACAATTCCCAAGACTTTAAAGTCAATTTAAAACCAATTCCTCAAAGACACTCCAACTTCCACAATTTATTAAGTAAATAAAGGAGCATGCCCATTTAGGCAAGTAATTGGCACCCCTCTTGTTGATTAATAAGCCACAAATTGAATGAAGCTCCTTTGACAGCATCAATTTTCAGTGCCGTTTGTGAAGGGACCCCTAAAAATCCACTTTGGATCTATTTGAAATTTTGATCGACCCCTTACATGACACCACGCATCTATTTACGATGTAAATTGTCAAAGTGACGCAGGTTTGGCTTACATGGGTTGAATAATAAAACGATGTAATATTTCAGGTGTTCAAATGTTTTAATATTTTATTCTTTTTTTTTACTACTGCTCCACCTGCCTCTTAAGTTTGTTTACATACCCTTATGCATACTGGAAATGAAAATTAAAAAAAATATTAGGTAATGTTAGAATTAACAGTTGATTACGCGAGTTTCAATTTGAGGAGGTTCTTAATTTGGTTGCGTTATGTAATGTTTGATACGTCATTACATTTTAAATATCAAAACCATTCCATAGAAGTGACAAAGTAGTGACTAAATAGCCTTGCAGATTAGCAAGTTGAAAAGGTAGTGAGAAGAGCACAGCACGCAGAGTCGCAGAATTCACGATGATAGGGTGAAAAAGTGCTTGAGTGGTGACTATATAATTATATGATCATTTAATATATATACTTATCGTCAAGCGGAGCGTAGTACGTCCACCTCCAAGGTTGACAGAATATGATCAACCGCAGAATCAGGCTAGATGAAAGCCACTTCCAATTATCTACAATCTATGATTGGAGATCTAAAGAGCGGAGGAGTAGAGGATCTATGATTGGAGTTAGGTCCAGCGGGGCAATTCTGTCAACCGATCTCGTCACCGAAGTGATACGCTCCCGAACCCCTCTTGCTTTTCTGACAGTTTTGATAGCTCAAAGCTGTCAAAAAAACGAGATAAGCTCAAAAACGCGTCACCTCAGCAATGGGATCGGTTAACAGAATTGCCCCGCAGGTGTGAACTTCCTAGAGCAGAAATGATGAATATCTTTGAACGCCATGTAAACTCTACATACAACAGTCTTCACTTCTCCCTACATTTTGCATGAGCCGGATTGTCTCATACGTCAAATTGTCACGATACAGACGTTGAACGATGGACGCACCTGCCTCTCAGTTCAACCCTTGCAAACATCGCTTGAGAACTCTTTCGTATTAAGAATTGTACCACTTGTTGTGCTTTGCTTAAGATATGGACACAAATCTGATTGTGGAAAGGTAACATTCGCGATATTATGAAGCTAAGAAAGAATAATAATGGATGGATGAAGAAAGAATAAAGTGAATGATTACGTGTGGGGCTTGGAAAAATGTGATTTACCTACTTGTGAGTGTATCAATCAAAACAGTTCTCTTGAATGAAGATGTTTTGGAAATTCGGATGCATTTTTCAACAAACAGACATATTTTGGTAAAATGTTCCAAATCTTTTCTGAATACAAAGGTTACTGAAATTGTACAAAATGGAACAAATAGGTGACAAAACTGAACACTAGTTGTGTTTGTGAGCTATTTAAAAGTGTAAGTACTGCTAGAAAACGTACTTATACTTTTTGTCTGTTTCTTCATGAAAAGTCTTAATAATGCATTCAATCAATCAATCAATTGTTTATTGCATCATTATGTAGCATAATTTACATGCAGATCTTAAAAAACATGTTTAGTTTCTATAAGTTATACATGTGACCCTATTAGGGTATAGCAATATTGCTCTAGCATATTTATTGTACGAGTATAACTTTGAGTTTTTTCAAATAACTTCGCGTTTGTCTGAAGCAATGAAATAGCGCGAAAATATAAGGAACTTGGGCCATAACCTTTTATAGTTTTTGATTACGAGTATTTGCTTTATTTGTTAAGTCTACAGTTCAAGTAAGATAACTTATAGGTACTTTGGGATCATATTATTATAATATTCATCGTTTAAATATGGTGGTCATATTAAACAAAAATCGAATCAGTAAATATCTTTATACCAAGAACCTTATGCAGCGCATTTATTAAAATCTCTCGTCTAATTTATAGGGTTCCGTACCCAAAAGGTAAAAACGGGACCCTATTACTAAGACTCCGCTGTCCGTCTGTCTGTCTCTCATAAACCGTTATAGCTATAAAGCTGAAATTTTCACAGATGTTGTGTTTTTGTTGTCGCTATAAACAAATACTAAAAACAGAATAAAATTGATACTTAAGGGGGCTCCCATGCAACAAACCTGAATTTTTAACCGTTTTTCGCTCGATATTAATAATGGTAAAAGGTAAATGCTTGAAATATTCACGGAATGTTTAGTTGTGTATGCGATTCAATAATAAATAATTAAATTAAAATAAACATTTAAAAGGGGTGCCCCATAGAATAATAACGCCGAGAAACCGAGAACAAGCACGCTAAGTGAAGCAAGAAATACCAAGCTTTTCAAGCTTGGTACGCGAACGGCGCGCGGCAGTACTCACAGTCGTACCGTGATAAAAACAGCTCCCGTAATTTATATTTTAAAATGACAGTTTGTGTGGTAAACGGGTGCCACAGTGAATCGGCAAAACCAAACAAACAATGCAACATCACATTCCACATGTAAGTATTACAAATTATCTAATAGTTTGATGTAAAACGCCTTCCAATGTAAATATAAATTCACAAAATTTCGACAGACGCCATAAGGACTAAAAGTTGCAAGTAAAGGGTAAAACTTTTCCCCCACATTTTGATATTGAAATTAGTAATGAAATATACTTCCATTGCCTTGACACGGGATTATCAGTACATATTATTATGTTTTCATATATCCTACTTGATAAGTACCAAAGCGAGACATTATCATCATAATTAGATGGCAGAGCGACAGCGATAAAATTATATAATTTTGTAATGATGATTTAATTTTAATTTTGTGATGATGATTTGTTTTTGATTTTGTAATGACAATTAATTTTTAATTTTGTAGTGATAATTTAGCAATGAGCCTTCCCAATGTAATTAATAATTTGTCATACCCTTAAAGGGTCATATTATGTATTTGACATTATTATGACATGTTTTCTAATAACCGCAAGTAAAAATTACATATGTTGCAATTGATAATTAATTGAATTGAATTTCGCGAATCCTGGGTGGCCTCATAGTACATTTTGTTCAAAATGATGACCTGAATCACCTCTTTTCGGCTTAGTACACAACATTTTTTTTTTTAATTAAACTGGGTATTACATGTAAGGGCTTTTCGTGTGGAAAACAGTTCGTAGTAACAGAGTAAAACTAAAAACACAATAATTAAATTGGTCAAAATTTTATTCTAATTAAACGGTTTTATGTACTAAAAGATAAAAAATAATAACTCAACAATAAAATCGTGAGGTCTTCGCCTGAAAGATTTCATTATGTATGATGCGCCCCACGATTTTATTTTAGAATTATTATTTTTTATCTTTTAGTACTTAAAACCGTTTAGTTAAAAAAATATCCATTTCACAAACTGTGTTCCACACGTAAAGCCCTTTCATACAATACCCATACTAATGGAGTTTAAAAAAAAAGTTATTAACAGAAATGTTTGGAGCCACGCTCAAAGGCACAAGTATAAGTTATGCAAAATCTGTACTAAAGGCTCTGATCTAATTTCCCAACTTTTTAGGGTAATCAAATTCTGATAGTAACATTACTTGTTTCGTAGTGTGCGTGTTGCCGCGCGTAAATACGTATGACTCGCGCATACATCAATCGTGTTGATGCTTCACTCTCGAGATTTTTTTGACATGAAATTATCATTCTCGGCGTTATTATTCTATGGGGTGCCCATACTGAACGGAACCCTGCGTGGGTGAGTCCTACTCGTACTTGGCCGATTATATTCTCATGTATGTGTCTAGCTAATACTATTTCCTAGTTATTCTCATGACTATTCCTTTGTCGGTGTCCAAAAAGTTCCGACTCACGTTCACGACATGTCAAAGTAATATTAAAACATACTCAATGCGTATCGTCTCGTCTTCGATGACGCGACAATTTCTTTTGTCAACGCATTTTGATATCTCAGTACCTTCTCTACTTCTATCAATATTTATGAAGCTATTTTAGACTTTATTTGATAGAGAATTGAATATATTTTGCTGTTTTAAGTTTTTTAGAGTTAACATTTGAGTTACAATGATATGAATTCAATATTCATTGACATGCGGGATTAAGACCACCCATGATTTGTAATGTTGGTAGGTACGTAATGTAATGTTCATAGACATGTATTTTGAATGTCATCATATTTGTTACTATGCATTTATTTTTGTAACTCTATTTCGTATTCCAATTCATCAATAAAGATTGAAACTCTAACATAACATTGTGTATCTTGGAACTTTTAATACCTATGGAATAATACTGAAATTGAAAAAGTTAATAGTTGTTCCTATAAACAAAACATTTTTGAAATAATTTTAACAGAATCACAACATATTGTACTTCTAGGAAAAATTACAATAGGTAACCTTAATTCTAAAAACCGTTAAAGTAGGGATTTATATCCCAGGGTCCCCTCATCTGAAAACCGTTTTAAGAATTTTATTTTTTTAGGAAATTAAAAAATCTGTACAACAAACCTTTCTCATTAAACGAATAAATAATTATTAGGGGACATCTTGAACTCGGTTTTAGACACCAAACGAAGCAAAGCTTGTCATATAGCTGCCAGAGACTGATATACAAATACGTATTTCTAAATACATACTTATATAGATAATACCTAAATAACACCCTCAGACACAGAAAAAACACCTATGTTCATCACATAAATACTTGCCCTGGGAGGGAATCGAATCCACGCCTCTTTGATCCCGTAGTCAGGGTCACTAACCACTGAGCCACCGAGGCAGTCAATTCATTTCTCCATTCATTCATTCTCTGAAAGAATAGTTAATAGGAAAAAATATATAAAAGTCTAAAAAAAAGTACAGAGATGTATTCAAGATCTTAAAAATAATTCAATGTCCACGATGCATCAATTTCGATCATTGTAATAATATCCTCTTTCAGTGACGTCAGCAAAATCTGAAAGGACAATAGTAAATCAACGTCAAATGTCAACTTGCTCCCTTATTATCCCGACCACCATAACTTGGTCTATGAGAACATGCGCGAAAGCTTTATTTCAAGCAAACATAACTATCTTGATAGGTCTTTGTTACTGGTGTAGTCATGACTGGCAATTCTTCTGTCGCCTTGCCACTTACTGGTAATGACAATATATATGTTATCTCAGAAAGCAATCTTGTAAAAGTGATAGTAAAAGCTAGACATAATTATTGCTTATTTTATTTAGTACTAGATATCTAAGAATATTACTTAGTTGATAATTACGTAGACGGCAATAGATTCAAATTAATACTGTACCAGTCTTTTTAATAGCCCACCGAAGGACGTAGACCTACCCACGAAGGGTAATCGACCACGATCGATTTTTTTTACGGATGTATGAAAGTTGCCTCACGATGTTTCCTTCACCGAAAAGTCAGTGGTGTGAAATTCCGTAGGTTCCGTAGGTCCATATTGGATGCAAGGCTCTTCCAACCGGTCTGATTGGAAATCTTTATTTGTGTATGACGAGTAGTAATCGTCATTTGAATGAAGTGGGTAATTATGATAAGTTTAGACGATACTACACAGACCACTAACCTACTGAGGTCTCTATATCTTAATCTATTAAAAGATATCTGGAACCACAGACCAAATAAAAAAAAACAAGAATGTTGTGAACAAACAAGTGATGCCGGCAAAACTATGCCTCGCAGTGTACAGACACAATACACACATGTACAGGTACAAAGAGACTATGCCTTAGCTGGTCAGTCGAACTGTGCAAACAACACCGACGCACTCACACATGTATAAAAACCGGCCTCATATTTTGTCTGTTCACGACGTGCCATCTTGATTTTTTAATTTTTCTGAGTCTGGAACATGAAATTTTGATATGGTATTTCGTTCTTTAAAAGAGGTTTTATTAGAACAAACAATACCAATTCAAGCTAGCCTATTTCAAAATTTAATCCCAACCTCGACCCGCCTCCCCGGAGATAGCCCAGACTAATGCAAGACACGATCCAAAACTCTAACACCAGCCGTATATTGAGACATAAATTTTTCATTTCGCCCACGGCCACTTGTGATAACCTACTTGACCAGTGCGTCCCGCGGGATACATAAAGGACCTCGCTGTTATAAGGAATCGCATATTTCATAACGCTTGGCTTAGAGATGAGACGTTGAAGGTCTTGTCGATATCGAGTGACGATGATAATATGAGGTTTGCGACATGTTTGAAAATCGTGATCATTCGAAGTTTAATTCAGACCATTGTAAGAAACAAACGGTTTTGAATGACTATACCTATAATATTTATTTACCTATCTCCCACTTTGTATTTTTTTTTAAATCATAGTGCCATCTCTGAATTAGCTTACCCAATTAACGATGTTGTGTAAAATCTACAATTTCGTTGCTGTTAAATAATTAATTTCATTCATTGAGCATGTTATGGTTCAGTTGTTAAAATATCACTCCTTTTGATTGCCTCACTCATGTCAGTGAACAATGCATGTACTTACAATTTTTCTATCGGTGAAATAAAATCACAATTACATTTACGTTATTTTAAATTCTATTAAATTGTGAACCCTATCAGAGCCAATCATCACCACTTAGATCTATCGCCTTAGAACCATCGACACGACGAAGAATAAAAAGAAGAAGAGCCAATTCTAAACAGCTTCAGAACGTTAATATTTGTACCGTCTTCGTTTCTGCATTTGATGTGATTTACCTAGATCTCTATAGTAAAATACTTACTTTTGTTGCATTTCATCATTCAATGTGTTTTGGCCATTTAGATTACTTGAAGTTTTCCCATTAATTATATTATCGATAGGAAGTTGTCTCATCTCTATCCAAGCATGCTCTGTTCACACCCCCGAATTTTTTCTTCCACAAAGGGCTGAAGGGCTACCGGACACAATAATAAATATTTTGACGATGCCACATAAATATTCTTCTTTTATGAATAACAAAACAGCAATGTGCCACTTGCTAAGGGCGATCATTCCGGTGCCGCTGCAGTCACTTTATGGTCATTCTCCTTTATAAATGGCATGCTATTTATATGTAGAGGGTTCGAGCGATTTCTTTGAGCCTCGTAAAATTTACTAGATAGGGTTGGAATTTATGTCAAGGACCTGCGTTTTACAAATACCTATAAAAAAATCCTGAATAAAGCGCACACTTTATTCAGGACTTTATTCCGCACTTTATTCAGGATTTTAATTTTATTTATTCAGGATTTTTATTTTATTTTATTTTTTATTTATTTTACAATTTATTTCAGACAAAATCCATAAAAAAGAATTCAATACACTTAAATTAATCAAACATCGATAAAAAATCGGAATACATTGGATAAAAATAGTTTAAATCGTAAAAATATCAAATTAGTAACACAAAACAATAAATAATAAAGTTAAATTTAGAATGTCAATATTATACAGTCAGAACAGAATATTAAAGTTATAAAATCATACAATATTGAATATTGTCTATTTAATATTGAATATTAAATAGACAAATTTATTAAAAGAGAATCTTAAATGTCATCTTAATCTATATCGCGGCTTGACACCTGAAAACTCGGTATGCTGCTTGGTCCAATGGTTCATTATTGGACAATCTATCTATTCAGGATTTTAATTTTAATCAAATTTTAAGTTATTTTAAGAAATAACTTAAAATTTGATTGAAACTGCCGCACTTTATTCAGGATTATTTTATAGGTATTTGTAATACGCAGGTCCTCGACATAAATTCCAACCCTATCTAGTAAATTTTACGAGGCTCAAAGAAATGGCTCGAACCCTCTACATATAAATAGCATGCCATTTAGCCTAACTTAAGAGTTTTTAAGAAATAACTTAAAATTTGATTGATAAATTCGAAGCCTACAGAGAGTCTATGCTTATCATACCGTGTGTCTTAACTTCAAAATTGATTCCAAAAATTAAGGTGAAAATATATCACTTGTATAGATACGTATCGACGCTTACATATACAAAATTTATTCAAATGAACTTAATTTCGCTATACAAGATGAAAATTGGATTATCGTGGTCTCTACAATATTTACATACTTAGTAACATAATTAGTTTTAGTCAATTTTCACTAGTGTATGCTGCACACATACATGTAGGTACCTACTTAATCTTCTATTTTGATAGTCATGAACGTTATTTCCAATGAAAAAAACATGTGAATAAAGTAAATGATTGATGTCAAAAAACAAAAAATGAATCAAAAACTTGATCCTTTAGCTTTTTGTACCTCAAGCCACGCCTCCCTTTTGAGTTGATGACGCTCTTTTCATAAAACCAAAATACCCTGACCTCGGCGCATTCAACGAACCCATTCATTTTTTTCAAATGAAAGCAGTAGTGGAGGTATTTTTACACTGGTCGAGGGGTTATAATTGGTTCGTCTCGTTAAAAATTTTTAATCAGCCAACAAACTTTTATGAGTTCTCCGTGAAAAGGCTTCTTTGTTAGAGTCAATGGCAATTATGATTTTTAATTGTTGGACATTGCTGAAGTTATGAGGTTAATACCTTATTATAAAGTATCTTATATTAGTTTTAATTAATTCACATTAAGTAAATATTACTTGTTAGTTTACACTGTCGACCATAAAGTTGCTTGTAAGAGTAACAAATGATATTGATTGATTGATTATATTGATACCTATGACACCGGTGTTACTCACGAGGGCGTGCTAGTATTCCTATCTTGAAAAAGATCACCAAATGTGCTTGAAACTAAACTTGCTGTCTGTCGTAAAAACCACGTATGAGTAACACTTGTTGACCGAAGCGAAGCGAAGCTCTTTGCCTCAACTCGACGATTTTGCTTTTGTTTGTCTATACGTTAATTTTTGTAAGTAAATGCTAAAGCTGGCAAAATAGTAAAACATTATTTTCTCTCCTAAAAAAAACATATATTCTATAAGCGTTGCTTAGTTGGTTAGTAATAGGTATTTATTTAAAAGTAGTAATGGACAAAACAATAACTTACTCATACTTCTAATTAGGCTGTACTTTAGTTCGATATCCAAAGCAAAATTAAAAAAAATTGCGTTGATATTTTCTTCTTACTCTTAGACTTGAAAATATATTTTTCTATCTATCTATTCTACTGTATTCAGCCTGTTCCACCCACTGCTGAGTATAGGCCTCCTCTCTTTCTCGCCATTCTTTCCGGTCCTGTGCCTGTAGCCTCATATCCATTATAATAAATATATTTTACTAAACATTATTTCCGCGTTTTAAAAAGATTTTACTTATGTGAAAGCAATGACATGAAAGGACCAATTTGCTAAGTAGCCCCTTTAAGGTCCGTCAGAAGGGTCAATCGTCCGAAGGGAACTTTACAACCATTGAGAGGTTTTCAATCAATTTTATCATCTTTGATCTCGATATGGTAAAATTACAAGGCTGGGTTTCGAAGGTGTGTTTGAAAAAAATAATCTAAAAATGTAAAAGTGGTACGGAGCTATGGTAGAGCTAATCCATTAGAAATATCACACACATGACCACATTGAATACAAATACATAATTAATTATGTGAAAAGGTGTACAATGTCGGTAATGGTCGTATTTAGTCTAACGGCCATAGAATAATTATTTTTCGCAAAAAATGGCAAAACCGCCTTCCATTGTATACTAAATTCGAATATTTCTCTCAAATTATTTACATCATTAATGATTTTTCAAAAACGGCTCAGCTGATCTCTGTAAAATTTAAAGGAGACGTCCACAAGTGGTATATTATTCAGAGAAAAATCTAACAAAGATGATATATACATCATTTGAAAGCTTGTTTTATGGGCTTCTCAAAAATACCTAATTTCGGTATTTTCATCCCTGCATTTTTTTTAATAGTGAAAAATAAATTGTATGTAAAATAATAATACAGCTTTTTATTATTTCTAGTTTAACAATAATAAAGTGCTTCTATCGTTTTTTTACTTGCATTTGTAGCTGATTTTTTGACGTTCATCTCATAATTTGCTAAAGTTACATTTTTTAAATTAAATTTTAGCCTACCTGTGTGACCAGTTAGTATGTTCAATGTGACAAAAAGACACTTAAAAAGTGTGTCTAATTGGTAAAAATGCTTTATTTTAACAATTTGGAGACTACTTAATCGGGGTTGATAGAGATAAAATACCTATTGAGCCAAATATATTTATTTATCCAAATAAATTAAAAATTATTAAAAAAAAATTGCAGGGCTCTTTTTTGTTTTTAACTGATGTAATAGACTCAGAAAAATATGAACTTTCTCGAAATGTAACAAGTGTCGTGGTTAGATTTTTTGATTACTATTATACCAGCCTCCATACATTTTGTAGACATGTCCTTTGACCTCCTCGGGAGTATAACCTTTCGAACTAAACAATAATTTTAGGGATTCGGTTTACAATTCGCGAAATTGTCGATGAACACACAAAAAAAATACATACAGACGAACATAAAACCTCCTCCTTTTTGAAAGTCAGTTAATAATACGCTAATAATACGATACCCAAAAATGACATAGAGTTAACTAAGTATAAAAAACTCTCAAGGACATATTTTGCATTTTTTTTTCAATTCGGAGACAAAATATTTTTTGTCACCTAGCTTGCATTGCAGACGTTCCAACCAAATAATTACCTACTATTTTGAAAACTACCTAATTGGGTAAGCCTCAAAATCAGTTAGTTACAAGCTTAGCCTAGTTGACCTACGGAGCTGGGAGTGGGTTCGACCTTCAGCCTAAAAAAGGTTCAATTTAAATAAATTTGCTGGGTTGGCAGTTAACTGTTCAGTGCGTTGATTTGAGCGTTGCAGACAATCAGTTTCGTTCAGCACGCGAATTCATTTTTTAGGGTTCCGTACCCAAAGGGTAAAAACGGAACCCGATTTTTAAGACTCCGCTGTTCGTCTGTCCGTTTGTCTGTTGGTCTGTCACCAGGTTGTATCTCATGAACCGTTATACTTAGCAGGTAAGCTGCAATTTTCACAGATTATGTATTTATGGTGCCGCTATAAAAGCAAATACTAAAAACAGAATAAAATTAATATTTATGGCTGAACCCCATACAAGAAACCTAATTTTTTAGCCGTCTTTCGCTCAGTATTAATAATAGTACCTAACAGGTTGAAAATTTCACTGAATATTTAGCTTTATGTTCACTTCGATAATAAATAATTAAATTAAAATAAAATTAATTTTAACGGGGCTCCCATACAGTACGGAACCCTTCGCACGGCTCGTACTTGGCCAATTTATTTGTTTGTTTATGCCATTTACAAATAAACTTCTCATTTTAGGCTTCTAAACTCCAAAAGTTTTTGGTTGATGCGACTCTTGTGCATAGACTTACCGTTATTTTGTTTTATAGGTGTTATCACATCGTTAAGACTACTTATTATAATAGGTAGCGTTAATGATGTCTAATAATAATTATTCATGGCCGCTAAATGTGTTTTTGTATACTTATGATGAACAATTTATCTGTAAATGCCAAAAAACCCAAAAAACCTTGACTACTCACACCCAATGAACATTTCAAGTAGGTAAGTAACTTAAAGTAATATAAAATTTACGGACTATAAAGAACCAAAACACAGTATGTTCCAGAAACTAAATGCAATTAAGGTATCGCGTGCTTCCACTGCACCGTGTCGTCGTCACATCGCCATCAAGCCTGAACTGCTGCAATTTCCGGCTTTGTCACACACTGACGTGCAAATTTCAGCTGGATTTGTGGACTGCAAGATTATAGTCATGATTATTTTAGGAATAGGTATCAGGTAGACTAGGTTTGTTGGTCCGTTGTTGGTTGGACTAGGTTGTTTGGTAAGCCATGGTGGTCTAGTGGTAATGACTAGCGAACCTCACGATTGTATGGCACACCCGCCAAACAGAACCAAGCGTTTCGAATCCTCATTCCTCATACGAACAGCCAGAATGTGGAACGATTTGCCTGGGTCTGTCTTCCTGCTAAAGTACAACGTGGGCGTCTTCAAATCCCGAGTAAATAGGTATCTTCTAGGTAAGCGTGCTACAACCTAGACCGCTTATCTGCTTAACATCAGACAGTATGTGGTCAAACGCAAGCCTATTCAGAATTTAAAAAAAAAACAATCGTGAGGTTGTAGGTTCGAATTCCGGTCCCCGTACCAATGAGTTCTTTGGAATTTATGTACGGAATTTCACACCATTGGCTTTTCGGTGAAGGAAAACATCGTGAGGCAACCTGCATACTTCTGTAGAAGAAATTCGAAGGCAAATGTGAATCCACCAACCCGCACTGGGCCGGCGTGGTGGATATGGCCTAATCACCCTTTGTGGGTAGGCCTACGTCCTTTAGTGGACTATAAAAAAAGGCTGGTACAGTACAGTACCTACAGACTAGGTTTTACGCAGGTATAGGTATCTACTTAATCCTTCTTCGTGGAAATATATAAATATTTTCATGGCGTATGTGAATCTACCTACCAACTCACTCTGAACTAACGTTTAAGTAGTGGTCTGGACTGGTGGTAAAGCTCATTGCACTTTATGGGTAAGCTTTTGTTCGGCAGAACTATTAAAACGGCCGGTACAGTACAGTAAAGTTGTTTCAAAGATAGCGTTAAAAAGATAGCAGGAACGCGCTGGATGCAGGCCGCTTCCAACCGGCCTTATTAGAAATCTATAGGGGAGGCCTATGTTCTTATGTACAGCAGTGGACGTCTTACGGCTGAAGGATAGATGGAATTATGATTACAATGATTAGACTTAGTATTACGTCCCTACTTACTTAGTACGTCCGCTATCTCGAGATAAACCACATTTACTAGCTAAATAAATCACCTAACTTTCAGATACTGTAATGTCAAACTAACCGTGAATATTGAAAAACGTAAACTTGACTATAATGTTTAGTGAGATCTATTAATTAGTTTAAATATCCTTCCTCCTCACCTACTTACTTTCCACATAAACAGGTAACATTAACATACTCGTTCATAACTGAAAGGAAGTGCGATACAAGTAATTAATACGTCACTTTGTGTTGGGTATCTTATGGTTGTTAACTTATTTGATGAAAATAAATAAATAGATCAAATTTTAACACAAAATTTAGTTTCGACGTACAGAATACCTAAGCCCCTAAAAGGATGCTAATTGGTTACCAACAACCCTTTTATACCTAATCGATCGAAGATTTATTATAAATCCGAAACTGTATTTGTTGGTTTGTTCATCTTTCACGCGACAACTGAGCAACGGATTGACTTAATTTTTCGCATGGATATACATAGTTCAAAGGTCTGAAAGTGACATAAATTTTATTAGACATTATTAATTACCCGAAAAAATAAACGATTCCTATTGGATCGCCGCGGGCAAGAACTAGTCGATGATAAAAAGGTGAAATTAAATGAAGCAGCCCTATTTGATTCGTTCTCTACGACAATTGCGTAGGAAAGCAGACGGTCACGCAATCATGCGATGCCACCACTGTCCTACTGACTGAAATGACTACTAATAAATTATATTGACACACACTTTCGTGTCACAGTAATACGGTCGCATGCACAGATCAGCTGTGGTCGCATGCAATGTATTTCAGAAAGTTAGTAAGGTTCGCAGTGACAATGTTGTGTAACTGAGCATAAGCGCGCATCACTGCAACTAGATGGCGCTTCAAGGTGTAACTGAAACTGAAATATTAAATCAAATGTTAGATCATTTGAAGTAACACAATCCACACTTTACTTACAGAACTTCCAAAGAAAGTAGGTTCTTCTACAAAAATTGATTGACTATAATTAAAGTACATAGGACGACTAGACATCATCGACCAACCATTGTTATTTTGATAAATTGAATAGAAATAGGAAACTTACATTTAACTGAAATTTTTGATCAATTGTTATATTTGAATGTGAATAGATTTTGTGAAACAAAAACATTCTCAGTATCATGTCAGCCATAGGAAGTCTACGTACCAATATAAATAGGTACCTACTAGATTTTAGCCTCCCATATTAATCTCCAGTAGGTACCTAAGACTTGGAAGTGATTTGCATACGGCATGATCTTGTGGTCTTAAGACCTGACATTATCAAAGTTATTATAATTTTCACTAAAGATGAAAAAAGCTTCGATATTTATTTGTCGCCAAAAATGACACAACCAACTTCAATCATTGTAGATTACACGTAGGAACCTGAGGTAGAAACCAAATTCAATTACCCGCTCGAATCGATGCCTGTCACTTTCAGATTATTCTTCAAAAACATCATACTCATCATTTCAAACTTTAGAGGTGATCTTATTGTTTGAGAGTAACCATAAGATCACCTTTAAAATATGACCTACCGCACAAAAATAATTATTAAAATCCATTCATAATCATAAGTAATTTGGCGGAATATAATCACGCACCTAACATACCTATCCGAAGACGCAAGGTTCGAATCCTGCATCCGCGACGAATTTTTGAAATGTTTATCATAAAAAGTAACTCTTTAACATACCTACATACAAAAAAAAAAACATACAACGTAATTCAGAACTTGAAAGTTTAAAGAATCTGCCAAGTGCGAGTCGGACTCGCGCACAAAAGTTTTCCGTACCGTATAGAAGCCCCCCTTAATTATATAATATATTTTATAGTATTTGAATAATTTATTTTTGTAGGGAATTTACAACTTAATATTCTGTGAATATTTCAAGCATCTTCCTGTTGCCGTTATTAATATCGAGCGAAAAACGGCTAAAAATCAGGTTTGTTGTATGGGACGGGATAATATAAGTAATTAATAATATTTTTAATATTTTTTATGTTTTTAGTATTTGTTGTTACGAGTATAGCGGCAACAGAAATACATCATCTGTGAAAATTTCAACGTTCTAACTAAGTATCACGGTTCATGAGATAAAGCCTGGTGACTGACAGACGGACATCGGAGTCTTAGTAATAGGGTCCCGTTTTTACCCTTTGGGTACGGAACCCCAAAAACATACAACGTAGGTACCTAATTCAGAACTTGAAAGTTCTTTCTTTTTAGCAATCAATTAAAAAAAACATGCTGTAAACTGAACTAAAACCAATAACAGAAGGCTATTTCTAATAAGACATGTTAAATGTTACTAGTAACTACAAAGTCGAGGGTGCGCGACGATGCATGCTTCAATGTTGGATTTGACACGGTTCATAAAATTGACGTAAAGATGCCTCGGTGACAGGAAGCAGTCGTAGAGGATTTCTTGCAGTCATTTCAAATAATTAGCTGTAATTTTATCACAACTGCTTTTTTTTCAATTCAATATTTTTTTCATCAAGTGGGTACAGAGAAGTACAGTTTTGAACGTCATTTACATGCTTTGATTAACTAGCACATTAATTGTGAATGTGAATAAAGAACAGACATCAGACTTTTAAATAATCGCATTTTTACCGTTTTTCCCGGCTTTACAGCGTCGCAAACCTCGATTGGACGGACAACCCAGCAACAAATATCACGTGTGTCGCTACGACATTTTTTCGTATTCGGTCGAAGTCCGTTATTTATTTACGCGTACTATAAGTTTGTATATGATGTCCAAGGAAATAGACAAAAGAATAGCTTGTGGGTGGAAAAAATTTTGGTCTCTTAAAGAAATTATGAAGAGTAAGGAATTAGGTTAAATATTCAAAGGAAAACTTTTAACACTTGTATCCTACCCTGCATAACATATATACAAAAACTAGCCAAGTCCTAACGAGAAATGGAAAGGAGCATGTTGGAAATAAAATTAAAAGATAAAATTCCAAGCTCAGCCATAAGAAAAAAAAACCAAAGTCGCTGACATACTTGCTCGTATAGATCATCAGAAATGGGGCTGGACAGGACACATGTTGCGTTGCAAATAAATGGAGTAAACCAGTCACACTATGGTACCCAAGAGATGGCACTAGAAGACAAGGACGTCCAATCAGAAGATGGGACGATGATATCAGACTAACCTTGGGACCGTACTGGAAGAGAGTCGCTGAAGACAGACCACAGTGGGAAAGTTGGAGGAGGCCTATGCCAAAAAGCACACTGAGATGTGAGACATTTTATAGCAATATTAATCACAATACCTTTGACCAAAACTCACTCATAATAAAAGACTGATAATAATAAGTTTGTACGTCTTATCATCTATCTTTTTGTCTTAGTTATTATATTGTATGTATTTTTTATAATAAAATTGTAGCACTATCTACCCTGGAAACTCTGAATAACGTCAGCTAGCATCTACAAAACGTACTCTCATGAGTAAGGAGAGGAGTCCTAAGGTTGCAATACTCTTTGAGTACCTAACTTACAGAAGTTACTTTTTAGGGTTCCGTGCCCAAAGGTTAAAAACGGGACCCTGTTACTAAGACTCCGATGTCCGTCCGTCTGTCCGTCTGTCACCAGGCTGAATCTCATGAACCGTGATAGCTAGAAAGCTGAAATTTTTACGATAAAATAAACATTTAAGGGAGCCTCCCATACAACAAACCTGAATTTCCAGCCTGCATATTCCTTTTAATAATAAAAAAAATAAAGTGGGGTTCCCATACAAGAAACGTGATTTTGTTTGTTCGATGTTAATAACGTTATCAGGTAGATGCTTTAAATGTTCACAGAATATTTAGTTGTAAATTTGCTTCAAAAATAGACAACAAAAATTAAAATAAAATATACTACCCTTCGTGATGAGTTCGACTCGCACTTGGTCGATTATGTATATTTATTTTCTGCGCTACACTGCAACTCTGTCAGGTAAAAAACAAACTTTGGGAAATTTTCAGACATAAATTAACTAGCCGAAAGCGAGCCTTGGAAGCAAAATAAGCTAACTACTTCACATTAGAGATGAGTGGTTAATTCATACGTTTTAAACTATTAGATATTCTATCATCATTTTTTAGCTCAGCAGTAGGACACCTGATGCTGGATATAAGTTCTACGGGTTTCCAATAAGATCAATTTGCGATTGTTTGAATTTGTTCTTGCGATCTCAATCACACTTCTCTATCTAAGTAGGTAAGCGTCCTAGAATGTGCTAGTCGATTCGTTGTATTCTATGGTGACTATGGTATTACATTCTAATGACTCCTCATGACCTCTCTAGGTAATTTTCACAAAAACTATAACACAACACGACGGAAGGGCTGTAAGAAAGACAGCGTTACAGATCACGACACCCCCGGTGTGACCGTGCCACCCGACCGACTCATGAATAATATAAATAATGCATTGCGTTTAATATACGACTGCGTCAGAATATTATACTCACTTACTGTTTGAGATACTATAGAAAATTTGCTTTTGCACGTTCTTTGAAATTGATCCAAAATATTAAATTGTCGTCATCGTTTTGGCCATATGACGTCCACTCAATAATAACCGGGCTAGTATGCGCGCCACGAATTATTTCGTTCGTAGTGTCAGAACGAAACGGCATTATGGCAAAGTATATAACTGTCACTTTTTCACACGTCGAAATGAGTTCTTTTCGTCGCTTTTCGTGGTCGCATGCTTTATAGCCTGAACATAGACCTTCTCTATAGATCTTCAGTAAAATCGGTTGGGCTTGTATCCGACAGATGCGGTCTTATCTTGTGGGTAAACGTCCTGCGCTCCGCTTGCCGGTACGTGGTCTCCACTCGAGAAATTATCGACCCCATTAAAATGTAGCAAATTGATTTTAATCCATGATATTGAACATGTTACTGCAATCTCTTCCCAATAAGCTGCAAGTGTCAAAATTTCTAAGTACTATAAAAAAAAACTCTTTTGCAAGGATTTAAAACATGCCAATTTAGGTGCATTTTTTTTAATATGCGTAGCGTGTCGTGATGACAAAAAGTTTATTAATTTTAAAGATAACTTCTTTGTTTTTTTAAACTGCTTTACGTATTGTAAAAAAATCCTTTGTAATTTTTAAAACGAGCGAATGAAAAAACTCAATATCATTGAAAGATTGTATGTAATATGTAATAATTATGTTGTTGTTGTAAATCGTGTTAATATGTTTTTAAGTAACGTATTTAAGATTTTTGTTTTCGAATCGTTAGCTGCACTATCGCATTAGGTAAAACCTGTAAAGATATGTGTATTGTGGAAATAAATGAAATGAAATTAAGTAAAGATCACAAGTGGAACGTTGCTAAAGCGCTGCATGGTGTGACCGTCACACTGGAGTAGTCTCATGAATAATCAGGCAGCCAAGTGTTTTATCAAAGCCATGCACTTATGACCAACAGGTGGAAAAATCAGTTAAATTTATATTTAAAAACACACACACTAACAGTATTGTTTGCGTCCAATACGAATTGGATACTTATTGCAATCGTAGGTAAATGCCTACTCGCGTGTTTTAATACTTTAAACAAAAACCTTTTTTTGATTTTTTTTTAAACTTGAGAAGCACACAAGATCATACCTACGCTCGTTCGTTTGTTTAAGCTTTAAGACGTCCACTGCTGGACATATGCCATCCTTATAGCTCTTCAACAAAACCGGTTGGAAGCGGTTTGCATCCAGCGCGATCCTGCGGTCTTAGGAGCTCGACAGTCTACTTTGTGTGTAGACGTCCTACGCTGCACTTGCTGGTACGTAGTCGCTATTCGAAATCTTACGACCTTATTGTTCATCATCAGTTCTTCATGATATGCACCCACTGCCATTTCAACTCCGTCAATCCGATGGACTAGACAATTTGACATGTCAATAAACCTAGACTATTATTTTTCATAATACCTACCTGAATTACTCTCTACCGGTACTTACTCCCCAAGTTCCCATTCTCCTAAGTAGTTACAAAAACCATTGATAAATTTTGGAAATAATAGAAATACTTAGTTAATTCAGCTTTTCATCCACCTTTTCATATAAATACGAGTAAAACTGTTCTATTTACACCATACAATCTCATTGATATAATTTGTTTATTGCAGTAAACCTGATTCACATTACGGAACTGTAAAATATGCCTCTACAATTTCCATAACTTTTAAGCAAGACTTAACATTCTAGTGAAATTTTGATACGCCGAACATGTCCAGTCAACGTTAAAGAACGTTCGAAAAAAATCCCAAAAAATATTTTATAACTCAGTAAATTCAAGTCTGGTGATATAAAATTCGGCAAATATTAACTTAACCTTAAACGTCTGATAACAATCTTTGTAGCACTATGTTAGAGTTCAAAATCAATTGATTAATTAAATGTGTGTCCCTTTTTTTACGGTAAAAGGCTTTGACAGTTCGCAGTAGGGTCTGCAAAACGGTAGAATTCACAATTTCGATGCCTACGGCGAGATACAGTGTCGTTTTTGTCAAATGTCAACTTTTGTGGTCGCCTCCGTTTATGTTTTGCCGATTTTTTGTCGTATCTTTTAATAGACTGTCAAAAAACTAATTTACCTACCACACGCTGTTTAATTTTAGTTTATCCTTCGATGAGTTTTGTCAAGGTCTTTTGGCTCTAAAGCATTTTATATGGAGATTGATATGATTAGGTAGGTAATATAATTTATACGTCACTTGGCTTTAAATATATATTTTCTATTTATGACCTGTTGTGGCAGATGTTATCGACTTAAAGTATAAAAAAGATTTCTTTATGCGAATAATTTTATCTTTTCCGTTATAGTATCTAATATATGATAGAGTTCCAATTATTTATTACGTTACCTTTTTTCAAGTAAATATGGTCCACATTTTTCCACATTATTTCAGTTAGTCGTAGACGATACAAACCAAATAATCCACTACCTACAGAAGATTGTTTAAATCAAACAGCAGCGTAAATAGAAACACAGGCATATATAAAAGTAGAGGTCACCTTGTGGGAGACACTTTAGAATCGTGAGGTCGTGGGTTCAAAACCCAAACTAGTATTAATGATTACTTTTGAATTTATACACGATTTTTTTCCATCGGCTTTTCGGTAAAATAAATATGTAGTCCATTTGAAACACATTCGCAGAACTAAGAGAATACACCAACCCGCACTAGGCCAGCGTGGTGGATGTTACCGATTGTGGCTCAATAGCCCTACGAGCTCACTGGCACACACCATTGGCTTTTCGGTGAAAGAAAACATCGTGAGGCAAACTGCTTACGTCCGTAGAAGAAATTCGATGGCGTATGTGAATCCACCAACCCGCACTGGGCCAGCGTGGTGGATATGGCCCATTCACCCTTCGTGGGTAGGCCTACGTCCTGCAGTGGACTATTAAAAAAAGGCTGGTACAGTACAGTACAGCCCTACGAGAGCAACCTTATGTTCAATGGCGTTATATCAAAAAGGCTAGTAGGTAGGTGCTTTACAGTAGGTACAGTAAGCAATGATTTATTTTGAGCCCTACAAAGGACATTCCTGTAAGCCATCAAAAACATCACGTGGACATCAACCCCGGATTACTAAACACTTTTTGAACTTTTAGTGCTCGATTCGCTAGAAAGTTACTTCAAAGCTCTCTGTACTTGTTTATGACGTATGTTGAATTAATCAACAGTATGGGAAGCATTGAAATTGATCTAAATAATGAATTTTAAGGTCAATTAACAGTAGTATTATAACTAAAATGTACAAAATTTAATGTAGAAGAATTGACCATTAACCAGAAGATCGAAAGAAGAAAAATAGCAGTCAGATGGTGAGTAAGTAAGAATCAAATCAAGCATCTCTTCACTACATACGAGTAGTATAAAGTAAAACCGTTATTTTTGTGTGTCTGTCTGTGTATCCGCTCATATCTTCCAAACTAGACAACAGATTGCAATGCGGTTTTCACTAACTTATTTATTTTAGAATATTTTTTCAGGAAAGTTTATATTATTATTTGTGTTAGATCAGGATTAAAAAGGCGGTTACTTTATCTATTTTCTACCAAAATATTACTGTTAGGATGTAAATCTTACTTTAAACTAATGCAGCTACCCTGATTCTAATATAATAACAAAGAAACTCTTTAATCTGATCCTAAAAGGTTCGTGAGGGTACTTGTCTAATGTTCAGGATTCTAAATTAGTAAAAGAAACAAGTAGGTAAGTATTCTTTGTATATTTTTTATACTTCATGGGTCCCTAGAGGGTACCACCATGTATTGCAATAATTATGCCACGTTCGCTAGGCCCTAGACGTTTTGAGAAGAAGTGGCAAGAAACTCAAGACGCCATCAGTATAATCTTTTGATACAATGTACAATGATCAGTCACCTTAATTTAGATATTACACAAAGTCATCAGTATGTCATCCGTAACCGGGCGAAGCCAGGATGGGTAGCTAGTCTGAATTAATTTTACTACACTAACTGATAACATTAAATCAAAATTGATTTCTCCGGGAGGCCAACATTTAGGATACCTGCAGGGCTAGCATGATATTGCACAATGGCATCAACGACATTACGTCACATCGGTTTTTTTTAGTTCCGACACAAAACTAATAATGTTATAAGTTTGATGACATGTGTGTAATTGTTATTTGAAATCTCCCAAACCAATAAACTAATTTTTGTTTATCCAATTGTACATCTGTATATTTTTTTATGTACGTATGTTCATCGAAATTTTCGTAAACCGATTTCAAAAATTCTTTTTTTTAGATTTGTTCCCATTTAAATCGAAATCGGCTGAGCCGTTTTTGATAAATCAACAATAATGTACATGGATGTCACATCGATTCGTGCAAACTATTTAAATTATGTACACGATGAGAATCGTGGTTCCATTTTTGGGAAAAATAATATTTAAAAAAATATTTGTTTGAAAGTTTATGCGACTATAATGGTTTTTAGGGTTCCGTACCCAAAGTATAAAAACGGGACCCTATTACTAAGACTCCGCTGTCCGTCCGTCTGTCTGTCTGTCACCAGGCTGTATCTCATGAACCGTCATAGCTAGAACGTTGAAATTTTCACAGATTACGTATTTCTATTGCCGCTATAATAAAATAATGTAAAACGCATAAGTAATAATGCATACTAAAACCTGAAATAAATAAATATTTAAGGGGGGCTCCCATACAACATATGTACCTGAATTTATAGCGGTTTTTTCGCTCGATATTAATAATGGTGACAAGTAAATGATTGAAATATTCACAGAATATAAAATTGTATATTGACTTCAAAAATAAATAATGAAACTAAAATAAAATGTAATAGGGCGCTTCCATACAGTACGGAACCGTCGTTCGTGCGTGAGTCCGACTCGTACTTGGCCGATTATAATTCAATTCCATATCTTTTACCAGATTGAATTGTCTGGTTACCTCTTACTGTTTGTATATCGCAGTACGGGAGAATGTATGACATAACGAGGGACAAAGAATGTTAATTGTAAGACGCTGCTCTTTGATACCAAGCGTAAACAAAGGGGCGCTTTTTTAATTCGATCCTTCGCCGATGGAGTTTTTGTAGAAGGGAAATTAAACTTTGCTTACGATGTGTGGAGGAAAATTAAATATTTTCTTTGGAAATGCTTTGAGTACGATGTTTAAGAATGTGATGTATTAGTATTTTAGACAGGTTAGTTTTGGGGTTATTAATTTGAATTATGATGGCTTAGCATATTACTAGACCCCCAAAACTATAAATAGATGGACTAACTAAAGCTGACTTTATGTCGTAAGAAAACGTATATTTCGACACTCACAATGGAATCAAAACCTTAGTACTTCCCGTTAACCAAGAACTATAAATAGCATTGTTAAATTCTACTTGCCAAATTTTACACATTTAGGAATAAATCTGAAAACTGTAAATTTTTAATTTAATCGCAAAAAATAATGCATAAAAACGGGCTATAATTTCAAAGTGAATTAATTGTATCATGTGGGATATCATATGAAAAATCTTAGTTAGCAAAAGCTGAAACAGGCTTTAATTTATTTTCACGATGTGTGATTTACCTACGATGCATGACGACAAAAGTAAAAAAAAAACGTTAATGTTATAACAACCTGATTCCCAATTTTTCACAATTTTTTAGATTTGTACGGAACCCGCGGTGTCCGAGCCTGACTCGTACTTGTCCGGTTATTTTTAGGTACTTACGCGATTTAAAGGTTGGCCCATAGTAAAAGTAGGCTATGATGAATTAAATGATATCCTATAATAGGTCCGTCGGCTAGAAAAACCTTCATAAGTATTTACAATTCAAATAATGTAGTGTCTTGCGGTTAGTAGGTAAGGCTATAAATACAACTCTATAGGGTACTTAGAGACGAGGATCTAAAATGACGCACAGAACTCATCAAACATAAACTAATCTTTTAAAAACAGTTGACGGCAAAAAGCAATAGAAAACACGTGCAGTACTTACATGATAGTGACTAGTGATTAATCTGTGCCCGGGTCATCGACCGGGCTAATTTCGGTGCACTTCCTGAGCGTAATGCCGTAAGTATTGGGTTATTTCGGATTACGATTACTGGCCGGGAGGAAGATGTGTGATTTATAGGAATTAAGGAATGCGCCTTTATAAGTGACTAAACCGAACTAAGATTCACTAGTACCTACTTATTATCCAAATCTCATTCACTTATTACTTATATTCAAAATCTCAATTCTTGGCCGCAGTGAAGTTGTGCAAAAACCAAACCTCGAGCAGGTGTTATGTGTGTTTCAGTCATGATTGGTTTTGAGCAGCATGTCTTCGAGTAAATATCTATAGAGTCACAATCGTGCAAAAAAAGTGTCCGAGCCAAAACTCAAGCTTCGTAGTGGGCAGGCTTTTTAATTACGAGTATGTAGTCGTACGTAAGGCGAATGCAAGCCGACCACAACGCCGCGCGATGCCAAAGTGCTCGGTTAAAACGGGTCATTGTGAATTATTTAACGTAAAAATCCAAGTCGGTATGTATGACGGCGCTCGGACATTTTTTTACTACTTTCACTTACTGACTGTGGCTCTGTAGATATTTGCTCGCGGTAGCAACACGTAGTTAATTTCACAACCACCAAATCGGCTTGAGATTTTTCCGTTTTAAGGTATGATTTCGAACTCCGCAGCAGGCAGCAGCAGCAGTGCTGCCGCAGCACTACTTTTCCTCATATTGCTGCCGCGACATGCTGCTTGGTTCGGAGTTTAATCTCATATAGGTAAGAGATTCTATAAGGACCAGTAGTGCTGCGGCAGCACTGCTGCGGTGTTGCTGTTGCCTGCAGCGGAATTCGGAATTATACCTTTATACTGCACGCCCCTCCAAAAACGTGTTAGATTAATTTCGGAAAGATAATGAGATACATTGTGAAATGTATACTTATTACGTAGATTGAAGGTAAGTACCTACGTGAAATAGAACGTATTGTTCCGGGCTTGCCTACTGCAATGTACACAAGTAAAAAGTTTCAATATCATTCCTGTTACGAAGTAATAAAACAATCGTGGTAGTGGTGGGTTAGACGTGCAGTTTTGGACCGAAAAATCTCTACCTGTTTATGAAAATTGGAGTTAATAACATAAGTGAATTTATCAATAGGTGAATTCTAAAATTATTAAATTAGTTAAAAGTGGCCACAAATCGACCAAGGTTTTGGTTAAGCTTATTGCAATTAATGTTTAGGTTAGCAAAAGCTAGCTAGTGTAGATGTGTACCTACTAAGTTATATTGACCACTTGCTCGAGTAAATGATTTAATGAATAGGTTTCGTATGATTGGACCATAGTAAGAACATATTCTCACAAATTTCGTATGTAAGTGAGGTGTAAGCAGAAAAAAAATTGTATTTTCACTATTTTTGAACGGGATAAAGATTTTTAGGGACAGGTTGCTTACGAAATTCGTTGTCGTAGAGATCCCGGAGCTCATAAGATCGCGCAAAGGCTGATCACTGAGGGATATTTAGTCGCAATCCCAGTTAACCCGGCTATACGCCCAAAGCAAACAGATTTCTTGAAAAGATTTCCCTCTCGCATAATGAAATGATTTCCTCCTAATAAAAAAGTTCCTTACGAATTCTTACGAAATAAGGTGGTCTCCTGTTGACCACACTATCATTATATCTCCTGTTATCTTTCCATACATCCATCCATCAACCATGTGATGTTCACGTCTGAAAATAAGCCTTCCATGTAAATCTCCAATGAGAACGGTTGAAAGCGGCTTGATCTTACGGTCTTGATGAGATCATCTGTCTACTTCGTGGGTGGACGTCCTACGCTGCGCTTGCCGTTACGTGGTCACAACTCGAGAACTTTTAAAGCCCATCGGTAATCAGTCCTCCAAGCTATGTGTCCTGCTCACTGTCATTTTAACTTGGCAAATTGCTGGGCTACATCGGTAACTTTGATGCGGATCTCCTCATTTCTGATTCGATCTTGCAGAGACTCCGAGCATCTCTTGTTATATACCCCTATATAGGTAATTCCTTTTTCATATGGCAAAAGTGCCTTTATTAACTACAACAAAATGCAAAACTACTTTAAATGCTAAAATAAAACTACCTACACTACATAAAAAGCATTGGATCATCCACAGAACTTTGAAGGTCTAAAGATAATCTAAATGCTCAAGCCCACTGCCAGTTGGCAGCATGCCCTGCCCAGCATGCTGGCTGCATTGCCACGCTGAATGGCAATGCTTATGCGTTGAGCCAAATAAACACCAACATTTTGGTCACGCGTCGCGTCCGACTTTTGAAAATGATATAAGCTGCCGGCCCCCACGGACCCAATGTCTCAACTCCAAATGGCTCAAATATTATGTATGTATGTTATAGGTAATTAAATCGAAAGTTCCTTAACGAGTAGCTAGGAAAACTTAAGCTTCTTCGTAACATAAACTATCAACATCTCCGAGTGTTAGTCAATATTCCCCAAAACCACTATTCTCAACGCTTCATGTTTAACGATCGCATCAATTGACGCGGGTGGTCTATCGTAAACTCGGGCAAAGTCTGGGACAGTCGCTGAGTAAATATAGCTTTATGATCGGTTTAATAACTTGATGTTTGGAGGTCGGTTTTCACTTGTAGGTTAACGCCTGTTCAAGTCATGGTCAGGCTTAACTTAACTGGTTTAGGAAAACTGGGGGGCAGGTGAATCATAACTGTTCGTTGAATTAAATGTGTTGCTAGTTATAAGTGCTTGTTTGTTGTGACTGCTCTATTGAATAGGCTTCACGACTTTATCCTATCATATCCTTGTTACTAAAAGACAAGTAGACGCCTCACTGCTATAGGCCGCGCCACACAAGTTGGTGGATGTGAAGTTTTGCTACAAGCTGCGCAATATCCAATCCTGACTGAAGCTCACACAAAGCCGCACGTTGATTGGCTATTGCGCAGCTTGTGGCTAACTTTACATCCGCCAACTTGTGTGGCGCGGCCTATACCCCTACACCTTTGATATCTCTTCAATCCATACCTACCTATATATCGTTTTGATTCAATGTTTCTGATTCATTTGTACAACCAGAGAATTGAATAGTTTGCCTGCTTTCCTATTTTTTAAGAAATATAATATGTAGGTTTTCAAAGTCAGAGTAAATAGGTATCTTTTAAGTTTGCGTGCTTTATCTTTGACCACAATGTCACTCACCATTATACGTAGTATTATTATATATTCTTTGCCATTAGTCTCGTGAAAGGTCAAGCCCGAACTTATTTGCATTAAAAAATGGTTAAGTCTTCGATGGTCAACCATCGAAAGTAGCGCAGCAAAATCAGTAAGTTGAAATAACAGTGAGCAGGATACATACTACTCAGCTGATGGGGCTGTAAGTTGAAAACCTTTCCGAGTGAAAATGTCGTGCCGGCAAGCGCAGCGTAAGACGGACGTCAGCAAAAACTCTGGATGCAGGCCATCCCAGCTGTCCAGCAGTGGATATGAAGTCCACTGCTTATGGCTTAGATCATAATGATTTAATAGCGTTTTAAGTATGTATTAATAATGTTATAACAAAAAAAATCTGCGTCTGGTGGACGCGAACCGTGACCAAAATGCTGGTGTTTATTTGGCTCAACGTAAAATTTACATTGACATTCAGCGTGGCAATGCTGCCAGCATGCTGGGCACGCTGCCAACTGGCAGAGGGCTTGAGTATTAGATTTAACTTTAGACTTTCAAGGGTCTGTGGAAGATTCAATTGCTTGTCATTTTGTAGAAGTTTATGTAGTTTTGGATTATATGTCATTTATTTAGTAGTCCCTAGTTAATAAAGACACAAAAATGATATACCTGATTGATAGTTCTCAAAATGAGCAAAGCAAAATTGTGCCAACCGTGCACTGAAAAATTATATTACCTATATATCTGAGCCCTATCCAGATAACAGAACAGTTTTATCTTTGTGTGTGGTCTAACCGAAATGTTTAGGTAAGTTTCAGTACGCTTTCAAATAAGTATTTAACGATCCGTCAAGTGGTATTGTTGCTTGCGTTTGATTGTAGAGGTAACCACATCTAGGAAACCATACATAAAACAATCGTTTTTCATGTCAGCATCAAATGTGTACTTAAACTAAAATTCAGTTTCAAACTTATGAAAATATCATAGTTATCTAATATCTGTCATTTTTCTTTGATTTTTAATGGGTCAGTTGTCGCAAAATACCTACTAAATACCTATTTAAGACCTATAAGGACAACCTCATTGAAAAAAAAATATTATTGTAACCAGAAAACATGACCTAATATACAAAAATGTTTACGAGCAAAAATTAGCACGAATCTACGTACTCACTTAGATGAATCACGAAATCTTCATTTCAAAACCTGAAAAACTGAAAATACTATCGTGACATGACACGTAAACAAAAACATGTGTTTGAGAACAAAAGACTAATTTTGTCACGTGTGTAATGTCCCGTTCGTCGACTGCATCAATAAACAGTATCCGAGATATTTCTGTCCGTCCGTCTGTCCGTCCGCTTACATTACGAGCTCAGAGAGACATCCGACGACAGCGTATCAATCTTACAATAAATACCAGAACAATAATAAATTTTATTGTAACATAAAAACGGCAATATACAAATAAAAACAGATCTGAAGCGAACATATCTTTGTTTTCATTATATGTGACTTTTAGTAGAAGACAAACATTTTACGACTCTTTTTATATGTTTTTCACACTTTTTTTAATAGTAACATGTGTTACTGTCTGCGTATAATGTTGGGTGCGTTATGAGATTACACCATACACCATTCGAGATGTATTTAAGATCATTTTTAATGAGAAGCTCTGAATAAACAATGAACTGACTTGCGAAAACTAATCTTGGAACATTGCTTTTGAAATAAAATCTTACTCAGATAAGTAGCCACGTCGCGTCAGATATGTTGCTGCATCACTGATAGAAGTCGAACTAGAAGTTACCCCTATTGTTAATAGATAGTAATTATTTTATTACCTAGATGAAAGTATGAAAGTGTATGTCTCAGCAGTGTCGTACAAAATCAGAAGTTTAAAAATATCTTTGAAAACTGGCTGCAAAACATCTAAAGCAAAGCGTAAATCACAGTGATAAGATAGGGGCGGTTTCCACAGAATCCGTAGATATGTATTACTAATACCAATACATACAAAAAAGCACGTAAGTAACACCTACATATGAAAGAAAATCATTGCTAACTCCGGAAATTTCGAGGTTTTCCACGAGGATCGAAAGTTGGTCACCGCTAGTTTTGGTCCGAGTAATAATATCTTACATTACGGTTTACTTATGGTTAAATTATACTTCAGCAAAGAAAAGCAGTTTAAGGCAAATCAAGTCTTTGATAGAAATCGTTTTTCACATATCTGGGTTTTTTCGTTAAGTACAAAAATAAAAAGTAGAGAAGGTAATTTTAATGTAAAATGTCTATACATCATTACCTAGCTGGTTATTTTTCAAAATATTTCTTGGATAAAACTAAAAAAAATGCTAGAAATGCAAGAGAATAGCTTGTTACTGGACACCAGTCTTAACGTTGGATAGGTTGGCATACGTCAAACAAAGCTTGGCTCACGCTTTGACAAAAAGTTAATCACGTAATAAAAAAATTGAAACGAGCATCTTGTCACAGTGTAACTAAACAATAATAAAACTGGAGCCATAACTTTCAGAGTTCAGTCGCTCTTTTGTTTTTTTTTTGTTACTGTTTTTTGAAGTCAGCTACTGTTTTTCGAAATCAACTCAAAAATATTTGACGACATTATTGTTTTCGTCGATAAATTATTAGGTTTAAAAAACTATTAATATAAACTACTGGTTTTAAAAAACCGTTTCAACATTTTGATTATTTTATTTTTTTGGAAAATCTCTGATACGGCCGAGAAACCGAAAGTGGTTACATTTTCGATATATGTAGTTCATCCGATGGAAGAACAGTTAATTCATTAAAATAAAAACCTTCTAAATTCGATGTATAATTATAAGTTCCCCGTTATCGCTATAAGTAGCGGTTATGAAACGAAATTTGCTAGAAGAAAATTTTGTAGTAAAACACTGTGAAGTACTTATATACAGATACCTATATACATCTTAAGTAAGTATTTCAGAGAAAATAATTTCACTCTTAAAACAGTTAAGACCAAGGCTCTTATTGGTGGAGCAACTTCACGTTTCGCGGTCCTCCACTGTCAACATCTTAGGAAAGAATACTTAAGTCTATATCGAACACCTTCATTTTTTTAACCACTTACACGTTCAGTCTCCATTTCAAAACCGAAGAAAAAAGAAACCATGGCGCATCCGCCATGTTTACGATGACACGGAATTAGAATCCCATCATGCACAAGCATTGTCCTGGGGCGGTACGCATAAACACCGATCAAATTAAACTGGCAATCTACCAAATGGCACGTATGAGTTGTACGGGATGGATTGGGGCGACAGATCTTGTGTAGATGATCTAGACACAGAGGAGAGTAAAACAGAGACTCAACTTACGACTGAGATCTTTTTCATTGTATTGTAAGAGAGTTAAGACAAACAGCACAGCACGGCAAAACGTGATTTACGTGACATTTTTTTCACTTTGTTATATCTGTAGGTACCTACATCCCCACCCTATCGATATATTGTTATATAGGACACATAGTCAGTGTCAGACATTTTTTTTTAACTTTATCGGCGCAAAGCCCTGTGATTGCACGTCATTTTTTTTATTCTGAAATCCACTATATCTATTTATTAATTTGCTGTTTTAAGTCAAGCAAATCTTTAACTAATGATAATTTGTGGCGAGCGTTAGCAATTCATGATTAATTTTCTTTTTAAGAAATTATCCCAATGTTCGTTTAGTAATTGCTTGAATTGAGAGTGT